>JARQOD010000001.1:334817087-334882013 GCA_033576555.1 Oophaga sylvatica | reverse complement strand
AACAGGTGGTCCATTGGATGGAAGATAATGCTTCCAGTATTTTTCCCAGAACCACACAGTCATCCACGCTGTCCAGTGTCACTAGGAAAGAGTCTGGACCACATAATTCTCACCCTGATCATCCTTCCTACCACCATGGACAATCTCAGGAGACAAGTGATTCCACACTTGGACACTCCAAAGAGCTCTTTACATTTCAATTATATGATTGTGGCCTCTCGCCCTGCATGTTTCAAGAAGGACATGAGTAAATCGTGTGTAGTGATTCCCAAATATTTGAGAAGCTATGGTCAGTGGAAGACAACAGTGGGAAACAGCAATGAGTTTCTCAAGAGGTACAGTTGAAACCAGAAGTTTACATTCACAATATAAAAAGACACATATGTATGTTTTTCTCAGTATCCAATATGAAATTAGAATAAACCTTTCCTGTTTTAGGTAAATTAGGATTACCATAATTATTAATATTTTCCAAATACCAGAATAATCAGCTAGGGAGAATGTTTTAATGCATTTTTTATTACTTACTGCAAAGTCAAAACTTTATATACATTTTATTATTATTTGGTACCATTGCCCTAAACTGAACGACTTGGGTTAAATGTTTTGGATATCTTTCCACAAGCTTTTCACAATAGTTGGTTGGAACTTGGGCCCATTCCTCCTCACAAAACTAGTGTAACTGATCCAGGTTCCAGGTTTGTAGGTTGCCTTGCTCACTCCTGCCTTTTCAGCTTTGCCCATAAATTTTCAATAGGATTGAGATCAGGGCTTTGTGATGGCCACTCCAAAACAATGACTTTATTATCCATAAGCCACTTTGTTACCATTTTGGCAGCATGCTTCGGGACATTGTCCATTTGGAAGACCCATTTATGCCCAAGCTTTAACTTCCTGGCTGATGTCTTGAGATGTTGCTTCTGTATTGCCACATAATATTCTTTTCTCATGATGCCATCTATTTTGTGAAGCGCACCAGTCCCTCCTGCAGTAAAACAACCCCACAACATGATGTTGCCACCCCTGTGTTTCACAGTTGGGATGGTGTTCTTAGGCTTCCAAACTTCTCCCTTTTTCCTCCAAACGTAATGATGGTCATTATGCCCAAAAGTTCAATTTTAGTTTTATCATACCACAGGACATGTCTCCAAAAATGAAAGTCTTTGTTCCTGTGTGCATTTGCAAACATTACTCTGGCTTTTTTATGTTTCTTTTGGAGTAATGGCTTCTTCCTTGCAGAGTGGCCTTTCAGCCCATGTTGATACAGTACTTGTTTCATTGTGGATATTGACACAATGTTACCAGCTTCCGCCATCATCTTCACAAGGTCTTTTGCTTTGTCCTTGGGTTAATATACACATGTCGGACCAAATGCACGTTCATCTCTGGGATACAGAACCCGTCTCCTTCCTGAGCGGTATTATGGCTGGACATTCTCATCTTGTTTGTACCTGCATATAATTGATGGTACAACTGAACAAAGCACCTTCAATATCTTGAAATTGTACTCAAGCCAGACTTGTGCAACTCCACAATTATTTTCCTGATATCTTGGCTGATTTCTTGAGACTTTCCCATGATGCTACACAAAGAAGCAGTGTGTTTCAGGTGTGTATTAAAATACATCTACAGGTTATCTCAGATGTTGCCAAAAACCTATCAAAAGCTTTCGAAGACATGACATCATCATATGGGCAGTCCAGAATTGTTTAAAGGCATAGTAATCTTAGTGTATGTAAACTTTTGACTTTGCAGTAAGTAATAAAAATGCATTTAAACATTTTCTCTCTCATTATTCTGGCATTTGTCAAATATTAATAACTATGGTAATTCTAAATGACCTAAAATGGGAAAGGTTTATTCTGATTTCATGTCACATATTAGGAAAAATATGCATAGCCCTCTGTGTCTGTACTGTTACATACTTTGGCTGTTAACTGGTTCATGCAGAATTACATGTACACCCGATTCGAACACTATAGCTGGTCCGAACAATGAAAGCAATTGTTACCATCTACCTTTTGTGTCTCCCCTTTTCCCTCATAAAATAAGCTTGCGAGCAGGGCCCTCATTCCTCTTGGTATCTACTTTGATCTGTGTTTATTGTTATGCTGTAATGTCTATTATCTGTACAAGTCCCCTCTATAATGTAAAGTGCTTCGGAATATGTTGGCGCTATAGAAATAAAATTATTATTGTTATTATTATATGTGTCTTTTTATATAGTGTATGTAAACTTCTGGTTTTAACTGTAGATGATGATGAGGCACAGTTGCCAAAAAGTGATTTTGTTAAGTCAACAATTCAGGGGGACCATAGTGCAGAAGTTGAAGACGAGGTGGTGGATGATGAAGTCGCTGACCCAGGGGAGGGATCCGCAGCACTGCAACAGACAGGAAGAGGCAGTGGAGTGACCAGTGGTAGATGTGGGGCAATTGTTCCCCAGAGCACTCACAAGTGGCAAGTTCCCCTGACAAAGCCACCAAGGGTGGCGACACACGTTGGGTATCTGCTCTGCCTGGCTTTACTCCACATGAATCCCTCTTATAGATAGTGTTTTCCCATGTTATTTCTCATGGGCGCTGTCTACAGCATTTACCACTAAACCTCATGTGATCACATTTGATTTTCTATATTACCTGTTTTCAGGCTTTTGGGACCTCTTCTTAGTCAATTGTTTTTTCTACCCATGCCTATCTTTTTAAACCTTATGCACTTTATATGGGTAAGTGGCTTCTGCCATTGGACTACATTTACGTTTATTTATTTACTTTTATAGTGTGTATTTCATGTAGCCCAGGTAGTGGTTTTGCTTCTAGATATCAGACTAGGCATGTTATTTAGAGTTCCAAATATATACACTGCTCACAAAAATAAAGCGAACACTCAAATAACACATTCTAGATCTAAATGAATGAAATATTCTCATTGAATACTTTGTTGTGTACAAAGTTGAATGTGCTATCAACATAATCATATAAAAATCATCAATGGAAATCATATTTTTGAACCAATGGAGGCCTGGATTTGAAGAGACCCCCAAAATGAAAGTGGAAACAAGTCAAAATGAAAATCAAAACAAGACAAAATTAAAGTGGAAACAAGTCAAAATGATGCTCAGTATTGTGTGTGGCCTCCACGTGCCTGTATGACCTCCCTACAATGCCTGGGCATGCTCCTGATGAGGTTGCGGATGTTCTCCTGAGGGATCTCCTCCTAGACCTGGACTAAAGCATCAGCTAATTCCTGGACAGTCTGTGGTGCAACGTGACGTTGGTGGATGGAGTGAGACATGATGTCCCAGATGTGCTCAATCAGATTCAGGTCTGGGGAATGGGCAGGCCAGTCCATAGCTTCAATGCCTTCATCTTGCAGGAACTGCTGACACACTCCAGCCACATGAGATCTGGCATTGTCCTGCATTAGGGGGAACCCAGGGCCAACCACACCAGCATATGGTCTCACATAGGGTCTGAGGATCTCATCTCGGTACCTAATGGTAGTCAGGCTACCTCTGGTGAGCACATGGAGGGCTGTGTGGCCCTCCAAAGAAATGCCACCACACACCATTACTGACCCACTGCCAAACCGGTCATGCTGAAGGTTATATCAAAATGTCTCACTGTCATCTGTTGAACTGCAGCTACAGACATTAAAGTTCTGAATGTGGTTTGCTTCGCAACTGGAGAAAATGTAGCATCATAATATTCACCATACTTTTGCGAGTACCCTTTTGGGACCAATCTTGCCTTAAATCAGTGAACTTTAACTTCTGGGTCATATTTGTTTTTGAAGACCCACTTACATACAATAACTCTTTTTCCTAGTGGTAGCTCAGTAAGTTCCCATGTCTGAAATTGGTAAAGGGACTCCATTTCTTCATTAGCGAAATTTATCCACTTCTGCTTCTTGTTGACAGGCAGTTTCTGAATCTCTTGTCATGACTGTGGCTCTGGTTCAGGAAGTGTTCTGACTAGGCGTGGGCGAACCCGAACTGTAAAGTTCGGGACCTGTCCCGAACACATAGTGTTCAGTCACAAGGTCCCGAACACGGGTTTCTATGGGAAACCCGTGTTACAGTTTGGGTCTAGTTCGGGTTCGGGTCCAGGGCCATTATAACTATACTTACCTGTCCAACGATGTGACCTCCCGTCCCACTGCCTCCCAGCCATATCTTCTTCCAGGGCCACTAATTAACTGCCAGTGGTATTCACTGCACTTGGCAGTCTTTGTCACCAGACAAACACTGCCGGAAAAAGCCGAAGAAGGCCGAGTGCAGTGAATACCGCCGGCAGTCATGAGAGGCCCTGGAAGCAGATGCGGCTGGGAGACAGCGGGACGGGAGGATGCGTCGCTTGACATGTAAGTATAATTATAATGGCCCGTATCTGTAAAGTCCAAGCTCGGTGTATGGACGCAAGTTTGCGTCATCTCCGGCCCTAAGCTCGAACTTTAGAATAAAGGTGGGTGAACCCGCCGATCCCGATCATCGGGGGGTTCGCCCATCACTAATTTTGACCATATAAGAAGGGCGTCAAGGTGGGATACCTTTGTTTGGCCTTTCTGATCTCCTTACTTGAGGTTGACTTGTTTCTTCTATGTCTTCCTTGGTGTCATGGGCCAGTTGTAGAAATACAGGGATGAGGAACCTGGGCCCCTGAACTGCCCCTTAGGCTAAGGAAGGGCCCTGTCTTTCCTTAACTTGGGGGTACACTTAGAGGTAGTGAGGCCCAAGTCACCAACCTGTCCCTGTCTCCTGTTTAGCCCTGAGCTAAACCCACCAACCCCCTCCCCATGAGGTGAGACAGCGAATAATGTGAACAACACCAAAACAACAAAAGGAAAGACAGACCCCTAAGGGTTAAATCAACTAAACAATAAACACTTAGTTTTCTCTGCTGTTAAGCTCCGCACAGCAGAGTAAGGCCCCAGATGAGGGAAGTAACTGAAGTACAACTGCTCTCAGCAGCACCTGTGTTGTGAATGGGCTTGAAATGAGTTCTGAGCAGAGGCTCCCTCTGGTGGTTACAAGCGGTACTGGACTGTCCAGTGAAGATTGTGAGGATTGGGAATCAGGTGTTACTGACTGGTCTTATATAAGGGAGTCGCCTTCCCATCAGGGTTGCCGGTGATCAATTGTTCTGGTCTCAATCCTTGATTCCTGTTTCCTTTGTAGCCTGCTGTGTCGTGTCTGCATCTCCTGCTAACAGATAAGACATTTTCTTCTTTTTGTTTTTTGTGCTTGATTTTTGCATTTTGTCTTGCACTTCTGTGGGGGCCTTCAGGGTCCCCTCCGGGGCTTTTGCCCTCTCAGTTTAGTTCAACCACTGATGTTTGTACTTTTGCTTTTTCCAGTTTTTTCAGTGGCTGCTGTTTTGATTTTGTTACACCAGAGAACTAATTTAGGTGGTAGAGGTCGTGTGATCTCAGGTGTTTTTGAAATTAGTAGAGTTGGTGCTTTTCAGGGTTTTTTGGGATTGCAGTAAGTGCCCTTCCTATCCTTTTCTATTTAGGTAGTTTGGGCCCCAACGTTTGCTCATACTATTTCTGTCTGTGTCAGTATTTCTTCTTGTCTAACCGCCATTACATGTTTGGGGGCTTTCTATGTTCTTTGGGGATCTGCTCCGGGGCAGATAGCTTTCCTCCTTCTATCTTTAGGTGTAGTTAGTTTCTCAGGCTGTGACGAGGCGTCTAGGACCAACGTAGGAATGCTCCACGGCTGCCTCTAGTTGTGGTGGTTAGTCAGGGTACTGCAATCTCATAGATTCCAACTGCTCTGGTGTATTGCCTTTTTTACCTGCACTCCTCAGCTACCGAAACATAACACACCTGGCTCCAGCTTGGTTGGTTTCCAAAGGAAGCAGTATTACCAACACCAACTGACAACTCAGGAGACCTTTTAAAGGAAGTGTGAGTGGTCGCCACATCCCTCCACAAGTCATCAGGCATGCAATTACACCAGCGGCCACCGGGAGAAAAGAATGACATTAACCCCCGATGGTTTGAAAAGAAAAAGGTTTTAGTATGGAGAGAGAGATCTGCCACAGATCCCAACATGGATCGTGACACTTGGTGGCTTCATCGTTTATCCATACTTCAGTGTTTTCCTTTTTGGCGCCTAGAGGGTGAACGTTGGTGGACAGCCATTTTCAGGTCTCTCCAGAGATGCTCAATTGCGTTTAGGTCAGGGCTCTGGCTGGGCCAGTCAAGAATGGTCACAGAGTTGTTCTAAAGCCACTCCTTTGCTATTATAGCTCTGTGCTTAGGGTCATTATCTTGTTGGAAGGTGAACCTTCGGCCAAGTCTGAGGTCCAAAGCAGGAAGAGGTTTTCATCCAGGATATCTCTGTACTTGGCCGCATTCATGTTTCCTTCAATGGCAACCAGTCGTCCTGTCTCTGCAGCTGAAAAACACCCCCATAGCATGATGCTGCCAAAACTATGTTTCACTGTTGGGATTGTATTGGGCAGGTGAAGAGCAGTGCCTGGTTTTCTCCACACATACTTCTTAGAATTATTACCAAAAAGGTCTATCTTCGTCTCATTAGACTAGAGAATCTTATTTCTCATAGTCTGGGAGTCCTTCATGTGTATTTTAGCAAACTCTATGCAGGCTTTCATATGTCTGGCACTGAGGAGAGGCTTCTGTCGGGCCACTCTGCTATAAAAGCCTGACTGGTGGAGAGCTGCAGTGATAGTTGACTTTGAGGAAATTTCTCCCATCTCCGTACAGCATCTGTTGAGCTCAGCCACAGTAATCTTGGGGTTCTCCTTTACCATTCTCACCAAGGCTCTTCTCCCAATATTGCTTAGTTTGGCCGGACAGGCAGGTCTAGGAAGACTTCTGGTGGTCCCAAATTTCTTCCATTTAAGGATTATGGAGGCCACTGTGCTCTTAGGAACCATGAGTACTGGAGAAATTATTTTGTAACCTTGGCCAAATGTGTGCCTTGCCACAATTTTGTCTCTGATCTCCTTGGCCAGTTCCTTTGACCTCATGATTCTCATTTGGTCTGATATGCACTGTGAGCTGTGAGGTCTTATATAGACAGCCCTATCAGTTTAATGAAACTCAAGGTGGATCACAAGGAAATGGACAGCATGTGACTTAAATATGAGTGTCTAAGCAATGGGTCTGAATACTTATGACCATGATATTTCAGTTTTTCTTTTTTAATAAATTGGCCAAAATTTCTACATTTCTGTTTTTTCCATCAAGATGGAGTGCAGAGTGTACATTAATGAGAAATAAAATGAACTTTTTTGAATTTTCCAAATGGTTGCAATGAAATAGTGAAAAATTTAAAGGGGTCTGAATGCTTTCCGTACCCACTGTAACTTCATGGAATTTGAGCGATACAGAGTTTTCATCAATCACTACATCTCTGCTGATTGGTACTGTGTTGGTCTCTGGATGCAGGATTCTGTATCCTTTTTGAGTTTCGCTATAGCCAAACAGGACTTCTTGCTTTGCATGTGATTACCATTTGTAACGTTCTTCTTTGGGAACACACACAAACGCTTTGCTTCCAAATATCCTGAGGTGCTTCAGGTTAGTCTTCTCTCAGTTCCATAGCTCATATGGAGTTTTATTTGTGGCTTTACTGTCATGGGTGTATCGCCACGAGGATCGTCGCGATTACACACTCTGACTTCTCACAGCTGAGTTGCTGTTTCTTTGTGTTTGGTAATGAGGGAGTTAATTTTACCTAGCTCTTTGCTAAGACTAGGTCCAGCCTCGCCCGGCTGCTTTTGATTATGTTCTAATTAGATTCCTTCATATACCTGCCAGTCTGCTTGTTAGATGCCGGTGAAAGCATTCATGTAGTCTAGCAGACTGGATCAGTTCTGAGAATACTTAAGCTAAGAGCTCCTTAGTTGTTTTTACTCTTATAGCTTATAGTTTATCTCTGAGACCTTAGGTGTTCCTACTGTGTGTGAGTGTTGTATGTAAGACTTTATTTACTTTATTTCTTTCTTTCTTGTATGTCTTTCTGTTCATTAACCGTTACCTGTTCATTCCCTTTGGTGGTAATCAGGGTCCTTCTTAGGACTAGATTACAGTTGGCAGGGATTGATAGGAGACAGGGTTTACGCTGGTGGCCTGGACCTCTGTACCTTTAACAGTACCTCCAGGTAGAGGGATTAGTTAGGACCCCAGTTTAGGGTCAGCATAGACCCCGGTCACCCTCTAGCCGGAGACAGCGTATAACGGATACCGTATTGACCCACTGGACATTCTGTCAGGTAATTCTATGTTATCATATATCTATGCGCATGTTATATAGTATGTTGCCCTTTTGATATAGATTACTGTCATCACATACATATATATATATATATATCTGCTATACAGCGTGACATTTTCACCGGCCCTACTAAAGATTCTCCCCAGCTGTCATGGATCCAGTAGCCCAGCTGGCCCGGCAGTTGCAAGGGTTGTCCATGGAGTTGGCAGACATTAAGTCCAAGGTTTTGTCCCCCCCGGAGCAAACCAGATCTGAACCTAAGGTTGCTCTCCCGGACAGGTTCACTGGTGGGCGGGACAAATTTTTTACTTTCCGGGAGGCATGTAAATTGTACTTTCGGCTGCGGCCTCGGTCATCTGGGAGTGAAGAGCAGAGGGTGGGAATTGTTATCTCGCTCTTACAAGGGGACCCTCAATCTTGGGCGTTCTCTATTCCTCCAGGCTCCCCAGATCTCCAGTCAGTGGATCGATTTTTTACTGCCCTGGGTCTGGTATATGATGATCCGGATCGAGTTTCCCTTGCTGAAACAAAGTTACGTAAAATACGGCAAGGAAATCGTCCAGCGGAGGAATATTCTTCTGAGTTCCGTAGATGGGCAACAGATACTCAGTGGAATGACCCAGTTCTTAGGAGCCAGTTTTGTCAAGGGTTGTCTGACAAATTAAAAGATGTGTTGGCTCAGTATGATTCTCCTCCATCACTGGAGGCTGCTATGGCCCTCGCTATTCGCATTGATAGACGAATTCGGGGAAGACGCGAGGTAACTCCGCCTCCCGTGATGACTCCACCTACTACTAAAGTCCCTTATACTGAGGTTCCCCTGGTCTGTTCTGAGGAACCCATGCAGTTGGGAGGGACATCTTTTTGTAGGAGGGAATCGGCGGTGCACCGCAAGACTAGAAGGTGTTTCTTTTGCGGGAGAGAGGGACATTTTGTTGGGGGGTGTCCATCCCGGGCCTCTTTGAGCAAAGGAGTTAACCTGGGAGTGTGTATTTCGTCCCCAAATCCCTCTCAGTTTCTCGTGCCTGCGGAGGTGGTGATTGGTACTAGAACTGAGAGGATTTCTGTTTTTCTTGATAGTGGGTCCGGGGCTAATCTGGTGGACGCTCGGTTTGCCCAGGTGCATGGTATGCAACTGAGTGTATTGGCCAAACCGGTCCCTATAGTATCTATTGATTCTAGACCTCTCGGTCAAGGTAGCTTGGTACAAGCTGTTCATAACATAGATCTTCGAGTAGGGGCAATACATAAAGAGCAATTGTCTTGTTATGTGTTGGAGGGTCTACCCACTCCTATTGTGTTGGGACTTCCTTGGTTGGCTAAACATAACCCAGTGATTGATTGGCAATCCGGAAAGATAAGCCAGTGGGGTGAATTTTGCAGGAATAACTGCATGAGCACGGTCATCGGTGCGGTTGTGCCTAGGACTTTGTCTCCTTTTCTGGAGGACTTTGGGGAGATGTTCTCAGAGGAGGGGTGTAAAGAGTTACCTCCTCATCGCGCATATGACTGCTCAATAAAGTTGCTTCCTGATGCCTTATCTCGTACTTTCCCAGGGGCCGGGAAGACGGATGATCCGGTTCCTATTCCTCAGGAGGGAGTTGTAGTGTCAGCTGTATGCTCTGAGCTTGAGGGGGAGGTATTGGGGGCTCAGGGGGACACCCCTGGGGGACTTCCAGGGAGACTGATAGTTCCAGATCGGTTAAGACTGAAGGTTACGGGGAACCGTTACAAATGGATGGCTGATAGGGGGAGAGTTTCTGGTCTAGATCTGAAGGTGAACGATCTGGTTTGGTTGTCTACCAGGAATATAAAACTTAAAGTTTCCTCCTGGAGGTTGGGTCCCAGATTCATCGGGCCGTACAGGATCAGTTTCATAATTAATCCTGTGGCATTTCGTCTGGACCTCCCTCCTACGTTTAAAATTCATAATGTGTTTCACAAGTCATTACTTAAAAAGTATGTGGCACCAGTCATACCGTCACCTCTACCTCCTCCTTCAGTGGTGGTCAATGATAACGTGGAATTTCATGGGTCGAAAATCATTGACTCACGTCTCAGTCGCCGATCCCTTCAGTACTTGGTTCATTGGAGGGGGTATGGTCCTGCGGAGAGGACGTGGGTCCCTGCGTCTGATGTTAACGCAGATCGATTGGTTCGGACCTTTCACACAACTCACCCGGGCAGACCTGGCCCTGAGGGTCCGGAGTCCCCTCGTAGAGGGGGGGTACTGTCATGGGTGTATCGCCACGAGGATCGTCGCGATTACACACTCTGACTTCTCACAGCTGAGTTGCTGTTTCTTTGTGTTTGGTAATGAGGGAGTTAATTTTACCTAGCTCTTTGCTAAGACTAGGTCCAGCCTCGCCCGGCTGCTTTTGATTATGTTCTAATTAGATTCCTTCATATACCTGCCAGTCTGCTTGTTAGATGCCGGTGAAAGCATTCATGTAGTCTAGCAGACTGGATCGGTTCTGAGAATACTTAAGCTAAGAGCTCCTTAGTTGTTTTTACTCTTATAGCTTATAGTTTATCTCTGAGACCTTAGGTGTTCCTACTGTGTGTGAGTGTTGTATGTAAGACTTTATTTACTTTATTTCTTGTCTTTCTTGTATGTCTTTCTGTTCATTAACCGTTACCTGTTCATTCCCTTTGGTGGTAATCAGGGTCCTTCTTAGGACTAGATTACAGTTGGCAGGGATTGATAAGAGACAGGGTTTACGCTGGTGGCCTGGACCTCTGTACCTTTAACAGTACCTCCAGGTAGAGGGATTAGTTAGGACCCCAGTTTAGGGTCAGCATAGACCCCGGTCACCCTCTAGCCGGAGACAGCGTATAACGGATTCCGTATTGACCCACTGGACATTCTGTCAGGTAATTCTATGTTATCATATATCTATGCGCATGTTATATAGTATGTTGCCCTTTTGATATAGATTACTGTCATCACATACATATATATAATATATATATATATATATATATCTGCTATACAGCGTGACATTTACCTGGTATTCTGTTTTGAAGATAGCAAGCTGTCATGATGGCTTCTCCCCAATACGTTGTAGGTAGATTCGCATCAAACAACATACTTCTTCCACTTTCACAGAGAGTACATTCTTTCTCTCTGCAATACCATTTTGTTCTGGGTTGCATATAATGGTAGTCTGGAACATGATTCCATTCTTTTTCAAAATAGTTTGCACCTAACACTTGTATATTCGGTTCCATTATCTGCATGCAGGGCTTTTGGCATTCTTACAAATTTGTTAAACACTACAGCAAGATATTCTTCAAGTTTCTGCTGTGGAACTTCATTCTTACTGTGAAGCAGGTAGGCGACTGTATATCTGGAGTAGTCATCAATAAATGTGAGAAATATCTCTTCTTTCTAGGAGTTTGAACACTCATTGGACCACATACATCTGTATGTATCAGATCCAGAGGCTGTGCAGATCTAGTGGTGCTTATTTTAGGAAAGGATTTTCTGGACATTTTCCCTTTAAGACAGCTAGTGCAGTTCATCATTTGACTACACTGGTTGATTTCAATGCCATTTGCAAGTTGAGCTAGCTTCCTTACTGCTTCTGGGTCTCTGTGCCCAAGACATCTGTGCCATACATGGATACAGTTCTTATGCAGATCCTGTCTAGCACTGTACACTCTTTATTTGCAATTTAGCTGATAAAGTTCATCTTGAATCTTTCCTTCTGCAAGAGTGTGACCCTTCTTTGAGACGATGCAGCTGTTATCTTTAAAAGTAACTACATTCTCCTTTTGCGTGAGCTTCTTTACTGACAGAAGCTTTCAAGGCTGGGAACGTAGAGAACATCCGCCACTGAGATCTTTCTGCTTTGTGCTGAAGAAACTGGACAGTGGAGGTAGACGTCTCCTACTCCTTCTCAAGTAATATAGTAACCATTAGCTAAGATGACCTTTTCTGACTTGCTTTCATTAAGGTCAGTGAAGATACCATTGTTACTTGTCATATGACTGCTTGCACCAGAATCTATACACCATATATGCTTTGCAGATGTGCCTGTACTAGCATTAAATGCAACTTCAACACATTCAGAATCTTCCTTTACAGCTGTTTTAACCTTTTGATGACTGTTCTGCTTTTTAAGCTGATTCATTCTTGCTTTCCAAATTCTGCAGTCTGCTTTAAGGTGGCCAGGCTTTTTACAGACAAAACATTCACAAGATTCTCTTAGATTGCGCTTATATTTAGGGAAATCCAGTGTCTTTAATGCTGTTTCTGCTCTTGATTCATTACTGCTGCTTACATGCTGCATTTTTCTCTTGACTTCATCCACAAGTTTGCCTTTAACATACTCTAGATAGCTAGAAGGAATATAGAGCACACATAGGATCTTATCCAAGATAAAAGGAATGTTAGATAATTCAAATTCACTCATCTATTATGGTTGTGTGAAACACAACCACTGTACTTAGCATTGGTGGCTACTGCAAGCCCCGCAGCGATGATTCCTTGTTGGGTAAAAAGAATGGGGCATCAGACAGCGCTGCTCGACTGTCAGAATGATGAACCAGAGGAGTCCAAGTGGATACAATAGAGAAATAGAATTTATTTCTATGCGTTTCGTGGTGATCACACCACTTCCTTAGGACAGTCTATACACATACAGTGTCTGCTATTTATAGCAAAGAGGCCCATGAAAACGCCTCCTTTCAAAAAAACACCATACCCAATGGGTGGCAAATCAGATAGAAACACATGTACATTGCCTTGCGAAAGTATTCGGCTCCCGGTAACTTTTCAACCTTTTCCCACATATCATGCTGCAAACATAAAGATACCAAATGTTAATTTTTGGTGAAGAATCAACAAGTGGGACACAATTGTGAAGTTGAACGAAATTTATTGTTTTTTTAAAATTTTGCAAGCTGGAAGAGTGCTTGAACCTATGGTATTAACCCATTCATTCTTTGTCAAGTTCCTGCTGTTGTTGTTTTAAACCTTTGAGCCATGAGTGGATTTGATTTCAGCTCATTATTTGGTGGTAGTTACACAAGATAATGGTAGATAAAGAATAATAGTAGTTAAAATAAGCTCCAAGGCCCTTATTTGAAGACTAAAGCCCGGGTCTCACGTAGCGATACACCAGCGATCCCGACAACGATCAGGATCGCTGGTGTGTCGCTACATTATCGCTGCTGAGCTGCCAAACAGGCAGCTCAGGCAGCGATCAGTACAAGCAACACTGCGGGTAACATCGCTTAGTTACCCGCAGTGTACCTTGGATACCAGCGCCCTGATGCAGGGAGCTGGTAACCAAGGTACACATCGGGTTTCCAGGCGCTGCGCGGTGCCTGGAAACCCGCTGTGTACCTTGGTTACCAGCTCCCTGCATCAGCGCGCTGGTATCCAAGGTACAAAGCCGGTTTCCAGGCACAGCCCCGCACCTGGAAACCCGCTGTGTACCTTGGTTACCAGCGGATCGCTGGTCTCCCGCAGCGATGCGTGCCTGTCAGCGGGAGACCAGCGATCAAAAAAATGTCCAGGACATTCAGCGATGATCAGCGATACCCAGCAGGGGGGCTGATCGTCGCTGAATGTCACACACAACGATATCGCTGGGGAGCTCGCTGCTGCGTCACAAAACTAGTGACTCAGCAGCGATCTCGCTAGTGAGATCGCTGTGTGAGACGGGGGCTTAATTTGAAGAGAGGATTGTTCAGTGTTAGGCCGGGGTCACACTTGCAAGAAACTCGCACGAGTTTCGTACCTCAATACCCGGGACTGCCGCCGGCACTCGGACCGGAGTGTGCGGCTGCATGTATTTCTATGCAGCTGATCGCTCTGGTCCGAGTGCCGGCGGCAGTGCTGGGTATTGAGGTGCGAGACTCATGCGAGATTCTCGCAAGTGTGACCCCCGGCCTTAGGAGGAATAACAATTACTGTGCGAAATGCTGAGGGTGAGCCCTATGCACATCACATAGCAATAGATGGATAAAAAAAACACAGAGAACCAAAAGCAGAACACAGAAAAACACAATGAAAGGATGAATTCTCTTCATAGGAAGAGCAGATGTTTATCAGACCTGTAACATTCATCATCACAAAATACAAAGAAAAAGGAGGTTGGTTGTACAGAGGAACTGCATATCTCAGTTAATTAAACAAAATCAGTTGTTTCGTTAAGTTCATGGGGATTTATAGTATTCAATTTGTGAATCCAGGAAATCTCTTTCCTGTTAAGGGTCTGGACTCGGTTGGGAGTATTATGGGGGACATGGTCAATAGGGATCACCCTAAGGGCTCATACCCACTTGCGAGAAATACGGACGAGTGCAATCCGATAAAAAATCGGATTGCACTCAGACCAATGTTATTCAATAGGTGACATCTCATTTGCAATTTTTTTCTCAGCCGAAATCGGACTGAGAAAAAAATTGCAGCATGCTGCGTATTGCTGTGATTCTCGGACGAGACTCGCCAATACAAGTCAATGAGTGCGACAATAAAATCGCACAGCACTCGCACAATGCGAATGCTCTCCGATTTATACACACCGGTGTCTTTTGAAAAACAGGCAATTCATGTCCAGCTACTGTAAATTCACACTGACAGCTCACAAAACACTAGATATATACACATAAAATACATATATACATACAGTATATATATATTTATATATATATACACACACACACACACACACGTCAGTGACACACATATACAGTCATGGCCAAAAGTTTTGAGAATGACACAAATACTAATTTTTACAAAGTCTACTGCTTCACTTTTTCTAATGGCAATTTGCATATACTCCAGAATGTTATAAAGAGTGATCAGCTTAACAGCAATTACTTGCAAAGTCAATATTTGGCTAGAAAATGAACTTTATCCCCCAAAACACATTTCAACATCATTGCAGCCCTGCCTTAAAAGGACCAGCTAACCTCTTTTCAGTGATTGCTCCATTAACACAGGTGTGGGTGTTGATGAGGACATGGCTGGAGATCAATCTGTCATGATTAAGTAAGAATGACACCACTGGACACTTTAAAAGGAGGCTGGTGCTTGGCATCATTGTTTCTCTTCTGTTAACCATGGTTATCTCTAAAGAAACACGTGCAGTCATCATTGCAATGCACAAAAATGGCCTAACAGGGAAGAGTATCGCAGCTAGAAAGATTGCACCTCAGTCAACAATCTATCGCATCATCAAGAACTTCAAGGAAAGAGGTTCCATTGTTGCCAAAAAGGCTTCAGGGCGCCCAAGAAAGACCAGCAAGCGCCAGGACCATCTCTTAAAAGTGTTTCATGCTGCACAGAGGCAGCTCAGGAATGGCAGCAGGCAGGTGTGAGTGCATCTGCACGCACTATGAGGCGGAGACTCTTGGAGCAAGGCCTGGTCTCAAGGAGGGCAGCAAAGAAGCCACTTCTCTCCAGAAAAACATCATGGACAGACTGATATTCTGCAAAAGGTACAGGCAGTGGACAGCTGAGGACTGGGGTAAAGTTATTTTCTCTGATGAATCCCCTTTTCGATTGTTTGGGACATCAGGAAAACGCCTCATTCGGAGAAGACAAGGTGAGCGCTACCACCAGTCTTGTCTCATGCCAACTGTTAAGCATCCTGAAACCATTCATGTGTGGGGTTGCTTCTCAGCCAAGGGAATCGGCTCTCTCACAGTCTTGCCTAAAAACACAGCCATGAATAAAGAATGGTACCAGAATGTCCTCCAAGAGCAACTTCTCCCAACCCTTCAAGAGCAGTTTGGCGATCAACAATGCCTTTTCCAGCATGATGGAGCACCTTGCCATAAAGCAAAGGTGATAACTAAATGGCTCAGGGAACAAAACATAGAGATTTTGGGTCCATGGCCTGGAAACTCCCCAGATCTTAATCCTATTGAGAACTTGTGGTCAATCATCAAGAGACGGGTGGACAAACAAAAACCTAAAAATTCTGACAAAATGAAAGCATTGATTGTGCAAGAATGGACTGCTATCAGTCAGGATTTGGTCCAGAAGTTGATTGAGAGCATGCCAGGGAGAATTGCAGAGGTCCTGAAGAAGAAGGGTCAACACTGCAAATATTGACTTGCTGCATTAACTCATTCTAACTGTCAATATAAGTTTTTGTTACTCATATGTTTGCAATTATATTTCTGTCTGTGATAAAAACATCTGTCAAACACACATAAAAACCAGAGGGCAGCAGATCATGTGAAAATATAATATTTGTGTCATTCTCAAAACTTTTGGCCATGACTGTACAGTACAGACCAAAAGTTTGGACACACCTTCTCATTTAAAGATTTTTCTGTATTTTCATGACTATGAAAATTGTACATTCACACTGAAGGCATCAAAACTATGAATTAACACATGTGAAATTATATATTTAACAAAAAAGTGTGTAACAACTGAAATTATGTCTTATATTCTAGGTTCTTCAAAGTAGCCACCTTTTGCTTTGATGAGTGCTTTGCACACTCTTGGCATTCTCTTGATGAGCTTCAAGAGGTAGTCACCGGAAATGGTCTTCCAACAATCTTGAAGGAGTTCCCAGAGATGCTTAGCATTTGTTGGCCCTTTTGCCTTCACTCTTCGGTCCAGCTCACCCCAAACCATCTCGATTGGGTTCAGGTCTGGTGACTGTGGAGGCCAGGTCATCTGGCATAGCACCCCATCACTCTCCTTCTTGGTCAAATAGCCCTTACACAGCCTGGAGGTGTGTTTGGGGTCATTGTCCTGTTGAAAAAAATATGATGGTCCAACTAAACGCAAACCGGATGGAATAGCATGCCGCTGCAAGATGCTGTGGTAGCCATGCTGGTTCAGTATGCCATCAATTTTGAATAAATCCCCAACAGTGTCACCAGCAAAGCACCCCCACACCTTCACACCTCCTCCTCCATGCTTCACGGGGGAACCAGGCATGTAGAGTCCATCCGTTAACCTTTTCTGCGTAGCACAAAGACACGGTGGTTGGAACCAAAGATCTCAAATTTGGACTCATCAGACCAAAGCACAGATTTCCACTGGTCTAATGTCCATTCCTTGTGTTCTTTAGCCCAAACAAGTCTCGTTTTTCTTTACTTAGCTGCTTTTTTCTTGCCATAATACAAATTCTAACAGTCTATTCAGTAGGACTATCAGCTGTGTATCCACCAGACTTCTGCACAACACAACTGATGGTCCCAACCCCATTTATAAGGCCAGAAATCCCACTTATTAAACCTGACAGCGCACACCAGTGAAGTGAAAACCATTTCCAGTGACTATCTGGACTCATTAAGAGAATGCCAAAAGTGTGCAAAGCAGTCATCAAAGCAAAAGGTGGCTACTTTGAAGACCCTAGAATATAAGACATAATTTCAGTTGTTTCACACTTTTTTGTTAAGTATATAATTCCACATGTGTTATTTCATAGTTTTGATGCCTTCAGTGTGAATTTACAATTTTCATTCTCATGAAAATACAGAAAAATCTTTAAATGAGAAGGTGTGTCCAAACTTTTGGTCTGTACTGTATATATATTTATATTGCACAGTAAGATTGCATAAAAGCCATTAATTCATTTGTCGGCTTCTGTAAAATCATTACAGAACCCGACAGGATATGAGACATGATTTACATACAGTAAACCATTGCATATCCATTAGAGTTATATATGTCCCTCACTAATAATGTTAGTAGTGCATGTGTGTAAAAATTTGGAGCTGTAGATGTTAAATTAAAGGATTAACTAACGGAAAAAGCTCCCGCCCAATTTTATTTTCTCTGCCAGAGAGTGAGGTCAGAAATTAATAGCCTAAAGAGGGACCATTGTTTTTGGGCCCCCCTGACTAAAAAAAATCTGCCCTCAGCCACCCCACAAAAAGCGCATCTTGATGCGCCTATTCTGGCACTTATCCTCTCACTTCCCATTGCCCTGTAGCGGTGGCATATGGGGTAATAAGGGGTTAATGTCACCTTGTCATTGCAAGGTGACATTAAGCCTGTTTAATAATTCAGAGCTGTCAAATAAGACAACTATCCATTATTAATCCACTAGTCTGAAAGGGGTTAAAAAAACACACACACATTACGAATAAAGAGTTTTAATGAAATAAATAAACACACATTTTTTACACTGTATACGCCGTACGCACCACACACACACACTGTATACGCCGTACGCACTACACACACACACTGTATATGCGGTACACACCACACACACACACTGTATACGCCGTATGCACCACACACACACTGTATAACGCCATATGCACCACACACACACATTGTGTACGCCGTACGCACCACACACACTGTATATGCCATATGCACCACACACACTGTATACGCCCGTACACACCATCACACACACACTCTGTATACACCGTACACACCACACACACACACACTGTATACACCCTACGCACCACACACACACTGTATACGCCGTACACAGTCTCATGCGCGGTACCACCAGCGGAACACCGTCACGAACAAGCCACAGCCGGTATCAGCCAAATGATTCACTGACCGCCGCCATCTTTGTACATGAGGAGCGCATGCGCAGTTTTAAAGAGAGAGTGGATAGGTGGGTGAGCACATGGGGGGAGAGATTCTCAACGCTGCAAAGCCTGCCCCCATCGTGATATTACCACGCTCCCGATGTGATAGCATTGGTCCTCCATCTATTTTAATATAAAATGTAAGTCCTTCATAACTAGCAATGAAATGGAATTGTGAAGCTACGCAAAAAATGATAACAGTACATATTTTTTGATGCATTGTGTACGATAAACTTGTGACAGAGATTGTTACCATACACATTAGTTCCTGTCCTCAATGAAGATCACAATCTACTTTGGTCCTAAGTTAGGGCGCATTCAGAAGTCAGTTCTTCAAGTACGAGAACTAGTTGTGTTCTTCTCCTACATATTATAGTCTAGGGAGCTGTTCACATGTCTGCTTATCTCTTTGGACCGAATAGTCTACACCATAAATAACATGAAGTCGTGTCTGATTTTGATCCGATTGATGGATCGAATTCACCAAAGCAAGTCAATGTGTCTCTGAAAAAATCCGACAGCACTCGGATGCCATCCGTGTGCCATCCTATTTTCACTGACTGAAATGAGAAGCTTGTGAAACCTCCATCGTATTTTTTTGCATTTTGCACTGACACATTGACCAAACACTTCAAAAACCACTGATTTATCATTTTTTTGTGCACAATAATAATCACTAATGTCTGAATGAGCTTAGAAACACACAGTAAGGTCAATTTCATATGAAGCCAATTAACCTAATTGTATATTTTGGGGGCGTTTTTGGACTATAGGAAGAAACTGGAGTATGCAGAAGACAACCACACAGACACAAGTATAAAAGTACATTTGATTAAACAAAAAAAACACAGCGCTGAAAGGTAAAAAAAGGACTAAGAACTGAGCCATCATGGGGCGCCATGATGGAGTGTTTCTTTAGGAAGACTAATGCTTGAAAAAGTCCAAAAAAGATCCTTAGATAACCCACCCTCTAATGTATAAAGTAGGTCCTTCAAATATAATAATAAAATAATATTCTGAAGCCACACAATACATATTTTTATACACTGCTCTGCCTTAAACAATTTTTCGTTGTTGCATTTTGTACTATTAAAATATTAACTTGATCATAATAAAATAAAAGTGCAAGTTTCTGGCTGAGAATATTAATCATAAATCTATGCCAGGGTTTTGTTTTCCAGCCGGCAGTTCTAGCCTTGGACTAACTTCAAGTGAACGCAGAGTTTTCTGAAAACAATTAAAAATCTGGAAAGGAAAAATCTCTGTACAGTTCGGTATTTTTAGCTTCCAAATGTAGACAAGAAATGTGTCTTTAGGCACTTGTGATGGGATAAAGAGGTTTGAAGTGTAAATATTCAGCTCTTCTTCCAACTTTCGATTGCACAGAAGTTCTGAGTCATTGTGGTGAGGAGGTAACTGAAAATGAGTGTTGATCCGACAGAAGGGCCAGTGTTTTTTCAGAATGTAAACACCTAACCAAGTAAATACACAGGACTATATGTCCCAAAATACAGCTAGCCACACACTTATCATTTTACTAAGAAGGGAAAGTTCTGTCTTCAAAGGCAGGCGTTGGAAATTGTGATGGCAGGATTTGTTGGCGGAAAGGGATGTTCTGCAGTTGGCAAGACCAAGTAAAAATAAAATATAGGAAAACTGCAGTTAGGAGAAGTGGGAAAACGTTATTTTTATTCTAAATGAATTGAGCTGGAAAACCATAAGGATGCAATTAGCAACATATCCGACGCATGTAGCCGTGAGCATTAATAAATTAGGAACTAAATCATTTTTTTGATTTTTGAGATTTTTTTTTTCAAAATTGGTAGTTACAATGAGGCAGTTGTTTGCCTGTAGAAGAATGTATTTTCTTTAAATAATAATGCAATAATAGGTACCCTATTGCTTACATTTTGCAACATCAAAAATGTTTAAAAATACCAGTGCCATAATATGGTTGTCCATATGGAGCCATATTTGTATGCAGTGGTGCTAATTCTTGCTGGACGATTGTTCAAAATTTAAATATACAGTCAGGGTCAGAAATATTTGGACAGTGACACAATTTTCGCGAGTTGGGCTCTGCATGCCACCACATTGGATTTGAAATGAAACCTCTACAACAGAATTCAAGTGCAGATTGTAACGTTTAATTTGAAGGGTTGAACAAAAATATGTGTTAGAAAATGTAGGAATTGTACACATTTCTTTACAAACACTCCACATTTTAGGAGGTCAAAAGTAATTGGACAAATAAACATAACCCAAACAAAATATTTTAATATTTTTATTTTCAATATTTTGTGGCGAATCCTTTGGAGGCAATCACTGCCTTAAGTCTGGAACCCATGGACATCACCAAACGCTGGGTTTCCTCCTTCTTAATGCTTTGCCAGGCCTTTACAGCCGCAGCCTTCAGGTCTTGCTTGTTTGTGGGTCTTTCCCTCTTAAGTCTGGATTTGAGCAAGTGAAATGCATGCTCAATTGGGTTAAGATCTGGTGATTGACTTGGCCATTGAAGAATGTTCCACTTTTTTGCACTCATGAACTCCTGTGTAGCTTTGGCTGTATGCTTGGGGTCATTATCCATCTGTACTATGAAGCGCCGTCCAATCAAGTTTGCAGCATTTGGCTGAATCTGGGCTGAAAGTATATCCCGGTACACTTCAGAATTCATCCGGCTACTCTTGTCTGCTGTTATGTCATCAATAAACACAAGTGACCCAGTGCCATTGAAAGCCATGCATGGCCATGCCATCACGTTGCCTCCACCATGTTTTACAGAGGATGTGGTGTGCCTTGGATCATGTGCCGTTCCCTTTCTTCTCCAAACTTTTGGCTTCCCATCATTCTGGTACAGGTTGATCTTTGTCTCATCTGTCCATAGAATACTTTTCCAGAACTGAGCTGGCTTCTGGAGGTGTTTTTCAGCAAATTTAACTCTGGCCTGTCTATTTTTGGAATTGATGAATGGTTTGCATCTAGATGTGAACCCTTTGTATTTACTTTCATGGAGTCTTCTCTTTACTGTTGACTTAGAGACAGATACACCTACTTCACTGAGAGTGTTCTGGACTTCAGTTGATGTTGTGAATGGGTTCTTCTTCACCAAAGAAAGTATGCGGCGATCAGCCACCACTGTTGTCATCCGTGGACGCCCAGGCCTTTTTGAGTTCCCAAGCTCACCAGTCAATTCCTTTTTTCTCAGAATGTACCCGACTGTTGATTTTACGACTCCAAGCATGTCTGCTATCTCTCTGATGGATTTGTTCTTTTTTTCTGCCTCAGGATGTTCTGCTTCACCTCAATTGAGAGTTCCTTTGACCGCATGTTGTCTGGTCACAGCAACAGCTTCCAAATGCAAAACCACACACCTCGAATCCACCACAGACCTTTTCACTACTTCATTGATTACAGGTTAACGAGGGAGATGCCTTCAGAGTTAATTGCAGCCCTTAGAGTCCATTGTCCAATTACTTTTGGTCCCTTGAAAAAGAGGAGGCTATGCATTACAGAGCTATGATTCCTAAACCCTTTCTCCGATTTGGATGTGGAAACTCTCATATTACAGCTGGGAGTGTGCACTTTCAGCCCATATTATATATATAATTGTATTTCTGAACATGTTATTGTAAACAGCTAAAATAACAACACTTGTGTCACTGTCCAAATATTTCTGGCCCTGACTGTACTCTCATGTAGAGGGGGTAAAGAACAGGCACAGTGTCCCATCACAACAGCACTGGGGACTCTATTACTGCCCCCCTAAACAGTGATGGAAAAATAAACATAAGCCATATTTAGTCCTATTATAGAAAATGAAAGCTATAGAAAAATTGTGATGATGATCCAACAATAGTGTTGAGCGATACGATACTGCAAATATCGGGTATCGGCCGATATTGGCTGTATCGGACTTTCGATTCCGAGTTCCGATATTGTCGTCTTATCGGATACCGGAATCGGAATTGTCACTGTCACTGTCAGTGTCCGTCGGTCGGGTCTGTCAGGAGTCAGCGGCACTTACCTGGCAGAAGATCTCCGGAGGTCACGGCCTGGACTGCTTGATGGCCGCCATCATCTTTCCCCGGCGGTCACATGCAGTTTCTCGCGATAACTGCAGTGACTGCTGGGTAATCCCGGCCGTAAAGCAGTCCAATGACGTCACCGCCGGAGAAGCAGGTAATCAGCTGTGCTGCGCCGGGATGTCAGGCTCTGCCTGGCATTCCGATGTAGCAGAGCTGGATCGTCGTGGGACACTCGTTACTATGGACTGCGTTGGACAGGTGGTATACTGTTGGTTTGTTTTTTTCCTTTTTTTACAGGAGATCGATGGCGTCGCAGGAATGAGAGTATAATAAAATAAATGAAAACTGTGTTGTCTCTTTTATTTCATTAAAAGACTTTTTTCTTGCTTTGTCTTTTTTTTATACATTTAAAAACTTTGGGATTAATAATGGATCGGTGTCTTATTGACGCCTATCCATTATTAACCGGGCTTATTGTCACCGTGCAATCAACGGTGACATTAACCCCTTATTACCCCACTTGCCACCGCTACAGGGCAGTGGGAAGAGCCGGGTAAAGTGCCACAATTGGCACATCTTTTGATGCGCCAAATGTGGGGCTGCTGTAGCCTGGTATTATCAGGCTGTTGAGGGCCAAAATCCATGGGCCTTGACAGTCTTTTAATACCAGGCCGCAGCAGTCTGCATTTTACTTGGCTGGTTAACAAAAATAGGGGGACCCCTACGCCGTTTTTTTTTTCGAGGGGATCCCCTATTTTTGTTAACCAGCCAAGCTAAGCAGACTGCTGTGGCCTGGTATTATCAGGCTGGCAAGGTCCATGGATATTGGATCCTTACCAGCCTGAAAAACCAGGCCTCAGCAGTCTGCTTCATCTGGCTGGTTAACAAAAATAGGGGGGACCCCACGCCAATTTTTTTTCGAGGGGATCCCCTATTTTGTTAACCAGCCAAGATATGCAGACTGCTGTGGCCTGGTATTATAAGGCTGGCAAGGTCCATGGATCTTGGCTCCTTACCAGCCTGAAAAACAAGGCCTCAGCAGTCTGCTTCATCTGGCTGGTTAACAAAAATAGGGGGGACCCCACGCCAAATTTTTTTCGAGGGGATCCCCTATTTTTGTTAACCAGCCAAGATATGCAGACTGCTGTGGCCTGGTATTATCAGGCTGGCAAGGTCCATGGATATTGGCTCCTTACCAGCCTGAAAAACCAGGCCTCAGCAGTCTGCTTCATCTGGCTGGTTAACAAAAATAGGGGGACCCCACGCCAAATTTTTTCGACGGGATCCCCTATTTTTGTTAACCAGCAAAGATAAGCAGACTGCTGTGGCCTGGTATTATCAGGCTGGCAAGCAGGGTCGGACTGAGCCACCGGAGAAACCTCCGGTGGGCCCCAGCTCCTGCGTGGTGGGCCCTGATTTGAAAGGATAGGTCGCGGGGCAGAGGGGGCGGTGGCCCCGGGCCCCGCGCTCTGAGGGGGCCCACCCGGAGCTACACTACAGTAACTGTATCGGAGTGCACAGCACGCCGATACAGTTACATTCTGCGGCAGAGCAGGAGGAATCGATCTTCCTGCTCTGCCGCCCAGAAGCTATGGGGCCTGAACAGGCGTTGGGGGGGCCCGGTGCCAGCAGTGGGCCCCCCACCCGTCATCGGAGGGTCAGCTGTATTGGCATCCAGCCGATACAGCTGACCGCATAGAGAGAGAAGGAGCGAGCGCTCCTTCTCTCCCATAATCCCCCTCTCAGCGTCTGACAGCGGGCGTGATGACATCACCTGCCGGCGCCCGCTGTCAGACGCTGAGAGGGAGAACAGTGAGCAGCACAGGAGCCGGGAGGTGAGTATTGTTTTTTTTTTTTTTTAATGGGGGTGCATTATACTACAGAGGCTGTATATGGGGGTGCATTATACTACAGAGGCTGTATATGGGGGCTGCATTATACTACAGAGGCTCCATATTGGGGTGCATTATACTACAGAGACTCCCTATGGGGATGCATTATACTACAGAGGCTGCCTATGGGGGTGCATTATAATATAGCGGCTGCCTATGGTGGTGCATTATATTATAGACTCTGCCTATGGGGGTTTATTATAATATAGAGGCTGCCTATGGGGTGCATTATACTATATTGAGGACTATCTGGTGTATTATGCTGTATGGATGCTATCTAGGGGCCATCATACAGTGTTGGACCCATTAAATAGTTTGGGGACATTAAGGGGTCAGTATATATCCAGTGAGGGGCATTATTCTGTGTATAGGGGAGATGTACAGGGGGAGACTTGGGACATTATTAAATGTAAAGTGGACACTTATTGTTATAGGGGAACTCGGGTTACTGTGACTGTCAAAGGGGCACACAGGGCATTATTACAGTCTAGGGGACAAAATGTGGTCACTGTTTTCTAGGGCACTTGCACCCGGCATTACTATATTCTAGAGGGGTGCTTTAAAATTTAGAGGTCACACAGAACCACACAGCAGGTGCAGTAATAGGGACACATACGGCAGCAGCAGCAGCTCAGTATTGGGGTATCACGTGCAGTAATAGGGACACATACGGCAGCAGCGGCTCAGTATTGGGGTATCAGGTGCAGAAATAGGGACACATATGGCAGCAGCGGCTCAGTATTGGGGTATCAGGTGCAGAAATAGGGACACATATGGCAGCAGCGGCTCAGTATTGGGGTATCAGCAGGATGAGGAGTTTGTGCAGGTTGAGAATAGTCCAATTGGTGACCAAGACAGTGCTAAAAATATGAGAAGTGAAATGTGTCTTTGTTGTAATCTCTGCAGTCGAGTCCTGGCTGGAGAAGTCGTCATGTCGGTCTGGGCCAGATGGAAAAGAAATGAAAAGTGAACAATTCCATTAGAAAGAACATCAGCGGTAAGTCATTATCTGTACCTGTGCTGTAATCTATTATATGTTCTGTAGGACTGGTATTATTTACCACAGACCATATAGCGGTAATATCAATATTGGTCTTTTTATATATAGATTATTTTTGGCAACAGCGCGGTCATTTGCTGAGGTTCTCTGATTAGGGGCCCACTCAGAAGTTTCGCCCCCACTAAACCAAAACCCTAGCTACGCCTCTGGCTCTCTCTCTAGTCTTTCTTTCTCTCTCTAGTCTTTCTCGCTCTCTGTTCTTTCTTTCTCGCTCTCTGTTCTTTTTTCTCTCTGTTCTTTCTTTCTCTCTCTCTTTTCTTTCTTTCCTCTCTTTCTTTCTCTGTTTGTTCTTTCTCTCTCGCTGCTCTTTCTTTCTTTTCCTCAGTACCAGCCACTGTGCCCTCATTACCAGTCAGTGTGATGAGCAGTGCTAAATGGGTACGCTTGGGGCCAGGATATGGGTGTGATTAGCTGTTAAATGGGTGTGGTCGGGGCGTGGCCTAAAATTTGCAGCGACGCCCTACGCGCGCCGCAGCCTTTAACCCTCTTTCCTGTCTTCAAAATTTGGGAGGTATGCTGTATGACCTCACTACAACTTCTGGCCATGCTCCTGATGAGCGCGACGGATGGTCTCCTGAGGGATCTCCTCCCACACCTGGACTAAAG
The DNA here is from genome assembly GCA_033576555.1 of Oophaga sylvatica. NCBI lineage: Eukaryota > Metazoa > Chordata > Amphibia > Anura > Dendrobatidae > Oophaga > Oophaga sylvatica. The sequence goes on along the minus strand of JARQOD010000001.1, from coordinate 334,855,640 downwards.
CATCCACCAACTCCTGGACAGTCTGTGGTGCAATGTGGCATGGCCTAAAATTTGCTGCAGCAGGCACAGCGTGCCACAGCCTTTGTCCCTCTTTCCCTTCTTCAAAGGTTGGGAAGTATGATGGTGGGCCCCAAGAATATTTTTTCTCTGGTGGGCCCAAGGTACTCCAGTCCGACGCTGCTGGCAAGGTCCATGGATATTGGCTCCTTAACAGCCTTAAATACCATGCCTCAGCAGCAGGGGCGTACATAGAAATCATGGGGCCCCATAGCAAAAGTCTGAATGGGCCCCCCCCCAAAAAAAAAAAAACCCAGAGCCATTGTAAATGTAAAGTGCCAGCACAGTGGGGGGACACATTAAACAAAAAAATGTATTATGCCCCCATAGATTGTGCCCCCATAGATGCTCCATAGTATAGGCCCTTATGCTGCCGCAGCTGCTGCAACCAAAAAAAAAAAAGACATACTCACCTTTCGTCGCTGGGGGCCAGGTGCCGGTGTCCTGAGCAGGGGGTGACACCAGGTGCCGATGTCACCGCTCGCTCAGGGCCCCGGCACCTGAGATATTTACCTGTCCTCTCTCCACTGCTGAGTGACGCTGTCTTCGGGGTCCTCCAGCAGTGAACGATCAGGCAGAGGGCGCGGCGCGCACTAACGACGTCATCGCGCCCTCTGACCTGAACATTGCAGCAAGAGGACGCGAGCAACGGTGGAACGGGACAGGTAAATATCCCTTATACTCACCCTTCCACCGGCGCGGTCTGTGCAGCCCCTGCTCTTCTCCCACGGTCTCCGCCGCCAGTGTTCAGCGGTCACGCGGGACAGCTCATTAAAGTCATGAATATGTGCATATTCATGACTGTAATGAGCGGTACCACCTGACCGCTGAACACAGGCGTCGGAGACCGTGGGAGAAGAGCAGGGGCTGCAGAGACCGCACCAGGAGGGGTGAGTATATAGAAGAGCTGCGCTCACCCTCCCCCGCCGGCCCCCTGGTAGTACTGTGTCAGCACAGCTACCCGACCGTCGAGGGCCCCCTCACCTGTCCGGGCCCCATAGCAGCTGCTTGGTCTGCTTCATTCACGGTAAGCCACTGCTCAGCAGTCTGCTTCATCAGGCTGGTTAACAAAAATAGGGGGGACCCGACGCCATTTTTTATTCGAAGGGAACCCCTATTTTTGTTAATCAGTTCCCTCTGACGTCACTGATTGTGTCCCTGGCTGACCTGAAGTGAAAGTGGAAAGCAATCAATTAAGCTTTCCACTTCCTCTCCTGTCAGCCAGGAGAGGAACTCATTCATTTGGGGGTTTACTGTGAGGCTGCAGCATTAGCTGCGGTCCCTGCAGTAAACATTAACCCTTTCTGAAGGATTACACCGTGGGACCTGACTGTGCATGGGATAGGTAAGAATAATTTTGCTTTTTTATTTTATTTTTATTACAGGAAATGGTTTTTGCAGTCAAATAAAAGATGGTCAAAAACATGTGTCTTTATTTCATTAAAATGATTTTTAATTAAAGTGTGTGTGTTTTATTTTTATTTCATGCAATAGGATTAATAATTGATAGTTGTCTAATTGACAGCTCTCAATTATTAACCTGGCTTAAGGTCACCTTTCAATTGCAAGGTGGCTTTAACCCCATATTAACCCATTCGCCACCGCTACAGGGCAATGGGAATAGACGGGCAAAGTGCCAGAAAGGGCGAATCTAATTATAGATTTGTCTTTTCTGGGGTGTCTGGGGGCAGATGTTAGTAGCCAGGGGGGGGCCAAAAATAATGGTCCCTCTCTGGGCTATTATTATCTGCCCCCATTCGCTGGCTTTGTCTGTCTGGTTGCGAAAATAGGGCGGGAGCCCACGCATTTTTTTTAAACAATTTTACACCTCTATTAATATATATATATATATATATATATATATACTACATGTCATTGAATTTGTGACACATATATAGATATATTTATATTTATAGTTCATACACTTCTACATAGTATAATAGCCGCTAATTCAATTGCCGGCTTTTGTGAAAATGCAGAACCCGACATGAAATGACACTTGGTGTACATAGGGTTAACCATGTCCTTTGCTATCTGATTTGCACAAACAATTACATCAGTCTATGTGTGCAAAATTTCACACCTGTAGGGGTTAATTAAAGGTGTAAATTCGTAGCAAAAAAGTCCATTTTTTTTACAACGAATTTACAACTTTAATTAACCCCTACAGGTGTGAAATTTTGCACACATAGACTGATGTAATTGTTTGTGCAAATCAGATAGCAAACGACATGAAAAGACATGGTTAACCCTATGTACACCAAGTGTCATTTCATGTCGGGTGCTTCTGTCTTTTCACAGAAGCCGGCTTTACCCGGCAATTGAATCAGAGGCTATTTTACTATGTAGAAGTGTATAAACTATACATATACGTATATATATATGTCACAATGACATGTATATATATATATGTATTCTATGTGTGTATATTTAGTGTTTACAAGGAAATAAAGGTTTTTTTTAGTTGCGATATTTTGTTCCCATAGACTTACATGGGACTTCCGGTATCGGAATCGGATATCGCCGATATTTAGTGATATCGGCGATACCATTCCGATCCGATATTTTTGGATATCGGAAAGTATCGCTCAACTCTATCCAACAATCATCATAATTTCTACACTAGGGGCCGAGCCTTTTCTTTAAATGGAATCTGTCACCAGTGTTTTGCTACCCCAACTGAGAGCAGCATGATACAGTGGCAGAAACCTTCACTCCAGAGATGTCACTTACTGGGCTGCTTGCTGCAATCTTAATCAAATCACTGCTTTAGGCCTCCATCAGAGGTCAGAGCCTCCAGTACATGTGGTTATAGTTTTCACATGTGCTGAAAACACTTACACACTTAGATCCATTTAAATCTATGGGGCTGAGCACGTGTCATCTGCATAACACGTACCGGAATGAAATGCTCCAGCGACTGGCAAAAGAAGTACAATTAGTGCTGTTCCCAGGCACCGGTTGCTCACTTCACCTATCATCAGAGAGACCAGGCGATGCTGATGGCAGTTGTAGTCAGCACCAGCCACCTGGCAATAACGTGCATTAAATAAATAATGAAATTTTAAAAAAATGGGGTGTGCCCCCCCCCCCAATATTTTAAAACCAGCTGTAAGGTTCTTTGTACATGTTTCTTGAAACTCAGTTTTTCCGTCGGCCATTTTGCTTTCTGTCTTGCTGCAGCTATCTTGCCCTCAGTCAATATGGAGTTTCCAGCTTTCATGTTCCCGCCCTGATTCTCTCCCTCTTGCTTCTTAAGCAGCCTCAGCTGAGCAATCAGTGCTTCAGAATCAAGCCTGCTGTAAGCCTGTGACCTGACTCCTGGAAACCTTGAACTTTGTACTCCAGCTATTTCCTACTGAGGAACTTTGGAACACTTGTGGACTCTGGAAACCTGCTATTTGATAAATCCACGTTTGCATGGAATTACGGTAACAGAGAAGAGATCCTGAACCTGTTGTGGAGAGTTATTGCTGAGCTTAAGTTACTCTGGCCTGCTGTGTCTCCTGCTTCTGTACCTGCAAACTGTGTGACCCTTTTTGCCACTTGTATGAAGTAATACAAGTCCTTCTATATCAAACCTGTGTCTCATGTGTTTTCCTCGCACCCAAGCACAAGACGCTATATGAACTGTACACCATACATTACACCAGCGCAGATAAAGCAGACAGCTGTGGGATTTTATTATCAGGCTGGAACAGTCCATGGTTAATGGCCCATCCCCAGCCAAAAAATAGAAGGCTGCAGCTGGCCCAGAATTGATGCATCACATTAGATGCGTCAGTTCTGGCACTTTGCCAGGCTAATCCCGATTGCCCTGGTGCGGTGGCAATTAGGATAATAAATGGGTTTGATGACAGCTGTTATTTATCAAAAATCACTGCTAGGTTTAGTAATGAAGAAGTGTCAGTCCCCTGTAGTCAAAAGAAGTAAACACACACACAGAAAAGTCCTTTAATTGCAAAAGCACTCCACGACAATTATTCTCTTTTACCCATTTATTAACAAAAATAAAAGTAATCCACAGGGGTCCGCCACAATCCATAATATGGATGTCCCACGACGATCCCCAGCTCTGCTACATCCTGAGGCTTTGATGAGCAGTAATATCAGTAAAGTGACCGATCACCAAGGCCGCCAGAACACACTGAGAGTAGCGTGTGAATCCAGCTCCAGTGTGGAACTGTGACGTCATTAGCCGGCGGTTCTTTCGGTAATCTTCAAGGCACCCAGTAACGGAGACAGCAAAACAACCCCGAAACATCATTGAACTGCCACGTATTTGACTGTAAGTACTATAGTCTTTTCTTTGTAGGCCTCATTCTGTTTTCGGTAAACAGAATGATGTGCTTTACCAAAAAGCTCTATCTTGGTCTCATCTGTCCACAAGCCGCATTCCCAGAAGGATTTTGGCTTTCTCATGTATATATTGGCAAACTGCAGTCTAGCTTTTTTATGTTTCTGTGTCAGCAATGGGGCACTCTTGGGTCTCCTGCCATAGAGTTTCACTTAATTCAAATGTCAACAGATAGTTCTCGCTGACACTGAGCTTGCAGGACAGTTTGAATTTCTGTGGAACTCTATTGGGGCTGCTTATCCACCATCTGGACTATCCTGTGTTGTAACTTTTAATAAATTTTTCTCTGCCATCTATGTCCATGGAAATTAGCTACAGCGCCATTGGTTGCAAACTTTTTGATTATATTGCACATTATGGACAAGGAACAACAAGATCACTGGAGATGAACTTGTAACCTTGAGATTGTTATTATTTATCAACAATTTGGTTCTCAAGTTCTCGGACAGTTCTCTTCTCCTCTTCCTGTTCTTTATGCTTAGTGTGGGACACAAACACACAATGCAAAGATTGAGTCAACTTTTCTCCTTTTTATCTGGTTTCAGGTGTGATTTTCATATTGACCACACCTGTTACTTGCCACAAGTGGGTTTGTACGAGCACACATGATTGAAACAATTTGGGAAAGGTGCCAACATTTTTGTCCTGCCCATTTTGGGGGTTTTGTGTGAAATTATGTCCAATTAGCCTTTCTTCTTGTTTTTTTTTGGCTGTCCCAAAGGAATTAAACATGCATATAACAAAATATGCAATTGCAAAAATTTTGTGGACGAAATGCTTCACTTTCTGGAACAATTTCAAGGGTGCAAACTTTTTTGTCCATGACTGTTTGCGCAACATAGACATCTGGATGATGTCTTAACTACTGCAGATCTAGCAGTTCTCTGAATGCTGAGCTCTATATAACCCCACTCACACCACTGATTGACAGCGTTCTGTGTATAGTGTGCATTGGCAGAAAGATGCCAATCAGTGCTGGGGGTGACGGTATATATAGATCATGAATATGGAGGAATACATGGTAGCAGGTTTGCTGATTACCTCCTGCTGATTAAACAGTGTTTTTATCAAAATTACATCAAGCAGCCTAGAACGTGACACATGTTTGGAATCAGGGTCTCAGTCTGTCCATTATATTGCTCTCAGATTAGATGTCAAAACCTGATGATATATTCCCTTTAAAAATAACTTGAAATGCATATGGACCAATTCTAGGGTACTGTACAGCATCAGTGATCAGTAGAGAGTAGTGATGAGCGAGAATACTCGTTGCTCGGGTTTTCCCGAGCACGCTCGGGTGATCTCCGAGTACTTGGAAGTGCTCAGAGATTTAGTTTCTGTTGCTGTAGCTGCATGATTTGTGGCTATTTGATAGTCTGAATACATTTGAGGATTCCTTAACAAACAGGCATTCCTCACATGTATTCAAGCTGTCCAGCAGCCATAAATCATGCAGCTGCGGCAACAGAAACTAGATCTCCGAGCACTTCCAAATACTCGGAGATCACCTGAGCATGCTCGGGAAAACCCGAGCAACGAGTATACTCGCTCATCACTAGTAGAGAGTCTTTCCTCAGAGAGTGTTTGAAGAGCAGCCTGTTGCTTTGCATTTTAGGTCATGAGCTGGTGAAAACAGAGGATGGAAAAAGGGAGAAACTGTGCTTACATGCCTGTAAAATTCTCTGGTATTCTAAAGGTTTGCCATCTCTGCCTTAGTGTATATACAAAACTGTATTGTTATCTTAATGAGAATGTGAACTTTGTTCCTTATTGATTATGTTCAACAAAGAATTAGTGATTACTTTACGCCATTTTGGACAATAAAAAACTGCAGATCGGCTATCAGCTGATGTAAGCAGATCTTCAATCTTTTAATAGACTGTTCAGACAGGTACACTGCACTTCCATGTGCACAGAAAGAATGTTAACAGGATCATTTTATGCATATACACTGTCATTGTTTTTGGCAGCACATGTCCAGTATACATAAGACCGTGCTGCCGGGAATGATGATTTTTACTGAAGCCTAAAAATAATTTCACCAATTGAATGAACATTTTGCTTGTTCATGAAAGAACGGTCAGCCTGTTTACCCAGCCATTCTTAATTATCGGGACTCTTGGAATTAAATGTGTCTAATTCATTATGAGGTGCACAAGATTTAATGAATCAGGTGCATCTTACAATGCATACACCATTTAGCAGAAATGTTACTCTGATCAGGGACTGGCGTACAATTCTGAAAAATGTATGCTACTAAAGTGGAGTAAATTTTCATGACTTACCCTTATGAAAATGCAACATTTGGGGCTAAAATAACATTTTTGTGGAGAAAATGTGATTTTATTATTTTCACGGCTCAACGTTATAAACTTCTGTGAAGCACTTTGGGGTTCAAGGTTATTACCACACATCTAAATATATTTCTTGTGTTAGCTGCACAAGTTGTTTTTTTTTTTTTTCATTCCTTTGCATGTTTCTACAGAGGCTACCCTAATGTCTGTATAAATCCAAACTCATGATAGCCGATTTTCTGAATAAATGGACCTAATCCACATGCATGTCCCCTAAGCAAAGTTTTCAGGACTTCAATGATACTTTATATGAATTGTTAATGGGGTTAACCCATCATCCAGAACTGATCATTCATTTTGTAAATTCTCAAATCATGAATAAAATCTGTATTCAGTGAAGACAGATTTTCGCATTACTGAGATAGGAGATGGCAGCTGTTACTGATAAGATTTTATGTAGATGGGGGGATGAGCTCTGTCTCTAGCTCCCGCCTTCCCTTACATATCATCTTATCAGTAGCAGCTCTCATCTCCTATCTCAGTAATGCGAAAATCTGTCTTCACTGAATACTGATTTTACCAGTGAATTTAGAATTTTGAAGTTGAATGATCAGTCCTGGCGGAGAAAGGACCAGATTTTTCACATAAGAGATAATACATTTTTTTTTTATTTTCATCTGTACTATTGATTTATGAAATTAAAATGATAATAATCATCTCCCGCCTCGACTACTGCAACCTCCTACTCTCTGGCCTTCCCTCTAGCACTCTGGCACCACTCCAATCCATCCTGCACTCTGCTGCCCGACTAATACACCTATCTCCCCGTTATTCCCCAGCCTCTCCTCTCTGCCAAGCCCTTCATTGGCTTCCTATCGTCCAGAGGCTCCAGTTCAAAACCCTAACCGTGACCTACAAAGCCATCCACAATCTTTCTCCTCCATACATCTGTGACATGGTCTCCCGGTACACACCCACACGCAACCTTCGATCCTCACAAGATCTACTCCTCTACTCCCCTCTTATCTCTTCTTCCCACCACCGCATACAAGACTTCTCCCGTGCCTCTCCCATACGCTGGAACTCTCTACTCCAACACATCAGACTTGCGCCTACCATGGAAACCTTCAAAAAGAACCTGAAGACCCACCTCTTCCGACAAGCCTACAACCTGCAGTGATCATCAGTCTACTGAACCACCGCACGATCAGCTCTGCCCTCTCCTAGTGTATCCTCACCCATCCCTGTAGACTGTGAGCCCTTGCGGGCAGGGTCCTCTCTCCTTCTGTACTTGTGTGTGCCTTGTATTGCTCATGTTTACTGTACTTGTCTATATTTGCCCCTCACATGTAAAGTGCCATGGAACAAATGGCTATAAAAATGTATAATAATAATAAAATAATAATAATGGCTACTCTTAGGCTACAGGGGATGTGAACTGAAATTCAATGTGTGATGGAAAGGAATGGCAGAAGCACTGAGCTGATGGTTCAGAGAGGTTAAAAATAACTAGTAATTTTAAATTTAAAAAAGTGCAATCTTCGAGAGGAGGTTCAAGAAGCTCAAACTCAGGATATAAACACTGGTTGGATTGAAATTTCACTAGGTGTAAGTCGAAATAAAAAAGGTGATATAGACGACCTCTAACTGAAGTATAAGCCATTCTTTTGACGATAGCAAACACTCGTGGTCAAACTGTGGAAACCTCTGAAGTATTGGGACAGTCCACACAAAAGTATTTTCTTGTCCGTATTATGGCTGCAATTCCCAGCTCAATAGCAGGTCTTGGATCCCGGACGAGTGTTATGATAAACCATACAGTATGTCTAGTGGGCTGGGAATTGTGGCTGTAATACAGACAACAAAATACACCCACAAGACAGTTACAGCTGAAACCAGTTTACATACACTATATAATGTATGTTTTTCTCGATATCTGACATGAAACCTGGATCAGTTACACCAGTTTTGTCAGGAGGACTGGCCCAAATTCCGACCAACTATTGTGAGAAGCTTGTGGAAGGATATCCTATATGTTTGACCCAAGTTATTCAGTTTAAGGGCAATGGTACCAAATACTAATGAAATGGATGTAAACTTTTGACTTTGCAGTAAGTATAAAAATGCCTTTAAACATTCTCTCTCTCATTATTCTGGCATTTGGCAAATATTAATACTTATGGTAATCCTAATTGACCAAAAATGGGAAAGGTTTATTCTGATTTCATGTCAAATATTGAGAAAAACATGAATATGTGTCTTTTTATATAGTTTATGTAAACTTCTGGTTTCAACTGTATGTAACACTTTCCTCAGATTGTCACCTTATTGAAGTGCATTGTATTATGTCTGCATATTAGAATTCTAATGACAGTCAGCCTTATGGCCAAATAGGCTTCCATAGTTGGCTGACTCGAAAGTCATTTTTAGTCCTTAAATGCCAAAGATTCTTGTAATATATTATTTCCTAATATAGCCTAAACGATAATAGCCAAATTTTAGGGATTACGTCCACAACAAATAGAGGAGCTATGTATACAAATCAATATTTACCAGAGTTTGTAAAATCCAGTTCACTATTCAGTCAGGGACAGGCGAGTATGAGATAAAAATCCACAGTTGATGAACAAAGTATGTGAGCTCATTATACACTACACTGTGTGCAGAATTATTAGACAAGTGAGTATTTTGACCATCATTATTTTTATGCAGATTTTACAACTACTAGCTGTATAAACCTGAATGCTTATTGGATGAAGCAGATCAGGTGATTTCTCTTCGTGTAATGAGGAAATGTGAGGCCTAAGAATATCAACACTCTTTATCAAGCTACATGTGCTTCTCACAAAATTAGAATATCATCAAAAAGTTAATTTATTTCAGTTCTTCAATACAAAAAGTAAAACTCATTATATAGAGTCATTACAGAGTAATCTATTTCACGTGTTTATTTCTGTTTATGTTGATGATTATGGCTTACAGCCAATGAAAGCACAAAAGTCATTATCTCAGTAAATTAGAATAACAAAAAACACCTGCAAGGGTTTCATAAGCATTTAAAAAGGTCCCTTAGTCTGTTTCAGTAGACTCTACAATCATGGGGAAGACTGCTAAACTTGACAGCTGTCCAGAAGGCAGTCATTGACTCACTCCACAAAGAGGGTAGGCCAAAAAAGGTCATTGCTAAAGAAGCTGGCTGTTCACCGAGTGCTGTATCCAAGCATATTAATGGAAAGTTGAGTGGAAGGAAAAAGTGTGGTGGAAAAATGTGCACAAGCAGCAGTTAAGAACAGGCCATTCAAAAATTTTGGGGAGAGGATTGCTGCTGGAGTCATTGCTTCAAGAGTCACCACACACAGACGTATCCAGGACATGGGCTAGAAGTGTCGCATTCCTTGTGTCAAGCCACTCATGACAATAGAAAAATGCCAGAAGCATCTTACCTGGGCCAAGGAGAGAAAAAAAACTGGACTGTTGCTCAGTGGTCCAAGGTGTTGTTTTCAGATGAAAGTAAATTTTGCATTTCATTTCGAAATCAAGGTCCCAGAGTCTGGAGGAAGAGTGGAGAGGCACACAATCCAAGCTGCTTGAGGTCTAGTGCGAAGTTTCCACCATCAGTGATGATTTGGGGAGCCATGTCATCTGCTAGCATAGGTCCACTGTGTTTTATCAAGACCAAAGTCAGCACAGCCATCTACCAGGAAATGTTAAAGCACTTCATGCTTCCCTCTGCCGACAAGCTTTTTGGAGATGGAAATTTCATTCTCCAGCCGGACTTGGCACCAGTTCACACTGCCAAAGTACCAAAACCTGGTTTAAAAACAACAGTATCACTGTGTTTGATTGGCCAGCAAACTTGCCTGACCTTAAACCCCAGAGAAGCTATGGGGTATTATCAAGAGGAAGATGAGAGACACCAGCCCCAACAATGCAGACGAGCTGAAGGCTGCTATCAAAGCAACCTGGGCTTCCATAACCCCTCAGTAGTGCCACAGGCTGATTGCCTCCATGCCACGCCGCACTGATGCAAAAGAAGCCCAGATCAAGTATTGAGTGCATTTACTGAACGAATATTTCAGTAGGCCAACATTTCGGATTTTAAAATCATTTTTCAAGCTAGTGTTATAAAGTATTCTAATTTACTGAGATAATGACTTTTGGGTTTTCATTGACTGTAAGCCATAATCATCAACATTAACAGAAGTAAACATGTGAAATAGATCACTCTGTGTGTAATGACTATATAATATGAGTTTTACTTTTTGTATTGAAAAACTGAATTAAATTAACTTTTTGACGATATTCTAATTTAGTGAGAAGCACTTGAATATATTTTATTGCCGGATCAAGCAGTTTAGGACACTCCAGGAGGAGTGACATCAGGACTGGGCCAAGGTCACTTGTTCTTTTGTGGAGACACTGGAGGATTGTTGTGATTTCTGGATCACCTAGCAGATCAAATTTCATCTTTCAAATGGAGGCTTTAATATTTCCATTGGTGTCAGTTTTTGATTTGTTTTGGATCACAGAAAGATAGTAAAAATTTGTTTTGTGAAATAATAGACAGATCTTTCACAGACTTGTGATGATGGAATAGTAGGTGGGTTGCAGAGATTATATACTGTGTGGAACAGTTGTGCTGGCCTGTTGCTTGAAGTTTATTTTCTTTATGCCACAAATATGGTTTTTTTCTAGTGTATTGTTAGTAGTGGTTAGTTCCTGAGGTGTAAATCCAAGAAGTTTTTGACCTCTGGGTACTGGTGTGCTAGACATTGGTGTTCAAGTTTGTGCCCACTTTTTTCTGAAGGGAATCTGCCACTGGGTTTTTGCTATGAATATGAAAGCAGTGTGGTATAGTGGTGTAAAGGGTTGGCTGAGGTGTTAACTTACAGGAAGCTGCTGCATTATTTACCCCTGTTATCTCTATTCTTATGAGATATTCTTCCCCAGTGACAGAATGTATAGAGCAATCAGAGTCAGAGTCCAGAATCATGTCAAACAGTTCTGCTTTATTTTCTTCCGGACACAGTACATCCAAGACACCATAAGCACGTCTTACACGATACCAGCAATACATTCTTCACAACTCCGCTTCGTCTTCTCTGATACACCAGAATGGACCAATAAGTATTGAAGGGATGAGGAGCCCTTTGAAAATGGCACTTCGATCTCTTCCCCTGGAGATACTTCAATCCAGCAAAAGAAAGACACATCTACTAGGTCGTTCACACCTTTCTGGTTATCCTGCCCGGATACTTCTGGAAGCCCACTCGCTACTACGCTCATGCATGACCTCTTCTGCTGAGCGTTCCCACAGTGGTTCTTCCACTGGACTACTGCTACGTAAACCCACTCTCTTTGGGCTCACGCCACCACGGTGATTCCTTCTCCGGCCTCTTCAGGGGGTTGCTGGCCCCCACTTCTACCCTATGCTCAGGGCCCAGGAACATGGACGTCCTCACACTAGTAAGGTCCACCCACGACTGACTTCCGCTTGGAGGAAATCTTTCCCTAGCAACAAGTCCCTAACCTATTGTCGCTATTGGACTGGATGTGTTCAATGCCCCCCCTCTAGTGTCCAAACCCAAGTACTGCATTGACATTATTTTCTAAACGTTCTAACTGGATCTCTAACATGCCCCCATTAGTGATCCCTCGCAAACTATATCTAAACCCATATATATACACTACCTTAACAGTGCCCTCCTCTAATGACCCCGAGGATGCACTATCTACCTATAACTAAACCCCCACATATTTAGTCATAGCACTAGTACATTACATCACACATCACACAGTTCCAAAAAGACATCATAAAATACATCCTGATGTATAAGAGGATGAGGAACATGTTTGTGATTCGGGGCAGCCTGTGGGCAGGTCTCTCCTTACATAAAAGTAACACCGGTGGAACAGATACCCTCTGGTGCTGCAAATAGGAATGCTCTTTTAAACCGGAAAGAAATGTTTTGGATATATCGTCTGGGAACATTATATCCAAATGGATTGAATATCAAAGAGAGAGTTTAAACGTTGGTTTTTTTTTTTTTCTTTCTTCTTGCATCTATGTTGTCAAGCTTGGATCAATCAGTGGGTGTGCCCCTGAACTTGGTCCACACCCTAAATCAAGTGTCTGAGACTGGGATATAAGGTTTGCCACTATATATAAGTGTAACTGAATTTTATACTATTAGGATTTGTACTGTTTTTATGATACCTGATGAAGGCTATATACTGTATCCGAAACGCGTTGTAGCTCCTCTATTTTAACTTATCAAATAAAAAAATATGAAATATCATCTTTGGATGTGAGTCCTGGGAAGCACTGCTAATCATGGGCTGGTTGTGCTTTTCGTGAATGTGAATTGGGTTGTTTTAGCAGGAACCTGGACTGCTGGACTGCAAACTTTAGGAAAAATTAAAGTTTTTGCTGTAATTTTGTTTTTCTTAACCAAAAAGAATATCAAGAGTATTTCTGAGGATAGAATATCAGGTTCAGGAATTGAGCATGATAATGAACTACTTACAGTGAGGTCGGTGAGAGTCAAGAGCCAATTGGTGAGTTCAGTGCTTTGGTTTTCTGGAGCCAGATTTCCAGCAGGTTTGTGATGAACTGTGTCCAGTAAAGTATGAGATGTGCTTCAGAGCTCAGTTTAATCTAGTGTGTACCACAGAGTATGGTTGCCATCTAGATCTTTTGAAATCATGAATGTGTAGAGGTTTTCTATAATTTTTTGTTTAATGGTGTGGATATCTAGTAAGTGCTTGCTGTTAGTGCTCGCTCTTATCTGCATAAAAAAATTGCTTCGATGTTGAGGCAGAAAAGTAGGACGAGTGTCATGTGAGCACAATGCGATTTTTGTCACCTAGCATCTGTATCACATCTGTATGACATGCGTATGCAATCTGTATGAAATGCATTTTTAACATCAGCTTTTACATACTGTAATATCTTTGTTGCTTAAAGCTAGTTTACATACCAATAAAGCAATCTTATATGAGTTTTATTTTTTTTTAATTCTGTGGAAGCATGGTTAAAAAGCAATGTCTGACTTTCATTTGTTCATTTTCATAGATTTTTTATTTATTATTACTTTTGTCAGATTCAAGTTATTTCTGTGACTATTGTGGGTTTTTCTGTCATTACTAGTGTTGAGCGATACGATAATGCAAATATCGGCTATCGGCCGATATTAGCTCTATCGGCCTTTCGATAATTCGTTTCGATATTTTCGTCTTATCGAATACCGGAATCGGATTTGTCACTGTCACTGTGAGTGTCCGTCGGTCGGGTCTGTCAGGAGTCAGCGGCACTTACCTGGCAGAATATCTCCGGCGGTCACGTCCTGGACTTCTTGATGGCCGCCATTATCTTCTCCCTGGCGGTCACATGCAGTTTTTCGCGATAACTGAAGTGACTGCTGGGTAATCCCGGCCGTAAAGCAGTCAGTCCGATGACGTCACCGCCGGGGAAGCAGGTAATCAGCTGTGCTGCGCCGGGATGACAGGCTCTGCCTGTCATTCTGATGTAGCAGAGCTGGATCGTCGTGGGACACTCGTTACTATGGACTGCGTCGGTCAGGTGGTATACTTTTTTTTTTTTTTCATTTTTTTACAGGAGATCGATGGCGTCGCAGGATGAGACTGTAATAAAAGTAATGAAAACTGTGTTTTTTTTTTTATTAAATTAAAAAACTTTTTTATGAACATTCACCCGTCCGGGTACATCAACAATTTAACTATTTACATACAGGGACCCTGTCCGGGTTATTTATAATTCTTTGGCAGGGGTGTTCCAGGTACCACCTGGTACTCTTCTGATGCTTGCCAAACATCCGAGGCACCAAGGACCACCAGGACCTGATGACGTCGTGTGGCCTGTACAGTCAAGTCGTGACCCGCTATCTGGGTCTGTGTGGCCACCTCTTTCATCTCCCTCCGGGTCTGGAGCCCTATGTCCCGGACTGAACGAACCCCAGGGGGCCTAACAGGTGCCGGGTACGGGCCAGCTATACTTATCATGTCCATAGCTGGGGCTGCTGAGGAGACCACTGAGGGAGGCTGGGGAGATTTACGGCGTGGGGTGGGCACTTTTGCAGAGGCCTGGATGTGGGAGGCTGAGGGTCTCACAGGTTCCTGACACTCTGGGGAGTAGGGGTCGCACCTGGTAACATTTAGGGCGTACCATCCATTGTAACCCCAGTGTCGGGTGTAAGTCACCAAGTCTCCTGGCAACAGGTCCCTCCCCGGGTGTCCTTCTGGGAGGTGAGCCTCCACGTCCCGCCGGTTCACGAAAACTTCTAAATAAAGTCCAGGCTCCTGGATGAAGCCCCAACCACCTTTCAATTTAAAGCTCCGTACTGCACCCTTACGCTGCGGCTCCCTCAGGGTTCCTTTATCCTTTCTCATCCGGTCCTTATCTGCCCGGTCCTTCTCCAGCTGACGTTGGCGAAGTTTTTGGGATTCTCGCTGCTCCCTTTGTCGCTCTGCTTCCCGCTCCCAACGTCTCCACTCTTCCTCCTGACGCTGGTTGTAATTCTCCTCCACCAGCTGCTCCATGTCTCCACCATCAAATGCCAGCTTACAGTGTCCGGTTTGCGGCAGCTCTCCTGGCGCCCCCCAGTCCTGGCGGCGCTCACCTGCGGAGGAAGCAGCCGGCTCTGGAACAGATGACAGTCGGGGCTCCGGTACAGGCAGGTAGACGTCTGGTGCCTGCGCGGCCTCCTCCATGAGGACGGGTGTCGCTTCTTCTGTCTCAGCGACGGGGGCAGACAGCGGGATCTGGGGTGCTGCCGGTGCAGAGGTTTTTGCAGGAACGGGTGCCTCCACTGCGACAACGTCAACCGGATCACATTGCAAGGGCTGGGATGCCCGCACGGACTCCTCTACTAGAACGGGTGCCTCACCTTCCGGTACAGACACTTCAGGTAAGAGGGATTGGTGCCGCTCCAAGTTTATTTTTAGGGCACGCCAGCTGGCTTCCATCCTGGCGACCTCCTCCCGGTGCCGGGCCAGGCCTCTTAGGGTATCCTCCGCTTCTTGCAGCGTAGGAGGGTTTCCAGGCCGGGTGCCCAACGGTGGTTCCGTGGCGATCGGGTTGCTTCCGTGGGGGGAGAGCTCTGACTGCTCCATCCCTTCACACTTCTGCTCGTGTCCATTAGCCATCTCTGCCAAGTCACATGTGTCATTAGCATCTGGAGAGGGCCCCTCTTTTGTAGGGAGGCGGGACCTTCGTGTTAGTTTCCGCCCACTGAGGAGGATGAGGAGGCGGAACTGAGGAGCTGTGGGGCACGATCTTACATTGCAGTACCATTTAGAGCCATCGTTTTCGCGTCACTGAGTGAGTGTGTACACCCATGAAGAGCACGCCCTTCTTATTCACCAGTGCCTCGTCGTGACGCAGATATGGCGGAAAAATGGCAAATACATTCTCTGATGATTTTAGCAATTCTCAAGCACAAAACCAGTTCAATTCAGGCACACAGGACTCGCTTATAGCGAGCTACAGAATCCTGTTCGTGACGCCCAAGTTGAGTCGCACAGAGCCAGAGGTTTTTGGGGTACTCGGCACCGAGCCCGTCGACTTCTATGGGGTATGTCACAACATTACCCGGCAATTGAATCAGAGTCTATTTTACTATGTAGAAGTGTATAAACTATAAATATATGTATATATATATGTCACAATGACATGTATATATATATATATTATATATATGTATTCTATGTGTGTATATTTTGTGTTTACAACGAAAGAAAGGGGTTTTTTTGTTGCGATATTTTGTTCCCATAGACTTACATGGGACTTCCGGTATCAAAATCGGATATCGACGATATTTAGTGCTATCGGCGATACAATTTCGATACGATATTTTTAGATATCGAGCACTATCGCTCAACACTAGTCATTACACAAGGGGTACCAACAAATTTGACCACGTGTGTATTTAATGTCACAAGCCCCCTACATATAATAATCTAGCCCCCTTTGGTGCCTTTCATGTGGCACTAAAGAATGTTTAGCATTATTAAACCTATTACATAAATAATTATTTTTAAAAAATGGTGTGGGATCCCCCTTTTTTAATAACCAGCTAAGGGAAAGCACACAGATGTGAACTGATGTTATTATTCGGGGAAGGGGCCTATATCCATAGACCTTCAAAGCCTATTAATAACAGTTCATAGCTGTCTGCGTAGCCTTTACTGGTTAATAAAAAGGGGGCCAAAAAAATTACGTGGGTTCTCTCCTATTTTTAATACCAAGCAAAGGCTAAGCAGCTGCAGGCTGATATTAATAGGCTGGGAAGGACCATCGGTATTGGCCCCTTCCCAGACTAATAACACCAGACCTCAGCCACCCCAGAAATTGTGCATCTATTAGATTCACCAGTTCGGGCACCTTTCCGATTGCCCTAGTGAGGTAGCAATCAGGATAATGATTTTGGGGTTGATATCAGCTGTGTAGTGTCCGCTAACATCAAGCCAAGGGGTTAGTAATGGAGATGTGTCTCTCAGACACCCCATTACTAACCCGATACTCAAAAGAAGTAGACACTCCCAAACACATACAGAAGTCCTCTAATTGTAAAAATCACTCCACGATAATTACTCTCTTTTACAAATTTATTAGCAAAAAAAATAATCCACATGATATGGATGATCCCCGACTCTACTACATTCGGAGGCAGTGATGAGAAGTGACATCAGTAACGTGACATCTGACCACGGCCGCCTAAACACACCCAACCCATTGAACCATGGCTTTTAATTAATGGATTAATTAATTCTATATTTTCCTAGACTGGTCTAATGCGCTCATGGAAATACCAAATACCGTATATACCCATGTATAAGCCGACCCGTGTATAAGCCGACCCCCCTAATTTTTCCACAAAAAACTTGGAAAATTATTGACTCGCGTATAAGCCGGGTGTATAAGTTGCCGTCCTGCTCTGTGCTCCCCATCCAGCTCTGTGTGCCCCCATTCTTCTCTGTGCTCCCCTCCTCCATTATCCTGTCCTGCTCATGCTTTCCATCCTCCCCCGTCCTGCTGCGTGCTCCCCCATCCAGCTCTGCACTCCCCATTCTCCTCTGTGCCCACCCCCGTCCTGCTCCGTGCGCTCCGTCCTCCCCCGTTCTGCTCCGTGCTCTCCGTCCTCCCCCCATTCTGCTCCGTGCTCTCCGTCCTCCCCCATTCTGCTCCATGCTCTCCGTCCTCCCCCCGTCCTGCTCCTGCTCTCCGTCCTCCCCCCGTTCTGCTCAGTGCTCTCCGTCCTCCCCCCGTCCTGCTTCATGCTCCTTGTCCTCCTCCATGCTCCCCCCATCCTCCTCCATCATACTCACCTTCCCCGTGCCATCGCTGAACGTCCCGGCCGGCAATCCTGCGCTCTCCCCGGCTTCCTGCAGCTCTCCCCGGCTTCCTGCAGCTCTCCAGCGCTGAGCGGTGACGTAATACCGCTCATTAAGGCCATGAATATGGAGGCCACGCCCATGGGAGTGGTGTCACGTGACCTTAATGAGCGGGTATTACGTCACCGCTCAGCGCTGGAGAGCTGCAGGAAGCCGGGGAGAACTCAGGATTGCAGGGACGTTCAGCGATGGCACGGGGAGGGTGAGTATGATGTCCCAGCCACCGGCTCCTGCCGCCGCATCCCCCCCCCGCTGGTTTCTGCCCTATGACTCGTGTATAAGCCGAGGGGGCATTTTCAGCACAAAAAAAGGTGCTGAAAATCTCGGCTTATACACGAGTATATACGGTAAGTTCATTAGTTTACATACTTTTAATTACTAAATTTTGAATGGGAAAAATGGCGGCTAATTACATTTTTATATGTAACATTTTTTTATAATCTTTAAAAAAAATATTTTTTTAATTTATATTCTAGTCTCCATTAGGGGGCTTGACCCAATAGCTTATGCTATATAATGCAATACCACTGTATTGCAGTACATAGTGAAAATTGCAGCCTCCCATGAAGCTCAGCATGTGGCTGTGCTTCACAGGGGGGACCAAGATGGAAGTTATTAGGGTTTCAGCAGGGCCGGCTCCAGATTTTTATGGGCCCCGGGCGAAAGAGTCTCAGTGGGCCCCCTTAACACAGACCACGATTCATGATGCACAGATATTGCAGAGAAATATGGGTATAGCACAACGCCAAACACTTCTCTTCTTCCATTACATGACTGATACCTATTGTAAATTGTACAATAGCTCAAAAACCGCCAAATCCTCACAGCGCACAGTACAGACCGGACAGTACAGTCCTCCATACAATATTATGGGCACCACATAGTCTCCCCCTCATCACCCATATAATACCCATGCAGGATGTCACCCCGCCATCCCATATAATGCTCTCCTCTGCACTGTGCTGCATTCTGCACTGTTACGTCTCAGGAAAGGGTGCTGTGGAAAGACTCCCCATTATCATCATCATTGCCTGCCCATTATCATCATCATTGCCTCCCCATCATCATCATTGCCTGCCCATCATCATCATCATTGCCTCCCCATCATCATCATCATCATTGCCTCCCCATCATCATCATTGCCTCCCCATTATCATTGCCTCCCCATCATCCTCATCATTGCCTCCCCATTAATATCATCATTGTCTTCCCATTATCATTGCCTCCCCATCATCATCATTATCATTACCTCCCCATTAATATCATCATCATCATTGCCTTCCCATTATCATTGCCTCCCCATCATCATTATCATTGCCTCCCCATTAATATCATCATCATCATTGCCTTCCCATTATCATTGCCTTCCCATTATCATTGCCTCCCCATCATCATTGCCCCCCTCATCATTGCCTCCTCACCACCATCACTGCCTCGCCCCACCACCATCACACATACAGCACTGCAGCACTCTCTCACATACACACATGCAGGCACACGTGCAGACCTCACCTGTCCGGCGTCCGCGCCCTCTCTGCCACAGCCGGCCGCTGAATGATGACGTCATTCAGCGGCGCTGCTGTGAGAGGAAGCGCTGGCGCAGGCGCCCCCTGGAGCCCGGGGCTGCGGCAGCAGAGGCACGGGGAGGGGTAAGTATTGCGCCGGCTGCTGCCGGGGCCCTGAGCAAGCGGGGGGGGCCCAGTGGCGGCGCTGGCACCGCTAACGGGCGCCGGGGTGCCCGACGGCGAGTGGGCCCCCCGCCTACTCAGGGCCCCGGCACTTGCCCGGGTATGCCGGGTGCTGACCCTGGACCTGGCCGGGGTGACCGACGGCGAGTGGCCCCCCTGCCTACTCAGGGCCCCGGAACTTGCCCGGGTATGCCGGGTGCTGACGCCGGCCCTGGGTTTCAGCAAGCCATTGGCTGCCATACTAACCCATCGGTGCCTTAAGATTTTGTCTGAGGGCCCGGATAGAAGCTAGTGCATGCAAGCACCAGAAACCGCTCCATTTAAATGCCTTTGTCAGAGGTTGACAGCAGCATTTAAATGTATAACAGCAGCAATCAGAGTTCAGTTCTGGCTGCTGTCAAACACTGATTCTGGCTATGTAATATATATAGGATGGAAGAGACACAGATTAGATATTAGAAAAAATTTTTTGACAGTTAGGGTAATCAGTGAGTGGAACAGGCTGCCACGAGAGGTGGTGAGTTCTCCTTCAATGGAAGTCTTCACACAGAGGCTGGACTGATATATGTCTTGGATGATTTAGTGAATCCTGCTTAGAGCAGGGGGTTGGACCAGATGGCCCAGGAGGTCCTTTCCAACTCTACCATTTTATGATTCTATATGGAGAGAGCTCAGCTCCTAATCTCTACGACACAGACACTCAAGCAATGACTTACCTATTCATCATTTTATATTAAGAGGCTAAAAACAACGTAATATGATAACTAGTGTTGAGCGATACTGCCTGATATCCTAAAATATCGGATCGGATTGGATCGGCCCGATACTCAAAAAGTATCGGGTATCGCCGATCCGATACCGGAAACACAATGCAAGTCAATGGGACAGAAATATCAGAACTAAAAAAAACCCTTTCTTTCCTTGTAAACACTAAATATACACACATAGCATATATATATATATATATATATATATATGTCATTGTGACATATATATATATACATATATTTATAGTTCATACACTTCTACATAGTAAAATAGCCTCTGATTCAATTGCCGGGTAATGCTGGCTTTTGTGAAAATACAGAAGCACCCGACATGAAATGACACATGGTTTACATAGAGTTAACCATGTCTTTTCATGTAGTTTGATATCTGGTTTTCACAAACAATTACATGAGTGTATGTCTGCAAAATTTCACACATGTAGGGGTTAATTAAAGGTGTAAATTCGTTGTAAAAAAAAAAACGGATTTTTTTGCTTCGAATTTACACCTTTAATTAACCCCTACATGTGTCAAATTTTGCACACATACACTCATGTAATTGTTAGTGAAAACAATATATCAAACAACATGAAATGACATGGTTAACTCTATGTAAACCATGTGTCATTTCATGTCGGCTTCTGTATTTTCACAAAAGCCGGCAATTGAATTAGCGGCTATTATACTATGTAGAAGTGTATGAACTATAAATATAAATATATTTGTATTTATAGGTGTCACAAATTCAATGACATGTATATATATATATGAGGTGTAAAATTGTTGAAAAAAAATGCGTGGGCTCCCACCCTATTTTCTCAACCAGACAGACAAAGCCAGCGAGTGGGGGCAGATAATAATAGCCCAGAGAGTGATCATTATTTTTGCCCCCTCCCTGGCTACTAACATCTGCCCCCAGACACCCTAGAAAAGGCAAATCTATAATAAGATTCGTCCTTTCTGGCACTTTGCCCGTCTATTCCCATTGCCCTGTAGCGGTGGCGAATGGGTTAATAAGGGGTTAAAGCCACCTTGCTATTGAAAGGTGAGTTTAAGCCAGGTTAATAATTGAGAGCTGTCAATTAGACAACTATCAATTATTAATCCTATTGTATGAAATAAAAATAAAACACACACACTTTAATTAAAAATCATTTTAATGAAATAAACACATGTTTTTTGACAATATTTTATTTTACTGCCATTCCTTGCGAAGCCCTTGTTCACCTGTAATAAAAATAAAATAATAAAGCAACATTATTCTTACCTATCCAATGTTCAGTCAGGTCCCCCGATGTAATCCTTCTGAAAGGGTTAATGTTTACTGCAGAGACCGCAGCTAATGCTGCCAGCCTCACAATAAACCCCCCGACTGAATCATCTTCTCTCCTGGCTGACAGGAGAGGAAGTGGTTAGCATAATTGATTGCTTCCCACTTTCACTTCAGGTCAGCCAGGGACACCACACAGCATCAGTGACGTCAGAGGGAATCCTGAAGTGAACTGATTAACAAAAATAGGGGATCCCCTCAAAAAAAAAATGGCGTGGGGTCCCCCCTATTTTTGTTAACCAGCCTGATAAAGCAGACTACTGAGGCCTTGTTTTTCAGGCTGGTAAGGATCCAATATCCATGGACCTTGCAAGCCTGATAATACCAGGCTACAGCAGTCTGCTTAGCTTGGCTGGTTAACAAAAATAGGGGATCCCCTCGAAAAAAAAATGGCATGGGGATCCCCCTATTTTTGTTAACCAGCCAAGTAAAATGCAGACTGCTGCGGCCTGGTATTAAAAGACTGTCAAGGCCCATGGATTTTGGCCCTCAACAGCCTAAAAATACCAGACTGCAGCAGCCCCACAAATGGCGCATCCAAAGATGCGCCAATTGTGGCACTTTACCCTGCTCTTCCCACTTGCCCTGTAGCGGTGGCAAGCGGGGTAATAAGAGGTTAATGTCACCTTTGATTGATCGGTGACAATAAGCCCGGTTAATAATGGACAGGCGTCAATAAGACACCGATCCATTATTAATCATAGTTTGTAAATTTAAAAAAAAAAAACACAGCAAGAAAAAAGTCTTTTAATGAAATAAAACACCACACAGTTTTCATTAATTTTATTTCACTCTCATTCCTGCGACGCCATCGTTCTCCTGTAAAATAACAAAAATAACAAACCAACACAAATACTCCTTGTCCGACGCAGTCCAAAATCACGAGTGTCCCACTCTGCTACATCTGGATGACAGGCTCAGTCTGACATCCACATAGAGCAGAGCTGCTTACCTGAGCTGCGTCCCCGGCGGTGACATAATCCGGACTGGTTTACGGCCAGCTGTCGCGAGAGTACAGCTGGCCGAGATTATCCAGTACCCGGCAGTCACTGCAGTTATCGCGAGATTCTGCACGTGACCGCCAGGGACAGGGTAATGGTGGCCATCACGGAGGACGTGACCACCGGGGAAGGGGATCTTCTGCCAGGTAAGTGCGGACTCTGCTGAGTCCTGACACCTGACAGACCCGACCGACACTGACAGTGACAGTTTCGGGAAGTTCCTGTGTCACGTACTTCGTTCTGTGACACAGGAACTCCCATAGACTTTACAGGAAAACTCCATTTCCGGTATCCGATATGACAAAAATATCGGAACTCAGAATTGGAATTTCGATACAGCAAATATCGGCCGATACCCGATATTTGCAGTATCGGAATGCTCAACACTAATGATAACAGTATTTTGATATAATCTAGAAAATATATGCAGGATACCATATGCAAGTTAGTTTAAATTGGTTGTAATCTTGTTGCTCCCTATTTTTATAGGGTTTTTCTTCCCCTATCTTTATAGGGGTTTTACTTTCCTTTATGTCCTTTTCCTTCCCCATTTTTTTCCCTTCCTAATAAAAACTTTTCTTTACTTCCCCTTCAATCCATTTCCCCCTTTCGCCTTTGTCAGTTATTTCTTATTATCTGTTCATTTGTTTGAATAATTTAAAAACCCAATAGAAATTATTGAAAAACAATTGTTTT
Source organism: Oophaga sylvatica (assembly GCA_033576555.1). NCBI lineage: Eukaryota > Metazoa > Chordata > Amphibia > Anura > Dendrobatidae > Oophaga > Oophaga sylvatica. Next base: position 334,832,038 of record JARQOD010000001.1, on the reverse strand, counting down.
TAAAAAGGTTATACTGTGCCTGAAATAAATGGAGAAATATATAATTCTGTCTAAATGAATGTTTAAAAAAATTGTTTATTAGGTATGTTTTACTCAAAGATAGAAGGTTAATTTGAGCCTCTGTAACGTATTCTCAATTTGAAGCACTAGACGTAACAAAGAAAAGATGGGGTAATCAATTCACTGGGAGATAATAATCTTTACAACTCCCCCCCGTTTTCTCTATCATCCACCCACTCAATATATATAATTCCCTGCTTGCCTATATTATCAATTCACTTTTTTCCGATTTAAGAACTAGGTGTAAATGCCGTGGATACCCTGATTGAGTTGCGAATAGTGTTGAGCATTCCGATACCGCAAATATCGGGCATCGGCCGATATTCGCTGTATCGGAATTCCGATTCTGAGATCCGATATTTTTTGCATATCGAATACCGGAATCGGAATTTTCCTGTAAAGTCTATGGGAGTTCCTGTGTCACAGAACGAAGTACGTGACACAGGAGCTTTCCGAAAGTGTCACTGTCAGTGTCGGTCGGGTCTGTCAGGAATCAGCAGAGTCAGCACTTACCTGGCAGAAGATCCCCGGTGGTCACGTCCGCCTGGATGGCTGGCCATTACCCTCTCCCTGGCGGTCACGTGCAGCTTCTCGCGATAACTGCAGTGACTGCCGGGTACTGGGTAATCTCGGCCAGCTGTACTCTCGCGACAGCTGGCCGGAAAGCAGTCCGATGACGTCACCGCCGGGGAATCTCCTAGGTAAGCAGCTCTGCTGCGTCGGGATGTCAGGCTCAGCCTGTCATCCAGATGTAGCAGAGCTGGACTCGTCGTGGGACATTCGTTATCTTGGACTGCTTCGGACAGGGAGTATTTGTGTTGGTTTGTTATTTTTGTTTTTTTACAGGAGATCGATGGTGTTGTAGGATGAGCGTGAAATAAAAATAATGAAAACTGTGTGGTGTTTTTTTCATTAAAAGACTTTATTCTGGCTGTCTTTTTTTAAAAATTTACAAACTTTATGATTAATAATGGATCGGTGTCTTATTGACGCCTCTCCATTATTAACCGGGCTTATTGTCACCGATCAATCAAAGGTGACATTAACCCTTATTACCCCGCTTGCCACCGGTACAGGGCAAGTGGGAAGAGCTGGGTAATGTGCCACAATTGGCGCATCTTTGAATGCGCCAATTGTGGGGCTGCTGCAGCCTGCTATTTTTAGGCTGTTGAGGGCCAAAATCCATGGGCCTTGACAGTCTTTTAATACCAGGCCACAGCAGTCTGCTTTTTACTTGTCTGATTAACAAAAATAGGGGGACCCTCATGCCATTTTTTTCGAGGGGATCCCCTATTTTTGTTAACCAGCCAAGCTAAGCAGACTGCTGTGGCCTGGTATTATCAGGCTTGCAAGGTTCATGGATATTACCAGCCTGAAATACCAGGCCTCAGTAGTCTGCTTCATCTGGCTGGTTAACAAAAATAGGGGGGACCCCACGCCATTTTTTTTGAGGGGATCCCCTATTTTTGTTAATCAGTTCACTTCAGGTCAGCCGGGATTCCCTCTGACATCACTGATGCTGTGTGGTGTCCCTGGCTGACCTGAAGTGAAAGTGGGAAGCAATCAATTATGCTAACCACTTCCTCTCCTGTCAGCCAGGAGAGGAGATGATTCATTCGGGGGTTTACTGCGAGGCTGTCAGCATTAGCTGCGGTCCCTGCAGTAAACATTAACCCTTTCAGAAGGATTACATCGGGGGACCTGACTGAACATCGGATAGGTAAGAATAATGTTGCTTTATTATTTTATTTTTATTACAGGTGAACAAGGGCTTCACAAGGAATGGCAGTAAAATAAAAGATGGTCAAAAACTGTGTGTTTATTTCATTAAAATGATTTTTAATTAAAGTGTGTGTGTTATTTTTATTTCATACAATAGGATTAATAATTGATAGTTGTCTAATTGACAGCTCTCAATTATTAACCTGGCTTAAAGTCACCTTTCAATAGCAAGGTGGCTTTAACCCATTATTAACCCATTCGCCACCGCTACAGGGCAATGGGAATAGACGGGCTAAGTGCCAGAAAGAGCGAATCTAATTATAGATTTGCCTTTTCTGGGGTGTCTGGGGGCAGATGTTAGTAGCCAGGGGGGGACAAAAATAATGGTCCCTCTCTGGGCTATTATTATCTGCCCTCACTCTCTGGCTTTGTCTGTCTGGTTGAGAAAATAGGGCGGGAGCCCACGCATTTTTTTTCAACAATTTTACACCTCATATATATATATCTATATATATAGATATATATATATAAACGTCATTGTGACACATATATATATATTTATAGTACATACACTTCTACATAGTATAATAGCCGCTAATTCAATTGCCGGCTTTTGTGAAATTACAGACCCGACATGAAATGACACATGGTTTACATAGAGTTAACCATGTCATCTTTATGTAGTTTGATATATGGTTTTCACTAACAATTACTTGAGTGTATGTGTACAAAATTTCACACATGTAGGGGTTAATTAAAGGTGTAAATTCGTAGAAAAAAAATGCGTTTTTTTTTCAACGAATTTACACCTTTAATTAACCCCTACATGTGTGAAATTTTGAACACATACACTCATGTAATTGTTAGTGAAAACCATATATCACACTACATGAAATGACATGGTTAACTCTATGTAAACCATGTGTCATTTCATGTCGGGTGGTTCTGTAATTTCACAAAAGCCGGCATTGCAGGGCAATTGAATCAGCGGCTATTTTACTATGTAGAAGTGTATGAACTCTAAATATATGTATATATATTTATATGTCACAATGACATGTATATACAGTACAGACCAAAAGTTTGGACACACCTCTCATTCAAAGATTTTTCTGTATTTTCATGACTATGAAAATTGTAGAATCACACTGAAGGCATCAAAACTATGAATTAACACATGTGGAATTATATATTACACTTTACAAAAAAGTGTGAAACAACTGAAAATATGTCTTATATTCTAGGTTCTTCAAAGTAGCCACCTTTTGCTTGGATTACTGCTTTGCACGCAGAAAAGGTGAACGGATGGACTCTACATGTCTGGTTCCCACCGTGAAGCATGGAGGAGGTGGTGTGATGGTGTAGGGATGCTTTGCTGGTGGCACTGTTGGGGATTTATTCAAAATTGAAGCGGAGAGCGGTCCAGCTCACCCCAAACCATCTTGATTGTGTTCAGGTCTGGTGACTGTGGAGGCCAGGTCATGTGGCATAGCACCCAACACTCTTCTTGGTCAAATAGCCCTTACACAGCCTGGAGGTGTGTTTGGGGTCATTGTCCTGTTGTAAAATAAATGATGGTCCAACTAAACGCAAACCAGATGAAATAGCATGCTGTGCAAGATGCTGTGGTAGCCATGCTGGTTCAGTATGCCTTAATTTTGAATAAATCCCCAACAGTGTCACCAGCAAAGCACCCCCACACCATCACACCACCTCTCCTCCATGCTTCACAGTGGGAACCAGGCATGTAGAAGTCCATCCGTTCACCTTTTCTGCGTGCAAAGCAGTAATCAAAGCAAAAGGTGGCTACTTTGAAGAACCTAGAATATAAGACATATTTTCAGTTGTTTCACACTTTTTTGTAAAGTGTAATGTATAATTCCACATGTGTTAATTCATAGTTTGATGCCTTCAGTGTGATTCTACAATTTTCATAGTCATGAAAATACAGAAAAATCATTGAATGAGAAGGTGTGTCCAAACTTTTGGTTTGTACTGTATATATATATATATATATATATATATATATATATATATGTATTTTCTATGTGTGTATATCTAGTGTTTACAAGGAAAGAAAGGTTTTTTTTTAATTATGATATTTCTGTCCCATTGACTTGCATTGGGTTTCCGGTATCGGAATCGGCGATACCCGGTACTTTTTGAGTATTGATCCGATCCGATATTTCTGGATATCGGGAAGTATCGCTCAACACTAGTTACGAAGCAAGAGCATGCAATATAAGTGAAAAGGGATGACTTACATAATCCTAGAAATCGAGAAGCTAATGGTGGTTTGTATAGGGTCAATGACACCCATGACTCTCTATATGTCAGGTTTTTGTTATGTATCATGTAAAGAAGAGTCATTTCAGATTTTTTTCTAGCTTTAATGTCACCCATAATCTGTAAAAATTCATTGAATTCTTGTCGAGTGGGAAAGAAAAATAAATAACTAAAATACTGTGGTTGAATACATATGCACACCCTTAAACTGATACTTTGTTGAAGTACCCTTTGGATTTATGACAGCATTCAGTCTATTTGTGTAGGCGTCTACTTGCATGGCACATCTAGAATTATTAATCTTTGCCCACTCTTCCTTGCAGTAGCGCTCCAAACCTGTCAGATTGTGAGGGCATTTCCTGTGTACAGGTGAACCCACAGATTTTCAAAAGGATTCAGGTCTGGGTTCTGACTGGGCCATTCCAAAACTTTGATCTTCTTTTGGGAAAGCTGATCTACTGATCCATTTTTACAAAAATGAGGTGTTTCACACTTATAGTGGATAACCTGGTCTGATTTGGTGTGAAAAATCCGCTGGCCATGCTGAGCACACTCTGACATTACGCTGGGGCTGGACATATGGCACACCTATCGTAAACTCGGCCAATTCTCACCACTGGTCCAATTTGTTAATGCTAACTCCAGATGCCGGTTAGAGCTTCTGCTAGCAGCAACCACATTCTTATCCATGATGTTAGTTTTTTCTATCGTCCTGCCATGTTTGTTGCCCATGCCATGTCTGAGTTTAGAATATGTTTTAGACAAAAATATAACATTTATAATTTCTGTTTTAAAATTCTCCCACCCTTGACAAAAAAAGTTTAACCCTAATTAAAGAGGTCGCTACGTTAGTACAATCACGGAAAGTAATTTGTGACAACAGCCAGCAGTATAGCTGTGGCACCTACAATTGTTACATGAGACTAGTCAAACAGTTTTAAAACCTTAATCTCTTACTGTTACTTTTTATTTATATATTTTAAATAATGTAATTATACCAAAATTAAATGTTAATGAAACATAAAATGCCAGGTTGCATGTTGCTTCTCACAGGTTCATTTAAAGGAAAACTACTTAACCTCTTCCGACATCGGGAGTAATAGTACGCTGATGTCGGACACCCTCCCTTTGATGTGGGCTCCGGCGCTGAGCCTACATCTTTTTCAGCACATGTTAGCTGTTTTGAACAGCTGACATGTGCAGCGGAACAGCCGCGGTTGGAATCGCGATCCACCCACGGCTATTAACCCTTTAAATGCCATTGTCAAACTGTGTAATAGATAAAGCAAGGGAGACACAAAGCGCAATAGGGTCTTTTCCGATAGTAAGTTAGCACTTTTTAAGTAGGAACTGCTCACCTGGTATTAGGTGGCTAAAGCACATGTAGGAGAGGCTGCCGCAGATCCACAGGTCGGTCGACGACCCAACAATACAATACACTGCAGAAAAGATGTGGATTCCAGTCCGCGCTGCCCAAATAATAGATTTCCAAGACGTAGTAGCAGTTAAGAAGTGGTTTAATCTACGCGTTTCAGGGTGAATACCACCCCATCTTCAGGAAAATACCACATATAGGTATGTCGAGTGGGAAAGAAAAATAAATAACTAAAATACTGTGGTTGCATATATATGCACACCCTTATATGTGGTATTTTCCTGAAGAAGGGGTGGTATTCACCCTGAAACGCGTAGATTAAACCACTTCTTAACTGCTACTACGTCTTGGAAATCTATTATTTGGGCAGCGCGGACTGGAATCCACATCTTTTCTGCAGTGTATTGTGCTGTCAAACTGTGACAGCGGCATCTATAGGGAACCTGTCACCAGGTTTGGCCGATATGATATATGGCCACCACCTTTTAAGCCCCCAACCTGACCTGTAAGAGAAGAAAAATAACTTTTATTATGCTCACCTAAAAAAAAGTCAAAATGCAGAATTACTTTTTTTGGTCGCCACGACATTGCATTAAAATGCAATAACGGGCGATCAAAAGATCGTATCTTCACCAAAATGGTATCATTAATACGGTCAGCTCGGTGCGCAAAAAATAAGATCATGAAAAATGTCTGTATACCCTCTTTTGCTTCCTCCCCTGCCCGGGAGCTGTGATATGATCAGACCATGTTCCTGCATGGTCAGACACAGCCATTACACAGTACACAGCAGGGGCACATTTATAAGATTATATAGCGTCTTGTGCTTGGGTGCGATGAAAATACATGAGACACAGGTTTGATATAGAAAGTCTTGTATTACTTCATACAAGTTGGCAAAAATAGTCACACAGTTTGCAGACACAGAAGCAGGAGACACAGCAGGCCAGAGTAATCTAAGCTCAGCAATCACTCTCCACAACAGGTTCAGGATCTTCTTCTCTGTTACCGTAAGTCCATGCAAACGTGGGTCTTTCAAAGAGCAGGGTTCAGAGTCCACAAGTGCTTCAGAGTTCCTCAGTAGGAATAGCTGGAGTACAAGGTCCAAGGCTTTAGGAGTCAGGTCACAGGTTCACTGCAGGCTAGATTCTGAAGCACTGATTGCTCAGCTGTGGCTGCTTAAGAAGCAAAAGGAGAGAATCAGGGCGGGAACATGCAAGCTGGAAACTCCATTTTGACTGAGGGCAAGATAGCTGCAGCAAGACAGAAAGTAAAATGGCTGACGAACAAACTGAGTTTCAGGAACATGTACACAGAACCTTACATTACTCCCCCCTAGGGACAACCTCCGGATGACCTCAGGCCAGGCTTGTGTGGGTACCTCTGATGAAACTGACGGAGCAAGCGAGGAGCATTAACGTTATTGACTGGTTCCCATGAGTTGTCCTCCACTGGGTAGCCCTGCCATTTAATCAGATATTGTAACTGATTTCTATACAACCTGGAATCTAAAATCCTTTCCACCACAAATTCTTCCTGACCATCGACTAGCACTGGGTCAGGGCAAGGAGAACGTCCAGGAAACGTATTGGGTGTCGCAGCCTTTAGTAGGGATACATGAAAGACAGGGTGAATTCTCATAGTTCTGGGCAGTTGAAGACGACAAGCAACGGCACTTATAATTTTACTGATTTTATAGGGTCCAATGTACTTATGTCCCAACTTAGACGATGGAATCCTTAACTTAAGATTTCTGGTTGACAGCCAGACCAAGTCTCCTACCTTGAAAGCTGGTGCAGGTTTACGAAATTTATCTGCTGCTTTCTTGTACCTTTCCTGAGCCGATTCCAGATTCTCCTTTAGAAGATCCATATTCTTCTGTAAAGACGTGATTCTTTCAGCCACTGCTGGTAAAGGCGTTTCTATGGGAAAATCGTGGTAGAATGTTAGGATGATAACCTAGATTAGAGTAAAAAGGAGACTGCTTAGTGGAGGCACTCTGAGAGTTGTTATACGAGAACTCAGCTAATGGAAGTAGATCCACCCAATCATCCTGTAGGTGGCAGATAAAGCAGCGGAGATACTGCTCCAGGGTTTGATTGGTTCGTTCGGTCTGTCCATTAGTCTGGGGATGAAAAGCAGAAGAAAGGTTTACTTTAATGTCCAATGCTGCACAGAAATTTTGCCAAAACCTAGAAGTGAATTGCACCCCTCGATCCGAAATAACCTCATCCGGTACTCCATGTAAGCGAAACACATCTTTAATCATCAAATCTGATGTCTGTTTTGCAGTGGGTAAGCCGACACAAGGGATAAAATGAGCTGCCTTTGTTAGACGGTCAACCACCACTAGAATGGTGTTCTTCCCTTGAGAGGTTGGTAACTCCACAATGAAGTCCATAGAAATGGATCCCACGGGCGGGACGGGGTGGGAAGAGGCTGTAACAGACCAGTTGGTGAGGAGCGAGGTGTTTTGCATCTTGCACAGACTTCACATGAAGTGACATAGTTTAAAACATCCTTCCTGCAAGTGGGCCACCAAAAGAAACGAGAGAGAAATTCCTGTGTCTTTAGAATTCCTCTATGCCCAGCTATCTTGGAATCGTGAATGAGTTGCAATACTCTCAATCTGACTGTTTCAGGAATATACAGGCGTTGTCCCTGAATCCACACACCATTCTTAAAGACAAGACTTACGTCCCTTGGGGGTTGTGCCAAAAAGGAATCCGCATGGTATGCTTCCTTGATGTCCTTAAGTAGGTCTTGATTATGAATTACTCCTAGGAATCTAGAGTCAGGAAGTATAGTCTTAGGAGGAGTAATTGGACGTGTCTGCTGAGTAAATCCTAGAGAGTGCATCAGCCTTTCCATTGCGCGATCCTGGTCTATAAGAAATGATAAAATTAAATTGGTTTAAGAAAAGATTCCAGCGAGCCTGGCGAGGAGTCAGGCACTTAGCCGACCTGATAAACTCAAGGTTACGATGGTCTGTCAGGACGACTATTTGCTGTGCAGCTCCCTGAAGAAGGTGTCTCCATTCTTTGAAGGCGGCAATAATGGCCAACAACTCTCTATTGCCCACATCGTAGTTCCTCTCAGCCGAAGACAACTGCTGGGAAAAGAAGGCACAGGGATGAAAGACATTCTTCTCACCTGTTCTCTGAGAGAGTATAGCTCCAACGGCACAGTCTGAAGCATCCACCTCTATTATGAAGGGCAAGCTCGGGGTTGGGATGTACTAAGATAGGTGCGGTGGTAAATTTATCTTTTAGACGGGAAAATGCTTCCTGGGCTTGGGGAGTCCAGGAGAACCTAGACTCTTTCCGGGGTAAGTTGGGTGATAGGTGACACTACCTCAGAGAAATTTCTAATGAAAAGTCTATAGAAGTTGGCAAACCCGATGAAGCGCTGTACCTCCTTCACATTTCTAGGACTTGGCCAATCCTTGATGGCTTGGGTTTTGCTTCCATCCATACTAATTCCTTGTGTAGACAGTACATACCCCAGAAATTGAATTTCGGTCCTATGGAATTCACACTTTTCAAGTTTGATGTAAAGATGATTTTGTCTTAGACGTTCCAAGACCATTCTCACATGTCCATGATGTTCCTCTGTGGAGTTAGAAAAAATTAGAATATCATCCAAATAAATTACCACGAATGTATCTAGGAGATCCCTGAAGATGTCATTCACCAAGTGTTGGAAAGTGGCTGGGGCGGTACTCAGACCAAAAGGCATAACTAGATATTCAAAGTGTCCATAGCGTGACCTGAATGCAGTCTTCATTCATCCCAGGTCTAATACGGACTAAGTTATAGGCCCCACGAAGATCTAGTTTAGAGAAAATTTTGGCATGTCGCACTCTCTCCAATAACTCAGGGATTAAAGGCAATGGATAACGGTTTCTAATAGTAACCTTATTGAGTTCCCTATAGTCTACGCATGGTCTCAGAGATCCATCTTTCTTCCTTTACAAAGAAGATGGGTGCACCTGCAGGAGATGAAGAGGGGCGTATGAAGCCCTTGGCTAGATTTTCGTCTATGTAATCCTTTAAAGCCTTTAGCTCGGGCCCCGCCAGGGGGTAGATCTTACCAAAAGGTATCTCTGCTCCAGGCAATAATTCAATTGGACAATCATATGGACGGTGAGGGAGGAAGCTGGTCAGCGTTCTTCTTGTCACATAAATCCACATAGTCCTGGTATACAGCTGGTAGTTCAGGGACTGACATGGTTCCTTTAGGACCAGAGCAAGCTGAAACTTTTGGACTCATCTGTTTCTCTGGAAAGTGTAATTCCTTGGTCTCCCAGTTAATGGTAGGATTCTGAGCCTGCAGCCATGGTAGCCCTAGAATAATGGGAAAGTGGGGAGAAGAGATAAGCATAAAGGACAGTTTCTCTTGATGATCTTTACCCATAAGAACCCTCAAAGGCTCTGTTTCCTGATCCACTGGTCCAGAGGTCAGCAGGGAGCCATCCACAGTTTCCATCTGTACTGGAGTAGCCTTCTTCACTGAACGTATCCCCTGTTTCAGAGCAAAGGAGACATCCATAAAATTTCCACTTGCCCCTGAGTCGATCATAGCAGAGCTAGACACCCAAGCTGAGTCAACCCAGAGTTTGATGGAAAGAAAGCAATGAGAATTGTTTTTCTTACAACTCAGCTGGGACACCGCTGAGGAAACTTGAAAAATGGCAGCGTTTACACAGTCAACGTCCTCAGAGGTAACGGAGTTTAAGTCCGAGAAATCAAGATCTGTTGCTGCAGATCTCTCTGGAGCCTGAGGCTCGGACCTGACAGATCCCCTCTCGCAACACTCACAATGAATGAGTGCTGCAGTAGTCTTACGAGAACGGCTGGGGCAGTTTATAATGAAGTGCCTGACTTACCACAATAGAAACATAGATTCTCCTTAAAACGATGTTCCTTGCGTGCATCACTAACCTGTCGTTGTAAAGAGTCTACCTGCATGGGTTCAGGTTCAGGTTCCGTGTAATCCTACTCAAAGGTTCCTTAGCTGGAGAGGAAGGTAGGAAGAAAGGTTAGTGCGATTGCTTTCGAACCATCTCTCTTGCCTGCGTTCAGTCAGACGAGTATCAATACGGATGCAGTAGTTAATAAAAGTCACCTAACGCAGTGGGAGGGTCGGCACGAGCAAGTTCATCCTTAATCAGTGGAGATAACCCCTTTCGAAAAATAGATTTTTTGGCGGAACTGTCCCAGGTGGTATCAAGGGCCCATCTCCTGAAATCCAAGGCATATTCAGCTACCGAGTGCTTACCTTGGCGCAAAAGCTAACATGGCTGCTTCAGCTGTTGCACCCCGATTGGGGTCATCAAACACCTGCCCCATGGCTGAAATAAAAGCATCAAGGTGATTCAAAACAATCATCCCGTCTCAATCAGAGGGTTTGCCACATCAAAGCCTTGTTGGTAAGCAAACATAATTATAGTAAGCACCTTAGAACGTTCAGTGGGAAATTGTGAAGCATGTGGGAGAAAAAAAAAAGATTGCATTGATTAATAAATCCCTGAATTTCTCACGTTTTACCACCAAAACGAAAAAGGGGGCAACTTGGGAATCCCAGAACTCGGGGCTACGGCAGGAGCCTGGACTCGCTCTTCTAGAACCTCAATCCTGGCTCGCAAATCCTGGGCAGGGCTGTCCCAAAACTTGCAAATTGTGATTAGTGAGGTCCTGTAGGCTTGAAAAACGGGTCTTTATATTCTGCAAATCTAGCAAGGATATTATCAGTCACTCGCAAAGTTCCTTTATGCGGGCCCCCCATTTTCCAGATCTTTTAAGACAGGAGTACTGGAAGAAGAGGAGAGGAGAAAAAAAAAACAATAGTGTTTACCTGTGGTAAACACGCAGAAAAAAAAACACTTAAGGGATTGCTCAAACCCGGAATGGTTGTGAGAAGTCACAACCACTGTCATCACAGAAAGTACAACGGACATCCGATATCCACAGTTACAGCAGACACAGCCTTTCCAGACCCAGCAGACACTAACGTTTGTCTTCAGAATCTTGTAATGTATGTAGTACAGTTCATATAGCGTCTTGTGCTTGGGTGCGATGAAAATACATGAGACACAGGTTTGATATAGAAAGTCTTGTATTACTTCATACAAGTTGGCAAAAATAGTCACACAGTTTTGCAGACACAGAAGCAGGAGACACAGCAGGCCAGAGTAATCTAAGCTCAGCAATCACTCTCCACAACAGGTTCAGGATCTTCTTCTCTGTTACCGTTAAGTCCATGCAAACGTGGGTCTTTCAAAGAGCAGGGTTCAGAGTCCACAAGTGCTTCAGATTTTTCTCAGTAGGAATAGCTGGAGTACAAGGTCCAAGGCTTTAGGAGTCAGGTCACAGGTTTCACTGCAGGCTAGATTCTGAAGAAACTGATTGCTCAGTGTGGCTGCTTAAGAAGCAAAAGGAGAGAATAGGGCGGGAACATGCAAGCTGGAAACTCCATTTTGACTGAGGGCAAGATAGCTGCAGCAAGACAGAAAGTAAAAAGCTTGACGAACAAACTGAGTTTCAGTAAAAGTACACAGAACCTTACAGGACCCTAACTTGTTCTCCCAGGTCGGTTGAAGAACACGGCAACAGTGGGGTACGGTTAACAGGGCATTATCTCCATGTCATCAATGGACCCACTGGCTTTGGCTTGCTCCAGCATGTCCAGGAAGGGGTCTTCCACCAGTCCCCGGGCAGGTTGCAGACCGGTAGGACGCAGGCTTCACGTTCATGATGAGCCTTCATCATGTTGACGTGAAAGGCCTGCGCCTACCCCGAGCGTGGTCAAGCGTGACTCGAGGTGACTGGGTTGAGCTGTGGGTGGACGACGTACGGGCCTTCCCAGGCGGCCTGAAGCTTATCCTTTGGTACAGGAACCAGCACCCACACCTTTTGACCCACCTGGTAGGTCCGCTCCCGGGCGTTCTGGTCGTACCAGTGCTTCTGGTCAGCCTGAACCTGGATCATGTTGTCATGTAACAACTGCGTCAAGGTCTGCATCTTGTCACGGAAGCGCATGACATAATCCACTATGGACACTTCAGAAGGGTTCAGCACATCTTCCAAGATTCTCTTACCAACCCAAGGGGCCCCCGGACTCGCCTGCCGTACAGGAGCTCCAAGGGGAGTACCCCGTCGAGGCCTGCGGAACTTCTCTGTAGGCAAATAGCAGGTGTGGGAGGTACCGCTCCAGTCGCGTCCCTGGGTCTTACCAGCATGTGGAGCATCTGTTTGAGGGTACCATTAAAGCGCTCACACAAGCCATTGGTCTGTGGGTGATATGCACTCGATACCAGACGTGTCACCTGCATTTTTCTTGCAGAGAGCCTCCATTAGGCGAGACATGAATTGGGTCCCTTGATCGGTAAGCATCACCCTGGGAAATCCTACCCGTGAAAAGATTGTCCCAGTGCATCCACCACTTATCTGCCCTAGTTGAGGACAGAGCACTGCCTCCGGGTAACGGGTAGCATAGTCTACCACAGTGATGTATTGCTTTCCAGAGCTGCTGGGGACGGCCAGCGGGCCCACAATGTCCACCATGATTCTCTGGAAAGGCTCCCCCGATCACTGGCTGCAGGATCAGGGGAGCCTTAAGAGCAGGCCCGTCTTTCCCACTCTTTGACAGGTGATACAGGTGCGGCAGTAGTTTTTTAACATCTGTGCCTTAGTTTGCTGATCCCAAGTGTCCAGCGAGTGGAATTTTATGGGCATTCCGCAACAAACTCACTCGAAACTGGTACGGGACGACCAGCTGTTTTTCCCTCAACCACTTCTTTTGGGAATCTCTGGGTACTGTCTCCGGTACAACCTTCCTCTTCCCAGAAGACCCTCTCTTATCAGTCACGGGAAATGGGCGTCTTGGCGAGGTGTCTCAATTTCTCCAGGCTCGCATCTTAGTGCAGAGCGGCCTGGAACTCCTGGCTGGAGGCATCCAGAAGTGACGTCAAGGTTCCTTCTCACGGGGAACCCTCTAGAACCTGCTCTGGGTTCACCTTTGGTTCAGTCAACTGTAGCAGAGGAGGGTCCAGAAGGCAGGGCGCTACCTGCGATCCAGGCACTCTGACTGCGGCTACATATGTTGTCTCCCGGGATTTTAACAGACCCATCAGCCAGTGCTGGTATGGGTTCTACTTCCCCATCCACCCCCAACCTTCAGGAGCAGTGCTACTTATGGGCCAGTTACCTTTCTCGGTGGCACTGGTCAGTTGCATGACATCACCTTCCTCACAGTTCCCCTGCACCTCCCCATTTCCTTGAGTACCGTCGCTAGCTCCTGCTGGGGTTCCTCAGCCGTCTCACTCCGCAGAGCGATGGGGCTGAGTAGTCCTGACCCGTGGACACATCAACAGTCTCAGAAAAATGGTTATCAGGTTCAGTTGGCAAATTTACTTCACTAACAACATCATTCCTAGGGAAAGATGGTTATTAGTTGCATCATTACTCATCAACGCATTGGCAGGTAACACATTCAGTTTCCCATCATCATCATCATCAGGGCTAACGTTACCCTTATTATTCAGATTGGGGAGGGCTGTCAGGGACATAGTATGCAACCATCCTCCCCAAATCAGTCCCCAATAAAACATCAGTGGGCAGGTTTTTCGGACACCCCCACATTCCTTCACCCCGCTCCCGGCACCCCAATCAATGAAAACCCGGGCCATCGGCAAGGGGCAGGGGACGCCCCAATCCAGGTGACATTTAGGGTTTTTCCCCAGAATCGACTCTTCAGGGGGCGCCATTCAGGTCGGATGAGGGTTTGTTCAGCCCCGGTGTCCTTGAGGCCTGTAGCGAAACCCATTTCTCTGGTTCTGTTGGCGCTGGAAAACCGTGAAAAACATGGGCTATGAAGCTTATGTCGACGCCGTCGCAGAACTGTGCTTTCGTATTTTTATCATAAACTCGCAGCGTTTTATGACCAAATGATTAGATTCCCATTATTGTCTATGAGAGAAGCTGCACATGTTGGAGACAAAGGGACCCCTGTGGGAGGGGGAAGCCAGTGAATAGTAATTCAGGTTACACTGGTCGTGTGTGAGCTGTGGGGAGGAACAAGGGAGTGTGTGGCTGCAGTCTGTGAGTGAGCAGAAATTTGCAAGCTGAAGGGGGAAGGATGAAGAAAAAAGTGTAAGGAATGAAACTCATATTCCAGTTTATTGTGACAGACCCCCAAAAATGAAAGTGGAAACAAGTCAAAATGAAAATCAAGACAAGACAAAATTAAAGTGGAAACAAGTCAAAAAGATGCTCAGTATAGTGTATGGCCTTCCGAGCCTGTATGACCTCCCTACAACGACTGGGCATGCTCCTGATGAGGTTGCGGTGTTCTCCCGATGGATTCCTCCCAGACCTGGACTAAAGAATCTGTCAACTCCTGGACAGTCTGTGGTGCAACGTGAGTTGGTGGATGGAGCGGTACATGCTGTCCAGATGTGCTCAATTCGGGGTTCAGGTCTGGGGAACGGGCGGCCAGTCCATAGCTT
>JARQOD010000001.1:334762214-334816987 GCA_033576555.1 Oophaga sylvatica | reverse complement strand
CATCCAATTATGGACCTTTTTTTTATTCCAAAACCTGTTAACTAAAATGTACTTTGTTCATCGGAAAACCCCTTTAAAAGAATCTCAGATTTAGTTGAACACCAAAAAAACAAGAAAAACAAACAGTACTTACCTTTTCTTTGCTGATCCAGACTCCCAGGTGGTCCCACTAATCTTTAGTTATAAGGGGTAATCAATGGTTACATGTCATAATTGCTCAGAGCTTAGCAATAATGGCAATGAAGTTGGGCATGTGTCTGCAGCAGTCATATGCTAGCTGCGTGTTGAAAAACAAAAAACAAAACAAAAAAAAAAACCCTGAAAAGTTTCTCCTGGGCGTCAGTGCTGGATTAGCAAAGAATAGAAGTACTGGGTTTTTTTTTTTTTTTTAGGTTTTGCTGCCATTTTATTTTTTTAGAAGATGGATAACCCCCTTTAAGTGCGATCAGTGCAGCTCACCACGGAATTAATGAGCAGCACTAGCTTTGCTGAAATTTGGTCGTGACTCAGACGGTCATTAGGTGGCCAAGGTCCAACCGTCAAGCTCTAAATGTTACCATGGTGCAGCCATTGCAGATCATTCTTTTAAGCTTGACATATGCACGTTCTGTTATTATGTGCAGGTTATTAATACTAAATAAGATTACACAGTTTTTACAAGTGATGAGTGAAGTGCTCGGATAAGGTTTTATCTGAGCATGCTCGAGTGCTAACCGAGTGTCTTTGGCGTGCTCAAAAAATATGTTTGAGTCACCCGTGCCTGTATGCCGCAAGATATGCAGGGATTGCCTGTTAGACGATCCCTCCATGTGTTACAGCTGTAGGTAGCAATGCAGGCGCGGCGACTCGAGCATATTTATCGCGTGTGCCAAAGTCACTCTGTTAGCACCCGAGCATGCTTGAAATATGCTTTATCCTACATGTTCGCTCATAACTAATGTGTACCCCATTTCAGATTCTCTCAGAAATCGTAGACGTCTTTCCAAATCCGTTTTAAGAAACATCACTTAGTAAATTCATTAGCCTTGTAGGATCATCAGTGCTATACAAGGAGAGCCACAGATAGGTGGGCACCTATACCAAAGACCAAAACTGGAAAAGCTGATGAAGAATCAAAATTCTGGGCGGAGGTCAGGAGATTAGCTAACTAGGAACATTTGAGACTTCGCACTTTTCAATGCAAGGTTTGCCTAAACAGATGTTATGTATGTTTTTTTTTGGGGAAAAAAAAAACAAATAAAAAAAAAAAAAAAAACTTTTAAACACCCAATAAAGGTTCACTGTTTTCCTGCTTGTCGTCCTGGTTTTTTATCTTGACCCCCTCGGCCTCCACCTGGCATGCCTCTACCTCGTCCCCAAAGACACCTGTGGCAAAAAGACAAAAAAAAAAAAAAATTAAGAAAAAAGGGATTTAGAAAATTAATAATGAAATTGGATTCTTTAGACCAAAGTGATGGTGATGAGAAGAGGCATAATTATGGACAGAGCGCAAACTATTTACCCAGAGTATAATTTTCTTGGTACAGATGCCGTAAACCAAAGGGCAATACTGGATGTATCCGGCATCTGTCTAATGTGTGTAAAACACTGCCATCTAGTGGTTTAACATTTTGGAATAGGGTACAATTTACAGTAAAATACCTGTACTTATGAGACAGTAAAAAACTAAACAGGTCCATTCTAGAAAACTCAAAATTCAACCTGTCATTTGTTAATATGTGTTTTCTGAGTCCTGCTTTATTTTTCACTCACAAAGGCTTAAAAGTGCTGCTATGCAATGTACCAAAAAAATGTACCTCTCCCAGATCCACCAGCCCCTCTGCCTTTCATCTGCTTTTGCTGCTGCATCCCACCACGACCTCTGCCCTTTGACATCACTTCTTCTTTCACCATATCAATAATTTCATCTGGGATTCGCAGGTATTTAATTGTGCTACCACGTATGTAGCATTCAGGAATTCTCCAGAATTTGTCACCATCCTGTTGAAAGATGACAGAGACGATGTTAGCTTTGTTCTTAAGGGTGGCTTGTATATAAAACAAAAGCCTATCAGCAACATTAACCACGGTCAGCATTAGAATCGGTCAGCAGGGTTTTTGCTAGCTCATCTGGGAGCAGCATAATGTAGTGGCAGAGATCCTGATCCCACTTAGATTACTGGGTGCATCCGTGGAAACACAAACAGAGCTTTTAGATTTTGCATGCAGCAGAGCTGAGAAAGCCAACTCCACCCACACCATAGCTTTCTTTGTAAATGGTCTATTCACTATTAGTTGCTTATTAGAGTGGGGGGCATTGGTCGGACCAGGGCTCATGTGCACAGTGGTCCAGGCAGTGATAATCTGGTGATAAAACATTCATTCTACGGAAAACCACAGCCTAATACGTGACACATCCCTAAATTTCATGACCCGCTGGACAGAAAAACGGAGATGGCAGCAATATCCATCTGCGAGGCCGCGGGTAATGGATTCAGTACTAAGGATCCATGTGTGCTTGTAAAGCTTCCCTGAGCCGGTTGGACCGTCTACGGACGGCGTGGCAAGATGGATCCCCCCTATCGAGGTAGATGGGCTTTTCAAGTTGTTGGAGGATACTGCGTCACTGCTATCCAGGGCGCAATCCTCGGCAGTCACAGTCAGAAGAGCACTGTGCCTTAGACAGTGGACTGGGGACGCGGTTTCCAAGCAGGGTTTGCTATCTTTAGCTTACAAGGTGGTCAGCTATTTGGATCTGACCTCACGGAGCTGATTGCCAAGGCAAAGGCAAAAGAAACAGCTTTACCGCAGCGCAGAGCTGTGACTTCTGCGTCTGGCAGGACTAGTGCCGGTAGTGGTCGGCGGTCCTTTCGGTCCAGGGGATGATTCGGTCAGCCCTCTGGGGGTTCGGGTCGTCTCTCTTTTTTTTTTAAAAAAAAAAAAAGGAATTCTCAGAAATTCCGCATTCCCTGGAAACAGAACTTCCGTTAAGACAAGCGGGAAGCTGGCAAAAAGCCCGCTAAGGCGGACTGACGCCTGGGTCTCACTCGAGGGCTCTCGAGTGGGGGGTCGTTTACTCCAATTCAAACCGACTGGGCTTCCCGCGTGTCGGACGCCTGGGTGACACAGGTTGTGTTGGCAGGCTACTTCATAGAGTTTCTTTCTCGACCCCCAGACAGTTTTTTTTGTCAATCGCGTTCCGTCAGAGCCCAAGCTTTTTGCCGCTCTACTGCGGGAGGTAGATTCCCTTCTGCAGAAAGGTGTGGTGGTGCCGGTTCCGCCGGAGGGCCGGGGAAGAGGGTTTTATTCTAACCTCTTTGTGGTCCCCAAAAAAAGAGGACAAAATTTCGGCCCATTCTGGATCTCAAAAGATTGAATCGGCATGTCCACGCCAGGAAATTCCGCATGAAGTCGCTTTGCTCCGTTTTGGCGGCGCTGTCGCAGAACACTTTTTTGGTGTCAATCGACATTCGCGGCGCTTACTTGCACTTTCCAATCGGAAGGGCCCACCAACGCTTCCTTCGTTTTGCCATAGGTCAGGACCATTACCAGTTTGTGGCTCTGCCATTCGGGTTGGCCTCAGCGCCCAGAGTTTTTACAAAAATTCTGGCGCCTCTCATGGCAATTCTTCGAAGACAGGGGGTTTTGATTCTTCCCTACCTGGACGACCTTTTGATTGTGGCGTCCTCAAAGGAGGAGGCAGTGACTGCTCGCAATCTATCCCTTCAGCTCCTGGAGGACTTCAGGTGGCTGGTCAGTTGGGAGAAGTCGTCTCTGGAACCGTCGCAGTCAATCCTGTTTTTGGGGATGCATTTCGACAAGGTACGAGCAGTGGTGTCTCTGCCTCCAGACAAGCAAGCATGTCTCCTTCGACATGTACAGGTTATGAAGTCTTCGACAGCGATGTCCCTTCGAAGGTGTATGCGCCTTCTGGGTTTGATGGTGGTCCATGGAGGCACTTCCGTTTGCTCAGTTTCATTCCAGGGCCCTCCAAAGGCTCATTCTGAGCCGTTGGTGATCGCAGGCTTCGCTGGATTGCAGTTTCATCATCTCCCACAGGGTGCGAGTCTCTAGGATGGTGGTTACGTCCGGAAGTGTTATCCCTGGGGAAGTCCTTCCTCCCTCCGAGGTGGTCGGTCATAACCACCGATGCCAGCCTGACGGGCTGGAGAGGTGTCTGGAACGATTTCTGGATTCAGGGAGTATTGTCGTCGGGTCTGTCCTGCCGATCAACATCCTGGAATTGAGGGCAATTTTCCTTTGCCTCCAACACTGGACGGTCCCTTTAAGCGGTCTGCCAGTCTGAGTGCAGACAGACAATGCGACGGCGGTCGCGTATATCGACCATCTAGGCGGGACAAGGAGTTCCAGGCTCATGGTGGAGGTATCTCGGATCCTGGTATGGGCCGAGACCAGGGTGCCAGCCATCTCTGCGTTCCACATTCCAGGAGTTCAGAATATCACGGCAGACTTTCTCAGTCGCGAGAAGATGGATCCCGGAGAATGGAGTCTTCATCCGGAGATTTTTGCACTGCTGTGCTCCCGTTGGGGAACTCCCCAAGTGGATTTGATGGCATCCAGGTTCAATGCCAAGTTACCGACTTTCATGTCCAGGTACAAGGACCCGAAGGCTGTGACGGTGGATGCTCTGGTGGCTCCGTTGGACCAATTCGAGCTAATCTATGTGTTTCCGCAGATACCCTTACTTCCTCTGGGGTTGCGTCGGATCAGACTGGAGAGAATCCCGGCTATGTTGATAGCCCCAGATTGGCCAAGGAGGACGTGGTTCTCGACACTGGTGTCGCTTCTGGCAGCGCCTCCTTTTCCACCTTCTCTTCGCCCGGACCTGTTAACCCAAGGGCCCGTTCGTCATCCGGACCTGAAGTCTCTGCGTTTGACGGCGTGGCTCTTGAGACCGAAATATTGACCGTCAAGGTTTTTCAGCCAAAGTCATTGCCACTTTGCGGGCTGCCAGAGGTCCGGCTACTACTAGGATTTATCACAAGTCTTGGGTAGCCTTCTTTTTGTGGTGTTCGGGTTCTTCAAGGAACCCGAGAATTCTTTCCATTCCCAATTTGTTGGCCTTTTGCAGGACAAGGGTTTGGCAGTTAGCACTCTGAAGGGTCAGGTTTCTGCCCTGTCTTTGCTTTTCGGAAAGCTATCGCCTCGCGTAGGGACGTACGTACCTTTTTTCGCGGAGTAACCCGTCAGTTTCCGCCGCGGAAGGCACCTGTGTCTCCTTGGCGGCTCAATCTTGTCTTGGAGGCTCTTCAACATGGGCCTTTTGAGCCTATGGACTCTGCTAGCTTTTCTTTGCTATCTTGGAAGGTTGCCTTTCTAGTGGCGGTCACCTTTTTGAGAAAAGTTTTTCTGAGTTGGCGGCTCTTTCTTGCTCGCCTCCTTTTCTGGAGTTTCACCCGGATCGCGTAGTACTTCGCACACGGGGCGACTTCCTACCTAAGGTGGTGTCGCAATTTCATATTAACCAGGATAGTGTTGCCCTCGCTCTGTCCGGAGCCGAGGAATGCGAAGGAACGGGCCTTGCACAAATTGGATTTGGTGCGGGCTTTGAAGTTCTATTTGTTTATTACTCTAAATTTTTGGAAGTCGGAACTCTCTGTTTGTGATTCCAGCAGGTCGTCAGCGTGGTCAACGAGCTTCCAAGGACTCTATAGCTCATTGGATTCAGTTGGCCATTTTAGAGGCTTACCGACTTAAGGGCGAACCTCGCCGATTAAGTTTCGAGCTCACTCCACGAGGGCTGTGGGTTCATCGTGGGCCTTTCTTCAAGGGGCCTCAGCAGCTCAGCTCTGCCGGGCGGCGACCTGGCGCTCCGTCCACACGTTTACAAAATTTTATAAGGTGGACGTTGGTGCTTCCGCTGATGCGGCCTTAGGATCCTGCAGGCGGCTGTAGTTTAAAGTTCTCGTTAACTTGTGTTTAGCGCTGGTTGCGCATTTACTTAGGTTGTTGGGATCTGCCTTTTTTGGTTTTTTCCCACCCTTAATTTCTGGACTGCTTTGGGACGTCCCACTAGTAATGACTAGTGTGTCTCCCTTCCTTCCAGTCTGCTGCTGAAAGACGGATTTTGGTAAGAACTTACCTGTAAAATCCTTTTCAGCGAAGGAAGGAAGGGAGACACAGCTCCCTCCCATGGCAGAAGTGTGTTGTTGTGTTTTCAGATGCGGCGTGACCCTTCTCTGATAGCGATTATCTGGGCTGAGGTCGGCGCGCTAAGGCTCTGTTCCAGCATTGCCAGCTCATTGCAGTGGTCAGGTCCAGTGAGTAGTACCTGGAACTGTGTGGTTTTTTCCTGTTGCATGCATAACCTGTATTATTGTCTTTTCTCTGAAGTCCTTCAGAAGGGGTTATGTTGCTCCGCTGGTGATATTTGCTCTTCCTTAGCTTGTGTACGACTGGAGAGCTGAGTAGGAGGAGCCCGAGCTGGAGGGGCCGGTCAACACTCTTTTTAATCTGAGGTGTCTATCCTATCTGGGCTCCGCCTACCCACTAGTAATGACTAGTGTGTCTCCCTTCCTTCCTTCGCTGAAAAGGATTTTACAGGTAAGTTCTTACCAAAATCCGTCTTTCGACCACATGGAGTATCTATGTACTCAGGAGAATTTGCACAAATATTGGTGTTCATTTTCTCCTATCCTTGTGAAAATGAAAAAAATTGGGGCTAAAAAAATAACATTTGTGGGAATTTTATTTTTCTTTTCATTTTCACAGATCAACATTGTAAAATTTAGGGAGTTTCCAAAATGGGGTCTCGTGTGTGTGTGGGGGGGGTTCCACTGTTAAGGCACTTAAGGGGCTCGCCAAATGTGAAATGACACCGGCAGACCATTCCATCAAAGTCTGCCATGCGCCCAAACAGTAGTTTTCCACTACATTTGGGGTATCTGCGTACTCAAGATAAATTGCACAACAAATTTTGGGTTCCATTTTCCCCTATTACCCTTGTGGAAAGAAAAATAATTGGTGCTAAAATAACATTTTTGTGGGAAAAATTAGATCTTTTCATTTTCACAGCTCAACGTTTTAAACTGTGAAGCACCTGGGAGGTTCAAGGCGCTCATTACACAGCTAAATACATTCCTTGAGGGGTCTAGATTCCAAAATGGAGTCACTTGTGGGATGGTTTTCCCTGTTTAGGCACATCAAGGGCTCCCCAATGAGACATGGCGTTCATTAAAGATTCCAGAAATTTTGTGTGATTTTTACCACTTCACCCAGAAACCTGTTTTCACCTAACTGACCAGGCCAAATTTTACAATTCTGACCAGTGTCACTTTACGTGGTAATAACTCTGGAATGCTTCAACAGATCCCAAGGAGTCTGAGAATGTTTTTGTGACATAATTGTAATTCATGACAGTGGTAAAATTTGTTCGATATGACTTGCATTTATTTGTGAAAATAACGGAAAGTTAGCAATTTTTAAACTTAATTTTTATGCCCTTAATTCAGAAAGTGACAAAATAGTTAATAAATAACATTTCCCACATGTCGATCTTACTTCAGTACAATTTTTGAAACAAGTTTTTCTTTGTTAGGAAGTGATAAGGGTTAAAAGTTGACCAGCGATTTCTCGATTTTCCAACAAAATTTACGAAACCATTTGTTAGGGAGCACATCATATTTAAAGTGACTTTGAGAGGCCTATATGACAGAAAATACACGAAAGTGACAGCATTCTCACATTGCATCCCTTCATGGTGTTCAAAACCACATTCCAGAAGTTAATTAATCCTTCCGATGCTTCACAAGAATTAATAGAATGTGGAAGGAAAAAATTAACTATCTTTTTTTTTACTTTAGACCCACTTTTTTTTTTATATTTTCACAAGGGTAACAGGAAAAAAATGGACCCAGAAATTTGTTGTGCAATTTCTCCTGAGCATGCAGACACCCTATATGTGGGGGAAACCACTGTTTGGGCACACGGCAGAGCTCGGAAGGGAAGGAGTGCCATTTTACTTTTTGAATGTAAAATTGCAGGAGTTATTAGCAGACACCATGTTGAGTTTAGAGAGCCCTTGATGAGCCTAAACAGTGAAAATCGCTCAGGGTCATTCCATGGTAACTTACGCTACAACATAATATAGTAACTTATGTTACAATGATGGTAACTTGCATTACAAAGTGTTATTCCTATGAAGGTAACTCATTGTAACGCAAGTTACCATCATTGTAACGCAAGTTACTATATTGTGTTGTAACGTAAGTTATGTTACAACGTAAGTCACAAGTTACATTTCTTGTTATAAAAACTGTTGCATTTAACTTGAGAGGTTAAAATAAATTTGTTAAAGTTGCTTGGACTATGTCATCTTAATACAGGGGTCTCAAACTCGGCAGAGTAAATGGGCCGCACATAAAAAAAAAAATTTAAGCTGGGGGCGCATTCCTTTCAAACTTAATACAGTACAAAATTATTGCTTAAACAATTGTTTATTTGAACTACATAACAATTCTACATTACTGTACTATAATACTGCTAGGTTTATACATCACACCATGCCCCACAGCACCTGTATTACATCATCACACCAGCCGGCCTCACTAGCCCTATATATACATCCTCAGCAAGCCAGGCCCCAGCCCCTGTATATATATCAGCCCAGCCAGGCCCTCCAGCCCTGTATATACATCATCACCCAGCCAGGCCCTCCAGCCCCTGTATATACAAACAGCCCGCCAGGCCCCCCAGCCCTGTATATACAACAGCCAGCCAGGCCCCCAGCCCCTGTATATACATCAGCCAGCCAGCCCCCAGCCCCTGTATATACATCAGCCCAGCCAGGCCCCCAGCCCCTGTATATACATCATCAGCCAGCCAGGCCCCTCAGCCCCTGTATATACATACCACAGGCCCCACGTTCTCAGCCCAGCCCCCAGCCCCTGTATATACATCATCAGCCCAGCCAGCCCTGTATATACATCAGCCAAACCAGCCCCCCCAGCCCCTGTATATACATCAGCCAACCAGCCCCCCAGCCCCTGTATATACATCAGCCAAACCAGGCCCCCCCAGCCCCTGTATATACATCAGCCAAACCAGGCCCCCCCAGCCCCTGTTATATACATCAGCCAAACCAGGCCCCCCCAGCCCCTGTATATACATCATCAGCTCAAACCAGCCCCCCCAGCCCCTGTATATACATCATCAGCCAAACCAGGCCCCCCCCCAGCCCCGTATATACATCATCAGCTAAACCAGCCCCCCCAGCCCCTGTATGTACATCAGCCCAGTCAGGCCCCTCCAGCCCCTGTATATACATCATCAGCCCAGCCAGGCCCCTGTATATACATCATCAGCCAAACCAGCCCCCCCCAGCCCCTGTATATACATCATCAGCCAAACCAGCCCCCCCCAGCCCCTTATATACATCATCAGCCAAACCAGGCCCCCCCAGCCCCTGTATATACATCAGCCAAACCAGGCCCCTCCCCAGCCCCTGTATATACATCATCAGCAAACCAGCCCCCCAGCCCCTGTATATACATCAGCCAAACCAGCCCCCCCAGCCCCGTATATACATCATCAGCTAAACCAGCCCCCCCAGCCCCTGTATATACATCATCAGCCAAACCAGGCCCCCCCAGCCCCTGTATATAATCATCAGCTAAACCAGGCCCCCCCAGCCCCTGTATATACATCATCAGCTAAACCAGGCCCCCCAGCCCCTGTATATACATCAGCAAACCAGGCCCCCCCAGCCCCTGTATATACATCATCAGCTAAACCAGGCCCCCCCAGCCCCTGTATATACATCATCAGCCAAACCAGGCCCCCCAGCCCCTGTATATACATCAGTCACTAAACCAGGCCCCCCAGCCCCTGTATATACATCATCAGCCAGCCAGGCCCCCCAGCCCCTGTATATACATCATCAGCCAGCCAGGCCCCCCAGCCCCTGTATATACATCATAGCACAGGCCCCCAGCCTGTATTATCATCAGCAACCGGCCCTCCAGCCCCTGTATGTACATCATCAGCCAGCCAGGCCCTCCAGCCCCTGTATATACATCAGCCCAGCCAGGCCCCTCCAGCCCCTGTATATACCATCAGCCCAGCCAGGCCCCCCAGCCCCTGTATATACATCATCAGCCAACCAGGCCCCTCCAGCCCCTGTATTACATCATCAGCCAAACCAGGCCCCCCAGCCCTGTATATACATCAGCCAAACCCCCAGCCCTGTATTACCTCAGCCAGCAGGCCCCAGCCTGTATATACATCAGCCAAACCAGGCCCCCAGCCCTGTTATACATCATCAGCCAGCCGGCCCCCCAGCCCCTGTATATACATCAGCCAAACCAGGCCCCCCCAGCCCCTGTATACATCATCAGCCCAGCCAGGCCCCCCAGCCCCTGTATATACATCATCAGCCCAGCCAGGCCCCTCCAGCCCCTGTATATACATCAGCCAGCCAGGCCCCCCCAGCCCCTGTATATACATCACAGCCATAACACAGCCACGCCCCCAGCCCCTGTATATATCATCAGCCAAACCAGCCCCCCCAGCCCCGTATATACATCATCACCCAAACCAGCCCCCCCAGCCCCTGTATATACATCTCAGCCAAACCAGGCCCCCCCAGCCCCTGTATATACATCATCAGCTAAACCAGGCCCCCCCAGCCCTGTATATACATCATCAGCCAAACCAGGCCCCCCCAGCCCCTGTATATACATCAGCCAACCAGGCCCCCCAGCCCCTGTATAGTACACATCAGCCCAGCCGGCCCCTCCAGCCCCTGTATATACATCAGCCCAGCCAGGCCCCCCAGCCCCTGTATATACATCACACCAGCCAGCCCCCAGCCCCTGTATATACATCAGCCACCAGGCCCCCCAGCCCCGTATATACATCAAGCCTAAACCAGCCCCCCCCAGCCCCTGTGTATACACATCAGCCAAACCAGGCCCCCCAGCCCCAGTATATACATCATCAGCCAAACCAGCCCCCCCAGCCCTGTATATACATCAGCCAAACCAGGCCCCCCCAGCCCCTGTATATACATCAGCCAAACCAGGCCCCCCAGCACCTGTATATACATCATCAGCCAGCCAGGCCCCTCCAGCCCCTGTATATACTCATCAGCCCAACCAGGCCCCTCCAGCCCCTGTATTACATCATCAGCCCAGCAGGCCCCTCCAGCCCCTGTATATACATCAGCCCAGCCAGGCCCCCCCAGCCCCTGTATATACATCATCAGCCAAACCAGCCCCCCCCCAGCCCCGTTTTAATCATCAGCAAACCAGCCCCCCCAGCCCCTGTATATAATCATCAGCCAAACCAGGCCCCCCAGCCCCTGTATATACATCAGCCAAACCAGGCCCCCCAGCCCTGTATATACATCATCAGCCAAAGCAGCCCCCCCAGCCCCGTATATACATCATCAGCCAAACCCAGGCCCCCCCAGCCCCTGTATGTACATCATCAGCCAACCAGGCCCCTCCAGCCCCTGTATGTACATCATCAGCCCAGTCAGGCCCCTCCAGCCCCTGTATATACATCAGCCCAGCAGGCCCCCCCCCAGCCCCTGTATATACATCAGCCAAACCAGGCCCCCCCCAGCCCCTGTATATAACATCAGCCAAACCAGCCCCCCCCAGCCCCGTATATACATCATCAGCAAACCAGCCCCCCCAGCCCCTGTATATACATCATCAGCTAAACCAGGCCCCCCCAGCCCCTGTATATACATCATCAGCTAAACCAGGCCCCCCCAGCCCCTGTATATACATCATCAGCTAAACCAGGCCCCCCCAGCCCCTGTATATACATCATCAGCCAAACCAGGCCCCCCCAGCCCCTGTATATACATCAGCCAAACCAGGCCCCCAGCCCCTGTATATACATCATCAGCCCAGCCAGGCCCCTCCAGCCCCTGTATATACCATCAGCCCAGCCAGGCCCCTCCAGCCCCTGTATGTACATCATCAGCCCAGCCAGGCCCCTCCAGCCCCTGTATGTACATCATCAGCCCAGTCAGGCCCCTCCAGCCCCTGTATATACATCAGCCCAGCCAGGCCCCCCCCCAGCCCCTGTATATACATCATCAGCCAAACCAGGCCCCTCAGCCCCTGTATATACATCAGCCAAACCAGCCCCCCCCAGCCCCTGTATATACATCATCAGCCAAACCAGGCCCCCCAGCCCCTGTATATACATCAGCCCAAGCCAGGCCCCTCCAGCCCCTGTATATACATCATCAGCCCAGCCAGGCCCCTCCAGCCCTGTATATACATCATCAGCCCAGCCAGGCCCCTCCAGCCCCTGTATATACATCAGCCCAGCCAGGCCCCTCCAGCCCCTGTATATACATCAGCCCAGCCAGGCCCCCCCAGCCCCTGTATATACATCAGCCCAGCCAGGCCCCCCCAGCCCCTGTATATACATCATCAGCCAAACCAGGCCCCCTCAGCCCCTGTATAATACATCAGCCAAACCAGCCCCCCCCCCCAGCCCCTGTATATACATCAGCCAAACCAGGCCCCCCCCAGCCCCTGTATATACATCATCAGCCAAACCAGGCCCCCCCAGCCCCTGTATATACATCAGCCAAACCAGGCCCCCCCCAGCCCCTGTATATACATCATCAGCCAAACCAGGCCCCCCCAGCCCCTGTATATACATCAGCCAAACCAGGCCCCCCCCCAGCCCCTGTATTAACATCATCAGCCCAGGCAGGCGGCGGCCCCCCCAGCCCGTGTATATACAGTGCCTACAAGTAGTATTCAACCCCCTGCAGATTTAGCTGGTTTGATAAGATGCAAATAAGTTAGAGCCTTCAAACTGCAAACGAGAGTAGGATTTATTAACAGAAGCATAAATCTTACAAAACAAAAAGTTATGTTGCTCAGTTGAATTTTAATAAATTTTAAACATAAAAGTGTGGGTCAATTATTATACAACCCCTATGTTTAATATTTCGTGGAATAACCCTTGTTTGCAATTACAGCTAATAATCGTCTTTTATAAGACCTGATCAGGCCGGCACAGGTCTGTGGAGTTATCTTGGCCCACTCCTAAATGCAGATCTTCTCCAAGTTATCTAGGTTCTTTGGGTGTCTCATGTGGACTTTAATCTTGAGCTCCTTCCACAAGTTTTCAATTGGGTTAAGGTCAGGAGACTGACTAGGCCACTCCAACACCTTGACTTTTTCCCTCTTGAACCAGGCCTTGGTTTTCTTGGCTGTGTGCTTTGGGTCGTTGTCTTGTTGGAAGATGAAATTACGACCCAACTTAAGATCCTTGATGGAGGAGCGGAGGTTCTTGGCCAAAATCTCCAGGTAGGCCGTGCTATCCATCCTCCCATGGATGCGGACCAGATGGCCAGGCCCCTTGGCTGAGAAACAGCCCCACAGCATGATGCTGCCACCACCATGCTTGACTGTAGGGATGGTATTCTTGGGGTCGTATGCAGTGCCATCCAGTCTCCAAACGTCACGTGTGTGGTTGGCACCAAAGATCTCGATCTTGGTCTCATCAGACCATAGAACCTTGAACCAGTCTGTCTCAGAGTCCTCCAAGTGATCATGAGCAAACTGTAGACGAGCCTTGACATGACGCTTTGAAAGTAAAGGTACCTTACGGGCTCGTCTGGAACGGAGACCATTGCGGTGGAGTACGTTACTTATGGTATTGACTGAAACCAATGTCCCCACTGCCATGAGATCTTCCCGGAGCTCCTTCCTTGTTGTCCTTGGGTTAGCCTTGACTCTTCGGACAAGCCTGGCCTCGGCACGGGAGGAAACTTTCAAAGGCTGTCCAGGCCGTGGAAGGCTAACAGTAGTTCCATAAGCCTTCCACTTACGGATGATTCTCCCAACAGTGGAGACAGGTAGGCCCAACTCCTTGGAAAGGGTTTTGTACCCCCTGCCAGCCTTGTGACCCTCCACGATCTTGTCTCTGATGGCCTTGGAATGCTCCTTTGTCTTTCCCATGTTGACCATGTATGAGTGCTGTTCACAAGTTTGGGGAGGGTCTTAAATAGTCAGAAAAGGCTGGCAAAAGAGATCATTAATCCACACATGTGAAGCTCATTATTCTTGGTGCCTGAACTACTTCTTAATACTTTAGGGGACCAAACAGAATTCTTGTGGTTTGAGGGGTTGAATAATAAATGACACTCTGAATTAAAAAAAATTTTTTTTGCTGCAGTGCATTTCCCACTTCCAGGCTGATCTACAGTACAAATGTCACAATGCCAAGTTAATTCCGCATGTGTCAACCAGCTAAATCTGCAGGGGGTTGAATACTACTTGTATGCACTGTACATCAGCCCAGGCAGGCCCTCCCCCAGAGCCCCTGTATAACTCACCCGGCCACACCGCTGCTTGGCGTGACTGAATATACTAGTACTGCCGCTGAGCTTGCATCATTGAACTTACTGGACTCAGCTGGCGCGCGCGGGTAGGAGAGCTCCTCCGGATGCCTGGGTGATAGGTCAGTGGTGCTGCAGCCATGGACGGAAGAGAGCAGAGCGCGTTCTCTCCACCCTCAAAGAACACCTCCTTAACCCCTAGGGTGCCATCCCCCCCAGCCTTGTTGCCACTGACTGATGCGCGCTGCGCGCACCTGTAAAACCGTCGCCGTGCACGCAGATTTAAAGGAAAAACAGGCCAGTGGCCGCTGCATCAGCCGGCAAGCGGGCGCTGCCAGCCAGAGGCCCACAACTGACAAATACATAGCGGCCCAGCAGGAAAATGCCCGGTTGGGCAGGTTATCAATCCAGGCCTGTGGTGCACCGCGGGCCGCAGATGCCTGCCTCAGGGGCCGCATGCGGCCCGTGTGTTTGAGACCTCTATTTTAATACAATAAAAATAGTGCTTCTCCCGTTTACCAGAACAGATAATTTGTCTCATGATGGACAATTGCCTTTCCCTTTTTTGTAAAGCAAGTTACCAAGTAATAACACTATTTTGCATTTAATTTTATTGTTGAAAAATCAAACTGTGTTGAAATCTATTGAGAATAGTTTAATGTACAATATACATTCACTCATTTTTGTGGCTGTCTTCAAAGAACAGTCTGTAGCCAGTTTTTGGTTTGTGACTAACGTAAGTTACCACAGAATGATCCTTAAAATTCACACCATCTTTGAGACTAAACCCCTCAAGGCACTTAACTAGCTGTGTGGTGAGCACCTTGAACCCCCAAGTGCTTCACAGAAGTTTAGAATGTTGAGTCGTGAAAATTAAAAAAAAAAAAAAAAAATTAAACATTTTTCACACAAAAATGTTTTTAGCCCCAAATTTTGCATTTTTACAAGGGTAACAGGAGAAAATACACCACACAATTTGTTCTGCAATTTCTCCTGAGTACAAAAATACTCCATATGTAGTCGAAAACTACTTTTGGAGGCACAGTTCAAAACTCAGAAGTGAAGCAGCGCCATATTGAAGTTCAGAAGATCTAGCTGGACTGCTTTGAGGGTGCGATGTCACATTGGCAGAGCCACTAATGTACAAGAGTAGCAGAACCCCCCCCATAAAAGACCCCATTTTACAAACTACACCTCTCAATGAATTTATCTAGGGGTGCAGTTATCATATTGACACTACAGGTGTGTCACAGAATGTATTAAATAATTACCGCACATTTTTACCAAAACTTTGTTTTAGCCCCAAATTTTATATTTTCACACATGGAAATGGGTAAAAATGGCACCAAAATTTGTCCGATAATTTCTGCTCAAAGTAGAAATACACAACATGTGGCTGTATAGTACTGATTAGCCATACGGTGAGACTCGGGAGAGAGGGAGCACCATTTGCCTCTTGGAGCGCAGATTTTGCTAGAATAGTTTGCAGACTCCATATACAGAGCCCTCAAGTGCTAGAAGAGGATAATCCTCCCTCATTTTAGAAATAATAGCCCTTTCAGAATTTATCTACAGGTGTAGTGACGATTGACCCCATAGGCGTTTTCCAGAAACAAGCAGTGAATGATGCTGAGTGAAAATTGCAAACTGCCGTTGTAGTGACCAGTGCGTTATGCCTCTGGAGACATCACCAGTAAATTAGGTGAGCACTCATCGCTACAAAAATGCCAAAAATGTGAATGCTACATGTTGTTTAAGTACACTGTGGGGCTCAGTATGGAGGGGGCATTTGGATATGAGAGCACAGAATTTCCTGAATTTCTTTTTGAGGGCAAGGGAGCTATAGCGCTTTTCCAGAGCCTTTGTACTACCAGTAACGTGGAAGCCCCCTATATTTCAGTTAACAGATGACGGACCTGAAGAGGGCTTGTTTTTGTGGATTGACCTAAGCTTTTGCTGAGAACATTTTACATAACATTCAGGATCACAACTATCCAGCTCTCTAAGCTGAGCACTGACAAGATTTCCATCTAAATGACGATACATGATTCAGATGAAACCCCCAAGGGATCCATCTACAAGGAGGCAGCAGAGTTACTCTGAACTCTGTCTGGTCTCTTTTAAGCAATGTCCCAGAAGTGCACAAAACTGTGGCTGATCACGCTTTTATACATGCCTAAAAAGACTGACACCGCCGGATCATAGTGAAACTTCCATCTTGGGTTCTGTCTGAATCATATAATTCAGAGATTTACATGGAAACCTTAGTGTAAGCGCTCAGCATAGAGGATAAATGTGGGACAAGCGCTACTGCGATTTTTGTGAGGCAGAATGAACAAAACAAAATTTTTTGTACCGTTCCTTGCGCAGTACAAGTGATTAGACAACTTTAATATTCAGGTCAGATGCATTTAGAGCGATAACAAATTTCTGTTTTTTTCTGTTTGGCAGCTGTCGCACACTAAAAAACGCTTTTTACTGCAACAAGTTTTTGCATCCCTATATTTAGTTGGCTATAATTTTTCCATATTTCGTCCGACAGTCATGTGACAGCATGTTTTTTGCGGGACGAGTTGACGTTTTTATTGGTACTATTTTCGGGCACATGACATTTTTTGATCGCTTTCTATTCCAATTTTTGGGAGGCAGAATGAACAAAAACTAGCAATTCAGGAATTGTTTCGTTTTCTTTATGCCACTCACTGTGTGGTAAAATTGATAAGGCATCTTTATTCTTCGGGTCTGTACAATTACAGCCATACCACATTTATATAGTTTTCTATAGGTTTTGGATCCTTTATGCAATAAAAACTTTTATTGAAAAAAAGAGGGATTTTTGGTACTTACCGTAAAATCTCTTTCTTGGAGTCTTCATTGGGGACACAGGTTACTATGGGTGTATGCTGCTGTCACTAGGAGCTGACACTATGCTAATAAGGCAAAAAGGCTGACTCCTCCCCAGCAGTATACACCCACCGACAGACACAAAGCCAACTCAGTTGGTGCAAAAGCAGTAGTAGGAGCTGTTATAGTAATAGGATACATGACCTATGTGCCCACCCCAAGGAACGGCCTGAGGTCCAGTGTGGTGTGAATTTTTGGGGAGGGTGCTGTGTCCCCCAATGAACACTCCAAGAAAGATTTTACGGTAACTACCAAAAATCCCTCTTTCTTTATCGCTTCATTGGGGACACAGGTTACTATGGGACGTCCTAAAGCAGTCCCGAGGGTGGGTAATTAGGTAAAATATGGAGATAGCGGGGACTAGGTCGGCCGGTGGGAAACCGCCACCTGCAGTATTTTTCTAACGAGTCCCGCGTCTGCCGAAGCGTGGGTATTAACCTTGTAGAATTTAACGAAGGTGTGGAGAGAAGACCAGGTTGCGGCTTTGCAGATCTGCGCCGCCGAAGCCTGGTGACGAATGGCCCATGAGGCTCCCACAGCCCGGGTGGAGTGTGCCCTCACCCCCGGGGGGGAGGTTGTTTGTCCTGGGATCGGTATGCTTCCAGGATAGCTGAACAAACCCATCGGGCGATGGTGGATTTTGAGGCTGAGAGCTCTTTGCGTCGGCCCTCATAGAGGACAAACAGGGAACCCGACTGACGAAGGGGTGTGGTCCTAGAAAGGTAGGACCGGATCGCCCTGACCAGGTTCAGTTTGTGGAGAGATCTTTCTAGGGGGTGGGCTGGTGAGGTGCACAGTGAAGGGAGGACGATGTCCTCGATGTGGAAGGCCGAGACTACCTTCGGAACGAAGGAAGAGACAGGCCAGAGGACCACCTTATCCTGATGTAGGATCAGAAAGGGCGGGCGGCAGGACAGGGCCGCCAATTCGGATACCCTTCTGAGGGAGGTGATGGAGACCAGGAAGGCTACCTTCCACGAGAGTAGCGAGATGGGGATGTCCTGGATAGGCTCGAAGGGCGTACGTTGTAGAGCGCTTAGGACCAGATTGAGATCCCAGGGATCGATCGGAGGACGGTAAGGGGGAGCTAGGTGAGCGACCCCCTGCAGGAAGGTCTTCACCTGGGGAAAGGAGGCCATTTCGGTTTGGAATAGCACTGATAGGGCTGAGACCTGACCCTTTAGGGAACAAAGGGAAAGGCCGGAGTCAAGTCCCGACTGTAGAAAACAGAGTACAGAGGACAGGGAAAAGGTTATCGGGAAGAGATTGTTTTCCTCGCACCAGCGAAAAAGGCCTTCCAGCACCTGTGATAAATGCGGGAAGACGCTGGTTTCCTGGCCCTTATAGTTTGGGTGACCCTTTCGGAAAAGCCTGCGTTCCTTAGAACCGCGGCCTCAACGGCCATGCCGTTAAAGTGAGCGACTGAGAATTCGGGTGGAAGAGGGGTCCCTGTGAGAGAAGGACCGGACGGGCTGGGAGTCTCCAGGGGGCGTCCGTGAGCATGTTTACGAGTTCCGCATAACAGGCCCGACGGGGCCAATCTGGGGCTACAAGTAGGACGGGGACTCCTTCCGCCTTTATGTTTTTTATGACTCGTGGAAGCAGGGGGAGGGGTGGAAAGAGGTAAGGCATTTGGAACTGGGACCACGGGATGACGAGCGCGTCGCAACCGAGTGCCATCAGGTCATGGGATCTGGCCACGTACTGGGGGACCTTGTGGTTTGATCGGGATGCCATTAGGTCAACGTCTGGGACGCCCCACCTCTGGTAAATTTGGCTGAAGACAGCCGGGTTGAGTGACCACTCGCCGGCTGCCAGATCCTGACGACTGAGAAAGTCGACTTCCCAGTTGTCCACCCCTGGAATGTGTACAGCAGAGATGGCCGGGACGTGGCACTCTGCCCAACGTAGGATCTTTGCTATCTTGGTCATAATCTGCTTGCTGCGAGTCCCTCCCTGATGGTTCATGTATGCCACGGCCGTGGCGTTGTCCGACTGAAGGCGGACTGGTTTGCTCTCGAGGAGGGGCTGCCAGTGGAGGAGGGCCAAGAAGATTGCCCTGATCTCCAGGAGGTTTATCGGCAGGAGGGCTTCGTGTGCGTCCCAGCGGCCCTGTGCCGTGAGGTGCCGGTAGACTGCGCCCCATCCGTGCAGGCTGGCGTCAGTGGTGATGATCTGCCACCGGAGGAGTAGGAATGACCTTCCGCGTAGGATGGTGGAGGCCAGCGTCCACCAAGTGAGGGACTGTTTCACCTTGGGCGGAAGAAGCACTGGGCGGTCTAGGGATGCTGGCTTCTTGTCCCAGGACGACAAGAGGGCAAGTTGGAGGGGGCGTGTGTGGAACTGCGCGTATGGTACTGTCTCCATGGAGGCGACCGTCTTCCCCAGGACTCTGAAGTCGAAACGTAGGGGAAGAGGGGCTGGTCGCTTTAGGGCTTTGATCCCTTGTTTGAGAGAGTAGCATTTTTCCCCGGGAGGAAGACTCGAGCACGAATGGTGTCGAGTTCCATGCCCAGAAAGAGAAGGTGATTGGTTGGGATCAGGGTTGATTTCTCCCGGTTGACGAGCCACCCGAGGCGGGATAAGGTGCTCAGGGTGATCTGGAGGCTTTGGTTGCACTCCTGGCAGGACGGACCTTTGACTAGGAGGTCGTCGAGGTAGGGGATTATGAGGATCCCCTTGAATCGGAGGATGGCCATGATCGCCGCCATGACCTTCGTGAAGAACCTGGGGGCGGAGGCCAGGCCAAACGGGAGAGATGTGAACTGGTAATGGTGTTCCTGCACAGCAAAGCGGAGGTAATTTTGGTGTTGGATGCAGACAGGGATGTGTAGGTACGCATCCTGTATGTCCACGGAGCAAAGAAATTCCCCCAGCTCCATGGAAGTGATTACCGAGAGTAAGGACTCCATTTTGAAGTGGCGGATCCGAAGATGGCAGTTCAGCCGTTTGAGGTCTAGGATCGGGCGAAGGGAGCCGTCCTTTTTCGGGACTATGAAGAGGTTTGAGTAGAACCCGGAGAACCATTCGTGCAGGGGAACGGGGACGATCACTTCTGCTTCTAGTAGGGAGGCGACTGCGCAGAGAAACCCTGGGAGATGTGGGGGCTGCTTTGGTGGGTGGGAGGCGTAGAAGCGTCTCTTTGGGTGGGAAGAAAACTATTTTGTATCCGGACGTGATTATCTCCCTTACCCAGGCGTCGTCGACAACTGACAGCCAGGTGTCCCTGAACAAAAGGAGTCTTCCCCCCACCCTGGGAAGGTTCCCGGGTGGGGGTGACCCGTCATTTAGGGGGGAATCTATGATTCCTGCTACTGGATGGCTTAGGGGGGCGGCTCTTGTTTCTTCAGTGGGGGGTAGACTTGAAGGAAGGTTTCCTTGTGTCTCCATGGGTGGGAGGTCGGTCCTGTTGAGTGGAGCCACCTGAGGCGGTGAATGGACAGAAGGGGCGAAAGGGCTGTGGTTCCTTTCTGTTGTAGGGTCGTCTTGGTCTGGATTGGGGCAGAGAATTACCCTTGCCCCCCGTGGTGTCAGAGATGATCTGGTCCAGTTGGGACCCGAAGAGCCTGGAGCCCTGGAAGGGGAGGCTAGTTAAGGACTTTGACGCTGGGTCCGTGTTCCACGCCCTCAGCTACAGGACCCGGCGAATTGCGAGGATGTTGCTGTTTGCCCTTGTGGAGCAGGCGGCGGCATCCATTGAGGCGTTAAAGAGGTATTTGCCCGCGCGAGCGATCTGGTCCGCTAAGTTGGAAAGGTCCTCTGTGGGTGCCTCCGACGCGATGCCCCGTTTGAGAATTTTGGCCCAGGCCGATACGGCTTTTGCCACCTAGGTGGAGGCGAAGTTGGGGCAGTGTGAAGCGCCTGATGTCTCAAAGGCAGATTTTGTCAGGGCTTCTATGTGTCTGTCCGTGGCGTCCTTGAGTGCCGCAGAGTCAGGGATGGATAGGACCGTATAGGCGGATAAGCGGGAGATAGGCGGGTCCACCTTGGGGGACTCGGACCATTTGGTTACCAGATCGGAGCTGAAGGGGTATAGGACGTCTAGGCGTCTCCTTCCCGGGAAGCGCTTTCCGGGGTTATCCCAGTGTCGGGCGGTAGTAGCCTCGAACTCCTTGAGGGGCGTTTTACCCTTTTAAATATGATGGAGTCGTCCTGGGTGACTGTCTCGTCCTCTTTGATTTCGAGGGTCTGTACAATAGCCGAGATGAGGCTATCGACCATGTCCCGTGTCCCTGAGGAGTGATCGTCCTCGGAGTCAGACCCTGACTGGGACGGTACATCTGACCCGATGTCCGCCTCCGGGGAGGGGGAATGGGTAGAGCGGGGCAGACTGGGGGTCGCTGATGGGCCCGGTGAGCTGGACGAGGAACTAGAACGAGTACGCTTTCTGGTTCTGTTCTTTGACCTGCCTCTGTGAGGGTCGTGGTCGGGTGCAGGCGAATCACCGTGGGTGGCGTTCGTAGCACTGGTGGCGGCAGTTATCTGTGGCATACGCTCCAGGAACTGCACTAGGGACTGCAATATTTTTGTCCAGTCCGAGAATGACTGAGACATAGCTACGGCCCACTCCGGAGGGGTGGGTACGCTCTCCTCCTGGGCGTTGGAGGATTCCTGATGGGCAGACATGGTGGCAGGGACACAGGACGAACAGAGGGGAGACGATTGGCTTGAAGCCCACTTTTTCTTGCAGAGGTTGCAAGCGTAATAGGCCACCAGGGTATTCTGACCAGGGGCTGTTGGGTTGGGCATAGGTATCTTTTGAGTAAGTGTAAATGCTAAGCTCTGCAGAGATAATGCTGCTGAGCGGATACCGTGGTGAGCTGTGGTGGGATACTGCTGAGGGGAGTGTGGGGTGTCTAGAGGGCTGGTAGGGTCTGTGAGAAGCAGAGCCTACCGGGCCCCCTGCTTACCGGTACCCAGCGATGTAGCAGCCGCGGTCGATGGAGTGCCCGTGTCCCCCTGAGGCAGGCAGGGTCTTCCCCAGAGCTCTGTAAGCACTGCCGGAGCTTTTGCTGGCCCAGGGATGGAGGCGCTGCGAGGCACGTGGTGGGAGCTGTGTGCTGTGAGAAGGAATGCCGGAAGGAGTGTCCGGCCGTTGTTGGGGGGGGGCGGGAACGCCTCATGCTCTGGCTGGCTCGCCTCTGGTGTGCGGCTTGTGATGGGAGGGGCCAGCACCAGCAGGGGGCGCGGCCCGGCGCTGGTGACACTACACAGGGAGGAGTTAGGGCGCCCTGGGTACGGAGGTGTTTCTGGCCCTGGCGCTGACGTCAGGGCGTCGGAGGAAAGAGCTCAGTGCGCCTACAGGAAGGGGGCGTGCCTGCGGTCAGAGCGGAGAGGAAGGGGGCTTAAGATGGCGGCGCAAACAAAGGAGCGCGAAATTTGACCGGGGGAAATTCCCTGTCTCTCTAGCTGCGCTCTGTGGCCGAAGCGATCGGTGGCGCCTGGGGCTGGTCTGGGCATGGGGGGAGGCAGGTGACGTCTGTACCTGTGCTCCGTTGTTAGGTACTGCCCGTGTGGAGCTGAGGATGCTTCAGGATCCCTCGTTGGTGAAGAGGGTCCTGGTAGTGATCCTCCTTCCCGCACAGTCTCCGGACGGTGCAGAAGACTGCGTCAACCCCTATGGTAAGGGGGAAGGCCACCTCCGGTGGCCGCCGTCTTCCTCTCAGCCCTCTCCTGGGAGAGGGGTGAGGAGGGGAGAGGCAAGGATTTGCCGCCAAGGGACCTCTGAAGCACCCGTGAGGGTGACAGAAGGACCGAGTCCTGCCAGCGGGTCCGAGAGTGGGCAGTGTGGATTATTCGCATGCTGCTCTCTCGGTCGCTAAAGAGTGAGAAGACAGGGTGAGTAGTCTGCACCCTGTTACCCAAAGAGCTGTATCTGTAAAACAAAGGGAAAACGTTAATAAAACAAAACAAAACCTGTAGGGAAAAAACTGTGGATCTGGTGTTAGATCCAGGACCGCCTCCTACAGACACTAAGCAAAAACTGAGTTGCTTTGTGCCTGTCGGTGGGTGTATACTGCTGTGGAGGAGTCAGCCTTTTTGCCTTATTAGCATAGTGTCAGCCGCCTAGTGACAGCAGCATACACCCATAGTAACCTGTGTCCCCCAATGAAGCGATAAAGAAATAATTATTTTGTATCGCTGCATTTGGAGAGTTATAACTTATTTTTCCGCAGATGGAGCTGCATGTATCTTTATTTCCATTCGTCTTTTTGATTGTGTTTTATTCCACTTTATTTGGCGACATGATAAAGCATAGTTTTTTGCCTCGTTTTGTATTTATTTTTTCAACGGACTTCACTGAAGGGGTTAACTAGTGGGACAATTCCATAGGGCAGGTCGTTCCAGACAGTGATACCAAATGTGTGTACTCTTTTTGTTGATTTTTACATAAATCTTTATTGGCTTAATATTTTTTCTTTTTTGTGATTTATTAAAAAATATTTTTACAATTTTTATTAACTTTTTTACATTGTCTCAGGATTGGACATCAACTTCCCACTGACAGATTGCTGATCTAATACTCTGCAATGCTTCTGCATTTTAGGGCATTTGCATTTTCGGTGTCTCATCGGTAGGAGGAGTGGCAGATTCTGCTCTGAGCAGGAGCTTAGAGGCCACGGCCATCTTTCGGTCATAGAGACAACCGGCGATGGGAGCACATAGGGAGCTCCATCCCTCTGCGATTCCCCGCGATATTGCTGTTGCTATTGACAGCGGCATCAGAGAGACTTAAACACCGAAACTGATTAACGCTTTCATGTAGAGCCAACTCCTGCATTTCATTGCTGCGCTGCTCAGCGTGAACCTGCTCAATTATCACACCGTATATATAAGGCGATTTACAGGAATGCAGCTACTGCGGCGCATATTGGGAAGGTGTTAAGGGCATAAAAACAACAAAAAGTTTAAAAATTGCTGAATTTTTACCAAATTTCCGACTTTTTTCACAAATAAAACAAGTCATATAGAACAAATTTTATCACTGTCATAAAGTACAATATGTCACGAAAAACAATCTCTGAATCAGTGGGATCCATTGGAGTGTTCCAAAGTTATTACTACAAAGTGACAGTGGTCAGAATTGTAAAATTTGGACTGGTCAGAAAGGTGAAAACAGGGTTGGGTGTGAAGGAGTTAATTCTATCAAAGCCAGAATGAGGCTCTTGTAGACTTACATGGAGAGATTGTGACCTTCATCTCTTGTTTCTGGTTAGTTAGAAGTTGTGGTCACAAGATGGTGCAATAAGAGCAAAAAACGACAGCTGTTGAGTATAATACTAGGGTAATGTAACTTAGATTAGTGGCCCCATTCCAGCGCTAAAATAAACACGCTGACGTTTTGCTTTAATGATGGCAATGTAACACTACAATTCAGATGCTTGCAGATGATTACTATAGGATCCGTTTTTTTTTTTTACTTGAATAGGCGAGCCTCACGCATACTGCAATTTCTTTTGTCATGCGGACATTAGGTCCATGTGAAGATACAGTTGTCTGAACAGCCCAAGGTCAGTTTTTGTCACGGATCAAACTTTGATGGAAAATACGGTTGTGTGAACTAAATGTGACCAACCTGACAGCAGACTCAATTTACTTTTCTTTAAATCAGGAGGAAATCTTTGTGGGTGGATTCACACACTGGAGACTATGTTTCAGAAACGTAACGGTAATTGTTGCAATAAAATCTGTAACGTGCAGCCCTTCAGTTCTGATTACATTAAATAACTGATAATCCACAGCTTGTTTTCTGATCAGAGTTGGATTAATAGCCCGTTTCTACAGGCAGATCGCACAGATGATCCATCACATAGAGCGCTGGCAAAAATTAAGAGACCTGCACAGTTTTATAAAAATCGGCTTCTCTCCATGTCTGACAGCCATTCCATTCCAGTGTGAGTTGAATTCCCACCAGAGCACACCTCATTCTACTTAACGTGTTTCTGATTAGGCAATCACCTGAACCAAATCTTATTTAACGAAGGAAAGTATAAAAAACACTGCTGTGGTGTTCACAATCCTCTTGCAATAGGACAAGCTGGACATCAAAACAAGTGCTAGTAATATCCCAAAAGTAAGAGGAATGAAAAAATAACTTTTACCATGCCAAAGGAGTTGAAAAGAAAAGTCTTGAGTGAGGAAAAGAAGAGCTCAATTCTGGCTTTACTAGCAGAGGGATACAGTGAGCGTCATGTTGCCTCCATCCTTAAAATTTCTAATACGGCAGTCCATTACAACAAGGTCAAGCAGCAGACATTGGGAACAACAAAACTACAGACCAGCACAGGGCGAAAACAACTCTCCACTGACCGGGATGACCATCATCTTATTCAAATGTCACTCAGCAACTGCAGGATGACATCAAGTGACCTACAAACAGAATGGCAAATGACAGCTGGGGTGAAGTGCACGGCAAGAACAGTTCGTAACAGGCTCCTAGAGGCAGGGCTCAAGTCATGTAAAGCTAGAAACAAGCCTTTCATCAATGAGAAGCAAAGGAGAGCCAGGCTGAAGTTTGCCAAAAACCATAAGGATTGGTC
Organism: Oophaga sylvatica; assembly: GCA_033576555.1. NCBI lineage: Eukaryota > Metazoa > Chordata > Amphibia > Anura > Dendrobatidae > Oophaga > Oophaga sylvatica. The sequence goes on along the minus strand of JARQOD010000001.1, from coordinate 334,791,226 downwards.
AATAGAAGACTGGAGTAAGGTAATCTTCTCTGATGACTCCAATTTTCAGCTTTGCCCAACACCTGGTCATCTAATAGTTAGACGGTGACCTGAAGATGCGTACAAGCCAGAGTGTCTTGCACCCACTGAGAAATTTGATAGAGTATCGGTGATGATCTGGGGATGCTTCAGCAGGGCTGGTATTGGGCAGGTTAATCTTTGCGAAGGAAGTATGAATCAAGCCGCATACAAGGTTATCCTGGAAAAAAACCGGATTACTTACCGGTAATGCTCTTTTATAGAGCCCACGACAGCACCCACTGAGAGAGGGGATCCGCCCCTAGGAACAGGAAACCTACAGAGAGATAAAAGGGGCGGCCCCCCTCGCTCCTCAGTTGGTTTACAGAGAATGAGAGGAACCGCCACACAAGTTTCAGTTAATTTGCTCCATAACACATTTAACATATATATACACATTTATACTGCTGGACTATGTATAGTCAATATATTATAATCAATCCTTCACCCAACCGAATGCACCGTGTATACTACAACTAGGGGAGGGAAGTGAGTGGGTGCTGTCGTGGGCTCTATAAAAGAGCATTACAAGTAAGTAATCCGTTTTTTTTCTTCGCCACGACAGCACCCACTGAGAGATTTTCGGGACAATTATCTGGGAGGGATCACCGTGTCAAGTATTGATCTACCAAACACTAGGTCTGATGAAGAGGATAGATCTAATCTATAGTGCTCATAGAAGGTAGAAGGTGAAGCCCAGGTTGCGGCCTTACATATAAGGTCTATCGGGACATCTGCTCTTTCTGCCCAAGAAGACGATATGGCCCGTGCGGAATGTGCCTTCACGCCCTGTGGTGGGACTTTCTCTTTTGCCACATACGCCAGTGCTATTGCGTCTCTAATCCATCGAGATAGCGTGCTTTTCGTTACTCCTGTACCTTTGCGGCTGCCCTGGAAAGAGACAAAGAGAGCCCTGCTCTTCCTCCAGGGGCTAGTCCTATCTAGATATGCTAAGACTGTTCTTTTAACATCTAAAGTGTGGAATTTCTCTTCCTGTGGTGATGAGGGGTTATCATAAAAGGAAGGAAGATAAATTTCTTGAGATCTATGAAATTTGGTTGGTACTTTAGGAAGATAAGACGGGTCAGTTTTTAACACTATCTTGTCAGGATATATAGACAAGAAAGGAGGATCTATTGATAAGGCGTGGAGATCACTCACTCTTCTTGCTGAGGTCAAGGCTACTAGTAAAATGGTTTTTAATTAAGCATATTTTATTGGAACTGAATGAAAGGGCTCAAATGGACTTTCTGTTAAGGCGTCTAGGACTAAGTTTAAGTCCCAAGATGGCATTTGTGGTATATGGACTGGTTCTGCTCGATGGCATGCTGAGATAAACCGAGCTACCCATTTATTGCCTGCTATGTCATAACTATATAGGGCACCTAGAGCCGATACCTGGACTTTAAGAGTATTTACTGATAGGCCTAATTCATGCCCTTTTTGCAAAAATTCTAGAATAGCTGGGATAGGTACTTCACTAGATAGACGTACTGAATGAAAAGTCAGAAATTTCCTCCAGACTCTGGCATATATATTAGTAGTGGACTCCTTCCTGCTATGTAGGAGCGTATTAATCAGTCCGTTCGAAAATCCTCTTAGTTTTAATAGCTGCCTTTCAAGTTCCAGGCCGTGAGGCGCAATCCTTTGACCTGAGGGTGATAGAAGGGCCCCTGTGAGAGAAGGTCCCGGTCCCAAGGGAGGATCCATGGATCCGAAATCGACATGGCCCTCAGCCACGAGAACCACGGCCTCTTCGGCCAGAACGGGGCTATTAGGATTACTCTCGCTCTTTCCTCTCTTATTTTCCGGATGACAATCGGTAACAGAATCATTGGAGGAAAGGCATAGGCCAAATGGAATGTCCACGGAACCTGCAGGGCATCGAGAATGTCCGGATTGTCCTTCTTGAATAAGGAGGCAAACTTTTTTACCTGCCTGTTGTTTCGTGTGGCAAACAGGTCTATGTCCGGTGTGCCCCATTTGAACATTATCCTTCTGAAGATGTGATGATTGAGTATCCATTCCCCTTGGTGCAGGGTATGACGACTGAGAAAATCTGCCTTGACATTGTCTATTCCTCTGACGTGCAGGGCCGACAGGGACAGGAGATGACTTTCTGCCAATGTTAAAATTTTCTCTGCAATACACATGCGTGGCATTGATCGTGTACCTCCTTGGTGATTTAGGTACGCCACTGAAGTGTTGTTGTCCGACAGTATTCTTGTATGAGTCCCTTGCAGCTGCGGAAGAAAATTACATATGGCATAATATATAGCTTTTAGCTCGCTCATGTTTGACGAATCCTCTGACTCTGAACTAGACCATTGTCCCTGCGCCACGTTATCCTCCCAATGAGCCCCCACCCTAAAGGGCTGGCATCTGTGGTTACTATATTTGAGGGGACCACTACCCATGGAACACCTCCTGATAGATTATCTGAGTCTAGCCACCAGGTTAGGGAACTGATTACTTCCAGGGTTAGGGATATTTTATTTTCTAATTGTCCCTGTAACCTCTCTTCTTGTTGTAGGATTAATCTTTGCAGTTTCCTGGTATGAAACTGGGCCCACCGAACTGCCGGGATACATGAGGTCAAAGAGCCCAGCAAGGACATGCCCTCTCTTAGAGATAGTGTAGGATTATGTATTACCGTTTGTACTTTATTAATTACGGTTAACTTTTTTGCCTCCGGTAGCAGACATTTCTGACTTACTGAATCCAGATGAAGGCCTAGGAACGTCTGACAGGTTACCGGCCTTAGCCTTGATTTTTCCCAGTTGATCAGCCAACCTAAGTTCTGTAGGGATGAAATTACGTCAGACAGCCTGTGCTCACATTGTTGGAATGAATTTCCTACTATTAGCAGATCATCCAGGTATGGAATTACCAGTGTGTCTCTTACTCGTAAATATGACATCACCTCCAGCATCAGTTTTGTGAAGACGCGTGGTGCCATAGATAGCCCGAATGGCATTGCCGCAAACTGCAGATGACGAATTTGACCTTCTAATGTGACTGCCACTCGGAGAAAGCGTTGATGTGGGGCATATATTGGTAGATGATAATATTCATCTTTGAGATCCACGACCACCATGTAGCATCTGGGAAATAAGAGTTTTATGGCTGATCTTATAGACTCCATTTTGAAGGTTCGGTTTTTCAAAAAGGTATTCAGTTTTTTTAGATTAACTATGGTCCTAAATGAACCATCTGGCTTAGTTACCAGAAATAAGGGAGAATAAAAGCCTTTCTCTTTTTGATTTACCGGAACCTCTATTAGCACTTTCTTGGATAGTAGGCTTTTAATTTCCAACTCTAACGCGTCTTGTTGAGTCTGGGATTTCAGAGAAGTCAATAGAAAGGAGTCCGGGGGATCCCGGACAAATTCTAATGTTAGGCCTGATTTTACGATGTTAATAGCCCAGGGGTTAGTTGTAATTTGTTCCCATTGATAACAGAAGTATAATAACCTGCCACCCACCGGTAAGTTGGTATTATCGGAACATATCTCCCGATCTGAAGGGACGTTTACCGAATAGGTTTCCCTTTTGTTTGAAATCCCTGTTATTCCAAGAATTCTGGGTCTTATAATCCTTCCTTCTGTTAAACGATGGCCTCCTGAACGCCCTCCTGTAGGATGGAACGTATGGATTAGGGAAACCTTTTTTCCTTTCTCCTGCTTTGGTTAAGATATAATCCAATACTGCACCAAAGAGGTACTCACCCTGACAGGGTATAGCGCAGAGTTTTGACTTAGCTTGCTATCCCCCTTCCAACCTTTCAACCATAACGCCCTTCGGGCTGCATTGGTTAGTCCTGCCGTTCTTGCCGCTAGGCGGAGAGAGTCTACTGAGGTGTCCGAAAGAAATGCTGCTGCACCTCTAATTAAAGGGATGGAAGACCGTAGCTTGTCTCTGGAGAGGCCCTTTTTTATATTTTCCTCCAACTCATCTAACCATACTAACATGGCCCTGCCTGTACATGTGGCCGATATTGCGGGTTTAAATGCCCCTACACACGACTCCCAGGACCTTTTTTAGAAGTGCATCTGCTTTTCGGTCTAGGGGTTCCGACAAAATTCCAGCATCCTCTACTGGCAAAGATGACCTGCGGGAGGTTGACGCCACAGCTGCATCCACTTTGGGTGCTTTCTCCCAAGAGGCCAGGTCTTTGTCATCAAAGGGGTACCGCAGCTTTGACGCGCTGGCATAAAACCTTTCTGCCCTTGTTTCTCCCATTCTTTCTTTACTAAATCCTTTATAGCCGGATCTATTGGAAACACTCGCCGTTTGCGCTGGGAGATACCCGCGAACATAATTTCCTGAGGAGTTTTAGGGTCTTTTGTATCAGATAATCCCATAGTGTTCCGAACCGACTTAATCAGATTATTAATACTATCGGTCGGAAAACAGGTATGCTCCTCCTCCTCTGATGAACCTGATTCACGTGAAGCCTCTGAATTGAGTTCCCCGCTGTCCGTGGAGGATCCCACTTTAGGTGGGGTCATCTCAGTAAGGGATTTCCTTCCAGTAATACTACTGGCTCCCCCTAGGGCCTGTAACTCCTCTCTGATCATCAGGCGGATATCTTCTGCTCTCACTGAACTTTCCTCCTGCAGCGTATGGCTAATACAATCCTGACACAATCTTTTGGGATAAGTGTCCGGGAGAGGTTGGGAGCATAAGGCACATTCTTTATGTTTTGTCTTTTCCGTTTTTTTGGCCTAGGGACACATAGAAAAAAGGGGAAGGGGAAAGGGCCATCAGCTTGACAGGTGACTTATAACACTCACCCAGTGAAGCTTTCCGTCAAGATGGTACCGGTTTTAAGCATGGAGGGTCCGGCTGCGGTATGGAGCGACTTGATTTTCCTCCAGACCTGCTTGTGGAACCACTCTGCTTAGAGTGTCCACTACCACTTTTTCTGCCGCTGCTACTGCCGCTGTGATGTGGCACCACCAGCTCCTCAGGTGGGCGCAAAGCAGGATCGCTTGGGGACGACATTGCTGCGCACCGTTATTCCATATGGTCGGTGCTTTTATGCAGCTTCCCCATTTTTTTTTTTCTTCTAGCGCCGACCCGGAAGTGCTAGGTTCACTTCCGGGTTCTCTGCCCCCCTGCGCCTGCGCGGCCATTGATCTTTCACAGTGCAGCTTCCGGGACCACCCTGAGCATGTGCATCGCGCTGACCGCTGTGGTCCCGTCCCTACCCAGAGAGAGAGGCGATGGGACCTCCATCTTGACCTGCCGAGGCTCCCAGCGTAATCAGGTAGGGCAGCCTCGGCCATTCATGTGACACCCATATTACATGCGAGCCAGAGCAACCCCGCTCCTGGCCTCGCACCTGGGAATCTTCTTATCGTGACGGTGGGCTGTATGCCGCTGCCGTCTTCAGATCCGTTACCTCCAGTCTGCGGTGTCTTTTCCATCTCAGCTGAGGAGGGAATAACCCCCGACGCTGCTTCTGGTGCTGGAGCCCCTGCCACTCCAAAAGAAACCGCACAGGCGGCTATCCAGCCCAGGAATTCCTCTTCTCAAGTAGGTTTCTCTCCTAGGAACAGGAAACAACTGAGGAGCGAGGGGGGCCGCCCCTTTTATCTCTCTGTAGGTTTCCTGTTCCTAGGGGCGGATCCCCTCTCTCAGTGGGTGCTGTCGTGGCGAAGAGAAAACAGTTGATTCCTTCTGCTCAGGCAATGTTCCCCAACTCTGAGGACTGGTTTTTCCAGCAGGACAATGCGCCATGCCACACAGCTAGGTCAATCAATGTGTGGATGAAGGACCACCACATCAAATCCCTGTCATGGCCAGCCCAATCTCCAGACCTGAACCCCATTGATAACCTCTGGAATGTAATCAAGAGGAAGATGGATAGTCACAAGCCATTAAACAAAGAAGAACTGCTTACATTTTTCTACCAGGAGTGGCATAAGGTCACCCAAAAGCAGTGTGAAAGACTGGTGGAAAGCATGCCAAGACGCATGAAAGCATTGATTAAAAATCATGGTTATTCCACAAAATATTGATTTTTGAACTCTTCCTTAGTATTGTTGTTTCTAAATGTTTATGAACTTGTTTTCTTAGCATTATTTGAGGTCTGCAAGCACTGCATTTTTTTGTATTTTGACCATTTCTCATTTTATGAAAATACAAAATTTATTGCTTGGAAATTCGGAGACATGTCAGTAGTTTATAGAATAAAAGAGCAATTTACATTTTACTCAAAAATATACGTATAAAGAGAAAAATCAGACATACTGAAAATTTTGCAGTGGTCTCTTAATTTTTGCTAGAGCTGTGTATGCTGTCATAGTTCAGAAAAGATCTTTTCACTCGACAAATGAGAGTTTTGCTGTTTCGTCGGCTGGATCAACAGACTGTTGAGACTGCAAGATTATTATGCAAGGAGTGTTTCTGAGACATTTAGTTAAATTTAGAAATAACTAGATTTGAAAAAAAAAAAGTGCGTTACCCCATGTTGTCAGCTATTGATAGGAACAGGACATACCCTAGACGTGCAAATGACCTCACGAAGATTGATGTTCATCCAATTGTCACAGCTCACCAAGTGCCCATTGTAGGTCTCGCCATTCTTTAATTCAACCAACTATTTCAAAGGAAAAGAAACATTTAGTACATAGCAATCTTAACAGAAGTAGAAAAAAAAGATGGCGAAATATTAAAACCCATACACAGGAGGACACTTAAGAAGGTGAAGATGTAGCAGCTCTGCTCAGAATAAGCCATCAGGTGCCATTGCATTACACACATTTTCCAATTCTAAAAGCCTATTCTTGATGCAGAAGATTTTGATACCACGCTAAAAATCAAATTACTAATTAAAAAAGACGTGATCCAAGATTCATAAAACATTTTACACCAGAAATCTAGTGTAAAAAGCTTGGAAAACTTGTGGGCAATGCTGTGCTAAAATGTTGCGACTTTTGCTGTTTTAACACCATTTTGTCGGAGCTGGGGCGAGATGTGGCATTGTGACCACCACACATCACATTCATGAGAGGTGCCACAGATCTTACTCCAGTCTCTGCGCACGCAGGCACACATCACTTTGCGCCTCTAAATGAATCAGACACCTTGTACTCTACCTCGCCCCCTCCAAGACCAGTGTAAGAGTCAGGGCCTTCAAGTCTCCCCAGAATGCAGCAGTTGGTACATAAGCATTCGACTCCGTGAGAACTTACCATAGGGTGGTTCTGGGCAGTCTTCAATAAAGATAAAGGAAGCTGCAAAAAATAAGGAATAAGGCGTTAACTAGGCTGAATATGGACTGCAGCTAAAAATGCATGCAGAATAGCTACTGAGAAGGTTATATGCTGAGCCTTACGCCCTATAGCAGCCATTCTTCTTACCTCTTGTAGTGGAGTCCTGTAAGCAAGTACAATAAAACAACCAATATACAGTCAGATACACACACGGCTTTAAGGAAACTGCCTGCTTTCTCCTCTAAGGCTTCTATCCTTTAAAAGGTAATCCGTCAGCAAACAATGACTGTTCAAACCAAGCACATGCACTCAGTACACCCTGGTAGTGAACAATCAATTGTTTGCATCTTCCCAACTACTCGTTTCCCATCTATCTGTACCCTCCCTGGCTACTGCAACGTCAAAGTTGTCAATCAAGGAAGAGGAGGGTAGATAGAGCTTAAAAGCAATTGGGAGGGAAGGTGTAGTCAACTGTTGACCACACCAAGGGTGCAACAAGCACCTGTGCTTTGTTTGAGCTGACAGACTACTTTCAAAAGGGAAAATATTAGCAAGTTCTTGCTGTGCAATCTGACAGAAATATCATGTAGGGAGAGAGACCCTTATTCCGGCCAAGTGTCACTTAGTTTCCTGGGTGCAGCAGTTACGGTAGAACCACAGTTTTCTCTCCACAGATCTACCAGCGTTTACATAACCTGTCTACACCACAGCTATCTGTGTACAATGTATAGTTACAGAGCGCTGGTAATCAGTGCTGGGGGCGCGGTAGGACTAGGAGACACAAGGCCAGTTGTCCTGTAGTGACAATCTCCTATTGAAACAGTAAAACACAGTCCAGTAAGTGACACATCGCTGTAATCAGGTTCTCGTCCCCAACATTGTGGTGTTCTCATAACATAGCAAAAATCTGCTGACAGATTCATTTTAAAAGCTGAATTCAAGGCAATTAGAAGCTGGCTGTTTTTTTTTCTTTTCTAACACATCAAGGGGCATACTTACTAAGTTAAAGGGAACCTGTCAGCAGGACTGTGCTCAGTAACCTACAGACAGTGTAAGGTCAGCGCCGTTATACTCCGGGGTGGCCTACTGGAGGTCCTCATGTGGTGCTCTGATTGGTATTCATCTGTATCGCTTATGACAGGTCACTGATCCCTCACCTGCCTCCTATTTTACACACTGAATATATGTTTTGAAAAAAAAATTCACATTCAGCAGGCAGGCGCCTGCGCTGTAGCATGATCGCATGTATAATGTCCATTTAATTAGTTTACTTGGTGATATAGCGAAGGATAGCGAAACGCGCATCGGGGCAGCAGGGACGCCAAGACACTCACGAGCAGCCTCTAGGTACATCTATTGTAAGCCATTTTTGTATTTTGTTTTGAGCTTGGGCCCTTTTGTTTCTATTGTTCTGACTGTTTGTACCTGTGATTGTTTATACCATATGCACTTAGCACTTTTGTATCTGGGAACATGTATATGTGGCACATTCAGTAAGGTCAGCATGACAATTACATATGAGGCACCTTTGCTAGATTACTATCGTTATACCATTCGTTGGCATGACAAATTGAGTAGGTTGCTTCAGTGATGTCTATGGCATTAGTCTCTGGTTTTTGCTGTTTCAGATATTCATGTTTTTATTTTATCTATATTAATTTTCAATAAAATTTGTATATTTTCTCTATTTTTGCATCCTTTTTTTACCAATTGTTTGGATAAAAGTCATGTGTGTATCACATTGTTGCATTTAGGATGCAGTCCCCATAGTATTTAGGGGTTATATTACTACTAGGACTATATTGTGATTATAGTAGCTGCAAATAAATGCAGTTTTTCACCTGCATATCAGGTGGAGTTGGCGCACATCCCTCTAATTAGCATATAGAGGACTAGCCCTAATCTTGATTGACAGCGCTCGCTTGCTTAGAGCTGCCTAAACTAGGAGCCCTGCTCCTGTGCGGGCACGCACTGGCACTAGAAGAGCCTAGCGGCACGCACAACATAATCTCGGAGCCCTGCTCCTGTGCGGACACGCACTGGCACTAGAAGAGCCTAGCGGCACGCACAACATGAACTCGGAGCCCTGCTCCTGTGCGGACACGCACTGGCACTAGAAGAGCCTAGCGGCACGCACAACGAACTCGGAGCCCTGCTCCTGTGCGGGCACGCATGGCACTAGAAGAGCCTAGCGCACGCACAACATAATCTCGGAGCCCTGCTCCTGTGCGGACACGCACTGGCACTAGAAGAGCCTAGCGGCACGCACAACATGAACTCGGAGCCCTGCTCCTGTGCGGACACGCACTGGCACTAGAAGAGCCTAGCGCACGCACAACATGAACTCGGAGCCCTGCTCCTGTGCGGACACGCACTGGCACTAGAAGAGCCTAGCGGCACGCACAACATGAACTCGGAGCCCTGCTCCTGTGCGGGCACGCACTGGCACTAGAAGAGCCTATTAGCACGCACAACAGGTCCGTGTACAGACTGACTGGTGGCACACCTGCCCTGACACTGGGTGTGTGTCGCAGGGCTCCGTCAGTGTCAGTGTGCATGCACAGGAGCAGAAATGTAGTGTGTAATGGTGAACGGACAGTGGCCACATCACGGGGGCTTCAGAGAACCCTAACTTGAATACAACATAAAAGTCAACCTCAATCCTGAGATGTGTATTACTGCTGTGATTTCTACAGGGGTTGAGTCCTCCATACAATTAAGTAGTCAAATTTGGGGGTGACTGACTCCCTTTAAAGGGAACTTGTCACCAGGTTTTCCCATATAAAATACAGCCACCACGATTGAGGCCTGATCTGATGACGCTGCAGGTATTGATCCAGCCTATCCTCTCTCCTTGCAATGCTGCTCTCTTTCTTGCTTCGTTTGGATGACACGTCCTCAGTCATCCACACAGGGTCCCCATCGCACGTCTGCGCCGGCGTACTTCCCTGCCGAGGCCAAAGCTGTAGTGTACTGTAGTGCGCAAGCATTGTGACAAGGCACAGACCGCCGATGACCTGGAATTAAAGCCGGCGCATGCGCATTACAGGACCGTGCCCTCCGCAGGGAAGTACGCCTGCGCAGGAGCGCGATGGGTACACTGTGCGGCTGACATAGGACACATCATCCAGACGAAGCGAGGACGGCAATGACGAGAGGAAGCACCTGATCGAGACAAGCAATGCCCACCGGACCGCACCGTCTGTGGGTATAACACACAGTCTCTTTGGGGATTTGCAGATAGGACTGGGGGCAGTTTTACAGCATTCTATTAAAACAGGCCCTAATGGTGGGTGCCGGACTTTATATGGGAAAGCCTGGTGACAAGTTCCTTTCAACAAGTCAACCTGTTGTCTACAAAGTTCTCCGTCATGCTGCCCTTGCACCTCATTTCACCTGCCTACTTACCCAGACCATGTGACCTACAAATAACTCCCTCTAAGACTTTCCTCCTGCTGCACCTGATGTCTGGAGTGCGCTACCCTGGAGAATCACATAAAGTCCCAATATCCAGCTGGAAGCATGTCAGCAAGCCATCTCTATAGGCGGGGCCTTCCTATGCCGGACTGCTGCCCCTCTCCCACACACTGGAAGCTGTCTGTCTCTCCAAAGCCGTGGATGAAGTGGTTTCCATGGGGACACTTGTACGTTCCCGCCATATCTGCACGGTCAGTAGCTGCCGATCTATGTCTTATGGAGTCTCAGAACAGCCACATGGAGCTGCTCGACCTCACCATTTTCCCCGCGCTTCCGTTCCGTTGCTTGGACGACGACTACCGTGCACTCCACCGGCAGCCCTGATTGCTGACGGCCAGCACCAATGAGGAAGCACGCCGCCACACAAGAAGCGCGAACTCCGAGGCTTCTTTCACGCGTGACTGTAGTCATTTACACTGGCGGCCATTTTTCCGGAGCCAAATTGTATGCAAAGCTTCTGGGAAGCTACCCAAAATGTCCGCTGTACTGAGGACAAGCTGCAACTCAAGGTCTGCTGCTGGTGTAGACAGTAGTCTCTTCCTGTTGGACAAAACTATCTCGCTGTGCCCTCTAGTGGTCAAAACAGATATAGGAAAATACAACTAATGTCATGTAAAACTTTTCCATTATTTCTCTGCGCCCTCTAGTGGTAAAATGAGGTATCAGGCTAAAACCAACCGAGTCATGCAGGAAAGAGCCTTCCATAAAGGAGCTCCATGCTCTCTAGTGGCCGGTACCGGTACTGGATTGAAACTACTTCCTGTAGCAGACAGCAATTTCCCATAGAGTTAAATAGCCCATGTTCACACACAATAAAAGCTGCCCTTTTGTAAGGCCTCTTTCACATTTCCGGCGGGCGCCTCCCGGCGCCCCCGGCATTTTGCCGCAGCGCCGCATCTGAAAATCTGATGCGCCGCATGCGGCTTTTTTCGCATTGACATGCATTAGCGCCGGATGGCGCCGCATGTCAATGCGTTGCATGCGGTTTTGTCCGGATGCGGCGCAAATGTACATTGCGGCGTCCGGAAAAAACGCTGCATGTAACGTTTTTTGTTTTTGCCGGATGGTTTCTTATCTCTCCAAGCATCAGAAACCATCCGGCAAAAAAACGCATTTTGGCCGCCGGAAGTGTGAAAGGTTTTCAGATGCGGCGCTGCGGCAAAATGCCAGGGGCGCGCAAAATGCCGGGGGCGCCGCAAGGCGCCCGCCGGAAATGTGAAACTAGCCTAATCCAGAAAGAAAAACGCATCAGCTCACAGTCATCTGAACATCGTATGGCTCTGTGGTGCGCCTGTAAGGAGGATCAGGGTTTAATCCTTTAAATGTCTTTGCTGCTATGTATATGTGCATGTATATATTTGGTATGTATTGTGTAGTGTCGTATTTTCTTGTCTTTTGTACTGCAGTATAGATTAGGGAACGTTAGGGCAGCCTTTGGGAACATTAGAGGAGGGCACTTGTAGTGTAGTAGTTACAGTTGGGGTAAGTGTAGTATTACAAAGGGCCACTAGATGGGGGTATATTAGTGGATCCAGTTAGAGAGTTGTTGGGTGTTTAGTGTAGGTCAGTGGTAGGACACTAGATGGGGACATTGAGCACATTCAGTGTAGTAGACTGTTAGGACCCCAAGGGGGTAAGTAGGAGAAGTGTCGGTTGGGACTAATGGAAGGGACTTCCTAGATAGAGTCAGTCAGGGGTGGACCCTGTTGCTGCTCGGATGTCCCTGGTCCTGAGCTGTGTAGTGGACACGAAGAGTAGAGTGAGGAAAGGTACCAGCAGTAGTGAAGCCGGTGAAGGAATCACCATGGGACCGTTAGCCATAGTCTGTTGGCTGACGAAGAAGTGGTGCCAGTGGCTAGGCCACTGTGGGAATGCTCAGCAGAAGTGTGCGTGCTGAAGCAGAAGCAAGTGGGCCACCAGCGAGTACACGGGCAGGATAACCAGAAGGGGGTGGACGACCTAGTGGATGTGTATTTCCTTGACTGGATTGAAGTGTCTCCAGGGAAAGAGATCGAAGTGCTCTTTTCACCGGGCTCCTAGTCCCGCAGTTACTTTGTGGTCCATTCTGGTGTAGGAGAAGTGAAGCGGAGTTGTGGAAGATGTATTGCTGGTATCGTGTCAGATGTATTGCTGGTAATGGTGTCTTGGATGTGCTGTGTCCAGAGGAAAATAAAGTTGAACTGCTTGAAGTTATTCTGGGCTCTGACTCCGATTCTTCGAGCTCCGAATCTGAGGAGGAATAAACCAGGGATGCAGCAGGTGCCAGCGCAGTGAGTACAGGTAGCGCTGGTGAGTCCACCCCCCCCGACCATGGTTTTACACGCCGCTCTGTACTGTTTACATTCTGCAGCTGGCAGAGCTGGTAACAGCACCGATCACCTAACATAACGGTCGGACTGGGGTGTCTGGGGCCCACAGGTGTAATGGACTCTAGGGCCCCACCCCACAGCTGTATGCAAATATCTGTTAACGGTCATCCTCGATATAGTGGAGCGTCAACTGTAAAACACAGGAGGCTCCTGCACATCTATGCGCAGAGCTGCAAAAGCTTTGAAGGACTAAGGACTGTGGACTTTTTGGTTTATTGAAGCTTATCTCTTTTGTTTCAGTTACTTATTTTAGCTATGTTTTATTTCTGTACAGTTTTGTTATTTATTACAGTATGTTTTGTTTATATTTTTATAATAAAAGAGTTGCATATCTATGCGCACACCATAACTAGGATGTACAATTAAGGTAGTTTACATTAAAGGGTTCTTTGATGAAAACAAGTGATCACCGCTCCACAAGTTAGGTAGGTGATAACTTTATTGATTGGTGGAATCCAACCATTGGAAGCCGCACAGATCGGAAGAACGGGAAGAACTTTTATCCCCATTTTAAAATGGAGCGGCAGATGGTATGTCTGATCGCAGATGTGAGGTGCAGCACTCAAGCATCCCATAAAGCAAAGCATCACAGAAGCTAAGCATCAAGCAAACGGCAGTTATCCATGGCAAGGAATTAACATTCATCTTCTCTCTTCACACAGGTAATCAAATTATTCAACTTCTGAACTGATCCACCCTGCATGTATTCACTCCATTCATTGTTAGCAAGCAGCCTGAATGGTACAATTCCCCACCTCTGCTGGCTGTCTTTTCTGCTGCAATATATCCTAATGATAATCAATTCATTCAACTTCTAAACTGATCCACCCTGCATGTATTCACTCCATTCATTGTTAGCAAGCAGCCTGAATGGTACAATTCCCCACCTCTGCTGGCTGTCTTTTCTGCTGCAATATATCCTAATGATAATCAATTCATTCAACTTCTAAACTGATCCACCCTGCATGTATTCACTCCATTCATTGTTAGCAAGCAGCTGAATGGTACAATTCCCCACCTCTGCTGGCTGTCTTTTCTGCTGCAATATATCCTAATGATAATCAATTCATTCAACTTCTAAACTGATCCACCCTGCATGTATTCACTCCATTCATTGTTAGCAAGCAGTTTGAATGGTACAAGTCCATACTTCTGCTTGCTGTTTGTCATCTGCTGCTTTACCATTTTGCTACATATTTTAATGTGCCTGCTAAAGCTTTGGTATAATTCATTTGTTGCACTGTATATAATACTTACTGCTTTATATCCGTGACTGGGGCCTCTCTAGATCTTATCAGGTGGAAGGTGCTATAGCATATAGATGTAGCCAGGTCTAGTGCCTTTGATCATCTAACCACCCCCTGGTGTGCTGGCCCCAGCTGCCAAATTATCCCAAACCTGCTCCCACAATCCCTCTCTCCTGACCCTGTAGTGTGGCCTATATATCTAGTAGCATTCTAAGGGTGTGCACGGAGTGTGGGGTGCAGCATGCAAGCATCCCATAAAGCAAAGCATCACAGAAGCTAAGCATCAAGCAAACTGCACTTATCCATGGCATCACAGAAGCTAAGCATTAAGCAAACGGCAGTTATCCATGGCAGTTAGTCAGGGCAGGAGTCAGGTAACCCACACTTTGCTTTCCTTTTAACCATGTGCTTTATTTCTATCCTCCTGTGTTCCCTTGCCATCCCCCATCCATCACGACTCATACACATCAGCCTCTCTATACTTCCCTCTCCCATGTACAGCTCTCATGCACTTCTCACCTTCCTGAAAAACCTCAGCCCATCTTGGCCAAACACATAGCAGAAAAAAACTTACAATTCCAACAACTACTTGCTCTTTATCTTCCTACTCCTACTGATTTCAGGGGACATCTCCCCCAAAACCTGATCCACCATCCCCCAACCTCAACATATACCCTACCTCATATCGAAACCATAATAATCTTATTAATATTACTTGCACTCCCTCATCTCCTTCTTTTAATTGTGCCCTCAGGAATCCACGGTCTGTATGTAACAAGCTTCCTTTCCTGCACAACTACTTTCTGAACAACTCTCTTAATCTGTTGGCCCTCACTGAACCCTGGATTCAGGATTCTGACATGGTCTCCCCTGCTGCCATTTCCTATGGTGGCTTACAATTCACCCATTCCCCGAGACCCACAAACAGACATGGTGGTGGAGTCGGCATACTACTGTTCCACAATGCACTTTCCAGGTCATCCCCCCAGTTCCATCACTCTCATTCCCTTCTTTTGAGGTCCACACCATCAGGCTCTTCCGTCCCCTCTCCCTCAGAGTAGCGGTCATATACCTGCCCCCAGGCTCACCAACTCACTTCCTTGACCACTTTTCAGTCTGGCTGCCGCACTTCATGTCCTCAGAACTACCAACCCTTATCCTGGAAGACTTCAACATCCCCATTAACAGCCCCACTTCCACATCTGCATCCCAGCTTCTATCACTAACTACTTCTCTAGGCCTCTCACAGCTTTCGACCTCTGAGACACACAAGGACGGTAACACCCTTGACCTGGTCTTTGTCCGCTCTGTTCAATCTCCCACCTAAATAACTCACCGCTTCCACTCTCTGACAACAACATTCTCTCCTTCACGCTCACAAATCCTCGCCCACCCCAGCACACTCCTACTTACCACACATTCAGAAATCTACAAGCCATTAACTCTCAGACACTTTCAGATTCCCTACACTCATCACTGTCCCCAATCTCCTCTTTTTCCTATCCTGATCTGGCTGTTCATCACTACAACTACACTCTTAAGGTACTGCCACACTAAGCTATCCCGCTAGCGATCTCGTTAGCGTTGCATACTAATGAGATTGCTAGCGGGATTGTTTCTATATCGCTAAATGCGGCCACATTTAGCGATATAGTTAACGACGCTATCGCCGTTAGCGATCTTCTTAACGACTTTAGCGGTACAAAAGTACCGCTAACATCGCTAAGAAAAGGTGCCACACAGCGATTAGATACTTACCCAGCGGGAGCGCAATAGATAATATTCCTCATGAATCTGCTTCCATCCCTCCCTGCATTTCCCCTGGCTCACTTTCCACATTTGATCCCATCACAGAAGAAGAAGTCTCCAGACTCCTCTCGTCCGACTACATGCACTACGACCCCATTCCCTCACATCTCCTCAGTCTCTCTCTCCAGTCATCACAACTCACCTAACTACAATCTTTAATCTGTCCTCTTCTCCAGCATTTTCCCATCCTCCTTCAAACACTCCATTGTTACTCCATTACTAAAGAAACCCGCTCTCGACCCATGCTGCACAAACAACTACAGACCAGTCTCCAATCTCCCTTCATCTCTAAACTTTTGGAGCGCCTAGTTACTCCCGCCTTACCCGTTACCTCTCCACTCATTCCTAGAGCCTTCACAGTCCGGCTTCCGCCCCCTACATTCGACTGAAACTGCACTCATCAAAGTGCCAATGACCTTCTGACAGCAAAACGTAAAGGTGACCACTCTCTGCTCATTCTTCTCGACCTTTCTGCCGCTTTCAACACTGTTGACCACCGTCTCCTACCTCTAGGCTCCAGTCACTAGGCATTAAGGACACTGCTCTCTCCTGGTTCTCTTCCTATCTTTCTGACTGCTCCTTCAGTGTTTTGTTCTCTGGCTTCATGTTATCTCCTCTTCCTCTTGGTTTACTCTGTGCCTTGTTTTTGCTCATTGATCTGTTGCTCCTCTACCTTGGAACATGTTCTGATCATCTCTCTGTTTAAACACCTTTACTCTGATGGCTATCGTCCTGGTATTTTGACCTCTGACTGTTACCCGACTATGACTTTGTCTCTTCCCTTTGTTTATGATGTACCCTCCTGGCTATTGACCTCAGACTCCTCAATTATCCCGACTCACGGCTTGTCATGAGAAGTGACTCAGCGTCACTTTACAGCTGACCAATACATTTTTATTTTTAATCAGTATGGAGCCTGTGCACATGCCCTGTGACCAGGTGGAAAATTTGATTGTGATGCAGGGATCTGGCTAAGGAATACCAGAGTCTGGAATCGATGCAATATTAGCTGCAAGGTAAAATAATTAGTTTGATTAAGACTCCCAATGCCCTTCCTGCGGGCATTGGCTGTGACGTCAGTACCCTATGACTTTCAGTTGGTTTCTCCTGAACATGTATACATTTTATGGAGAGAAAAAAAACAATTTAGGATTTTCAGGGAAAGCTGTAGGTTATTTCTTACCCTGCGTCTCTGGGATGAATTCCAGAGGGTGGGAATAATGTCCCTAATGCTAGTCAAGCCTCAGATCTTGGAGGTTTCTTTGTCCCCACAAGCCCAGAACGGCCATCTGTGGACGCCTTTCTGAAGCCTTAGGCTTGACTTATGATAAACCCAACCGACCCCAGGTCGCTGAGGCAAAGATCATGAACCTCTCATGGGGGACCACACAGCTATGGACTACTGCACTGAGTTTCAACAGTGGCCCACTGAAGTTCTATGGAATGATGCAGCTCACAGGTGCCATTTCCACAAAAGGTCTTTCTGAGACTCTTAAAGACACGCTTGTTCTTCATGATGCCGCTTATTCTTGGTGGAGGCCATGACCCAGGCTATTCGATGGACCACAGAATCCATGAGAGATCTAGTAAACAGCGGGCTCCCGTTATACTTCTCCGGAGCAGGTCCATTTACCAGAGGTGGAGCCATTGGAGGTTAGAATTGCCAGGCTCTGTGTTGTTGAGAGAAAATGTAGACAATATTTTGGGGACTCTGTCTGTAATGTGGTCTCACTGGACATTTTGTCAAGAATTACTCAACTCGTCCTCAAGCTAGCCAACCATCAAGCGATCTGGGTCTGGATGATGGCCGTGGAGGCCACCCAGACTCTCAGGTACCCTTTTCTCCCTCTGGTAAAGTACTGATGAATACAGTGTTATCCTTCAAGAAACAGGTTTCAACAGCATTGGCATTCATTGTCTGGGGTCTGCTGCTAACTCTATTGTTTTGGGACTGGAGCTAAAGTTAGGACTGAAACAGTTAGTTTAGAAAGAACCATTCAAATCTTTGCCATTGACAAGACGCCGTTAGCCTGGAATCTGGGTCAAGAGGGTAACGGTGGATTTCTCCTCCAGTGGGAGCACTTCACTGTGAATCCATCTCCGTTTTGTTTTGGATACTTTATTTGTTGGGTTGGTACTGAGGCTTCAATGGCTGCATATTCACAATCCTGTTATTGATTGGTTCAGAGGAAATTTTTAAATGGAGCCCCAATTGTTACAAGAAATGTCTAAAGTCTGTACAAATATGTTCTTCTAGTCTGAAGGGTTTGCTGGGGTAACTTAAGGAGTTCAGAGATGTGTTTTCTCGTAAAGAGGCAGAGATAGTACCTCCCATCGTCCTTATGATTGTGCTATTAATCTTGTTCTAAATCCCAAATTACCTAAAGCTCGCCTTTACAATTTGTCTGGGCCTGAACAGGCCACCACGAAAGAAAATTTAATGAAAGTTTATGGAAAGGTCATATCCGTCTTTCCTCCTCCCTGTAGCTGCCGGATTTTTCTTTGTAAAAAAAGAAAGATGGCGGTCTCCGTCCCTAACTCAATTTCCTAGAACAAAACAAAAATTACTGTTAAAAATCTTACCAACTTCCACTTATCCCCGACCTATATAATCAGCTTCTGGGGGCTAAGTGGTTTTCTAAGCTTGATGTTAGAAGGGCTTATAATTTGATACAAAATCAAGAGTGATGATTGGAAAACTGCATCAACGTGTGAGGGTTTATTTGAAAATCTTGTCATCCCATTTGGGTTATCTAATGCACCTACTATCTTTGAAAATTTTATGAATGATATTTTCTCTGATCGCACTGGAAGATTTGTTGTGATTTATCTGGATGATATTCTAATGTGATGTGGTCCCTAAAATAAAAATGGAGTTGTAAAAATGAGAAATCGCTGGTCAACTTTTAACCCTATAACTTCGTAACAAAAAAAAAATTTTGTTCCCAAAATTGTGCTCCTGTAAAGTAGACATGTGGGAAATGTTATTTATTAAGAAATTTGTGTGACATATCTCTCTGATTTAAGGGCATAAAAAATTTAAAGTTTTGAAAATTGTTAAAATTTTCGCCAATTTTCCGTTTTTTCATAAATAACACAAGTCATATCAAAGAAATTTTACACTAACGTGAAGTACAAATATGTCATGAAAAAACATCTCAGAATCAGCGGGATTCGTTAAAGCGTTCCAGAGTTATAACCTCATAAAGTGACAGTGGTCGAATTGTAAAAATGGGCCCTGTCATTAAGCGCAAAATGGCTCTGTCACTAAGGGGTTAAGAAGATCTGTCCATGGCACGGCGATCATAGTGAAATTTGGAATGAATCGCCAATAGTACCCCACAATTCCAAGAAATGCTCTCACTTGCTTCTTGGAAAGCGGTTGCGGAGACTCTTGAGTTGCCTCGATCTTGTTGATTTGCGGCTTAATTTCGCTTCTCCTGATGACATAGCCTAGGTGCTTGGCCACTTCCTTCCCTATGGTACATTTTTTGGATTCATCATGAACCTCGCATTTCTTAAAGCATCCAGAACCCCTGTACCTTTGCCAGATGACAAGCCCAGTCAGAGCTAAAGACCACTATCATCAATGTACGCTGCGACATACTTCTTATGCGGAGTCAGGATCCGATCTATCGCCCTCTGGTAGTGGCCAGGGCCCCCTGCAGACCGAAGGACATCCTGGTGTATTGAAAACACCCATCAGGCATTGAGAAGGCTGTCTTCTCCTTGGCACTTGGGACATGGGGATCTTCCAATAGCCCTTCGTCAGGTCCACAGTTGTAATATACCTCGTCCAAATCTCTCAATGAGTTCGTCCACACGAGACATCGGTAGGCATCAAAACTAGAGACTTCATTAAGCTTGCGGTAGTCGTTGCAGAACCGCCACTCACCTTCAGGCTTCGGTACGAGGACGATGGGACTCGATCATCCAATTTTCGACTCCTATCACCCCAAGGTCTAACATCCTCTTTACCTCATTGGATATCACTCTTTCTGTGATTCTGTAATTCTACAGTATGTTGCTTGAGGTTCACCCTTATGTGCGGTTCTGTCAACACGTCATGCTCGACCACCTGCGTGTGCCCCGGCAACTCTGAAATAGGTCCCGTTTTCGCTTCAACAGCACCTAACACTTTCGCCTCTGGGCCTGCGTCTGAGTCTCTGCATTGGTGACATCATCAATGGTGACTTTGGGACTGGCTCCCAGCAACGGAGTGTCCAGCGATTCTCCGTCTCGCCAGGGTTTTAGCAAGTTTCACATGATAGACCTGGTGCGGCTTCCTTCCGGAAAAACCGCGGCGGAAACGCTTAAAAACCAACGTGGGCACACAGCCTAACAGTGCATTAGCCGACACCAGCAGCAGAGGAGATGGAGTAATTAATTTCTCTGTCTCCTCCATAGCTGTGCTCCGATTCTCTCAAACGAGAGGATCGGAGCACAGAGCACTGACACTCGTGTCGGGGTCAAAATGACAAACCACTCATCCTCCAGTCACTCCCAAATTGGACTAAGAGCACGGGTCGACCGAGAATGAATCAGGCAATACGCTGGTTCAGACTTCAGACATGCTCTAGAAAACGGTGCTATCAGGCGACCAATCTTCAGCAAATACTGAACTTTTTATTCCACGTACATAAGATTAACATACACAGAATATTGGGTGGAGTAAAGGCGGGATTGAGGAGAAAGAGATATGCTGAACATATCCATATATGTTACACGTCCAGCATCTGGTCTCCAATTGGTCCTTAGATCTTCTTCTAAGTCCTCCTTGATCATGTTGTCATCTTTAGTTTCATTTCTTGAAGAAAGATTCTAATTTTTCTCGTGTATCATGTGGTTCCTCCATTCTCCAAAGGTGGGGGTCATTTCAGTGGATCCAGTTCAAGTTAGTGTAATACGTGATTAGGACACAAGATGGAGACAACACCAGCAGATACTAACATTATCTTAAAATAAGTTTCAATCTGATGAAGAGACCTGAGTAGTCTCGAAAGCTTGCAATTCGTTACCATCTTTTCAGTTAGCCATTAAAAGGTATCAACCACTGAGGACTCTCAAGTATAAATATCTTTCAATCTGAATAATACTCATTTAAGGGAAACTTTGTGTTTATCTTGACATATCAAAATAACAAGACATATATACACACTATGAATATAAAAGTTATAGTAGAAAAGTATATTTTACCTTGACAATCCCCCTAAACACTAAGTTTTCCCTTAATATATGTGACCTTCGAGACTGTCCATGTGTGGGGACAGGGGTAAAGGATTTCTTTGCTTGGTCATTTTAGAAACTGGCCCCTTATGGACCGCCCCAAACAACCAAGTCCCTACCAAAACCTGCACATGGAGTTCTCCCACTATCCTAAACAAATCTCTTATTTCCATTTGTATTTTGTTATAGGGGGTTTTATCAGGTTTATCCTGCGGAGTATATTTCTCCATATCACCCTTATCAGTGTCATATAATAGGGACACAACTTCCTAATGAAGGAAAGTACCTGAGGAGGCGGCTGCATTGGTCACAGCTTCCATATACATAGATATCGCACAACATAGAATTATCAATCCTAGTACCAAAAAGTCCTGTTACCACTAAGCAGGCTTGTTGGAGAAGTTCTTTAAGTCCTCCAAGCCATCTTAATAAGAAAGAGGTATCTACTTCTGCATTGGCCTTTATTTCCTGAGCCAGATTTTAATCTTTGTAAGGGCCACTATAGTTCTACCCATTGACTCCAGAATTCTGAGGAATATAAGTACAAACATTCTTCCCCTATCATCCCACAGACTTCATCTTTTTCAGCTAGAATCATGTCAATGGCCAGTTTATTTTGAAGAGTCATTCTTTTGTTTTGGGCCCAGTTTCTCAACTATACCCTGGAAAGCATCTTGACTAAAATTGATATTGAATAAATCTTTGCTCGGTGTAGTATATATAATTTATCCAATCTACATTGTAATTGATCTGCACAGTTGGGATGAGAGAACGGAAACCCGCCAGGATCTGATTCTGAGCTTTGTATTCGTCTGGGACCCCCCTAGGAACACCTATGGAATCCATATAAACTTTGGGATCCTCAGCATAACCGATGTGCAGCTGAACCAGACTCCTTCTTTTTCTGGATATCAGTGGAGCTATATTCTCGGATCCAGACTCTTTCTCACGTGTCTTTTAATGACTACCCAGTCTCCAGGCTGCAGGCTGTGACTCCCAGGATCCTGGTTCGGATCTGGAAGAGAACTGAAAACATTATCATATACTTTCTTGAGTCTTTTATGCAAATCCCTTACATATGAACTTAATACATGGTTACTTATTTCCAATGCTTGGGAAAAGAAACATCCTAAACTAGGCACTTTGCCCAAATGTACTTATAACGGAGAAAAGTCCAGTTTTTCTACTTGGAGTGTACCTTACTGAGTATAGGGCTAATGGTAAACATTCAGGCCAAGAATTCCCTGTTTCAGCCATGGTTTTTAGATTTTTTAACTTCAATAATCCTATTTAGTCCTTTTACTTTTACAAACCGCTTGTGGTAATATGGGGTGGGAAAACTTGTTGAATTCACAGCGCTGTCAAGACTTCATTCATTATTTTCACCTGGAAATGTGTACCTCTGTCATTCGGTCACCTTTGGTACTCCATACCTGCACCACCACCTCCGCAAGCAGCTTCTTTGCGGTTGCCGCAGCCGTAGCCTTGGCAATCGGGAAAGCCTCCGGCCAACCTGAGAATAAATCAAAAACACAACCAACACGTACTCCCATGAACTGATTTTGGCATACTGAATATAATCAATCTGCAGTCTCTGGAAAGGATAGAGGGGCTGAGGGGGTGTTTGGGTTGGTGTCTTGATACCCTTCCCTGATTATGTGTAGCACATACCATGCATCCCTGGATCAAACCTTCTATACAGGTGGAAAAGCCTGGTGGCCTCCAATGCTTCTGCATCACACTCATCACAGCAGTTTTGGACTGGTGGTTTGGCCCAGTAACTCTGGGCGACCAGGGTACAACGCCTTGGAAGGCATCGACGCTTCCTCTTCCCCATACCCCAGTTGCTGCATTCAGACATGCACCTTCTTTTTCCCACTTTTCAACTTCCCTCCGGTTGCACCTGAGCCTGCATCTGGGATAAGGCATCCTCCGACACAAAGGGATTATTGGGAGCGCTTACCTGGTGCATCGTTCCCCTTGGAGTGGTCTACTGGCTGCTGTTTTTGCTGCTGCATCGCCAATTGCGTTTCCTTTACTCACCTGATCAGTGCGTCTGGTATGTGCTTTAACTTTTATGACAGCTACTTTTTTGGTAATTGTAATGCATCAATTAACTGCTGACTGCGTCAGCATTTTTAATGGATGTCCTGCTGCTCCGAATTCCTCTAGACTTCCAAATTGACCCAAATCATGAGCTATACCGAATGCTTATCTAGAATCTGTGTAGGTGTTAACATTCTACCTTCAGCTATCTACAGGCCTCGGTCAGAGCCCTTAAATTCAGCCTCCTGGGCCGACTGTTATGGGACATGGTTCGCTTTGATTACTGCATTCAGGGACGATGGCATAACCTGGTGTGGGAAGGTACCTGAGTCATTGGTAGCGAGTTTCAAAAAGATTTAAAGTCAACATTACGTCTTTCAGTTTTAAACACATGGGTAGGCCTGCTGTTTTCCTGTGCCATAAGCTGAACATAACCATAAGGAACTCCTCATCTTGGATCTTCTTTGTACAATACCGTACAATACCTGACCTCCCCCCTAGATCCAGAGAAGGTAACAATGTGCAGGATTAAGTGTGGTACATCTCTGCAAAGAAACATTTGGAGGCATTAAAAGTGCACATTGCAATCCGAAGATGACGTGCAGCTGAAAGATGTCCGGCTGCATCTGGTTCAGTATGGTGTATACATCATGAGGTGTAAGTGCTGTCAGTGGATAATCAAGAACGATATCTGATGATTTGTGGAGCAATAGTCCTAACAGCATGTACTTGCCCGTACACAGGACAGGGTTACCCCTAGTCACTGCATCTAGTCTTTCACTGAAACAGGCCACTGGCCTTTGATTGTCACCATGTAACTGAGTCAATACTCCTGCCCGTGTCCCTGCTGCTAATGGGGATTACAGGGTGAATAGTAAGTTCATGTTTTGGGGTTCCTAGCGCTGGAGCTGCCACAATCCTGTTTTTGAGGGAATGAAAACAGTCTATTTCTTCAGGAGTTAGTTTAAAAGCACAATGGTGATACAGTCATAGAGAGGCTGCATGAGGATTGACACAGCACGAAACACTGCCTGCAGTAAAAATCAGTCCAAGGAAATATCCTAAGAGCAGCAACATTAACAGGAATAGGAAAATTCGTTACAGCTTCTTTGCGAGCGTGGTCATATGTCGCGCCCCCAGTGTAATGCAATGTCCCAAAAAGATAACTAAGATTTACAGAATTTAGTTTATCCTTTAAAAAGCTTTTTTCAACCTGCTTGGTAAAAAAACAACATAAGTTAATATTGTTGCAATTTTCAAAACTGTTTCCGGGGGGGGCACAAATCATTAAAAAACAACATATTAAAAAAAATAACATTGGCAAAATCAATACAAAAAACTAAGCACCCTCCGGTTTTCGGAACAAAAGTGTATATATTTTTATATATTTGTTTCCCTAATCATAATGGGTTAAATCCGTACCAAGGGGGAAGTTTAAGGTTGGAATTTGTACTGTCAAGGCCATTGAAAGGAACTTCCTCTTTGGGTAAGCCACACTTAAACAATTCCTAACGGGATCGCAAAAAAGTCACTATTTAGGATCCCGTTAGCGATATTGTTTTTTTCGGAAAATTCCGCGACAAATTTCCCTCTTTAAACTCGCCGTCCCCCGGAATCTTTTCCGGCCCCCCAAAATTTTTCTTTCCCCCCACCCCCCGGGAAATTAAAAATCGCTGTGGGGGACCTTTTTAGCGTTTTTGCGGTACTTTTTTTACCCCAAAAAATCGTTAAGAAAATCGCAAAAGGGGATACGTCGTTAACTAAATCGCAAAAAGGGGGCCGAATTTTTGGGAATAGAAACAATCCCCCTATTTTTGCTTTTGATTTTTTGTTATTTTTAACGCTAGGGGGAAAGGTTTGTGTGGGGTATTTTTTGGGGGAGAGTTTCCAAAGGGGGGGGCTGGGTTTTTTAAAATAAAACATCCCTTTTTCCCAAATTTCTGATCGCTGAGCAATACCTTTTTTTAGCAAAAAAGAGGATACTGCTTTTTTTGGGGAAAAAGAAAAGGGGGGTTTTAATTTGGGGCCATTTTTGCTGCACCCTTTAAAACGGGGACATTTGTTTATTCTAAAAGCCAGAAAAATGCGTATAAAACCCTTTTAACTTTTTAAGGGGAATTATTTTTTTCCCAAAAAACCCGGCCCTTCTGTTTTTTCGAATTTTCTGCCCCCCGTTTCCATTTGGGAAAACCAACCCCAAGTCCCCCTAGTAGGTTCACCTGCACTGGGGCAATTAGGAGTGGGGGGAAAAGGGCCCGGGGGGTTCCCCTGTGAAAACTACTTTTTTTTTCCTGCGCAAATCATTTTGGGCCCCCCGGGGCTATTCGGGCTAAAAACCCCTCTTTAATTTATCCCCAACCCGGGGCTACTTACTTCCCTTTTTTTTTTTTTTTTTTTTTTTTAAAATTTCTTTTTTTTTTTTTTGCCATTCATAAAAAAATTGCCAAAAAACCCCTCATTGTCTTTTTTTTTTTTAAAAAACCCCCTTTAAAACCCAATTTTTCTTAGAGCCCCCTAAAATTTTTTTGGGTCTTTCCTGACTCTGTCCCCCTAGGTAACTTCTTTTTTCTCCCTTTTTACCCCTTTTTCTCACATACTCTGACCTTCGATTTTTTCGTACTGTGCCCCATTCCAAAAAAAAATTTTAACAAAATCGGGGGAAATGTTGCCCCTTTTTTTGCAAACCTCCGAATACCCCCTGGGGGGCTGTCAAAAAAATGCTTTTTTTGTGTGTCCTCCTCCCTTTTCCCCCGGTTGTTTCTGTAGAATGACCTTTTGGGTACAGCAAAAAAAACCCTCTCGCGCTGCCAGTTTTCCTCTTGTTTTCACTGATTTTTCTTTTTAAGGGAAAACCCCCCTGAACAATTCGGGTTTTAAGGGGGCGCTTTTAAAAAAAATTTTCAATTTTTCGATCCCGTTACGATGTTGTTCAGTTTTCAGCACTTTCCCCCGAGGCTTCCTGCGGGGGTCCCCCCTCCTCCCCCGGAAAAGTTCCCCGGCCCTATTTTTCCCCCGGCGCTCCCTGGGAAAGGGGTTAACCAAAAGTGGCACCTTTTCTTAGCGAATTTTTCGGTAATTTGTACCCCAAAGTCGTTTTAAAAAAATCGCTAACCGGGGTTTTGGGCTTAACTATATCGCCCCAAAAGTGGCCGCACTTAGGAAAAAAACAATTCCCCCCCCGCGTTTTCATTTTTAAGCGTCGTTACGTGCGCTAGCGGGGGTTTTTTAGTGTGGCCGTACCCCTTTTAAACCCTTCCCCCAAATATAACAATTTTTAAAAACTCATTTATCAATCTAAAATTTATCAGTTTTTTCTGCCAATTTTCCCCCTTTTTTTTTTTTATCCCACATTAACCAAAAATAACATTTTTTTTTCCCCAGCGGGGGAAAATTGAATAAAATAAAACCCCTTTTCCCCCCCAAATTTTTAAATATTGAACCCTTTTAAAACAACCAAAGCGTTGACTTTTGATAGAAATCGAACCCCTTAAAAAAAAAAAACCACAGGGGGGTTTTAGTATTAACCCAAAGGTGGGGTTTCTGGCACAACGGGGGCAGGGGATGCTCAAAAGGAAAATAAAAGGGAAAGGTTTTTGACTGCGGCTAAAAATTTTCCTTCCTTGAAGTGGGGGCGGAATCCCCGGGGCTCTTGCCCCCCAGCTTCGGGGGTAGGGGGACAGGGGGCCCCGTTTGGACCCCCCAAAACTGGGTGGGGCAGTCTCTTCTCTTAAAAATTTTTTTTTTTTAAAATGGTAACAAAAGGCGGAAATCATGCACCGTGTCACCTTTTAAATTTGGGAAAAAAAGCAACACTGTTTTAGTGGGTGTTAGTTTTAATCTTTAGACAAAGCAATCACAAAAAATTGCTATTTTTCATTTTGGTTTTTTAAAAAATTTCCCCGGTTCCCCAAATTTTTTTTTTTTTAAAAAACCCCCCAAGATGGTTGTATTGAATTTTTTGGGCCCCCAAAGGGTGGGGCCCTGACTCATTTATTTAGAGGAAAAAGGCTGGACCCGCGGGGTGGATGAAGATATCAGCGGGAAGGGGCCCCGGGGGGGTTGTCAAGTCCCCTTCCCCGGGGGAAAGGGGGCCTGGGTTTTTTTTGAGCCCCGCATTTTTCAGTGACGATGGGGGCCCCCTGCTTGGGTTTTTTAAAAGAGCCAACCCCCTTTCTTGGAGCAGTTGGGGGTTGGGGAGGGGGTAACTATGGGGCAACCCGATGTGTAGGGGAAACACCCCCTACCCTAAGGATAATTCACTGGGTTTCCGTTGGGTGGGGTGTGTTTTAAATTTGTGAATGGCAGGGAAACCCCTTTTTTGTACCCGGGGGGTGGGGGCCCCACCGGGGTTTTTCCTTAAAACCTTTCCCCAACGACTGTCCCCTCTGGGGAAAATTTTTAAGGAAGGAAGGGGGGTCATCCCTTTTTTTTGGGTTTATACCCCCGGGGCCCGGGGTTGAAAAAAGATGGGGGGGGGAAGGAGGGGGAATAAAAAAAACCCGGTGCGGGGTGGGGATATTTGGGGGTTTTGGGGGCCCCCCCCTCTTCCCCCCTGATCCCCCCCCCTTCGTTAGACCCCCTAATATCACGGCGGCGGGGTTTTGATTTTTTCTGAAAAACTGAGTTCCAGCATTGCAAAAAGGGGCCGGGGGGGATTTGTGAAAGGAAAATGGTTTTAAAACGGGCCATATTGGGAGCTGGGCCCCCTGCCAGGGGGGGCGGGGGGGGGGGGTGGCCCCTTTTGGGGTTTCAGCAAGGGATATGGCCCCTGACGGGTTTTGTTTTTTGGGGGCTCAAGATGGCCGCCGGGGAGATGGGGTGTTGGCCTTTCCGGTGTTTTAAAAGAGCCACGGTTTACCAAAGGCCCCCGGGGGGGGTTTGGGGAGGGGTAGGGGGGCATTACCCGGGGGGGGGGGCCCCCCCCCCCAAAAAACACCAGGTCCCCCCCCAGGGGGGTTTTTTTTTCACCACACACTGACAGGTCCAACCCCCCCCGTTTGAATCGACCTTTATAGGGCGGTGGCGGGGGGCTTGCGCCATTTTATTACTAAAAAAGATCATATCGGGTTTTTTTCAAACCAAAAAAAAGGCTCAGCACTTTCCAACCCTCCTTATTCCATCCCCTTTTTCCCAAACCCCCTAAATTCAAATCATTTACTACTCTCAATTTTTGCGGGGCTTAACAAACCCCAAACTCTCAATTTCCCTCTTCTGTGCGACAAAGTCTTCCCCACGAAGACTGAACCCTGCCGTCTGGCAAGCTCATATCTTAAAAAAACCCTCATTTTTTAACCCCTTCTTGCCCCAAAAGGGTTTTCAAAATTCAACATCCCAAAAGCACCACCCCCTAACTTGGGGGTTTGTTTTAAAATGCGCATCATAAAAAACAATGAAGACTGTCGCGACTCAGACCACCGGCGTCCTCGCAGGTCACCCCCATCACTGCAGAGTCCCCCCTCAAACTGGACAAGCCCCAAGGTCCCCCCCTATTCGTTTTTCCCCCAACTGTGGGTGGTGACGTTTACGCGCAGACACTTTACACTCTACCCACAGATCCCC
>JARQOD010000001.1:334719321-334762114 GCA_033576555.1 Oophaga sylvatica | reverse complement strand
ATTGCCACTAGTAACTATTAGTGTTGAGCAATACTGCTCGATATCTAAAAATATCGGATCGGAATGGTATCGCCGATATCACTAAATATCGGCGATATCCGATTCCGATACCGGAAGTCCCATGTAAGTCTATGGGAACAAAATATCGCAACTAAAAAAAACCTTTATTTCCTTGTAAACACTAAATATACACACATAGAATACATATAT
Source organism: Oophaga sylvatica (assembly GCA_033576555.1). Taxonomy (NCBI): domain Eukaryota; kingdom Metazoa; phylum Chordata; class Amphibia; order Anura; family Dendrobatidae; genus Oophaga; species Oophaga sylvatica. The sequence continues at coordinate 334,761,904 of JARQOD010000001.1, read as the reverse complement.
ATATATATATATATATATATACATGTCATTGTGACATATATATATACATATATGTATAGTTTATACACTTCTACATAGTAAAATATCCTCTGATTCAATTGCCGGGTAAAGCCGGCTTCTGTGAAAAGACAGAAGCACCCGACATGAAATGACACTTGGTGTACATAGGGTTAACCATGTCTTTTCATGTCGTTTGCAATCTGATTTGCACAAACAATTACATCAGTCTATGTGTGCAAAATTTCACACCTGTAGGGTTAATTAAAGGTGTAAATTCGTTGTAAAAAAACCTGACTTTTTTGCTACGAATTTACACCTTTAATTAACCCCTACAGGTGTGAAATTTTGCACACATAGACTGATGTAATTGTTTGTGCAAATCAGATAGCAAAGGACATGAAAAGACATGGTTAACCCTATGTACACCAAGTGTCATTTCATGTCGGGTTCTGCATTTTCACAAAAGCCGTCAATTGAATTAGCGGCTATTATACTATGTAGAAGTGTATGAACTATAAATTAAATATATATATATGTGTCACAAATTCAATGACATGTATATATATATATATATATATATATATATATATTGAGGTGTAAAATTGTTTAAAAAAAATGCGTGGGCTCCCGCCCTATTTTCGCAACCAGACAGACAAAGCCAGCGAATGGGGGCAGATAATAATAGCCCAGAGAGGGACCATTATTTTTGGCCCCCCCTGGCTACTAACATCTGCCCCCAGACACCCCAGAAAAGACAAATCTATAATTAGATTCGCCCTTTCTGGCACTTTGCCCGTCTATTCCCATTGCCCTGTAGCGGTGGCGAATGGGTTAATATGGGGTTAAAGCCACATTGCAATTGAAAGGTGACCTTAAGCCAGGTTAATAATTGAGAGCTGTCAATTAGACAACTATCAATTATTAATCCTATTGCATGAAATAAAAATAAAACACACACACTTTAATTAAAAATCATTTTAATGAAATAAAGACACATGTTTTTGACCATCTTTTATTTGACTGCAAAAACCATTTCCTGTAATAAAAATAAAATAAAAAAGCAAAATTATTCTTACCTATCCCATGCACAGTCAGTCCCACAGTGTAATCCTTCAGAAAGGGTTAATGTTTACTGCAGGGACCGCAGCTAATGCTGCAGCCTCACAGTAAACCCCCAAATGAATGAGTTCCTCTCCTGGCTGACAGGAGAGGAAGTGGAAAGCTTAATTGATTGCTTTCCACTTTCACTTCAGGTCAGCCAGGGACACAATCAGTGACGTCAGAGGGAACTGATTAACAAAAATAGGGGTTCCCTTCGAATAAAAAATGGCGTGGGGTCCCCCCTATTTTTGTTAACCAGCCTGATGAAGCAGACTGCTGAGGCCTGGATTTTCAGGCTGTTAAGGAGCCAAGATCCATGGACCTTGCCAGCCTGATAATACCAGGCCACAGCAGTCTGCATATCTTGGCTGATTAACAAAAATAGGGGATCCCCTCGAAAAAAATTGGCGTGGGGTCCCCCCTATTTTTGTTAACCATCCAGATGAAGCAGACCGCTGAGGCCTGGTTTTTCAGGCTGGCAAGGATCCAATATCCATGGACCTTGCAAGCCTGATAATACCAGGCCACAGCAGTCTGCTTAGCTTGGCTGGTTAACAAAAATAGGGGATCCCCTCGAAAAAAATTGGCGTGGGGTCCCCCCTATTTTTGTTAACCAGCCAGATGAAGCAGACCGCTGAGGCCTGGTTTTTCAGGCTGGTAAGGATCCAATATCCATGGACCTTGCAAGCCTGATAATACCAGGCCACAGCAGTCTGCTTAGCTTGGCTGGTTAACAAAAATAGGGGATCCCCTCGAAAAAAAAACGGCGTAGGGGTCCCCCTATTTTTGTTAACCAGCCAAGTAAAATGCAGACTGCTGCGGCCTGGTATTAAAAGACTGTCAAGGCCCATGGATTTTGGCCCTCAACAGCCTGATAATACCAGGCTAGAGCAGCCCCACATTTGGCGCATCAAAAGATGTGCCAATTGTGGCACTTTACCCGGCTCTTCCCACTGCCCTGTAGCGGTGGCAAGTGGGGTAATAAGGGGTTAATGTCACCGTTGATTGCACGGTGACAATAAGCCCGGTTAATAATGGAGAGGTGTCAATAAGACACCGATCCATTATTAATCCCAAAGTTATTAAATGTATAAAAAAAAGACAAAGCAAGAAAAAAGTCTTTTAATGAAATAAAAGAGACAACACAGTTTTCATTAATTTTATTATACACTCATTCCTGCGACGCCATCGATCTCCTGTAAAAAAAGAAAAAAAACAAACCAACAGTATACCACCTGTCCGACGCAGTCCATAGTAACGACAGTCCCACGACGATCCAGCTCTGCTACATCGCAATGACAGGCAGAGCCTGTCATCGCAACGCAGCACAGCTGATTACCTGCTTCCCCGGCGGTGACGTCATCGGACTGACTGCTTTACGGCCGGGATTACCCAGCAGTCACTGCAGTTATCGCGAGAAACTGCATGTGACCGCCGGGGAAAGATGATGGCGGCCATGAAGCAGTCCAGCCCTGACCGCCGGAGATCTTCTGCCAGGTAAGTGCCGCTGACTCCTGACAGACCCGACCACGGACACTCACAGTGACAGTGACAAATCCGATTCCGGTATCCGATATGACGAAAATATCGGTACTCGGAATCGAAAGCCCGATACAGCTAATATCGGCCGATACCCGATATTTGCAGTATCGTATTGCTCAACACTAGTAACTATAAACAAAAATGTTGATTGGATAAATTACATCTATTATAACCAGCAGAGATTTGTTAACTTCACCATAGATGCTGTAAAAGGTTTGGCAGCACAGTTAGGCCCCACTTCCATTATGGCATTCCAGAATAGAATGGCTTTGGATATGATTCTAGCTGAGAAAGGAGGTGTTTGCAAAATGATCAAAGACACCTGTTGCATCTACATCCCAGACAACACTGGCCCAAATGGTAAAGTCACAATGGCAATACAGAAACTTACTGAGTTATCAGAGGAACTGAAACAGAACTCAGGTGTCACTGACCCATGGGATCGATACTTTGGGTGGATGAGTGGGTGGCAGAAAATGTTGGGACAGCTATTATGGGAGTTCTCATTTTTGCATTAATTACAAAAGAGTTCCACCGCTTTGGGCCAGGAGCAGGTTTTTAGGGCAAGTGGTATCTAAGGGGGACTGTCATGGAAATATATATGTATTCCATATATTCAAAGTATATTCACATATATGTATTCACAGTTCACAGTTAGATAGATCTCACTTGCTAAAAAACCCTGTGCTCACATATTTCTAGGCCAGCTATAATCAGTCGTTTTAAAGAAATCTGGCCTTCATAAGGCCTTCATAAGGAACGTACAAAAAGTCTTATTAGATATCTGTTGTTTACATTATAGTTATGCAAGACAACTAGGTCACAAGAATATAAAACAATAATTCTGCAACTTCAGCTCTTTTGCCATGATTATCATAATTATCATATTTACACTAGAACAGCCAATAGTCTAGCAGCTTTTAATTGTATGTTAATTGACTAACCAGCCCCTTTTTGTAAACGTATAAAACCTTGAATGAATAATAAATGTATGTCTTTTGACGAACTGTTATACTGACACTTGCGTTGTGGACAGTTTTCATTTCATTCTGAGCGCTCAAAGAAGACATTAAATAGAGATTTGGACATGGCAAGCAGCAAACACTGAAGGATATTTTTATCCTAATTAAATTTCCATATCATATGTAAAAATCATAGAATGTGATTTTCTGGAATTTTTTACGATTCTGCCTCTTAGGCCGGCGTCACACTAGCGAGTTTGATGAGAGTTAGTCGCACGACTTACTCGCATCAACACCCGGCATGGCCGCCCGCTCTCGGACCAGAGTGCGCGGCGGCATAGAAATACATGCAGCCGTGCACTCAGGTCCGAGAGCGGGCGGCCGTGCCGGGTGTTGATGCGAGTAAGTCGTGCGACTAACTCGCTTCAAACTCGCTAGTGTGACGCCGGCCTTACAGTTGAAGTGTAGCTATGATAGAAATTATAGACCTCTCCATTCTTTGTAGGTGGGAAAACTTGCAAAATCATCAGTTTATCACACTGTTTAAAAAAAAAAAAAATATATATATATATATATATAATTACAGTTAGATGAAAAAATTTGGGCACCCCTATTAATTTTAAGCTTAATGTTTTATAAAAATTGGTGTTTTTTGCAACAGCTATTTCAGTTTGATATATCTAATAACTATTGGACACAGTAATGTTTCTGCCTTGAAATGAGGTTTATTGTACTAACAGAAAATGTGCAATCTGCATCCAAACAAAATTTGACAGGTGCATAAGTATGGGCACCTCACCAGAAAAGTGACATTAATATTTAGTAGATCCTTCTTTTGCAAAAATAACAGCCTCTAGTCGCTTCCTGTAGCTTTTAATGAGTTCCTGGATCCTGGATGAAGGTATTTTTGACCATTCCTCTTTACAAAACAAATCCAGTTCAGTTTAGTTTGATGGTCGCCGAGCATGGACAGCCCTCTTCAAATGATCCCACAGCCACAGATGTTCAATGATATTCAGGTCTGGGGACTGGGATGGCCATTCCAGAACATTGTAATTGTTCCTCTGCATGAATGCCTGAGTAGATTTGGAGCGGTGTTTTGGATCATTGTCTTGCTGAAAGATCCATCCTCTGCGTAACTTCAACTTTGTCACTGATTCTTGAACATTATTGTCAAGAATCTGCTGATACTGAGTGGAATCCATGCGTCCCTCAACTTTAACAAGATTCCCGGTGCCGGCATTGGCTACACAGCCCCAAAGCATGATGGAACCTCCACCAAATTTTACTGTGGGTAACAAGTGTTTTTCTTGGAATGCTGTGTTTTTTTGACGCCATGCATAACGCCTTTTTGTATGACCAAACAACTCAATTTTGGTTTCATCAGTCCACAGGACCTTCTTCTAAAAAGAAATTGGCTTCTCCAAATGTGCTTTTGCATACCTCAGCCGACTCTGTTTGTGGCGTGCTTGCAGAAACTGCTTCTTTCGCATCACTCTCCCATACAGCTTCTCCTTGTGCAAAGTGCGTTGTATAGTTGACCGATGCACAGTGACACTATCTGCAGCAAGTAGATGCTGCAGCTCTCTGGATGTGGTCTGAGGATTGTCCTTGACTGATCTCACCATTCTCCTTCTCTGCCTTTCTGATGTTTTTCTTGGCCTGCCACTTCTGGCCTTAACAAGAACTGTCCCTGTGTTCTTCCATTTCCTTACTATGTTCCTCACAGAGGAAACTGACAGGTTAAATCTCTGAGACAGCTTTTTGTATCCTTCCCCTGAACAACTATGTTGAATAATCTTTGTTTTCAGATCATTTGACAGTTGTTTTGAGGAGCCCATGATGCCACTCTTCAGAGGAGATTCAAACAGGAGAACAACTTGCAAGTGGCCACTTTAAGTAGCTTTTCTCATGATTGCATACACCTGGCTATGAAGTTCAAAGCTCAATGAGGTTACAAAACCAAAAAAAGTGCTTTAGTAAGTCAGTAAAAAGTAGGTAGGAGTATTTAAAACAAGAAAATGATAAGGGTGCCCATACTTATGCACCTGTCAAATTTTGTTTGAATGCAGATTGCACATGTTCTGCTAGTACAATAAACCTCATTTCAAGGCAGAAACATTACTGTGTCCAATAGTTATTAGATATATCAAACTGAAATAGCTGTTGCAAAAACACCAATTTTTATAAAACATTAAGCTTAAGATTAATAGGGTGCCCAAACTTTTTCATATAACTGTATATAATATAACGCTGTAAGCGTCACTCTGTCTGTAGCCTTTCTAGACTGCGCAAGCGCGATGCGCCTGCGCAGTCTGGCTCCAGACAGAAGACGGCATCCAGCGGTGAGGATTGTGTATGCGCCGGAGATCGCAGTACGCATAGACGCTGAATGCATGTCATGGTTTAGGACATGGTTAATGTCCTGTCCACTCAGGGTTAACTTTTGCTGGCCTCCTGTCATGGTATAGGACATGGTTAATGTCCTGCTCTCTCAGGGTTAACTTTTGCTGGCCTCACCTTGGATCTGGGAGGGGTATTTATACCCAGTCCAGAGGAAGATTCTCTGTCAGCTATACTGTTGTTTTCACTGTGTGTCTGACCCCCCCTGGTTTGTATGTGTATTGCTCTGCTTGTTTGATTCCCATGTACGACCTGGTCTGTTTGCTCACTCTGCTCTCTGTCTCACATTTTGGTACTATTGTCTTCTCCGGTTCTGACCTCCTGGCTTGGCTATTGATACTCCGTTACAGTTTTGTCCCTATTGTACCGTCTATTGCCCGTTCTGGTTTACTGATCTATTGCTACGTCCTGACTATCCATTCTGTCTAATCCTTTGGTACTGTTGTGCTATCTTGTGCTCTGATCTCAGCTTGACCTGGTTTTCGTCTCTGTCTATGCCCCTCGGTAACTTTATCCCGTCGTTACCCTGATAGGAGTTTTTCTTCAGCTCCTAGATCTCTGGAGCTGATGCCACGCCACCAGCAGTCACATGCTTCAGGTCCTGTTAGTCTGAAGTACACAGCTTTCACCGCTGCTGCCTCAATCCACAGGTATCTTTGAGCACAGTTTGTTTTACTCAGGACACGTGCACTGGCTCAGTGAGCAAGTGCAGTGCGGTGTTCCTGACATTATAGCTGACCCTTACAGTTTTTCCCTGGTGGTGGGGTGTTAGCACATTATGGATCCGGTATGGGCTCTCACTGAGCAGGTTAATGAGCTCTCCCAGCTTATGCAGAAGCTGTCTATTGAGCAGCAAAACCTGGTTCATTCGCACCAACAGGTGTAGAGAGATGTGGCAGGCGCCCTACGGTGGTCTGTTCCGTCGGGGGTTCCAGGAGGGGGCCCCACTGATGTATTTCTTGTGGACCTCGACCCACCGGTAAAGTTACCCGACAATTTTTCTGGAGATAAAAAATTGTTTAGGGTCTTTAAGGAGGGATGAAAGTTGTTCTTTGAATTGCGTCCCCGGACCTCTGGAAATAAAAGGCAGCGGGTGGGGATCGTAATGTCCTTAATAAGGGGGGCTCCACAAGCATGGGCTTTCTCTCTCTCTTCCTCTGCTCCTGAACGTATGTCTGTGAACCTGTTCTTTGAGGCTCTGGGGCACATTTATGATGAGCCTGATAGAGTGCGTCTGGCAGAGGATATGGTGATGAGTGTGACACAGGGTAGGAACTTTGCTGAGTGGTTCTGCTCAGAGTTTAGACGTTGGACTGCCGAAGTATCCTGGAATGACGCCGCCCTGAGGTGGTTGTTCCGCAGGGGCTTGTCTGACCGTCTGCAGGACGCTCTGGCATTACATCCTCCTCCCGATACCCTGGAGGACGCCATGATGCAAGCGGTCCGTATGGACCGGAGATTCCGTGCTAGGGGAATGATGCAACAAGAGACTCCCTTGTACTCCAAATTGTGTTACACCGCACCTGCATCTGAGCCCATGGAGATGGAGGTTGTCACAGGAAAGGAACGAGAGAGAAGACACCGTAAAGACAACTGTTTATGCTTTTACTGTGGAGCCTCTGGTCATTGGAAAAGGGACTGTCCTTCGTGCCCTTCTGTAAAATCATCGGGAAAATGACTGAGTCTGGGCAGCAATCGTGGAGGCTGCCCAGACTCCCAGGTACATTTTTTTTCGCTTGCTAAAATGGTGCTCCAGGTTGAATTGGAACTTGTTGGCTGTTCTTTTATGACCACCGCCTTTGTTGACTGTGGTTCCTCCATTAATCTGATTGATGCCCAATTTGTGACTCTTAATAAGATAGGGACAGTCAGGTTGAAGGATCCTGTTAAAATTGTGCCTGTGGATTCATCACCTCTTACCCGGGATGGAATTTGTTTTATGTCTGAAGTTTTTTCTATGAAAATGGGTTCCACTCACATGGAAAAATTAAGTTGTTTATTTTGAATAATCTGCCTGCAGGACTGGTATTGGGGATGCCCTGGCTGCAATGCCACAATCCTCTCATTGATTGGGCAAAAGGGGAGATCACCCGATGGGGATGTAAGGATAATGGTCTGTGTTGTAACTCAGTTCCTTTTGTCAGTCCGATAAAATCTGTATCTGTGTAGTCTGTCGGTCTGGAGGGTATTCCGGACTCAGTACCTGAAAGACTTTGAAGACGTATTTTCCGAAAGTGAGGCTGAGGCGCTCCCACCACATAGACCGTATGATTGTGCCATTGATTTATTACCTGGAGCTAAATTACCCAAGGCTCTTTTGTTTAATTTGTCCGGGCCTGAGCGCCAAGCTATGATGGAGTACATCAAAGAGAGCCTTCGCAAGGGACATATTCGGCCCTCGGTCTCACCCGTGGCAGCGGGGTTTTTTCTTTATAAAGAAAAAAGATGGTAGGTTGCGACCGTTCCTCGACTTTCGGGAACTGAACAAAATTACTGTTAAGAACACGTACCCTCTCCCGTTGATTCCCGATCTATGCAACCAACTCACGGGGGCCAAATGGTTTTCTAAGCTCGATCTACGAGGGGCTTATAACCTTATTATAAGGATCCGGGAGGGGGACGAATGGAAAACAGCATTCCTGACAACTGAGGGGCTATTCGAAAACCTGGTTATGCCCTTCGGCCTCACTAACGCCCCTGCTGTTTTTCAGAATTTCATCAATGTTGTTTTTTCTGATTTAATTGGGCGTTATGTAGGCATTTACCTGGATGACATTCTGATATACTCAGAGGACAATCAGTCGCACTTACACCATCTACGTGCGGTTCTTATGAGATTCCGGGGAACCATTTGTGGAGAACCATTTGTATGCTAAGCTGGAGAAGTGCTCATTTTTTATGCAAAAATTGTCTTTTCTGGGTGTAATTGCATTCGGGGAGGGATTCCGCATGGATCCAGGGAAGGTTCAGGCCATTAAAGATTGGGTGCAGCCTCATGATCTGAAGGGGTTGCAGCGATTTCTGGGCTTCGCTAACTATTATAGGAAGTTCATTAAAGGGTTCTCACAGGTGGTGAAACCTTTGACGGACCTCACTCTTAAAGGGGCAGATGTAAAAAATTGGTCCTTGGCCGCAAGAAATTCCTTCCTTACATTAAAGAAATGCTTTACTTCAGCTCCTGTGTTGGTACAACCCGATTCGTCTAGACCTTTTATCGTGGAGGTCGACGCTTCGGAAGTGAGGGTGGGGGCAGTGTTGACTCAGGGCCCCTCTACCCTGACTAACCTTAAACCCTGTGCCTTTTTCTCTAAAAAGTTCTCTTCGGCAGAGAGAAACTATGATGTCGGCAACAGGGAATTGTTAGCGGTTAAATTGGCCTTCGAAGAATGGAGGCATTTTTTGGAGGGGGGCGCTCATCCCATTACGGTCATCACTGATCATAAAAACCTGGCCTATATCGAGTCCGCTAAGAGATTGACCCCCAGACAGGCTCGGTGGGTACTTTTTTTTTTCTCGCTTTCATTTTACCATCACGTTCCGACCTGGGTCTAAAAATGTAAAGGCGGATGCCTTATCCCGAAGCTTTGATTCTGTGTCCCCTCCAGAACCTCCTTCCTTCCTCCATTCTTCAACCGGAGTGGTTGTGGCAGAAGTCTCCTCTGAGTTACAGAGAGAGATTCTGGAAGCACAAGCACAAGCTCCCAGGAATAAACCCCCAGGTAAATTGTTTGTACCCGAACATCTCCGTCTCACACTCCTGCAAGAATTTCATGATTCTGTGTTAAGTGCACACCCTGGTATTGCAGCTACCCAGGGGGCAGTGGCAAGGGTTTTTGGTGGCCCTCTATGGGTACTGATATCAAAAGGTTTGTTAATACTTGTGGGGTGTGCGCTCGCTCTAAAAGCTCTCAGGTCCGGCCGGCAGGGGAATTGGTGCCTTTGCTAATTCCGGATAAACCATGGACACACCTGTCCATGGACTTTATCACTAATCTTCCCCCTTCCAAGTGCAACTCAATGGTATGGGTAGTGGTTGATAGATTTTCTAAGCAAGCTCACTTTGTGCCGTTACCTGTGTTACCATCTGCTGAAACCTTGGCCCGCTTGTTTATACAGCACATAGTTCGATTGCATGGAGTGCCTGTGAATGTGGTGTCGGACAGGGGTGTGCAGTTTGTGGCCAGGTTTTGGAGCGCGTTCTGTAAGAAGTTGGGGGTCACGTTATCATTCTCCTCTGCCTATCACCCGGAATCCAACGGACAGACTGAACGCACCAACCAGTCGTTGGAACAGATTCTGAGATGCCTGGCCTCCTCCAGATAGGAAGGCTGGTGTGAGGTTTTTAACTGTTGTATTAATCAGTCTACCGGAAAGTCTCCCTTTCAGGTTAATTATGGGTTTGTTCCACAGTTTGGGGAATTTTCCCGTATGGATTCTGGTTGCGCTGGTGCCGAGGGGATGGTTCAACAGTTAAAAACCCTTTGGAGGGAGGTGCAGGGGAACATCTCCAAAGCCCAGAAGAAGTACAAGCATTTTGCGGACAGGAGGAGGGGGTCGGGCCCTGCGTTGACAGTGGGGGAAAAGGTCTGGTTATCCACCCGTAACATCAAACTTAAGATACCCTCTATGAAGTTGGGCCACAAATTTATTGGCCCATAAAAGATTGTGAAGGTGATCAACCCGGTGGCCTACAGGCTTCAGTTGCCCACCTCCTTCAAAATATCTAACGTCTTCCACAGGTCCCTATTAAAACCTGTGGGGACAGTTAGAGAAGATCCCTCATCCGTGGTTCCACCAGTGTTTGTGGAAGGTCAACTGGAGTACGAGGTAGGGCGCATTATTGATTCGCAGTGGGCACGCCGGAGACTTCAATACCTTGTTCATTGGAAGGGATACTCCATTGAGGATCGGTCATGGGTTCTGGCCAGTTCGGTACACGATGATCGACTGCTACGGGCTTTTCATGCCAGATACCCTGAGAGGCCTGGGGTCCAGTGGCCCCCCATTAAGGGCGGGGGTACTGTCATGGTTTAGGACATGGTTAATGTCCTGTCCACTCAGGGTTAACTTTTGCTGGCCTCCTGTCATGGTATAGGACATGGTTAATGTCCTGCTCTCTCAGGGTTAACTTCTGCTGGCCTCACCTTGGATCTGGGAGGGGTATTTATACTGTGGTACTCCAAAGGGGGTCTTGCTGGATGGGAGATATATTTCTCCCAGCAGACTAAAGTTTGGTCAGGATTTTCCCTGATCACAAGGACCTGTGATGAGGTTATAGTCACGTGATCAGGTCAGCTGATGTGTTTTCCTCTGCATGACAGTCGATGTCCTGGGTAAAAAAAGTAACACAAAACCCGGTGGAGAACTGTCCGGAGATGGAGATGGAGAGCACGGTAAAGATGCTAGTGGAGGCCATGCGACAGCAGCAGCCTACGCAGCAGCAACAGCAGGCTATGCAGCAGCAGCAGGCTACACAGCAGCAACAGCAGGCTATGCAGCAGCAGGCTATACAGCAGCAGGCTATGGAGAGGCAGCAGGCTATAGAGCAGCAGGCTATGGAGCAGCAGCAGATATTTAATCGACAGCAACAGGAAACCAACAGTCTACTGATGCAGCACATCACAGCGCCGCAGACAGCAGGAGCTGCCCAGGGACGCCAGGATGTCTGGAAAGCGGTGCGTACAGCGATTCCAAAAATGGAGCAATCAGATGACGTCGAAGTGTACCTGGAGATGTTTGAAGGCGTGGCTGAGAAGGAAAGACTACCCCGGGACCAGTGGGCCAAAATCGTGGCTCCATTTTTGGCTCCAGGACCCGCGAAAGCCTATAGGGACCTACCCCCCGAACAACAGAGGGACTACGAGATCGTCAAGGGTGAGATACTCGCACGTCTTGGGGTAAATGTGTTAGTCCGGGCCCAGCGCGTACACCAGGGGAAATTTTCCCCTTCCGAGCCAGCTCGGTCCCAGTATTATGACTTGATACACCTGGTAGAAAAGTGGTTGCAGCCGGAGGTGTTGTCACCCAGTGCTATGCTGGATCATATAGTAACGGATAAATTCTGGAGAACTTTGCCCCACACCCATCAAACATGGGTTGGACAGGCAGCCCCTACTGATGGTCTCCAAATGGTAGACCTCATTGAAAGATATGGGGCTACCAAGGAGATATAGGGAGAGACTACCCGGAAGGTACCGAGTAAATTCCCCAAACCTTCACCCACAGCTCGGCGAGCAGAGACCAGGAAGGCCGCCCAGGACGGGTCGGGGACGAAAGGGTCCCCATAATCTGTTGGCGGTGCCAAGAACCAGGACATGTGAGAGCTGATTGCCCCCATCTGACTGAGCCCATGGACACCAACTTTGGGTACTATCAGTCTCACTATGCCGAACACATGTGTGCAGTGGGCAAACCAGAGGGACCCAGTATGAACCATTTGTGTAAAGTGGAGGTGGAGGGTAACCCTGCTGTGGCTCTACTGGACTCAGGGAGTCTCGTGACCCTAATACGAGCCAGCCACATCCAAATCAGCGAGTATACGGGTCGGAAAATGGGTGTGTTGTGTATATATGGGGACCTAAAACATTATCCTACCGCCCTGGTGATGATAAACACGCCAGCGGGGAGGAGGTGCCACGAGGTGGGGGTGGTGGTTAATTTGCATTATGAGGTAATAATGGGGAGAGATTTTCCGTTATTTTCTATGCTTTGGCCTGAAATTTCCCCTCCCACAGAACAGTCGTCGGCACCAGTGGCAACCAGGTTGCATTCTCCAGAAATAGGGCATGAACCTGGTGGCCCAGAGGAAGATGTGCTGGCGGTAGGAGTACCTGTTCCTTCGGTGGAGGAGGAAAAACCCTCTCCTATAGAAGTGTTAGCTGGGGAGGTGGAAGACTTGCCACCGGGACCGGAATTGTCAGACTTAAATGTAGCAGGTGACAATTTTGGTACGGCGCAACTCCGGGATCCTACGTTGGCTCAAGCCAGGGAAAATGTACTGGTTGTCAATGGGGAACCCCAACACCCCGGGGCAGCTACAGTATTACCACGATTCGAGCTGAACCAAGATTTGCTGTATCGGGTTGAGAAAATACGTGGGGAAATGGTCGAGCAATTGCTGGTACCTCAGTCCTATCGGAGGTTGGTAATAGACTTAGCGCATGCGCAAGTACTAGGGGGACATTTGGGCCAAAAGAAAACCCTAGACCGAATTCTACAATGGTTTTACTGGCTAGGGGTCTATGAAGAAGTTAAACGGTATTGTAACTCTTGTCCCGTGTGCCAGGTAACATAGTAACATAGTAACATAGTTATTAAGGTTGAAGGAAGACTTTAAGTCCATCTAGTTCAACCCATATCCTATCCTAACCTGCCCTAACATGTTGATCCAGAGGAAGGCAAAAAAACCCCAAGTGGCAAACAGTAAGCTTCACATTGGGGAAAAAAATTCCTTCCCGACTCCACATACGGCAATCAGACTAGCTCCCTGGATCAACGCTGTATCTAGGAAACTAGTGAATATAGCCTGTAATATTATACTTTTCAAGAAAGGCATCCAGTCCCTTCTTAAATTTTAGTAAGGAATCACTCATTACAACATTAGACGGCAGAGAGTTCCATAGTCTCACTGCTCTTACAGTAAAGAATCTGCGTCTGTGATTATGGCTAAACCTTCTTTCCTCCAGACGTAGAGGATGCCCCCTTGTCCCCGTCACAGGTCTAAGAGTAAAAAGATCATTAGAAAGGTCTTTGTACTGTCCCCTCATATATTTATACATTGTAATAAGATCACCCCTAAGCCTTCGTTTTTCCAAACTAAATAACCCCAAGTGTAATAACCTGTCTTGGTATTGCAGACCCCCCAGTTCTCTAATAACCTTGGTCGCTCTTCTCTGCACCCGCTCCAGTTCAGCTATGTCTTTCTTATACACCGGAGACCAGAACTGCACACAGTATTCTAAGTGTGGTCGCACCAGTGACTTGTATAGAGGTAAAATTATGTTCTCCTCATGAGCATCTATGCCTCTTTTAATGCATCCCATTATTTTATTTGCCTTGGCAGCAGCTGCCTGACATTGGCCACTAAATGTGAGTTTGTCGTCCACCCATACACCCAGGTCTTTTTCAGTGACAGTTTTGCCCAGTGTTTTACAATTAAGCACATAATTATACATCTTATTTGTTCTACCCAAGTGCATGACCTTACATTTATCCCCATTAAAGCTCATTTGCCATTTATCAGCCCAAGCTTCTAGTTTACATAAATCCTCCTGTAATATAAAATTATCCTCCTCTGTATTTATTACCCTGCAGAGTTTAGTGTCATCTGCAAATATTGAAATACTACTCTGTATGCCCCCTACAAGGTCATTAATAAATATGTTAAAGAGAAGCGGCCCCAATACTGACCCCTGTGGTACCCCACTGCTAACCGTGACCCAGTCCGAGTGTGCTCCATTAATAACCACCCTTTGTTTTCTATCCATGAGCCAGTTCTTAACCCACTTACACATATTTTCCCCTATCCCCATTGTTCTCATTTTATGTATCAACCTTTTGTGTGGCACTGTATCAAAAGCTTTTGAGAAGTCCATGAACACCACGTCCACTGCATTCCCTTGGTCCAGTCCTGAACTTACCCCTTCATAAAAGCTTATCAGATTAGTCTGACAAGAACGGTCCCTCGTAAACCCATGCTGATACTGTGTCATGAGGTTATTCAGCTTCAGATACTCCAATATAGTATCCCTTAAAAAACCCTCCAGGATTTTACCCACAGTAGATGTTAAGCTCACTGGCCTATAATTTCCAGGTTCAGTTTTTGCCCCCTTTTTGAATATTGGCACCACATTTGCTATACGCCAGTCCTGTGGTACAGACCCAGTTATTATGGAATCTTTAAAGATTAAAAATAATGGTCTATCTATAACTGTACTTAATTCCTGCAGTACTCGGGGGTGTATCCCATCCGGGCCCGGGGATTTGTCAACTTTAGTGATTTTTAGACGCCGCCGTACTTCCTGCTGGGTTAAGCAGGTGACATTTAATGGAGAAATTTTTTTATCTCTGATCATGTTATCTGTCATGGGATTTTCTTGTGTAAATACAGTTGAAAAAAAGTCATTTAGCATATTGGCTTTTTCCTCATCCTCATCCACCATTTCACCCAGACTATTTTTAAGGGGACCAACACTATCATTTTTTAGTTTCTTGCTATTTATGTAGTTAAAGAATATTTTGGGATTATTTTTACTTTCTCTGGCAATGAGTCTCTCTGCCTCAATCTTTGCTGTCTTGATTTGCTTTTTACAGAATTTATTCAGTCTCTGTATTATTTAATGCCTCTTCACTACCTACTTGCTTTAATTCCCTAAACGCTTTCTTTTTGTCCCTTATTGAGCCCCTTACAGCTCTATTTAGCCATAGTGGTTTCCTCCTAATTCTAGCATGTTTATTCCCATAGGGTATATACTGTGCACAGGTCCTATTCAGGATACTAATAAACGTCTCCCATTTTCTTTGTGTATTTTTATGTCTCAGGATATCGTCCCAGTTTATTGCACCAAGATCATCTCTCATCCGTTGGAAATTTGCCTTCCTGAAGTTTAGTGTCCTTGTAACCCCTCGACTACACATCTTATTAAAGGATACATGAAAGCTTATTATTTTGTGATCACTATTACCCAAGTGACCCCCAACCCTTATATTTGATATGCGGTCTGGCCTGTTGGATAATATTAGGTCTAGCAGTGCCCCCCCTCTTGTTGGGTCCTGAACTAGTTGTAAAAGGTAATTGTCTCTCATAGTTGCCAAAAACTTATTACCTTTGCTGGAACTGCAGGTTTCTGTTCCCCAATGTATTTTGGGGTAGTTGAAGTCCCCCATAATAATGACTTCTCCTTGAGTTGCTGCTTCATCTATTTGCTTTACGAGGATATTCTCTGTTGCTTCCATTATTTTAGGAGACTTATAACAAACCCCTATCAGTAATTTATTATTTTTCCCCCCTCCCCTAATCTCCACCCACAGAGACTCTACATCTTCATTAGATTCACAGATATCACGCAGGATGGGTTTTAAGGAAGATTTTACATATAAACACACACCCCCACCTCGCTTATTTTTACGGTCATTTCTAAACAGACTATAGCCCTGTAAATTAACCACCCAGTCGTGGCTCTCATCCAGCCAAGTCTCAGATATCCCCACCATGTCATAATTATGTTCCAACAAAATTAATTCTAATTCCGCCATTTTGTTGGTGAGGCTTCTAGCATTAGTATACATGCACTTTATGTATCTCTCTGAACCTCTATTCTTTCTTAAATTATTAACTGTTCTAACCCCACCCCCAATTTCATTATTTGTGCCCAGGTCTCTATCTGCACTGCCTTCCCCTCCTATAAAATGAATACCCTCCCCCCCAGTCCCTAGTTTAAAGACTCCTCCAACCTTCTAGCCATTTTCTCCCCCAGCACAGCTGCACCCTCCCCATTGAGGTGCAGCCCATCCCTAGCATAGAACCTGTAGCCAACTGAGAAGTCGGCCCAGTTCTCCAGGAACCCAAACCCCTCCTTCCTACAGCCACTTATTAACCTCCCTAATCTCCCGTTGCCTCTCTGGTGTGGCACGTGGTACCGGCAGTATTTCAGAAAATACCACGTTGGAGGTCCTTGCTTTAAGCGTGCAGCCTAATTCCCTGAAATCGTCTTTAAGGACCTTCCACCTACCTCTAACTTTGTCATTTGTGCCAATGTGCACCATGACTGCTGGGTCCTCACCAGCCCCTCCCAGTAATCTGTCAACCCGATCAGCGATGTGTCGGACTCGAGCGCCAGGTAGGCAGCACACTGTTCGACGATCCCTGTCTTTGTGACAGATTGCCCTATCTGTTCCCCTAATAATTGAGTCCCCCACTACCAGCACCTGTCTGGCCTGCCCTGCTCTCCTAATTCCCCCCTTACTGGAGCAGACACTCCCCCGGCTTTCAGAGGACATGCCTGGCTGCAGCAGTGCTACCCCTGTACTGACAACCCCCTCATCTGCCAACTTTGCAAACTTATTGGGGTGTGCCAGATCAGGACTAGCCTCCCTGGCGCTCTTCCCTCTACCCCGCTTTCTAACTGTCACCCAGCTTCCTACTTCAGTGTCCTGCAGCTCCACCCTAGCATCCCCCCCCCTCATCTATCCCATTGAGCGTCTGCTCAGTGAGCAGAAGACTCCTTTCCATATTGTCTATGGATCTCAGTGTTGCCAGCTGCACATTTAGATCCAAGATTTGGGCTTCCAAATGCACAACGTGCTCACATCTCACGCAGCAGTATGCACCCTCGACCGGCTGTTCAAGGACTGCATACATGTGGCAAGATGTACACTGGATGGCATTGGCAATAGTGGAGCACATATCTAATGGGGATTTAACCAGACAGCAAAGATAAGTAAAAATAAATAAAAAGTATTAATAAAATATACGGTAACAGCAATTCAGTAAATCCTCCCTTGGAAACTCCCTGAATCCAAAGTCACTGAATCTCAAGTCACACTTACCACCGTTCACACTTGCGCACCGGTCACACTCAGCTCGCTCACACTCGCTGAAGCAGAAGATTTAAAGAGAGATTTTTTTTTTTTTTTCTCCTTCAGCAGCAAATCACCCTGCTGCTCTAATGCACTTCCAAAAAGACTTGAGCCCCAACCAGCTGGCCCTTATAAACCCTTAATTATGAACCCCCACCCTTAATTAACCCCTTGTGAATATAGCTACACCAAGACTTAAATGCAATATAGTTAACCTTTAAACCTTTAAACACACAGATAGTAAAATAAGAGATTAATCCTTTAGAGAGAAAAAATAGGTTAAAAAAGCCCCCAAAAAGATAGAACAGGTAGAAAGGCACTCAGCAAATCACCCTGCTGCTCTAATGCACTTCCAAAAAAACAGTAACCAGTAACCAGTCCGCAGCCTCATTTTCGGAGTCCCTTGGTGCCATTACCAATTATAGAGGTCCCATTTGAGAGAATAGCCATGGATCTGGTGTGGCCTGTTAATAAATCAGCAAGGGGTCACCAACACATCCTCGTAGTTCTAGATTACGCTACCAGGTATCCTGAGGCCATTCCCCTGCGCCACACCTCCGGCAAACTTATCGCAAAAGAACTCATGGGTATGTTCTCCCGGGTGGGAATCTCTCAAGAAATCTTAACAGACCAGGGGAACCCCTTTATGTCAAAAATCATGAAGGAACTCTGCCACTTGTTAAGTGTTAAACAGTTGCGCACATCGGTCTATCATCCCCAAACAGACGGTCTGGTAGAAAGATTCAATAAAACTCTGAAGAGTATGTTAAAAAAGCAATCTCTTGTTGCCATACTTGATGTTTGCAGTGCGGGAGGTGCCCCAGGCATCTACGGGGTTCTCGCCCTTCGAACCATTATATGGCAGACATCCCCGTGGCTTACTCGAAATAGCTAAAGAGGCCTGGGAGAACCAATCGACTCCTCACAAAAGTGTGATAGAACATGTGGCCAAAATGCAAGAGAGAATGGAGACAGTCCTACCATTAGTCCGAAAACATATGGAAGCAGCCCAAAGGTCGCAGAGTCAGGTCTATAACCGGGAGGCACGAGTAAGGTCCTTTAACCCTGGGGATTGGGTATTGGTACTTGTGCCTACAGTGGATAGTAAGTTCCTTGCTAGGTGGCAGGGACCCTACGAGATTATGGAGAAGGTGGGTCCAGTAAACTATAAAGTACACCAACCAGGGCGGAGAAAGCCAGAACAGGTATACCATGTGAATCTGCTCAAACCATGGAAAGACAGAGACCATCTTGGTGAGGATGGTCCACGCCTGCATTTCCAGTAGAGAAGGCTCCCTTACCTCAGGAAAAGGCAAGAGAAGTCCTCTCCGCCGTCAAAATAGCAGACACTTTGTTTCCTAGACAAGTTCAGGAGGTCCGAGAGTTTGTTAGCCGAAATACCGATGTTTTTTCGGAGCTCCCTGGTCGTACCTCCCTAATCCAACACGACATTGTCATGGAGCCGCAGGTCAAAGTCCGATTAAAGCCATATCGGGTGCCTGAGGCCCGGCGACAAGCCATCTCGGAAGAGGTAAAGAAGATGCTGCAGTTAGGGGTCATTGAAGAGTCCCAGAGTGAGTGGGCCAGCCCAATAGTCCTAATACCAAAGCCAGATGGGACACTAAGGTTCTGTAATGACTTCAGAAAACTGAATGAAATTTCTAAGTTTGACGCCTACCCCATGCCCCGGGTCGATGAGTTAATAGAACGGTTTGTGCAGGCCCGGTATTTTTCAGTCATTGACCTCACAAAAGGGTATTGGCAGGTGCCCCTAACAAAAGCAGCAAGAGAGAAAACGGCTTTTGTAACACCCGAGGGACTGTTCCAGTATATAGTCCTACCCTTCGGGTTGCATGGTGCTCCAGCGACATTCCAGAGGTTAATGGACGTTGTTCTTTGTCCTCATCGCTGATATGCTGCGGCCTATCTGGACGATATTGTGGTGTACAGTACAGACTGGGAAAGTCAATTAGCCAAGGTACAGGCGGTGATAGATTCTCTGAGACAAGCAGGCTAACTGCCAACCCAAAGAAGTGTTCCATAGGGTTGGAGGAAGCTCGGTACCTGAGGTATGTGATTGGGAGAGGAGTTATCAATCCCCAAATAAACAAAGTGGAGGCAATCCAAAACTGGCCCCGTCCCCTCACCACAAAACAAGTGAAAGGGTTTTTGGGGTTAGTGGGATATTACCGGCTGTTTATTCCCAATTTTGCAACCCTGTCGGCGCCGTTAACTGACTGCCTGAAAGGGAGGAAGTCAGTAATGGTGCGCTGGAATGATCAGATTGAAGAAGCGTTTGTAAAACTAAAAGGGGCACTGTGTGGGTCACCAATTCTGATCACACCCGATTTCAAAAGAGAATTCATTGTCCAGACTGATGCGTCAGAGGTAGGTCTGGGTGCCGTGCTGTCTCAGGAGGTTAACGGGGAGGAGCATCCCATTAGTTTCCTGAGTCAAAAGCTTACTCCAGCTGAAACCAGATACAGCATTGTAGAGAGAGAGTGCCTGGCCATCAAATGGGCACTGGAGTCATTGCGCTACTATCTGTTGGGGAGAACGTTTCGGTTGGTAACTGATCATTCCCCTCTGACTTGGATGAGTCAAGCCAAAGAGAGAAATGCACGAGTCACCAGGTGGCTTTTGTCCTTGCAAAATTTCAAATTTTCAGTAGAACATCGGGCAGGCAAATTACAGGGGAACGCAGATGCGCTGTCCAGAGTTCACTGTATGTCATGTGTCCACCCTCCTAAGGTTGAACAAAGGGGGGAGGTATGTGGTACACCAAAGGGGGTCTTGCTGGATGGGAGATATATTTCTCCCAGCAGACTAAAGTTTGGTCAGGATTTTCTCTGATCACAAGGACCTGTGATGAGGTCATAGTCACGTGATCAGGTCAGCTGATGTGTACCTCACCTGAGGGTGTCGACTAGGCCTATTTAACAAGGAGCTGTTGTAGTATGTGGGTGTGGAAGGAAGGAGTTTGGCTGGAGTCAGCCTGGAAGAAGTGATTTCTGTTACAGTGTGTCAGTGTGCACCAGGAAGCGAGTACCAGACCACCCGGAATGGCACCTGGTGGTCCCTGCTGGCCTGCAGCCGCTTAGTTAAGCCCGTCCCAACAAGGGTGAGTCTGGGACCAGTGGTTCTCCAAACTGGAGTATGTTATGTTCTATTGTACATTTTTGTTAGCTGGACTTTTGAACACGTTATTAAAACCACTGAACTTTGAATTTAAAGCCTGTGTGTTGCCTCATTACTGCGGCCTGGCCCCTGCCTACCAGAGCGGATCCCTATAATACCCACTCCAAAGGAAGATTCTCTGTCAGCTATACTGTTGTTTTCACTGTGTGTCTGACCCCCCTGGTTTGCTTGTCTACTGCTCTGCTTGTTTGATTCCCATGTATAACCTGGTCTGTTTGCTCACTCTGCTCTCTGTCTCACGTTTTGCTAATATTGTCTTCTCCGGTTCTGACCTCCTGGCTTGGCTATTGATACTCCGTTACAGTTTTGTCCCTATTGTACCGTCTATTGCCCGTTCTGGTTTACTGATCTATTGCTACGTCCTATCCGTTCTGTCTAATCCTTTGGTACTGTCGTGCTATCTTGAGCTCTGATCTCGGCTTGACCTGGTTTTCGTCTCTGTCTATGCCCCTCGGTAACTTTATCCCGTCGTTACCCTGCTAAGAGTTTTCCTTCAGCTCCTAGAGCTCTGGAGCTGAGGCCACGTCCCCAGCAGTCACATGCTTCAGGTCCTGTTAGTCTGAAGTACACAGCTTTCACCGCTGCTGCCTCAATCCACAGCTATCATTTTTTTTTTACTCAGGACACGTGCACTGGCTCAGTGAGCAAGTGCAGTGCGGTGTTCCTGACAATGCATACCGCGATCTCCGGCGCCATACCAACATACTCACCTGAACGAGAGGAGTGTTACCGCGGCGCTTCTCGCCGGAGACCGGGGCCGGAGTGCGCGTCGGAATCACGCACGCGCATAGCGCTATCCGGCGTCATTTACTGAAGACTAGGGATGAGTAACTTTGCCTCCGGGAGGGTCGAGTCGGGTTTCGGACCACCCGACTTTTATCAAAAGTCGAGTCGAGCGAAATTGGCCGACTATCGGAAAAAGTCGAAGGTCCGACTGAAACTCGAACCAACCCCAATGCAAGTTAATGGGGAATAAAAGTCGTCAGGGAGTGGAGGACAGTAAACACACCTACAGTGCCCATTTCAATGCCAACAATTCTTATTACTTAAGCTTGTCAACCTTAATTTACTTTATAATAATAGTAACGCATTGAAAACTGGGGGCTATTTGGCTAAAGTTGTGGGGGGGCAGGGCTGGCTCCAGGTTTTCGTGGGCCCCGGGCGAAAGAGTCTCAGTAGGCCCCTTTAACACATACCACAATTCATGATGCTCCGATACGGCAGAGAAATATAGGTATAGTACAATGCCAAAAACTTCACTTCTTACATTACATGAGTGATATCTATTGTAAATTCTACAATAGCTCAAAAACCGTACAGTATAGTCCTCCATACAGTATTATGGGCACCACATAGTGTGCCATACAGAATAATGAGCCCCATATATTGCCCCATACCTAATTGGTCCCATATAATGTTCCATACAGTATATGATGAGCTCCACATAATGCTCCAGTATATGTTTGTCCCCATATAATGTGCCATACAGTATAGGACAGTCCCCATAGAGTATAATGAGCCCCACATATTGCTCCATACAGTATAATGAGTCGCATATAAAGCTCCATACAGTATATGATGGGCCCCATATATTGCTCCATACAGAATGGGCTCCATATAATGCTCCATACAGAATAGGCCCCATATGTGCTCCATATGATGCTCCATATATAAAGGGCCCTATATGATGCCCCATAAATAATGAACCCCATATGATGCTCTAGTACAGTATATGATGGTCCCCATATATGATGCTCCAGTGTATGATGAGACCCATATAATGCTCCAAATATAATGGTCCCCATATATAATGCTCCATATATAATGGGCTCCATGTGATGCTCCATGGATAATGTGCCCCATATGATGCGCCATTTATAATGGGCCCCATATGATGATCCAGTATATGATGGGCCCCATGGATGATGCTCCAGTGTATAATGGGCCCTGTATATGATGCTCCAGTGTATGATGGGCCTATATAATGCTCCATATATAATGGGCCCCGTATGATGCTCCAGTATATGATGGGCCCCATGGATGATGCTCCAGTGTATGATGGGCCTATATAATGCTCCATATATAATGGGCCCCATATGATGCTCCAGTATATGATGGGCCCCATGGATGATGCTCCAGTGTATGATGGGCCTATATAATGCTTCATATATAATGGGCCCCATATGATGCTCCAGTGTATAATGGGCCCCGTATATGATGCTCCAGTGTATGATGGGCCTATATAATGCTCCATATATAATGGGTTCCATACGATGCTCCAGTATATGATGGGCCCCATGGATGATTCTCCAGTGTATGATGGGCCTATATAATGCTCCATATATAATGGGCCCCATATGATGCTCCAGTGAATAATGGGCCCCGTACAGTTAGGTCCATATATATTTGGACAGAGACAACATTTATCTAATTTTGGTTCTAGACATTACCACAATGAATTTTAAACAAAACAATTCAGATGCAGTTGAAGTCCAGACTTTCAGCTTTCATTTGAGGGTATCCACATTAAAATTGGATGAAGGGTTTAGGAGTTTCAGCTCTTTAACATGTGCCACCCTGTTTTTAAAGGGACCAAAAGTAATTGGACAAATGACTCCAAGGCTATTTCATGGACAGGTGTGGGCAATCCCTTTGTTATGTCATTCTCAATTAAGCAGATGAAAGGGCCGGAGTTGATTTGAGGTGTGGTGTTTGCATTTGGAAGGTTTTGCTGTGAAGGAAACATGCGGTCACAGGAGCTCTCCATGCAGGTGAAACAAGCCATCCTTAAGCTGCAAGAACAGAAAAAAACCCATCCAAGAAATTGCTACAACATTAGAAGTGACAAAATCTACAATTTGGTACATCCTGAGAAAGAAAGAAAGCACTGGTGAACTCATCAATCCAAAAAGACCTGGGAGCCCACGGAAGACAACAGTGGTGGATGATCGCCGCATACTTTCTTTGGTGAAGAAGAACCCGTTCACAACATCAACTGAAGTCCAGAACACTCTCAGTGAAGTAGGTGTATCTGTCTCTAAGTCAACAGTAAAGAGAAGACTCCATGAAAGTAAATACAAAGGGTTCACATCTAGATGCAAACCATTCATCAATTCCAAAAATAGACAGGCCAGAGTTAAATTTGCTGAAAAACACCTCCAGAAGCCAGCTCAGTTCTGGAAAAGTATTCTATGGACAGATGAGACAAAGATCAACCTGTACCAGAATGATGGGAAGCCAAAAGTTTGGAGAAGAAAGGGAACGGCACATGATCCAAGGCACACCACATCCTCTGTAAAACATGGTGGAGGCAACGTGATGGCATGGCCATGCATGGCTTTCAATGGCACTGGGTCACTTGTGTTTATTGATGACATAACAGCAGACAAGAGTAGCCGGATGAATTCTGAAGTGTACCGGATATACTTTCAGCCCAGATTCAGCCAAATGCTGCAAACTTGATTGGACGGCACTTCATAGTACAGATGGATAATGACCCCAAGCATACAGCCAAAGCTACACAGGAGTTCATGAGTGCAAAAAAGTGGAACATTCTTCAATGGCCAAGTCAATCACCAGATCTTAACCCAATTGAGCATGCATTTCACTTGCTCAAATCCAGACTTAAGAGGGAAAGACCCACAAACAAGCAAGACCTGAAGGCTGCGGCTGTAAAGGCCTGGCAAAGCATTAAGAAGGAGGAAACCCAGCGTTTGGTGATGTCCATGGGTTCCAGACTTAAGGCAGTGATTGCCTCCAAAGGATTCGCCACAAAATATTGAAAATAAAAATATTTTGTTTGGGTTATGTTTATTTGTCCAATTACTTTTGACCTCCTAAAATGTGGAGTGTTTGTAAAGAAATGTGTACAATTCCTACATTTTCTAACACATATTTTTGTTCAACCCTTCAAATTAAACGTTACAATCTGCACTTGAATTCTGTTGTAGAGGTTTCATTTCAAATCCAATGTGGTGGCATGCAGAGCCCAACTCGTGAAAATTGTGTCACTGTCCAAATATTTCTGGCCCTGACTGTATATGATGCTCAAGTGTATGATGGGCCTATATAATGCTCCATATATAATGGGCCCCATATGATGCTCCAGTGTATAATGGGCCCCGTATATGACGCTCCAGTGTATGATGGGCCTATATAATGCTCCATATATAATGGGCCCTGTAAGGAAAGGGACGTCGCCATTTTGTATACCAGCCTCCATCTTGTCTGTTCACAGAGCCACAAACTTTTAACTACACAGGGCCTATTAGCATATCCAGTACGACCAGTTTTGATGTCCACTAGGAATCAAAGGGGCTTTAGCATGCTAATTAGTTTAGGCCAGTGTCTGAATAAGATGGTCAGTCGTATGGTAAATAGCTCAAGCTCAAGCCCTTGTTTCCTGCTCCATATGAATTGCAGGCCAGTTAATATGCGTGCTTCAAAGCAAAAGGGAAGGGCCTAGCAGGTTTAAGAATTGTAGCCATGTACAGGGTGGTCATTCCATTTCACACTCAGAAGCCAAGAAGATGGTCTAGGAAAGACCAAGGGACTATCCAGCAACTGAAGACTGTACCTGGGAACGGCAGAGCCAAGGCCTTCCCATGACCATAATACCCGGTAATATTGATCCATAGCTTATACCTTTAAGCCTTGTACATTATCGTTGTATTTTTTTCTCTGACTGCAATTCCATTGTAATTACGTTGTATAGCTTTACTGTATATTTCTGTAATTATCTAGTGCGCTCTTAAGGCGATTAAACCATAAAATTAATCTTGGGCTGATGCTTTTACTCTGATCACGAATCTTAGAATACCCATGGGGTAACAGGACACCCTCCCCGGCGGCCATTTGCTCTAGGTGCAGTTCCCTTACTGACCTGAGAGACAAAGGGGGCGCCGGAGAGCTGTACCTGTGGAGTTACGTCCCATTGGTGACGTGGGAGGAAAGGGGATCGTCCCTCACATTTGGTAGCGGAGGTGGGATTAGAAGCTGTGATACCCAGGCTACCGTGGGGCGGTCGGCTTAGTTCCTCACAGGCCCCATATGATGCTCCAGTATATGATGGGCCCCATGGATGATGCTCCAGTGTATGATGGGCCTATATAATGCTTCATATATAATGGGTTCCATACGATGCTCCAGTATATGATGGGCCCCATGGATGATTCTCCAGTGTATGATGGGCCTATATAATGCTCCATATATAATGGGCCCCATATGATGCTCCAGTGAATAATGGGCCCCGTATATGATGCTCAAGTGTATGATGGGCCTATATAATGCTCCATATATAATAGGCCCCATATGATGCTCCAATATACGATGGGCCCCATGGATGATGCTCCAGTGTATGAGGGGCCTATATAATGTTCCATATATAATGGGCCCCATATGATGCTCCAGTGTATAATGGGCCCCATTTATAATGCTACAGTGTATGATGTGCCCCATATATAATGCTCCAGTGTATAATGGGCCCTATCTATGATGCTCAAGTGTATGATGGGCCCCATATATAATTCTCCAGTGTATAATGCTCCCAATATATTGCTCCAAACATTAAAAAAATGAAATACCTCTCCTCGCTGGGCACTGCTCTACTCTGGACTCCTCAGCGACGCCATCTTCCAGCTCTCTACACTGTGACTGTTCAGGCAGAGGGTGCAAAGACGTGACGTCATCGCGCTCTCTGACCTGAATGTCACTGTCAGGAAACGCGGAAGATGTCACAGCGGTGGAGCAGGAAGAGGTAAGTTTGCAAGTTTTGTGGCCCTGAGCAAGCAGGGGGGGCCCACTTGTGGGCACCGGCACTGGCACAGGGCCCCTCATAGTACGCCAGTGTCTCTGACGGCAAGTGGGCCTTCCCACCTGCTCAGGGCCCCGGCACTTGCCCGGGTGCGCCAGGTGCTGACTCCGGCCCTGGGAGGGGTACACCCCAGTTAGGGAGGTGGAAAAACTGGCATATGTTGAGGTGTAGGCTGGACGTTTAGCAGCTGCAAATGGAGGAATTGGAGAAGTCGAAGGAAGAGGAGGACAAAGCGATCCATTTTGCTGGCAACCTATGTGTCATCAGGGGAAGGTGGTACAAAATCCTTTGAAACCCAGGCATGGTTCATTTTAAAGAAGGTGAGATCACCAACATTTTGGTCGACAGCCGGGTCCTTCTTTCTGTCAGGATTGATCCAGCAGCACTGAAGACTCTTTCTGATAGCACACTACCAGCAGGGCAAGCGAGCTCCTGTAAGGCATATTGTGCCAATTCAGGCCAGGTGTCCAGTTTACAGGCCCAGTAGTCAAAGTGGAATGAACTGTGAGGGAGAACATCAATAGGGGAGAAGGTAATTTTGAACCATAGTTGACAACTGCTGTCTCCTGTCTGTTGCAATCGATTCAGTACTAACAGTCGTGTGAGCGGTCCGCGAGAAATCAGTCCACAGACATGGTCATGAAACCCCTGTCTCCAACGTCACTTCGGCTGTGTGCACCACGAACACCTCTTCCATGTTGCCCAGTACGGCACGTGGTAGAACCTGCACCGCTGTTGTGTGCTGGGAATGCCTCTAACAAACGGTTTACCAGAGTTGCTTGTTTGTTGGCCAATATTAGCTCTAGGTTCTCCTGTGGCATGATGTTCTGTAATTTGCCTTTATAGCGTGGATCGAGGATGCTGGCCAACCAGTAGTCGTCATCCTTCATAATTTTGGCAATTCGGGGGTCACTTTTTAGGATCCGCAAGACCTAATCACACATGTGGGCCAATGTTCCAGGTGTCAATGATGCACTGCCAGTGGTGGATGTAGGAGCACTTTCTGCCAAATCCACATCCCTCCAGTCACGCACAAACCCTGTACCTGACCTTGGCAAGCCAACATTTTCTCTTGCCCCCTGAGAAACATCCTCCCCCCCAAAATAATCCTCCTCCTCTTCTTCCTCCACCTCGTCCAGGACAGTTTCCTGAGCAGACAATGGCTGACTGTCATCAAGGCTTCCCTCCTTCTCCACTATCTTCTCCGCTGCAGATGCCTGATCGTTAATGTGCGTCAAAGTTTGCATGAGCAGACGCATAAGTGGATGCTCATGCTTATGATGGCTTCGTCTGCGCTTACCAGCCGTGTGCATTCTTCAAAACACTGAAGGACTTTACAGAGGTCTTTTAGCTTTGACCACTGCACACCCGACAACTTGATGTCTGCCCTCAAACTGCCTGCCCGTGTATCCTCCCACAAATGCATTACAGCCTGCCACTGTTTACACAGCCTCTCAACCATGTGCATGGTGGAGTTCCACCCTGCTGCAACATCTATGATTAGGCGGTGCTTGGGGAGGTGGAGCGATCGCTTCAGCCTCTTTATACGACTGGAGTCTACGGGCGAGCGACGGATGTGCGAGCACAGTCTTCACACCTTATGGAGCAGGGCTGGTAACTCCGGATAATTATTTAGGAAGCACTGCACCACAGGTTCAAGGTGTGAGCCAGGCAAGGTATGTGTCTGAGTTTTGCCAGGGCTATTGCCACCACAAAATTGCGGCCGTTATCACTGACTACCTTGCCTGACTCAAGATGTAGACTGACCAGTCATGACTCAGTTTCTTGCTGCAAGTAGTCGGCAAGTACCTCCACGGTGTGTCTGTTGTCGCCCAAAGACATCATCTTTAAAATAGCCTGCTGACGCTTACCACTAGCTGTTCGATAGTGGGACACCTCATGTGCAACACTGGCAGCTGCGGATGGAGTGCTCGTGCGACTGCGCTCTGTCGACGAGCGTTCGCTTCTGGAGGAGGAGTAGGAGGGTCAAACGCCTACAGCCAACTGGGCAGCACTGTCCCACCGCTGCTGTCCCCTGTGGACCCTGCATCCACCACATTAACCCAGTGCACAGTGATGGACATGTAACAGCCCTGGCCATGCCTACTGGCCCATGCATCTGTTGTGAGGTGCACCTATCCACTCACTGATTGTTTGAGTGCATGAACAATGCGGTCTTTCACATGCAGGTGGAGGGCAGGGATGGCTTTTCTAGCAAAGAAGTGCCGACTGGGTAGGTTATAGCATTGGACAGCATAGGCCATGAGCTCTTGGAACACTGCGCTTTCAACCAAACGGAAGAGCATCATCTCTAATGAGATCAGTTTGGCAATGTGGGCGTTCAAAGCCAGTGTACGCAGATGAGATGATGAGTACTTTCTTGTCCTACTCAGAGTGTCTGCTGGAGTGAGCTGGACTTGAGAGCTGCATATGGGGGAACTAGCGGTGGACATGTCGGACTGAGTGGGGGTAGGTGATGGTGATGGTGATGGCCTAGATTCAGTCTTTGTTGGAAAAACATTGTGATTCCCTGACTGCTTTGGCCTTGCGACGATACCTCAACATTTCTTGCTGGTGGTGTGCTAACCGGTGGGCTTACAGTGGGGGAAGTGATGTAGCGTTGCTGGCTACCTTCATTCGGAGCAGGTACACATGTGCTACCTGAGGTTTTGTAGTCCGTCCACGCTTGCAAGTGCATGGTGTTTAAATGTCTAAGCATGTAACTGGTATTCAAATTTCGGCTAAAGGTTCTATCGTACTTCTTACAGATAACCTTTGCCCCATCAATAGGATTTTGGTCAAAAAAGTGCCACACTGCACTCTTCCTACTACGGAATAAATTTTTAGGGCTTGCATGCTGTGCTAATTTGCCCGTTTGGCAAAGCTGTCCTGCAACTCTTTTTGTTTTTTAACACGTTTTTGGACTGCTACGGGCCTGCCAGATAATTGCAGCTGCAATGTCGATGCCTGCTGCGGATCTTCCTCCTCTTCCGAGCTATTGCCAACGGCACCCTCTTCCCCAATGGATGCCAATCCGGGTCAACAACTGGGTCATCCATCACCTCCTCTTCAATTTCATCTGCACCTTCCTCTGTGTCACCGTGTAAGTGGTATAATATGCGGGAAGGGGCACCTGAGTTTCATCAGGGTCAGTTTCTGGCTCAGTAGACTGCGAGGGCAATGCAGTGCTCTGAGTGAATGTATCAGCAGAATCATAAAGCAGTAGCTGTGCATCAGTGCACTCCATGTCATATTTATCTTGGACTGGGGAATTCAGGATTTCACTTGATAACCCAGGCATGGTATGTGAAAAGTGCTCCAGGGAGTAATCTGAAGTGTGGCCTGCCGCATCCTTCACTTTTGTTCTGGGTGAAGGACACAAGGAAAGGTGTCGTTCCTGACCAGGAGCCTGCACTGATGACTCAGTGCTTGCAGTTTTTGAAACTTCAGAAGAGGAGGCGATAGAGCTGGAGGCTGTTTCGGCAATGTAAGCCAAATCCTGTTCCTGATGCTCCGGCTTTAAAAGTTGCTTACCTACTCCCAGAAAAGGGAGCCTTCCAGGCCTTCTGGAGCCAGACGATGATGCAGGCTCAACACCTCCTGCCTTAGGTGATATTGTGCTTTTGGCACTACCGGCAGATGCACCACCACCACCATCAGTACCAGCTAGCCCCCCCACCCACTTCCACGGCCTCTTCCACCATACTTCCTCATGTTTTGGAAAATGTAACAAAAATACCAGCAGATATATGGTACTGTATCAGAAGCGTACAGCTGTATACAGTGTAGGGAAAATTTAAATCTCCGTATATATTTCCAGAGTCACACACAGACGCTCATTCAGTATGGATTAGACCAGAATACAAAAAGCAGAAAAACAGTATTGTATCAGAAGCGTACAGCTGCATACAGTGTGGGGGAAAATGTAAATCTCCGTATATATTTCCAGAGTCACACACAGACGCTCACTCAGTATGGATTAGACCAGAAAAACAAAAAGCAGAAAAACGGTACTG
Organism: Oophaga sylvatica; assembly: GCA_033576555.1. NCBI lineage: Eukaryota > Metazoa > Chordata > Amphibia > Anura > Dendrobatidae > Oophaga > Oophaga sylvatica. The sequence continues at coordinate 334,731,293 of JARQOD010000001.1, read as the reverse complement.
TATCAGAAGCGTACAGCTGTATACAGTATAGGGGAAAATTTAAATCTCCGTTTGAAATTTCCGGAGTCACACACAGACGCTCACTCAGTATGGATTAGACGAGAATACAAAAGCAGAAAAATGGTTCTGTATCAGAAGCGTACAGCTGTATACAGTGTAGGGGAAAATTTAAATCTCCGTCTACATTTCTGCAGTCACACACAGACGCTCCCTCAGTATGGATTTGACCGTAATACAAAAAGCAGAAAAATGGTTCTGTATCAGAAGCGTATAGCTGTATACGGTGAAGGGGAAAATGTAAATCTCCATATATATTTCCGGAGTCACACACAGACGCTCTCCCAGTATGGATTTTACCGTAACACAAAAAGAAGAAAAACGTACTGTATCAGAAGCGTACAGCTGTATACAGTGTAGAGGAAAATTTAAATCTCCGTATATATTTCTGGAGTGACACACAGACGCTCACTCAGTATGGATTAGACCAGAATACAAAAATCAGAAAAACAGTTCTGTATCAGAAGCGTACAGCTGTATACAGTGTAGGGGAAAAATTAAATCTCCGTCTATTTCCGGAGTCACACACAGACGCTCTCTCAGTATGGATTTGACAGTAATACAAAAAGCAGAAAAATGGTACTGTATCAGAAGCGTACAGCTGTATACAGTGTAGGGGAAAATTTAAATCTCCGTATATATTTCCGGAGTCACACACAGATAGTATGTATTTGTCCGTGATACCAGTCAGTACACGGTAGTGTGTGAGGAGCGTACAGCTCTATACGGTGTGGGAAGAAATGAATGCTCGGTAACTGTGCAGAAAAAAAGAATAAAAGTATTAGTGCTGTGTAAAAAGCAGTCTTCACAGCAGTGTACACACAGCAATAAAGCTATCAGGCAGCCTAATCCCCTGTCACTGCACACTAACTGTACAGCACAATTGCTATCAGCACAAGCACATAAGAAATTCTCTTTCCAGCCCTAACTATCTCCCTACTGATAAACAGCGTCAGCAACCTCTCCCTACTGTTAAGATCGGCAGAAGTAAAATGGAGGTCGGCGTTTAGGACTTTTATAGACATTATGACGCCCCCCAAAGCAAGCCAATCACTGCAATGCCCTTCTCTAAGATGGTGGTGGACGCTGCCCATGTCATCCCGATGCCCACAGTGTACGTCCTTGCTCATTGGCTGAAAAAAGGCGTCTGCAAGCATTATGGGAAAACAAACTTTGGCGCTTGTTTTGCCGAACGCATGGCGAAAGTCGGCGACTTATGAATCTGACCTGTTTCGCTCAACTCTACAGAAGACACATTTGCAGTGTCTTCAGCAATATGGCTCCGGATAGCGCAGTACGGGCATGCTCGCACTCCGGCGCCACACTCCTCCTCCAGCCTCCGGCAGAACGGGACAGCGCTGGAGCACAGGGAAGAAAGGTGAGTATAAATGTTTTTTTTTTGTTTGTGTGCAGTTTAATAGAGGTGAGGGGACCATACATATCAGAATAAGGGGTGACATGCATATCAGGATTTGGGGGTGAGAGGACCATGCATATCAGGATAGGGGGGTGAGAGGACCATGCGTACCAGGATTGAGGGCTGAGGGGACCATGCATATCAGGATTGGGGGGTTAAGGGGACCATGCATTCCAAGATTGGGGGTGAGGGGACCATGCATATCAGGATTGGGGTGAGGGGTAGCATGCATATCAGGACTGGGGGTGAGGACCATGCAAATCAGGATTGGGGTTGAGAGGATACCATAAGGATGAGGGGGGACCATGCATACCAGGATTTGGGGTGAGGCGATCAAGCACACCAGGATTCGGGGGTGAGGGGACCATGCATACCAGGATTGGGGGGTGAGGGGACCATGCACACCAGGATTGGAGGGGTGAGGGGACCATGCACAGCAGGATTGGAGGGGTGAGTGGACCATGCACACCAGGACTGGGGGGGTGAGGGAACCATGCACACCAAGATTGGGGGGTGAGGGGACCATGCACACCAGCATTGGAGGGGTGAGGGGGCCATGCACACCAGGATTGGAGGGGTGGGGGACCATGCACCAGGATTGGGGGTGAGGGGACCATACATATCAGGATTGGGGGTGAGGGGTCCATGCATACCAGGATAGGGAGTGAGGGGACCATGCATACCAGGATTGGGGGTGATGGGACCATGCATACCAGGATAGGGGGGTGAGGGGACCATTCATACCAGGAAAGGGGGGTGAGAGGACCATGCATACCAGGATTGGGGGATGAAGGGTATCATGCATACCAGGATTGTGGATGAGGGACCATGCATACCAGGATTGGGGATGATGGGGTACCATACATCCTACAATAGGGATGAGGGGGACCATGCATACCAGGATTGGGGGATGATGGGGTACCATACATCCTACAATAGGGATGAGGGGGACCATGCATACCAGGATTGGGGGGTGAGGGTACCATGCATACCAGGATTGGGGGGTGAGGGGACCATGCATATTAGGATTGGGAGTGAGGGGACCATGCATACCAGGATTGGGGGGTGAGGGGACCATGCACACCAGGATTGGAGGGGTGAGGGGACCATGCACAGCAGGATTGGAGGGGTGAGTGGACCATGCACACCAGGACTGGGGGGGTGAGGGAACCATGCACACCAAGATTGGGGGGTGGAGGGACCATGCACACCAGGATTTGGGGGTGAGGGCACCATGCACACCAGCATTGGAGGGGTGAGGGGACAATGCACACCAGCATTGGAGGGGTGAGGGGGCCATGCACACCAGGATTGGGGGTGAGGGGACCATGCACACCAGGATTGGGGGTGAGGGGACCATACATATCAGGATTGGGGGTGAGGGGTCCATGCATACCAGGATAGGGGGGTGAGGGGACCATGCATACCAGGATTGGGGGTGATGGGACCATGCATACCAGGATAGGGGGGTGAGGGGACCATTCATACCAGGAAAGGGGGTGAGAGGACCATGATACCAGGATTGGGGATGAAGGGGTATCATGCATACCAGGATTGTGGATGAGGGGACCATGCATACCAGGATTGGGGGGTGAGGGGACCATGCATATTAGGATTGGGTGAGGGGACCATGCATATCAGGATTGGGGGTGAGGGGTGTTAGGGTTCGAGTTCCCGCTGCTGCACAAGGGGAGTCTCGAACCAGTCCTGCTGCTGTCCCCCATTCATCTCCGTCCGCAGTGGAGCCTGCTCAGCTTAGAAGTCGGTTCCAGCGTCTCGCCCAGTCTAACAGTGTGCAGAGGATTACTGCTGTTCCTCCAGGCTCTGCTATTGTGACCAGTACTGGTTAGCGGCGAGCAGACGTCTTTAGGACAAAGTCCTTGTTTTCCCCTTCTGAGCATGCCCAGAGTGAGATCTCTCATTGGAGATCAGGGGTCACATGCTTAGGTACTGCGGCAGCTCCTATTGGTCCGCCAGGAAGGTCCTGTGACTACTGGTGTTCTGGAACAAGTTTCATTGGTCCTTGTTTCTGGCAGGTCCTGTAGCTGTTACTATAAAAGGGTAGCATGGCTGGGCCGCCATGCGCTAGTATCAATCGTCATATTCTTTGCGCCAGTGTGGTCATGCGTGTGTGTGGTTAGGGCTCGGCTGAAATGAGCCCCTAGAATACCGACTTAATCGGTGAGGAGTTTGGTATGCTAGCTGGTCAGGGTCGGTGTCCTAGATGCCCTAGATTACCGGCATAACTGGTGAGGAGTTTGATTGCCGTGTTCAGGGCCTGGCGTTCAGACGCCATAGATTGCGGGTGTCTCCCGCGAGGACATTAGCGCATGATCACGTTCTATGTTGGCTTAGCAGTCAACTGTGTACCTGGGTGCCTGACAGGACACAGAAGTTTGTCTTAGCGGCTCTGTGACGTAACAGGGTTCGCTTTTAACGCTAGACAGCGCCCTAGCGTGTTTATTTTGCGACTCAGTTGTGTTAAGTGAGTTCGCACACATCGCCATATAGCGCTGCGGCACTCCTTCTGGAATAACAGAGTTCGATCATATTGCCACAGCGCGTTACGGCGTTTATTTTGGCGACTCTGCGGGATAACAGAGTTCGTTTCTTGCGCCATTTCACTAGCAGCAGGCTCCGCCTGCACGGTGGACCCCGAACTGCGAACGCACCTCTTTACATCATATATTTGGTGCGTTCCGCAGACCATAACATAATACTAGCGCCAGGGTCTGGCTAGTAAAATGGCGGATGACCAGCGTCTACTGCAGTACATCCAGCAGCTGGAGGGTAGGTTGGCGGCTCTTGAGCGCACAACCTCAGCTGTGGATGTTACCGCAGTCGCTGTTCAGGCTGCTAGCGTGGCTGCTAGTTTGTCCTCTGCCACCTCTGCTCCTACATTATCCCACCTCCCGCTTCCTGACAAGTTTGCCAGTGACAGCAAGCAATGTCGGGGATTCGTGAGTCAGTGCTCTATACAGCTCGAGCTTCTGGCTGCACGTTTCCCCACGGATCGGGCACAAGTGGGTTTTGTACTGTCTCTACTCTCGGGCAGAGCGTTGGAGTGGGCAACACCGCTGTGGGAGCGCGACGATCGTGTGGTGCGGAGTGCTCCTCGGTAGTGTTGAGCGATACTGCTCGATATCTAAAAATATCGGATCGGAATGGCATCGCCGATATCACTAAATATCGCCGATATCCGATTCCGATACCGGAAGTCCCATGTAAGTCTATGGGAACAAAATATCGCAACTAAAAAAAAACCTTTATTTCCTTGTAAACACTAAATATACACACATAGAATACATATATATTATATATATATATACATGTCATTGTGACATATATATATACATATATGTATAGTTTATACACTTCTACATAGTAAAATATCCTCTGATTCAATTGCCGGGTAAAGCCGGCTTCTGTGAAAAGACAGAAGCACCCGACATGAAATGACACTTGGTGTACATAGGGTTAACCATGTCTTTTCATGTCGTTTGCAATCTGATTTGCACAAACAATTACATCAGTCTATGTGTGCAAAATTTTACACCTGTAGGGGTTAATTAAAGGTGTAAATTCGTTGTAAAAAAAACGGACTTTTTTGCTACGAATTTACACCTTTAATTAACCCCTACAGGTGTGAAATTTTGCACACATAGACTGATGTAATTGTTTGTGCAAATCAGATAGCAAAGGACATGAAAAGACATGGTTAACCCTATGTACACCAAGTGTCATTTCATGTCGGGTTCTGCATTTTCACAAAAGCCGTCAATTGAATTAGCGGCTATTATACTATGTAGAAGTGTATGAACTATAAATATAAATATATATATATGTGTCACAAATTCAATGACATGTATATATACATATATATATATGAGGTGTAAAATTGTTTGAAAAAAATGCGTGGGCCCTATTTTCGCAACCAGACAGACAAAGCCAGCGAATGGGGGCAGATAATAATAGCCCAGAGAGGGACCATTATTTTTGGCCCCCCCTGGCTACTAACATCTGCCCCCAGACACCCCAGAAAAGACAAATCTATAATTAGATTCGCCCTTTCTGGCACTTTGCCCGTCTATTCCCATTGCCCTGTAGCGGTGGCGAATGGGTTAATATGGGGTTAAAGCCACATTGCAATTGAAAGGTGACCTTAAGCCAGGTTAATAATTGAGAGCTGTCAATTAGACAACTATCAATTATTAATCCTATTGCATGAAATAAAAATAAAACACACACACTTTAATTAAAAATCATTTTAATGAAATAAAGACACATGTTTTTGACCATCTTTTATTTGACTGCAAAAACCATTTCCTGTAATAAAAATAAAATAAAAAAGCAAAATTATTCTTACCTATCCCATGCACAGTCAGGTCCCACGGTGTAATCCTTCAGAAAGGGTTAATGTTTACTGCAGGGACCGCAGCTAATGCTGCAGCCTCACAGTAAACCCCCAAATGAATGAGTTCCTCTCCTGGCTGACAGGAGAGGAAGTGGAAAGCTTAATTGATTGCTTTCCACTTTCACTTCAGGTCAGCCAGGGACACAATCAGTGACGTCAGAGGGAACTGATTAACAAAAATAGGGGTTCCCTTCGAATAAAAAATGGCGTGGGGTCCCCCCTATTTTTGTTAACCAGCCTGATGAAGCAGACCGCTGAGGCCTGGATTTTCAGGCTGTTAAGGAGCCAAGATCCATGGACCTTGCCAGCCTGATAATACCAGGCCACAGCAGTCTGCATATCTTGGCTGATTAACAAAAATAGGGGATCCCCTCGAAAAAAATTGGCGTGGGGTCCCCCCTATTTTTGTTAACCAGCCAGATGAAGCAGACCGCTGAGGCCTGGATTTTCAGGCTGTTAAGGATCCAATATCCATGGACCTTGCAAGCCTGATAATACCAGGCCACAGCAGTCTGCTTAGCTTTTCTGGTTAACAAAAATAGGGGATCCCCTCGAAAAAAAAATGGCGTAGGGGTCCCCCTATTTTTGTTAACCAGCCAAGTAAAATGCAGACTGCTGCGGCCTGGTATTAAAAGACTGTCAAGGCCCATGGATTTTGGCCCTCAACAACCTGATAATACCAGGCTAGAGCAGCCTCACATTTGGCGCATCAAAAGATGTGCCAATTGTGGCACTTTACCCGGCTCTTCCCACTGCCCTGTAGCGGTGGCAAGTGGGGTAATAAGGGGTTAATGTCACCGTTGATTGCACGGTGACAATAAGCCCGGTTAATAATGGAGAGGTGTCAATAAGACACCGATCCATTATTAATCCCAAAGTTATTAAATGTATAAAAAAAAGACAAAGCAAGAAAAAAGTCTTTTAATGAAATAAAAGAGACAACACAGTTTTCATTAATTTTATTATACACTCATTCCTGCGACGCCATCGATCTCCTGTAAAAAAAGAAAAAAAACAAACCAACAGTATACCACCTGTCCGACGCAGTCCATAGTAACGACAGTCCCACGACGATCCAGCTCTGCCTGTCATCGCGACACAACACAGCTGATTACCTGCTTCCCCGGCGGTGACGTCATCGGACTGACTGCTTTACGGCCGGGATTACCCAGCAGTCACTGCAGTTATCGCGAGAAGCTGCATGTGACCGCCGGGGAAAGATGATGGCGGCCATGAAGCAGTCCAGCCCGTGACCGCCGGGGAAAGATGATGGCGGCCATGAAGCAGTCCAGCCCGTGACCGCCGAGATCTTCTGCCAGGTAAGTGCCGCTGACTCCTGACAGACCCGACCGACGGACACTCACAGTGACAGTGACAAATCCGATTCCGGTATCCGATATGACGAAAATATCGGTACTCGGAATCGAAAGCCCGATACAGCTAATATCGGCCGATACCCGATATTTGCAGTATCGTATCGCTCAACACTACTCCTCGGTTTTTGGAGGCTCTAAAAAAGGTCTTTTTAGGACCTCAGGTCACGCACGATGCGGCACTCCAACTGCTGGCAATGTCATAGGGCTTGTCCATGGTCAGCCAGTTCTCAGTCCAATTTCGGACTTTGGCCTCTGAATTAGAGTGGCCAGATAAAGTTCTTATTCCAGTGTTCTGGAGAGGACTGGCAGACCATGTAAAGGACGCTTTGGCTACCAGGGAGATTCCTGCCACACTGGAGAAACTCATTTCTATATCTACCCGCATCGACCTCCGTTTTCACAAGCGGAGGTTAGAGCGGACCCAGTGTAGGCAGAGGTTTCGGCTGGTACCCACCTTTGCCAAACCTCTTGAATTTCCCGTTCGGGCGTCCGACTCCCCAGAGACCGTGGAGACTACTCGAGTGGGATCTAAGTCTCGGACCACTCGAGTATCCGTGGTCTGTAGAGTGTGTCAGCAGCCAGGACATTATGCCAACCGATGTCCCCAGCGAATGAGTAAACGGTCATGTTCCGTGACCCTGGGTGCAGGGTCATTAGACGCGAGGGATTTTGCTCCGAAAGTGCTCCATAAAGGGTTAATCTCTCTAGATTCATCCACTCTTCCCGCCAAGCTTTGTGTGGACTCTGGGGCAGAGGGGAATTTTATGTCCTCCTCCTTTGCCTCTCGCCATTCCATACCGCTGGTGACGCTCGCCGAGCCAATATCGGTGAGAGTGTTGAATGGAGCAATCCTGCCCTCACAAATCACCCACCAGACTGTCTCTCTACCTCTGTCTATGTCTCCTTCACATCAGGAGAATATATCCCTTTTTGTTCTTCCTGAGGGAATAGATGAGGTTTTGTTGGGATTACCCTGGCTTCGTCACCACTCTCCCCATATTGAGTGGTCCTCTGGGAGAATACTGGGTTGAGGTGATCATTGCAGAGACAGATGTCTCAGAGAGGATGTTCAGGTTTCCACAACGGAAATACCCATAGATCTTGATTCTCTTTCCAAGGTTTATCGGTCATACACGGACGTATTCTCCAAAAAGGCAGCGGAGACTCTTCCGCCTCAGCGCCCCTATGACTGTCCTATAGACCTCTTGCCTGGAACGGAGCCCCCTCGGGGAAGAGTGTTTCCTCTCTCTCTTCCTGAGACGGAGGCCATGTCACAATACATCCAGGAAAATCTGGCAAGAGGGTTTATTAGGAAGTCAGTGTCACCAGCAGGGGCAGGATTTTTCTTCGTGCAGAAGAAGAATGGAGAATTACGACCGTGTATAGACTATAGGGGTTTTAACGCCATTACCGTTAAGAACAAATATCCTTTGCCCCTAATATCTGAGCTCTTTGATAGGCTCCGGGGAGCAAGGGTATTTACTAAGCTGGATCTTAGTGGTGCCTATAACCTGATCCGCATCCGTGAGGGGACGAATGGAAGACGGCGTTCAATACCAGAGATGGACATTACGAATATCTTGTGATGCCCTTCGGGCTCTGTAATGCTCCAGCCGTCTTCCAAGATTTCGTAAATGACATCTTCCGGGACATGCTTGCCACCTCTGTGGTAGTCTATCTGGATGACATTCTTATCTTTTCTCCAGATATGGACACCCACCGGAGAGATGTTCGACCTCTTGCGGGCAAATTCCTTATATGCGAAGTTGGAGAAGTGTGTGTTTTAGCAGGAGTCTTTGCCATTCCTGGGCCATATCATCTCCACTCAGGGATTGGCTATGGATCCTGCCAAACTACAGGCTGCAATGGATTGGCAAGAACCCCACTCTCTTAAAGCGGTGCAGCGCTTTATGGGGTTCATTAATTACTATCGCCAATTCATTTCCCACTTCTCTACTTTGGTTGCTCCCTTGTTAGCCCTCACCAAGAAGGGAGCCAATCCCAAATTGTGGTCAGAGGAGGTCTCCAAGGCCTTTACTTCAATCAAGTCCCATTTTGCTAGCGCTCCTATCCTACATCGTCCCGAGGTTGATAAGCCTTTTATATTGGAGGTAGATGCCTCGTCCATTCGTGCTGGAGCAGTCCTTTGTCAAAAGGATGCTCAAGGTCGTAAACATCCGTGCTTCTTCTTCTCCAAGACCTTCACATCAGCGGAGAGGAATTATTCCATTGGGAATAGGGAGTTGCTAGCCATGAAGTTGGCCTTTTCCGAGTGGAGACATCTCCTGGAGGGGGCTCGCTTTCCCTTCCAAGTGTTCACTGACCACAAAAATTTGGTCTATTTACAGACCGCCCAGCGGCTAAATTCCCGTCAGGCCAGATGGTCCCTGTTCTTCTCCCGGTTCCATTTCACCCTCCATTTTCTCTCAGGGGAAAAGAACATTTGTGCTGATGCTCTGTCTCGCTCCGTGGTGTCCTCTGAGGAGGTGGAGGAGGAGCCTCGGCCTAAGAACTGTGGCCCCAGTTTCGCTTGAGTCTGTGCCTCCGGGCAAGACTTTTGTGCCCATCAATTTGCGACCGGAGGTACTCTCTTGGGCACACTCTTCCAGGGTGGGTGGACATTTTGGGGCAAAGAGGACATCTGAGTTGCTGGCGAGGACATACTGGTGGCCACATATGGTCCGTGACGTCAGGGAATACGTTCAGGCGTGCTTCTCCTGCGCCAAGAATAAGTCCCCTCGGCAACGGCCAGCTGGGTTACTTTTTCCTTTACCTGTGGCAGACAGGCCCTGGGAGATGGTCGGGATGGATTTTGTGGTGGGCTTACCCAAGTCTCGGGGCTGCACCATCATCTGGGTGATAACCGACCACTTCTCCAAAATGGTGCACTTGGTGCCGTTACCACGGTAACCGTCTGCACAGGCCTTGGCAGCATTATTCATTAGGCATATTTTCCGCCTACACGGTATGCCAGACAAAATTGTCAGTGATTGAGGTCCCCAGTTTGCGTCTCGGTTCTGGAGAGAGCTGTGTCGTTTACTCAGCATTGAGTTGAATCTCTCCTCTGCATACCATCCTGAGACGAATGGGTTGGTAGAGAGGGCCAACCAGACCTTGGTCACATACTTGCCACATTTTGTCTCTGCCAGGCAGGATGACTGGGCATCCTTGCTACCGTGGGCTGAGTTCGCTCTAAATAATGCTGTGGCTGACTCCACCGGACAGACCCCATTCCTCCTGAACTACGGTCAGCATCCGCGGGTACCAGTACCCATGCCCATGTCTTCCGCCGATTCCAGGGTGGCAGACTGGGCTGTGGAGGCACGGGACATTTGGGACCGCACCCAGGATGCCATTCAGGCCTCCAAAGAGAGGATGAGGTCTTCGGCCAATGCCTATCGGCGCCCCGCACCTACATTTGCTCCGGGTGACCTAGTGTGGCTCTCTGCCCGAAACATCAGGCTACGTGTAGAGTCCACCAAGTTGGCACCTCGCTTTTTGGGTCCCTTTAAAGTTCTTGAGCAGGTGAACCCGGTGGTTTACCGCCTAGCCCTTCCGCTTCGCCTTGGTATCACTGACACCTTTCACGTGTCCCTCCTGAAACCCGTGGCCATTTCCCGGTTTTCCGAGTCATCTGCCGGGACGTCGGGTTCATCTACCGATGATCATGAGGTGAATGCCATTGTTGGGTGCAAGGTGGTACGAGGCAAAAAAATTTATTTGGTGGATTGGAGGGGTTATGGGCCTGAGGATAGGTCCTGGGAGCCTGCCGAGCATGTTCACGCTCCGCAGCTCATCGCTGCCTTTGAGCGCAGCGAGGCCCAAAGAAGGGGGCCCTAGGAGGGGGGTAATGTTAGGGTTCGAGTTCCCGCTGCTGCACAAGGGGAGTCTCGAACCAGTCCTGCTGCGGTCCCCCATTCATCTCCGTCCACAGTGGAGCCTACTCAGCTTAGACATCGGTCCTAGCGTCTCGCCCAGTCTAACAGTGTGCAGAGGATTACTGCTGCTCCTCCAGGCTCTGCTATTGTGGCCAGTACTGGTTAGCGGCGAGCAGACGTCTTTTGGACAAAGTCCTTGTTTTCCCCTTCTGAGCATGCCCAGAGTGAGATCTCTCATTGGAGATCAGGGGTCACATGCTCAGGTACTGCGGCAGCTCCTATTGGTCCCCAGGAAGGTCCTGTGACTACTGGTGTTCTGGAACAAATTTCATTGGTCCTTGTTTCTGGCAGGTCCTGTAGCTGTTACTATAAAAGGGTAGCATTGCTGGGCCGCCATGCGCTAGTATCAATCGTCATATTCTTTGCGCCAGTGTGGTCATGCGTGTGTGTGGTTAGGGCCCGACTGAAATGAGCCCCTAGAATACCGACTTAATCGGTGAGGAGTTTGGTATGCTAGCTGGTCAAGGTCGGTGTCCTAGATGCCCTAGATTACCGGCATAACCGGTGAGGAGTTTGATTGATTGCCGTATTCAATGCCTGGCGTTCAGACGCCATAGATTGCGGGTGTCTCCCGCGAGGACATTAGCGCATGATCACGTTCTATGTTGGCTTAGCAGTCAACTATGTACCTGGGTGCCTGACAGGACACAGAAGTTTGTCTCAGCGGCTCTGTGACGTAACAAGGTTCACTTTCAATGCTAGACAGCGCCCTAGCGTGTTTATTTTGCGACTCAGTTGTGTTAAGTGAGTTCGGACACATCGCCATATAG
>JARQOD010000001.1:334660500-334719221 GCA_033576555.1 Oophaga sylvatica | reverse complement strand
CGCTGCGGCACTCCTTCTAGCGGCTCTGTGGAATAACAGAGTTCGCACATATTGCCACAGCGTGTTACAGCGTTTATTTTGGCGACTCTGCGGGATGACAGAGTTCGCTTATTGCGCCATTTTACTAGCAGCAGGCTCCACCTGCACGGTGGACTCCGGGCTGCGAACGCACCTCTTTACATCATATATTTGGTGCGTTCCGCAGACCCTAACAAGGGCACAATGCATACCAGTGTCATGGAAATATATATGTATTCCATATATTCAAAGTATATTCACATATGTGTATTCACAGTTCACAGTTAGATAGATCTCACTTGCTAAAAAACCCTGTGCTCACATATTTCTAGGCCAGATATAATCAGTCGTTTTAAAGAAATCTGGCCTTCATAAGACCTTCGTAAAGGAACAAATGCATGAAGTACAAAAAGTCCTATTAGATATCTGTTGTTTACATTATAGTTATGCAAGACAGCTAGGTCACAAGAATATAAAACAATAATTCTGCAACTTCAGCTCTTTTAATCATGATTATCATAATTATCATATTTACACTAGAACAGCCAATAATCTAGCAGCTTTTAATTGTATGTTAATTGACTAACCAGCCCCTTTTTGTAAACATATAAAACCTTGAATGAATAATAAATGAATGTCTTTGACGAACTGTTATACTGACACTTGCGTTGTGGACAGTCCTCATTTCGTTCTGAGCGCTCAAAAAAGACATTAAATAGAGATTTGGAGAGGCAAGCAGCAAACACAGAAGGATATTTTTATCCTAATTAAATTTCCATATCAGTTGGCGCCTGCACGCGGGGCATTGGACGAAACGCACGAGGACCCGGCCGACTGGAGAGACGAGGGTGTTGGCCCTGGCCTTGGCACACGGGACGGAGACTGCAGCTCCATCAGTAAGGTAAGAAAACTTTGTCATCTTACCTGAATGTTCCCTGTGCCTAGTCCTAGCCTACACTTCCAGCCGGTCGGACGTGGTCATCACCGCATTCCCAGGTTGTGTAAAAAGTCCATACCCTTATCCAAAAGCCCTGGGATATAAGCCGAGTTGGTTGCTGCTGTGCTGTATATGTTTCATGTTTTATGTGAACCGGGAGAAAGTTGGAACGGTGACTGTGTTTTTGCTTGCTGATTTCTGGGGCTGTATAGCAAAAGACAATTGCTGCATAAGTTCCCGCAGTAAACTTTCACGCACCGGGAGGCCATCCCAGTCAAATCAGATGTGAAGGGCGGGAGCTTTGTTTTGGATAAGTCCACGCAGATAGTCTTCACACATTGGAGGGAAGTTATCCCAAAAAATCCAGTTGTGGAAGCGAGGGCTTTGTTCGGTTAAGTTTCTGCAGTAAACTTTCACGCACTGGGAGGCCATCCCAGTCAAATCAGACGTGAAGGGCAGGAGCTTTGTTTGGATAAGTTCTCACAATAATTGTCCACGCACCGGGAGGCCATCCCAGTCAAATCAGACGTGGATAGTGAGAATTTTGATGAAGGCTATTGCAGATTACTGTGACCGGCGCACCAGCCAGGGCGTACGGTACAGAGCGATAGAACCTTGAGCCTCACCGCGCTCAGTGCAATTGGTGAGTTATCAGTTACCAGAGCAGCTTGTATGTGTCACAGATCATCAAAAGAGGGATTCGTATTCTCCCGGGTGTCTGTGTCATTGTACATGTCACTGTCTGTATCAGGTACTGTGGCTTTAAATCACATCTCCGTGCGCTCTGTCAGTAACTCATTCAGAGCAGTGTGCTGGCTGCAGCAGGAGAAAACCCCTTTGACCCCCCCTCCTCTGCTAATCACGTTATCAGGCATTCTGTTTCTTGGCTTTGATTTTTATTTTTTTAAGCTAGGTTTTTTGGCTACAGGTTTTAATGTGAAAATTCTCAGGCATTCAGACTGAACTATATTCATTTTTTGCTATTCTGAGGAATAATATTTTTTTTTTTTTTTTTGATACGTGATTTCAGTGCCTATAGAGACAGCAAGCAGAGATATAAGGAAGGGAGGGGGGAAGCAGCCAGCTGACATTCCAGAGATTTTTAATTAGCTGTTTTAGTAACAAGGGTTGTTTTTCAGAGTTTTATGATTAATACGGTTTTTCTTTTCTCCCCTTTTTAGTGAATTTATTTTTTTTTTTTGTTTTCTTTTTCTAGAGTTTTTTACTAAATCTAACTTTTGTTTTTAAAATTTTTCTTTTAAGTACATTTTTAAATGATTTTGGAGAGATTTTTTCTCTAAGCAATTTATTTTAGAGCTTTATTTCTCCAGCCATTTTTTTTTTCTACAAGCTTGCTTTAGAACAAGGTCACATAGATAAGGAGAATTACAGGCTGAGGGAGAGAGCAGACACAAACTACGCAGTGGTCTGAGTAGCCCCTCCCGTCAGGCATTCGGTGAGAACAAACAGAACCAGAGTGCAGCAAGTTTTCAGATTTTTTTTAAATCACCTTTGTTGAATAGGTTTTTGGAATAGACACAGTACGTAAGAATCGAAGGGCTAGGCATGTGAATAGAATGTCAGAGTACGTGAGAAGCAAATAGACAGGCAGCCTTTACGCTGCATAATGAAATGTTTTTTCTTGTTTTTTGTTATTTGAAAGGTAACGGGAAAGTTTATTAATAGATTACCATCTGCTATAAAAGAGCAGTGGTGCATCGTGTAAAAGATACAGCAAGTTAATTTGAACGGACCAGGAAGTGATTTTTTTTTTTTTTTTTTATGTGAATAAGTTTGAAAAGGTGTTAAATCATCTGTGAGAAAAAGATCACTGACATGTCACAAGAGCAGAATTCAGAGTCACACACATCACATGTCCATCATGTGGAGACACGGGACAGGTGTAGGCTGCTCTCATTGAGTAAGGAGCCTTGTACAGGGAAAAACGCTCCCCGCCTCTCTCCACAGGGAGAAGGCATTTTTGTTTCAACCATCCCCTCTCAAGAGTCACAGGGGGGACACCCTCTCCTTTTTCTTCTCTCAGTCCCTTTCTCTTTCTTCTTCAGACTTTTCTCCTCTTTCCTCGCTGCCATCCCTCTCATTCCTTCTTTTCCCTCCATCACATCTCTGACACATTCATTTTCTTCATCTTCCTCTTCTTCTATCTCTTCCTCTCCAACTCTCAAATCTTCTTCTTCATCTTCTTCTACTTCTCCCCCTCCATCTTTCTTCTCTCTCTCTCCCTCCATCTTTCTCTCTTTTCCCCCTTTCACTCTTCTCTCCCTCCCCTCCTCTTTCTCTCGCTCCTCCCTCACACCTCCCTTCTCTTCCTCTTTTTTCTACTTCGTCATCAACTGGGTCAACGCCCAATCCAAGCAATGTGGTGTCCCTGTATTCAGTGTTTCCAGCACAGGGCACCTTGTCTATCCCAGTACAAACATTGCCAGTCATTATATCAGGAGAAGAAAGTGCAGATCTCCCTACACAAAACGCTACATGTAGCCCCCAGACACAACAGTCCACAGCTAGGGCTTCACAGGGGGGTGGTATAGCTACAGGGCTGCTAGCATGGAACCATGACACTGATCCACCACAGCCTCAGCAAGGAAGTGAGAAATCCCCATGCAGCAAGACAACTTTAAAGCCCAAATCTCACCCAGTGTATGCACTAAGTACACCATGTCACTTCTTATCTGATGAAGATGAAGATGCAACGTCACACATGCTGCCCAATACTAGGGAAGAAAACACACAAGCACCAATAGAGCAGGGACAGGTAGAGGCACCATCCTATGAGCCCTTCATCCCAAGCCAGGTGATCAGTATGCTGCCAGACCCAGGGATACACCCCATGCCATTTTGCCAAAAAATGCAGCAGATCCAGCGAACGTATGCAGCAGCCTGGACTGATCTCTGGACCGTAATGGAAATAAAAGCAGGTGATGCATTCTGGCCAATTATGAGAGAACACTTCAAGCTTCCAACAGAGTTAGATGCGTATGCCTGGGAGACAGGACCAAAGCTAATTGAGCAAACTCAGAGAATGGGCCAAAAGCAGACTGACAGGACAAACTCTCAGCCTATATGTCACGAGTCAAGACAAGACAGAGTCTGTGGAGAAGTTCCATGACAGAGTAATGCAAGTGTTTCAAGATTTGGGCCTCATTACCCATGATCAGACACACAGACGGATGTTGGCACAGGCTTTTGTGCATGGACTGAGAGAACCAATCAGGAAACCACTGGTAGCAGCCAGGCCTGAGTACACGTCAATAGCAATGGATACCCTGCTCACAGTAGCAAAAAGGATTGAGTCCCGCCGGGACAGAAGGAATGTCAAGTGTTACAACTGTGGCGAGTTTGGTCATTTCCGGAACAAGTGCAGAACACTGACTTCACCCAGAAAAAGAAGAAACACAGAAAGCAGTGAAGAACCCCGTCCATAGGACAAGAGCACACCAAGTCCACAAGGAACCCCACCAGTGGGACCAATATCCTGAGAGTGGATGGCGTAGTCATATCTTTTCTTGTGGAACTCTGCAACCAGAATCTTCTGCTTCCTGCATGGGAATTGATGGTCAAGTCAGATATTTCCAGATTATGAAGCCCCTGAGCGTGTGGACTCAGCCAGAACACTCCATCATGTCCCAGTTTGTTGTGTAAAAAACCTGCACCCTCAACCTATTGGGAGTGGACCTACTGCAGAAGCTGAAAGCGACCAGAGTGTTCCAGGAAGATGGGACCATGACACTTTCTTCACCCCTGACCCAAGAAGAAACAGGAACCTCAAACAACCACACTGCAGACCTATCACAGGAGGTGCTGGACATAGTACCAGAAAAGCCACTCCATCACCCAGAGTCAAGATGTCTCTGACCAACTGAAGGTCTAAGTGAACTCGCCTAAGAAGACGGCCTGAGAACTTTGACATTGGCCAGGATATTCAACTCAAGAAGGACTCTACTCGCTTCATGGAATGGCGACACCTCATCCACTCTAACGCCAGAGGTTCATCTTTTGCAAGCACCAGGAGGTGCCCCCTGCAATCAACCAGTTCACCCAGGCCCTAAACCGGCAAAAGGCCACTCAGCTCTTCAAACTTGTGCACAAATATTGACCTGAGACCGAGCTGAGAAAAAGAAACTACTGATGGCCCGTGCTGGAAAAAAGCAGCCGTTTAAGGAGACGTCCCAACAAGAAGACCCCCTGTGACCAGAACAGGTGCTAACACAGTAACTGTCTTGGTGGAGAACAAGAAAGCCAGCTGGTCGTCATCTCTCATGATGTGGATCCTAGTAGACGGCTTGTTTTCCCGCCAGCTCTGCACCAGCAGATGGGAGTCCCCTGCCGCATACTGAGGGACAAGGCCAAACTGGGCTGCCTCGCCCATCGGAATCAATCCCAGCTTTCCACAGTGAAGAAAAAGACTGTAAACCCCACTGAGTTCAGAATGGTGCAAGGCCTGGAAGCCGCGAAAGAGGCTACGGTATTTGAAACCCCAACAGTGCTGAACCATCACACTCTGCTCTCAAGAGTCCCAGTCACCGCAACGGTATTCACGGTGATCAACCTGGCCAGTACCTTCTTCAGTGTTTCCCCTCCACCTGGAGGCCTGCTTTCACGCACCAGTGCAGTGCATATGGACAATGTTGCCTCAAGGTGCTCAAAACAAGCCCTTTAAGTTTCACCAAGACAATGTCCTCCATCCTCGTCAACTGGATTGCAGAATATGCAAGAGTCACTCTTCTACAACACGTGGATGACCTTCTATTTTGTGTGGTTGACATCAACACCTGCACAGTCTATTCCTTGTCTCTCCTACTCTACCTGGAAGAACAGCAATGCTAGGTCTGGAAGAACAAAGTCCAGTGATGCCAGAAGCAAGTTACATCCCTGGGACACTGTATTGCCCACAAGACGAAACACATGTCAAAAGACTGGAAGACCACTGTGGAGAAGATGGCTCCCCCAACAACTCCAAGAATGCTGCAGGCCTTCCCTGGTCTAGTGTCATATTGCAGAACCTGGATCCCTGATGCCTCAGTCCTAATGCAGCCTCTGTGCGCTTGCATCAACGCAACCCCGCTCCTTCTATCAGACGCAGCCTTCAACCAATTCAGGAGATTGGAAGAACTCCACAGTCTCAGCGCCAATACCAGGCCTACCTGACTATGAAAAGTCTTTCCGTCTACCTGATGGAAGAAAGAAGGTCATGCTACTGGAGTCCTGGCACGGATTCACAGGGAAAACAGAGACTTTTAGGCTGCCTCTCAGCTCGCTTGGATCCAGTTGCAAGAAGAGCACCCTCCTGCCTGATGGCAGTATCTGCAGCACACACCCTCCTGGACAAGGTTGCTGAAATCACTCTTGGACAGCCACTGGAAACTCTCACTCCACATGACATCTTGGCAATCTTCAATCAAGCTCAACCAACAGTAATCTCTCCACCGCCAGGCATCTTTGTGGCGCCTCTATTGCCTTTGTCTCATAATGTCACCATCTCCAGACCTACAGTCCTCAGCCCGGCCACTCTACTCCCACTCCCAAGGGGGATACTTGGATGGCTCCAGAAGAAGTTTCAACACAGGAAGTGCAGTGACCAGCAATCAAGAAATCCTGTGGTCCAGAAGTCTGTCACCTAGCCTGTCAGCCCAGGAAGCAGAATTGATAGCGCTGACGAAGGCCTGCCAGATGGCAGAAGGCAAGACTGCAAACATCTACACGGACTACAGGTACTCGCATGGCATAGCACACGACTTTGGACCCATCTGGGCTACAAGGGACTTCATCACAGCAAACGGGACAACCGTGAAGCATCATGGAGCTTTCAGGGACCTACTGGGTATACTCCAACTTCCAAAATGGTGGCAATTTGAAAAATCAAAGTGCATGGAAAACTGAGAACAGAAGAGGCGTGAGGCAATAACATGGCGGACATGGCAGCCAAAGAAGCAGCCAAAGGAAGACAACATGGAGAAGTGGGAGAGGTCGTAGAGCCGGACTGCTACTACATGACGACTGAAGACAAGAAACCTGACAAAGAAACGTCCTGGAATCTGCTCAAGAAGTTACAAGACCAAGCTCCAAAAGGAGAAGAAGAGCTGAATGCGAAAAAAGCAACATGTGAAGAAAGAAGGCTATCAATAATAGACTTCAAACTCTGCCTACCACAAAGTATGCACCCTATGGTGGTCCAATGGGTAGATGGACCCACATCCACATATCAAAGACACAAATGAATGATCTGATTGGTGCTTACTGTTTCGCTTCAGGGATCTCCACCCTAACAGCCAAATTCACCAGCAGCTGTCTGACCTGCGGCAAATGCAAGCCTGGACGTATGGAAGAAAGTCCCCCTCACCTCATCTGGAAAGACCACTCTATCAGCTTCAAAGGATCCAGATAGACCACATCCAGATATCGCCAAGTGAAGGATTCAAATACGCCATTGTGGTCAAAAGAAGTATTTTCAAGATGAACAGAAGCTTTCCAAATCAGCAAAGACTACTGCAACGAAGCTACTTTCGGAAAATAGTGTGCAGATACGGGGCTCCAGAAATGATAGAAAGTGATCAGGGACCCACATTCACAGCAAATCTGACACACGAGACCCGATTAGCAGTAGGGTCAGACCTAGGCCTACACACTCCTTACCACCCCCAGAGCAGCAGGAAGGTAGAAAAACTGAACGAAACACTTAAGAATAGAATGCTGAAAAATTGCCCAAGAGACACGCAAACCATGGCATGACACACTCCCAATTGCACTGTTTAGCGTAAGGCACACTCCCAGAGAAAAAGCTGTTTCGTGCCTGCATCTTCTGCTAACAGATAAGACATTTTCTTCTTTTAGTTTTTTGGTGCTTGCAGTTTAGTTCAGCCACTGTTGTTTGTTCATTTGCCTTTTCCAGTTTTTTTCAGTGGTTGCTGTTTAGTTTTTGTTACACCAGAGAACTAATTTAGGTGGTAGAGGTTGTGTGATCTCAGGTGTTTTTGTAATTAGTAGAGTTGGTACTTTTCAGGGTTTTTTGGGGTTGCAGTAAGTGCCTTTCCTATCCTTTTCTATTTAGGAAGTTTGGGCCCCAACGTTTGCTCATACTATTTTCTGTCTGTGTCTGTATTTCCTCTTGTCTAACCGCCATTACATGTTTGGGGGCTTCCTATGTTCTTTGGGGATCTGCTCCGGGGCAGATAGCTTTCCTTTTTCTATCTTTAGGTGTAGTTAGCTTCTCAGGCTGTGACGAGGCGTCTAGGACCTACGTAGGAACGCTCCACGGCTGCCTTTAGTTGTGGTGGTTAGTCAGGGTACTGCAATCCCATAGATTCCAACCTCTCTGGTGTATTGCCTTTTTTTTGCCTGCTCTTCTCAGCTACCAAATCATAACACTTATGTAATTGAATTGGTCAAAAACTAATGTCCATTCTCGAGTTTTTCTCCTCACTGCCAGATTTGATGATCCTGTCCAAGAGCCACAGATGACATCAACCTCTGTGTAACTAGAGGGAAAGCCTGTTTGAATCCACGTATCGCATTGCAAGGAAGCTCCCATACCAGGAGAGACACCTAAGCCATGAAGGATGTCGTGGATGCTCTGACTGACCAGACAGATGACCAGATGACCTACCTGATGAGTTCAAGGCCAGAGACCAAGTTAAAGCAGGATTTGAGTCACTATAAACAAAAATGTTGATTGGATAAATTACATCTATTATAACCAGCAGAGATTTGTTAACTTCACCATAGATGCTGTAAAAAGGTTTGGCAGCACAGTTAGGCCCCACTTCCATTATGGCATTCCAGAATAGAATGGCTTTGGATATGATTCTAGCTGAGAAAGGAGGTGTTTGCAAAATGATCAAAGACACCTGTTGCACCTACATCCCATACAACACTGGCCCAAATGGTAAA
This sequence comes from Oophaga sylvatica, assembly GCA_033576555.1. NCBI lineage: Eukaryota > Metazoa > Chordata > Amphibia > Anura > Dendrobatidae > Oophaga > Oophaga sylvatica. The sequence continues at coordinate 334,710,358 of JARQOD010000001.1, read as the reverse complement.
GTCACAATGGCAATACAGAAACTTACTGAGTTATCAGAGGAACTGAAACAGAACTCAGGTGTCACTGACCCATGGGATCGATACTTTGGGTGGATGAGTGGGTGGCAGAAAATGTTGGCACAGGTTGGGACAGCCATTATGGGGTTCTCATTTTTGCATTAATTATTGGTTGCTGTGTAATTCCTTGTATCCGCAGGATAATGGAAAAAACTGTTCAGGAGACAACCAATTTGATGCCACTCACCATCTTGGACCTCGCACCAGTCCGGATAGAACTGCCTGGCTTGACCAGATCTCCGAACTACCTCCAGACTGAGAATACACATCCTTGATGAAACATCCTATCAAATAAAGAGACTATGATTGCAAACACATAAACCCCCGACAGGGACAGTCCTCCTGACCGCCCATTTGCGAAAAGTCTATATTCGGTGGGGGAGACATGCGCTAGGGGTGTCTCCACTCACAGGCAGAACAAAAGAGTTGCAGCGCTTGGGCCAGGAGCAGGTTTTTTTAGGGCAAGTGGTATCTAAGGGGGGACTGTCATGGAAATATATATGTATTCCATATATTCAAAGTATATTCACATATGTGTATTCACAGTTCACAGTTAGATAGATCTCACTTGCTAAAAAACCCTGTGCTCACATATTTCTAGGCCAGATATAATCAGTCGTTTTAAAGAAATCTGGCCTTCATAAGACCTTCGTAAAGGAACAAATGCATGAAGTACAAAAAGTCTTATTAGATATCTGTTGTTTACATTATAGTTATGCAAGACAGCTAGGTCACAAGAATATAAAACAATAATTCTGCAACTTCAGCTCTTTTAATCATGATTATCATAATTATCATATTTACACTAGAACAGCCAATAATCTAGCAGCTTTTAATTGTATGTTAATTGACTAACCAGCCCCTTTTTGTAAACATATAAAACCTTGAATGAATAATAAATGAATGTCTTTGACGAACTGTTATACTGACACTTGCGTTGTGGACAGTCCTCATTTTGTTCTGAGCGCTCAAAAAAGACATTAAATAGAGATTTGGAGAGGCAAGCAGCAAACACAGAAGGATATTTTTATCCTAATTAAATTTCCATATCACCAGGATTGGGGGTGAGGGGACCATGCATTCCAGGATTGGGGGGAAGGGGACCATACATACCAGGATTGGGGTGAGGGGACGATGCATACCAGGATTGGGGGGAGGGGACCATGCATACCAGGATTGGAGGGTGAGGAACCATGCATTCCAGGATTGGGGGAGGGGACCATGCATACCAGGATTGGAGGTGAGGGGACCATGCATACCAGGATTGGGGGTGAGGGGACCATGCATACCAGGATTGGGTGGTGAGGGGACCATGAATACCAGGATATGGATGAGCAGGTACCATGCATAACAGGATAGGGATGAGGGGGTACCATGCATACCAGGATTGGAGGGTGAGGGGACCATGCATACCAGGATGAGGAATGGGGTGCCATGCATACCAGGATTGGGTGGGAGTGAGGAGACCATGCATACCAGGATAGGGATGAGAGGTGACATGCATACCAGGATAGGAGGGGGGCAGCACATACCAGGATGGGAGACTATATACCAATAAAAATGCTTGCCACCCGGGCCTAGAACGGGTTCATAGCTAGTATATATATATATATACATATATATATATGCATATATATATATGTATATATATACACACACACACATATACACATACATATACAATATAATGAGGCATTGTAGATATAAAATCACAATTCCACTTCTCAGAAATAGCAACTGAGTCAGTAATTTCTTTTAAACCGCTTTTTAGTTTGGAATATTACATAACTGGAACATCCAAATACCTCAGCAAAAAACCACACTAGTGGTTCCATGTAATGATATTTCTGTCAGATTCTTGTAATAACCAAAAGTAAAACAAGTAAAATGTACACTATAGGGCTACCACAATGTTCTGTTTTGCAAAAGAAAAACCATGTGGTGAGCTCATAAGTGTCATGGGCAAGAGTGGAGGTGGAGGGCTCTTCACAGCGCAGAATAACAATTGTGACATTTCAGATACAAGTGTATCTAATGTTTAGTACTATGTGCTAAGATGAGTCATTTTTCAATCTCACAGCTGCTGCTAGGAGGTAGCTGGAACATCTTCTTTTGCGTTAGGGAAATTTAGCTGTTACCTTTCAAGGAAATCAATGCAGAGAACTAATATGATATCACCAGATATTCTGTGGTCAGTGCACAATGGTAATTTGATATTAAAACAGCTTTAGAAGGTAAGAACACAATGTGCAATAGAATATACTATACAATATTGAGTAGAGCTACCTCTATAGGCATGGAGGGGTTTAAAAATGCCCCCCTTGTTTGCAGTATGTGAAAAATAAAAAAAAAGTCTGTTATTAAGGTGTTGTTAATTTACTATATTTAGATCAATCAATTCACAGTCACACTGAGTATGCCATTTACCCATATAAGTCTATGGGTGCGTGTGAAACTTCGCACTGCACTTGGATATCACCAGAGTGCAGTGTTATTCCCGCCAACACCAGCAGCAGATGAGATGGAGAAATTACTTTCTCCGTCTCCTCTTTAGCTGTGCGCCGATCTTCTCATGCGAGAGCATTGGAGCACAGACCACTGACTCTCGGCTCACACTCGCAGCAGAGCTGGAGTCAAATGTCATTAGTATAACGCATCCGATGCTCTCACATGAGAGAATCATCGGATACGCTAATGGGAACCCGGCCTAAGTCTATCCTCCACAGATTGATCAGCGCATCTCTTCTGCTCACACCAAATATTGATTTCTCTTTTGCTCATTCTCTTGGCATTATGTCAATTGATAAATAGAAATTATTACCCCTGCTATTTTTTTAAGCCTTCTTACTTTGCAACATTTTTTCCACATCTGCATAAAAGTTTTACACAGCCCTGTAGGTAAATAAAAAAAATATATTAAATATATATTAAAAAATGTTAAAAACCATCCCTTTACCCCTTTAAAGATAAAGAAATAAAAAACATTTTTGATATGTGCGCATCCAAAAAAGTCCTCACTATCAAAATGTAAAATTAATTAACCCATATGGAAATAGCTGCAAAAAGCAAAAAAAAATTAAAACTTAAAATGTCAGTATTGACTTTTTCTTTTATTTGCCTGAACTCTGTCAAAATATATGTATTAAAGGGTTGTCCACTACTAGGACAACCCCTTCTGAATCTGAATGTTTTCCTCTGTTAAAATAAAATCACCTACACTCACCTCATGTACTGTGTTCCAGCAGTGTCGGAACTCGCCGACCCGGGGCTCGCATGAGTCCTGCGCCCAATCAGTGCCGGCTTCACAGTCCCCACCTTCGACATATAAGTAGAGATGGGTGAACCCGAAGAGTAAAGTTCAACTTCCGTACCTAACACCATTCGTACCGAACACTAAGAATAAGTCTGTATTACTGTTCAGGTTCGGCCCTCGAACACCAGGTGTTTGTCGCGCTGTCATGTGTATGACAGAGCGACAAACACCCCTTATGATCGACGGTAAAATTATCACCGCCGATCGGAGAGCCGCAGTTCTCACGCTGTCAATTGGCAGCGTGAGCCCACAGTTATGATCGGAGGTATAAAGTTTACCTCCAGTCTTTGGTGTGGGGTGATGGAATTACTGCTTCCATCAGCCGAAGCCCGCTGCCACTAATAACAATGAGAGCAGGAGAGGCAGATTGGGGTATTCATCAGTTGGTGCCTGCACTGTAAATAATTTTTTTTTTAAAAAAAACAGCATGGGTTCACCTGTATTTTTGATAACCAGCCAGGCAAAACTCACAGCTGGGGGCTGCAACCCTCAGCTATCAGCATTAGCAAGGCTGTTTATCAAGAATACAGGGTTCGCCCACTCAGATTATTTAAATAAATTAAAAAACGGTGTGGGGTCCCCCCAATTTTTGACAACCAGGCAAGCTAAAGCTGACAGCTGGGGCCTGGTATTCTAAGGCTGGTAAGTGGCCATGGATATTGCCCCCCCAGCCTAAAAATAGCAGCCCACAGCCGCCCAGAAAAGGTGAATCTATTAGATGCGTCATTTCTGGGCCTTTGCCCCGCTCTTCCCACTTACCCTGTAGCTTTGGCAAGTGGAGTTCAAGCCCACGGCTTAGTAATGAAGAGGCGTCTATAAGACACCTATCCACCTATCCATTACTAATCCTATAGTTGTTTGGTATATAAAGACACAGCTAGAATAAAGTATTTTATTTGAAATGAAACAAAATATTTTTACTTTTTTAGTTAAAAATAACTAATAAAGTTAAACTCACCTAATTCCCATTCCATTAAATCCGTCTTCTGTAATAAAACCAAAATAAAAAAACAACAATATGCCTCGTCTGTCCTTCGTTCTGTCTTACGCCGTAATCCATGTCTGGGGGATAAGCAGTTTTTCAACCTGGATGGTGCCAAGATGCGACCGTCCAGGCTAAGAACCACTGATGAATGAGCTGCTGCGAGCACAGCATCATTGACTAGCGGTGAAATCATCAAGGTTACTGCCAGTCACTGAGGCTGCGATCCCAGCTGGGAAAATGAACTGCGGTGAGAGATCACTGCTAGCATAGTGAGAAAAAGTCTCACAGTGCAAAGGCGAGTTCACCTTAGTTAAATTCACCATGTTACCACCACTGCTGGCCGTGCCTCCGCTGCTGCCGCTGCCGTGCCGCTCCTCCGGTCTTGTTCTTCGGTCCTGCCGTGCTCCCCGCACGGCAGGAAGCTCCAGGACCTGGCACATGCACCCTGGTCACGCCCCCTCCAAGGTCCTGTATATTCTCAGATCTCCTGACCTGGGTGGCCATGCCCCCACCCAGGTCCTTTATGCTCTCTGATGTCCTAACCTGGAAATCCCAGCAGCCAATCCGGGTAAGGTGTGGGGTATATGAACCTGCTTCCTCTTAACAGTGGTGCCTGGTTATTGTTCAAGCTCCTGCTTCTGCCACCCAGGCCCACATCTATTCTCTGTGTGTGCTATCCTGTGCATCCATACTCCTTTACCCTGCACGTCCGTACTCCTGTACCTTGCTCTGCACGTCTGTGCTCCTGTGTCTTGCTCTGCATGCCCATACCTTGTGCGCTATCCTGCGCATCCATACTCCTTTACCCTGCTCTGCACATCCGTACTCCTGTACCCTGCTCTGCACATCTTTGCTCCTGTGTCTTGCTCTGCATGCCCATACCTTGTGAGCTATCCTGCGTGTCCGTACTCCTTTGCCCTGCCATGCATGTCTGTACTTCTGTATTCTGCTCTGCTCATCCGTACCCTGTACACTGCTCTGCACTTCCATACTCCTGCGCTCAGTTCTGTATGTCCGTCCCTTATGCTCTGGTGTTTGTCAGTCTTCTACGTTTCCCTTTTATTCCATGTCTCTTCCGCTATCTGAGCCGCCCCTCTTGGTATCGGCTACCATGGTATTAGAGATCCCTGGGCTTTTCCCTGACGATCCCTGTATAGGGGTTGATCTTCACTAGGTCAGCTCGCCCCAGGGCTATCTGTTCCACAGTCCAGAGGGACCACTCTTATAGCTTGCCTCACGGAGGAGTTACACACTACAGTGAATTTCTCCAGGTGAACTGTTGTGAACTCGCCTCTGCACCGTGAGACTTTCTCACTGTGTGAGCGGTGATCTCACTGACATCACTGCAGTTCATTTGACCAGCTGGGAAAAAATTGATTTTCAGTCACCCCATTCAAGTGAACAGAGTCCGGGTTCGGATCCAGGTACTGTTCTGTACCCAAACCCGAACTGTTTGTTGGAAAATCTCTAGGGTCTCAGCTACCGGGGGGTAGTTGAAACCCCAGAGAACATGATTGGAATCGGTTTTTACTACCCCCAGTGTAGCTATCGTCGTTATTCACCGAATAATGGCATCTGCAAAAAAAAGTCAGATTTCCCATTTATTTCTCTTTCTTCTGGTACCTACGGTGTCCCTGGACCCTCTGGCTCTGTCCCCTGGTGTCTTCTTCGTGGAAGAAAATGGCAGGAGCATGTATAGTGCGCACACAGAGATCTGCTTGCCGGCACCCGGCAACAATAGGAGATTTTTTCTATTGGTTAATTTTGATCACTGTGATAGACACTATATCACAGTGATCAAAATTAAAAATACAGTAACTCAAACCCCTCTTTATCACCCCCTTAGTTAGGTAAAAACAATAAAAGTAAAAAATATGTTTGGGTCTAGGGTTGGGGCTATCGATGTGGTTTTGGGGTTACGGTTGTGGTGGGGGCATTATGGTTGTTGTGTTGGGGTTAGGGTGGTGTTGGAGTTGCAGTTAGGGTTGTGGTTAGGGTAGGGATTAGGGTCAGGGGTAGGGCTACGTTAGGGTTGGAGTAAGAATTGGGGGGTTTCTAGGTACATCAGGTGGTCTCCAAAAATGTGACATGGCGCACGTCATTGATTCCAGCCAATTTTGCGTTCAAAAAGTCAAACGGTGCTACCTGCCATGCGCCCAAACAGTGACTTTCCCCCACATGGTATGTGTACTCCGAAGAAATTTCACAAATTTTGTGGTCCATTTTCTCTTGCACAACAAATTTTATGGTCCATTTTATCTTGTTACTCTTGTGAAAATAAAAAAGTTTGGGTCTAAAGTAAATTTTTTGTGAAAAAAGTAAATGATCATTTTTTTTTTGCATATTGCTTTAGTTCTCGTGAAGCCCCCGAAGGGCTAATACACTTTTTGTACCCTTAAGGGGTGCAGTTTTTAGAATGGTGTTACTTTTGGGTATTTTCTGTCATATTGACCCCCCGAAACTTGCTTCAAATGTGAGGAGGTCCCTAAAAAAATTGGTTTTGTAAATTTTGTTGGAAAAATGAGAACTCACTGGTCAACTTTTAACCCTTATAATGTCCTAAAAAAATAGTTTCCAAAATTGTGCTGATGTAAAGTAGACATGTGGGAAATGTTATTTATTAACTATTTTCTGCTATATGAATCTCTGAAATAAGGGCACAAAACTGAAAAAAAAAATTAAAATTGCAAAATTTTCTAAATTTCTAAATCATAATGACAACCCAAAACTTACAAATGACCCTGATCAAAAGTTCACATACCCTAGTGATTTTGCCCGGATAACATGCACAGTAGTTGACACAAATGGGTTTGAATGGCTACTAAAGGTAAAATCCTCACCTGTGACCTGTCACAAATGCCAGGAAAATTGTTTGGGATGCAACAAGAAAAACCCACAAATAACATCAGCTGAAATACTGGACTCTCTGAAAACTAGCAGTGTGGCTGTTTCAAGATGCATAATAAGTAGGCACTTGAAGAAAAATGGACTTCATGGTTGAGTCACTTGAAGAAAGCCATTACTGCGCAAATGCCGCAAAGTATGTCACCTACAATACGCAAAACAGCACAGAGACAAGCTTCAAAACTTCTGGAACAATGTAATTTGGAGTGATGAGTAGTGTTGAGCGATACGATACTGCAAATATCGGGTATCGGCCGATATTAGCTGTATTGGGCTTTCGATTCCGAGTACCGATATTTTCGTCATATCGGATACCGGAATCGGATTTGTCACTGTCACTGTGAGTGTCCGTCGGTCGGGTCTGTCAGGAGTCAGCGGCACTTACCTGGCAGAAGATCTCCGGCGGTCACGTCCTGGACTGCTTGATGGCCGCCATTATCTTCTCCCTGGCGGTCACATGCAGTTTTTCGCCATAACTGCAGTGACTGCTGGGTAATCCCGGCCGTAAAGCAGTCAGTCCGATGACGTCACCGCCGGGGAAGCAGGTAATCAGCTGTGCTGCGCCGGGATGACAGCCTCTGCCTGCCTGCCTGCCTCTGATGTCATTCTGATGTAGCAGAGCTGGATCGTCGTGGGACACTCGTTACTATGGACTGCGTCGGACAGGTGGTATACTGCTGTTTTTTTTTTTTTCATTTTTTTACAGATCGATGGCGTCGCAGGATGAGACTGTAATAAAAGTAATGAAAACTGTGTTGTTTTTTTTATTAAATTAAAAAACTTTTTTATGAACATTCACCCGTCCGGGTACATCAACAATTTAACTATTTACATACAGGGACCCTGTCTGGGTTATTTATAATTCTTTGGCAGGGGTGTTCCAGGTACCACCTGGTACTCTTCTGATGCTTGCCAAACATCCGAGACACCAAGGACCACCAGGACCTGATGACGTCGTGTGGCCTGTACAGTCAAGTCGTGACCCGCTATCTGTGTCTGTGTGGCCACCTCTTTCATCTCCCTCCGGGTCTGGAGCCCTATGTCCCGGACTGAACGAACCCCAGGGGGCCTAACAGGCGCCGGGTACGGGCCAGATATCATTATCATGTCCATAGCTGGGGCTGCTGAGGAGACCACTGAGGGAGGCTGGGGAGATTTACGGCGTGGGGTGGGCACTTGTGCAGAGGCCTGGATGTGGGAGGCTGAAGGCTCCGAGGGTCTCACAGGTTCCTGACACTCTGGGGACCAGGGGTCGCACCTGGTGACATTTAGGGCATACCATCCATTGTAACTCCAGTGTCGGGTGTAAGTTACCAAGTCTCCTGGCAACAGGTCCCTCCCCGGGTGTCCTTCTGGGAGGTGAGTCTCCACGTCCCGCCGGGTCACAAACACTTCTAAATAAAGTCCAGGCTCCTGGATGAAGCCCCAACCAGCTTTCAATTTAAAGCTCCGTACTGCACCCTTACGCCGCGGCTCCATCAGGGTTCCTTTATCTTTTCTCATCCGGTCCTTATCTGCCCGGTCCTTCTCGATGTGACGTTGGCGAAGCTTCTGGGATTCGCGCTGCTCCCTTTGTCGCTCGGCTTCTCTCTCCCAACGTCTCCACTCTTCCTCCTGACGCCGGTTGTAATTCTCCTCCACCAGCATCTCCATGTCTCCACCATCAAACTGCAGCTTACGATGTCCGGTTTGTGGCAGCTCTCCTGGCGCCCGACAGTCCTGGCGGCGCTCACCTGCGGAGGAAGCAGCCGGCTCTGGAACAGATGACAGTCGGGGCTCCGGTACAGACAGGTAGACCTCTGGTGCCTGCGCGGCCTCCTCCATGAGGACGGGTGTCGCTTCTTCTGTCTCAGCGACGGGGGCAGACAGCGGGATCTGGGGTGCTGCCGGTGCAGCGTTTTTTGCAGGAACGGGTGCCTCCACTGCGACAACGTCAACATTGCACGATCACATTGCAAAGGCTCGGATGCCCGCACGGACTCCTCTACTAGAACGGGTGCCTCACCATCCGGTACAGACACTTCAGGTAAGAGGGATTGGCGCCGTTCCAAGTTTAGTTTTAGGGCACGCCAGCTGGCTTCCATCCTGGCGACCTCCTCCCGGTGCCGGGCCAGGCCTCTTAGGGTATCCTCCGCTTCTTGCAGCGTAGGAGGGTTTACAGGCCGGGTGCCCAACGGTGGTTCCGTGGCGATCGGGTCGCTTCCGTGGGGGAGAGCTCTGACTGCTCCATCCCTTCACACTTCTGCTCGTGTCCATTAGCCATCTCTGCCAAGTCACATGTGTCATTAGCATCTGGAAAGGGCCCCTCTTTTGTAGTGAGGCGGGACCTTCGTGTTAGTTTCCGCACACTGAGGAGGATGAGGAGGCGGAACTCAAGAGCTGTGGGGCACGATCTTACATTGCAGTACCATTTAGAGTGGTCGGCCATCGTTTTCGCGCCACTGAGTGAGTGTACACCCACGAAGAGCACGCCCTTCTTCTTCACCAGTGCCTCGTCGTGACGCAGATATGGCTGAAAAATGGCAAATACATTCTCTGATGATTTTAGCAATTCTCAAGCACAAAACCAGTTCAATTCAGGCACACAGGACTGGCTTATAGCGAGCTACAGAATCCTGTTCGTGACGCCCAAGTTGAGTCGCACAGAGCCAGAGGTTTTGGGGGTACTCGGCACCGAGCCCGTCGACTTCTATGGGGTATGTCACGGCTTTACCCGGCAATTGAATCAGAGTCTATTTTACTATGTAGAAGTGTATAAACTATAAATATATGTATATATATATGTCACAATGACATGTATATATATATATATATTATATGTATTCTATGTGTGTATATTTTGTGTTTACAACGAAAGAAAGTGTTTTTTTAGTTGCGATATTTTGTTCCCATAGACTTACATTGGACTTCCGGTATCGGAATCGGATATCGACGATATTTAGTGATATCGGTGATACCATTCCGATCCGATATTTTTAGATATCGAGCAGTATCGCTCAACACTAGTGATGAGACCAAAATTGATCTTTTTGGCCACAACCATAAACGTTACATTTGGAGAGAGGTTAACAAGGCCTATCATGAAAGGAACACCATTCCTACTGTAAAGCACAGGGGTGGATCGCTGATGTTTTGGGGGTGTGTGAGCTACAAAGGCAAGGAAGCTTGGTCAAAGTTGAAGTAAAGATGAATGCAGAACGTTATCAGCAAGTACTGGAGGCAAATTTGCAATCATCAACCCAGAAGCTGCGCATGGGACGTACTTGAACGTTCCAAAATGACAACCATCCAAAACACAAGGCCAAGTCGACCTGTCATTGGCTACAGCAGAACAAAGTGAAGATTTTGGAGTGGCCATCTCAGTTGCCTGATCTCAATATCATTGAGATACTCTGGGGAGATCTCAAGTGCGCAGTTCATGCTAAACAGCCCAGGAATTTACAGGAACTGGAGGCTTTTTGCCAAGAAGAGTGGGCAGCTTTACCTTCTGAGAAAATAAAGAACCTCAACCACAACTACCACAAAAGACTTTAAGCTGTCATTTATGTTAGAGGTGCAATACACAGTAATAAGAAATGGGCTATGTGAACTTTTGATCAGGGTCATTTGACTTTCTTCTGGTGACTCGACCATGCAGCACATTTTTCTTCAAGTGCCTCCTTATTGTGAATCTTGAACCAGCCACACCGCTAGTTTTTAGAGAGTCCAGTATTTTAGCTGATGTTATTTGTGGGTTTTTCTTTGCATCCCAAACAATTTTCCTGGCATTTGTCACAGGTGAGGATGTTACCTTTAGTAGCCATTCAAACCCATGTGTGTCAACTTCTGTGCATGTTACCAGGCCAAAATCACCAGGGTATGTGAACTTTTGAGAACAACTGTGTATATATATATATGTATATATATATATACAGTACAGACCAAAAGTTTCGACATACGTTCTCATTCAAAGATTTTTCTGTATTTTCATGACTATGAAAATTGTAGAATCACACTGAAGGCATCAAAACTATGAATTAACACATGTGGAATTATACATTACACTTTACAAAAAAGTGTGAAACAACTGAAAATATGTCTTATATTCTAGGTTCTTCAAAGTAGCCACCTTTTGCTTTGATTACTGCTTTGCACGCAGAAAAGGTGAACGGATGGAATCTACATGCCTAGTTCCCACCGTGAAGCATGGAGGAGGTGGTGTGATGGTGTGGGGGTGCTTTGCTGGTGACACTGTTGGGGATTTATTCAAAATTGTAGCGGTGAGCGGTCCAGCTCACCCCAAACCATCTCGTTAGTTATGGCTAGTGTTGAGCGATACTTCCGGATATCAAGAAGTATCCGATCGGATTGGATCGGACCGATACCCAAAAAGTATCGGGTATCGCCGATTCCGATACCGGAAACCAATGCAAGTCAATGGGACAGAAATATCGTAATTAAAATAAACCCTTTCTTTCCTTGTAAACACTAGATATACACACATAGAATACATATATATATATATATATATATATATACACATGTCATTGTGACATATTATATATATATATATATATTTATAGTTCATACACTTCTACATAGTAAAATAGCCGCTAATTCAATTGCCGGGCAATGCCGGCTTTTGTGAAATTGCAGAACCACCCGACATGAAATGACACATGGTTTACATAGAGTTAACCATGTCATTTCATGTAGTTTGATATATAGTTTTCTGTTGTGAATGTTTTGGAAATGAATTCTGAGCAGAAGCTCCCTCTGGCGGTTACAAACAGTACTGAACCATTCAATGAGGATTGTCAATCAGGATTCACAAACTGGCTTGATATAAGGGAGGTTCCCTCCCATCATGGTTGCCGGTGATCAATTGTTCCTGTCTCAACTGTGGTTCCTGGTTCACTTGGAAGCTTGCTGTGTCTTGCCTCTTCTTCTGCTTTCAGATAAGATATTTTCTGTTTTTGTGCTTACCATTTGCATATTTCTCTGCATTTCTGTGAGGTTAGCCAGGTTCCCCCCCCCAGGGGGCTTGGGCTCCTCTCGGTTCCTCTGGAGCCATTGTTGTTTGTTTGTTTGCCTTTTCCGTTTTTTTCAGTGGCTGCGGCTTAGTTTTGTTACACCAGAGAACTGATTTAGGTGGTAGAGGTCGTGTGATCTCAGGTGTTTTTGCAATCAGTGGCGTTGGCGTTTTTTGGGGTTTTTTTTGGATTGCAGTGAGTATCCTTTCTATCCTTTTCTGTCTAGGCAGATTGGGCCCCAGCGTTTGCTCATACTATTTTCTGTCTGTGTCTGTATTTCCTCTTGTCTAACCGCCATTACATATTTGGGGGCTTCCTCTTTCCTTTTCTATCTTTAGGTGTAGTTAATCTCTCAGGCTGTGACGAGGCGTCTAGGACCAACGTAGGAACGCTCCACGGCTGCCTTTTAGTTGTGGTGGTTAGTCAGGGTACTGCAATCCAATAGATTCCAACCTCTCTGGTGTATTGCCGTTTTTGCCTGCTCTCCTCAGCTACCGAAACATAACAGTTTTCACTAACAATTACATGAGTGTATGTGTGCAAAATTTCACACATGTAGGGGTTAATTAAAGGTGTAAATTCGTTGTAAAAAAAAAAGCATTTTTTTTCTACGAATTTACACCTTTAATTAACCCCTACATGTGTGAAATTTTGCACACATACACTCATGTAATTGTTAGTGAAAATCATATATCAAACTAAATGAAATGACATGGTTAACTCTATGTAAACCATGTGTCATTTCATGTCGGGTCTGTAATTTCACAAAAGCCGGCAATTGAATTAGCGGCTATTATACTATGTAGAAGTATACGTACTATAAATATATATATGTGTCACAATGACTTGTGTGTATATATATATATATATATATATATATGAGGTGTAAAATTGTTGAAAAAAAATGCGTGGGCTCCCGCACTATTTTCTCAACCAGACAGGCAAAGCCAGCGAGTGGGGGCAGATAATAATAGCCCAGAGAGGGACCATTATTTTTGGGCCCCCCCGGCTACTAACATCTGCCCCCAGACACCCCAGAAAAGGCGAATCTATAATTAGAGTCGCCCTTTCTGGCACTTAGCCCGTCTATTCCCATTGCCCTGTAGTGGTGGCGAACGGGTTAATAATGGGTTAAAGCCACCTTGCTATTGAAAGGTGACTTTAAGCCAGGTTAATAATTAAGAGCTGTCAATTAGACAACTATCAATTATTAATCCTATTGTATGAAATAAAAAAAACGCACACACATTAATGAAAAATCATTTTAATGAAATAAATACACAGTTTTTGACCATATTTTATTGTACTGGTAATCCTCGATTCCCTTGTTCTCCTGTAATAAAAATAAAATAATAAAGCAACATTATTCTTACCTATCCGGTGTTCAGTCAGGTCTTCCGATGTAATCCTTGTGAAAGGGTTAACGTTTACTGCAGGGACCGCAGCTAATGCTGCAGGCCTCGCAGTAAACCCCCGAATGAATCATCTCCTCTCCTGGCTGACAGGAGAGGAAGTGGTTAGCTGGGAAGCTTAATTGATTGCTTCCCACTTTCACTTCAGGTCAGCCGGGGACACCGCACAGCATCAGTGATGTCAGAGGGAATCCCGGCTGACCTGAAGTGAACTGATTACCAAAAATAGGGGATCCCCTCGAAAAAAAAACAGATGAAACAGACTACTGGGCCTGGTATTTAAGGATGGTAAGGATCCAAGATCCATGAACCTTGCAAGCCTGATAATACCAGGCCACAGCAGTCTGCTTATCTTGTCTGGTTAACAAAAATAGGGGATCCCCTCGAAAAAAAAATGGCGTGGGGTCCCCCTTATTTTTGTTAACAAGCCAGATGAAGCAGACCACTGAGGCCTGGTATTTCAGGCTGGTAAGGATCCAATATCCATGAACCTTGCAAGCCTGATAATACCAGGCCACAGCAGTCTGTTTAGCTTGGCTGGTTAACAAAAATAGGGCATCCCCTCGAAAAAAAAATGGCGTGGGGGTCCCCCTATTTTTGTTAACCAGCCAAGTAAAAAGCAGACTGCTGCAGCCTGATATTAAAAGACTGTCAAGGCCCATGGATTTTGGCCCTCAACAGCCTGATAATACCAGGCTACAGCAGCCCCACATTTGGCGCATCAAAAGATGTGCCAATTGTGGCACTTTACCCGGCTCTTCCCACTTGCCCTATAGCGGTGGCAAGTGGGGTAATAAGGGGTTAATGTCACCTTTGATTGAACGGTGACAATAAGCCCGGTTAATAATGGAGAGGCGTCAATAAGACATCGATCCATTATTAATCATAAAGTTTGTAAATTTTTTAAAAAAGACACAGCCAGAATAAAGTCTTTTAATGAAATAATACACAACACAGTTTTCATTATTTTTTATTGTACTCTCATCCTGCGACGACATCGATCTCCTGTAAAAAAACAAAAATAACAAACCAACACAAATACTCCTTGTCCGACGTAGTCCAAGATAACGAGTGTCTCACGACGAGTCCAGCTCTGCTACATCTGGATGCCAGGCTCAGCCTGACATCCTGATGCAGCAGAGCTGCTTACCGGTGGAGATTCCCGGCGGTGACGTAATCCGGACTGCTTTACAGCCAGCTGTCGCGAGAGTACAGCTGGCCGAGATTACCCAGTACCCGGCAGTCACGTGCAGTAATCGCGAGAAGCTGCACGTGACCGCCAGGTCATCTTTACCCCTTCAGGGATCCTAAAGGGGCCAACAATCTCTCTCCGCATAATTTCAGCCCAAAACATTACTCCACCTCCTCCTTGTTGGCGCCATAGCCGTGTTTGCATGGGGTGTCCATCAACCAGCCATCCTCCACTCCATCCATCTGGACCATCGAGCGTTGCATGGCACTCATCGGTGAACAAAACAGTTTTGAAGTCAGTCTTCATGTATTGTTTGGCCCACTGGAGCCGTTTCTGCTTGTGTGCAGTGGATAGTGGAGGTCGACAGGATGGCTTACGCACAGCTGCAAACCTCTGAAGGGCCCTGCATCTTGTTGTTCGGGGGATGCTGGAGACACCAGCAGCTTCAAAAACTTGTTTGCTGCTATGACAAGGCTTTTTTGCCGCTGCTCTTTCAACCTGACGTAATTGCCTGTAGGAAAGAGTCCTCAATTTTCCCTTATCAGCACGCACACGTGTGTACTGTGAATCAGCTACATACTTCTTGATTGTGCGATGATCACGATGAAGTGTCTTGGCAATGTTGATTGTAGTCATGCCTTGACCTAAACAATCCACAATTTGTTGCTTCTCAGCAGCCGACACATACTTTTTCTTTCCCATTTTGGCAGAAAATGTAGGCTGCTTAATAATGTGGGACAGCCTTCTTAAGTAGTCTTGCCTTTCATTGGACACACCTGCCAAACTAATTAGCACAGGTGTCTGCAATTGATTACAGTGATATAAAGAGCCCTGACACACATCACCATCAATGAGTTTAACTGACAAACAAAAAAATTCTTACCTTATCACTCCTAAATAATTTTTGCATAATAATTTGGAACACAGTGTAATGCCCTTACAGTTCCCTGATCTTGAACATATTTGAACATCTGTGGCTAGACCTCAAAATAGCAGAACATGAAAGATGACCCAGAAATCTCAAAAATCTGGAATCTGGAAGGATTTTCCAAGGAAGAATGGATGAAAATCTCACAAACAAGAATTGAGACTCTTGTCTAGCAACAATTAACATTTACAAGCTGTGATACTACTAAATGGGGCACAACTAGGTACTAAGCATGTATGGTGTCCAAACTTTTGCATCAGATCATTTTCCTTTTTGTACAGTGGGTACGGAAAGTATTCAGACCTCTTTAAATTTTTCACTCTGTTTCATTGCAGCCATTTGGTAAATTCAAAAAAGTTCATTTTTTTTCTCATTAATGTACACTCTGCACCCCATCTTGACTGAAAAAAACAGAAATGTAGACATTTTTGCAAATTTATTAAAAAAGAAAAGCTGAATGTGAAAGGTGAAGGCAACAGTGATTACAGTGGTGATAGGAGCAGTGACCCCTAACTTGGAAAAATGGCTACAACAGATCCCAGGAGCAACATCTGAACTCTCTGTTCAGAAAAGCGCAATGCTGGGAACAGCTAAGATCCTGCGCGGAACCCTCAAACTCCCAGGCCTCTGGTAGAGGACCAGATAATGAAAAAGGACAACAATAACCACCCCCAGTGGGGTGAGAAGGAAGTATGTATATTGTGAGACAGTGAGAGTATGTGTGTTGAATGGGGTGTACATTTCACCTAGATACTTTGCTGACTGGTATAAGGGAAATGTATGGCTTTGTAAACCTAGTGGTAGAGAAAGGTCACTACACCTTACATTCAGTACACACTTGCAGCTCAGGCCTGAAACCACTCAGCTGTTAATTAGGAGACCAGAAGTAGGTGTCTGCGAACACAGACAGAGAGCTCGCTTAGTCTGGACAAGGAGTCCAGGCACAAGAAGGAGTCTCCAGGAGTATGAGCTGTCTCAGTCTGGGTGCTCGATGTACCCCGGACACAGGAGTAGTCTCTGTGAGAATCCATGCGGATAGCTGCTGAATAGGAGGGGAGCTCTCTCAAGTCTGGACGTTGGATATGCCTTCAGACACAAGGAGGAGACTCTGTGAAACTCCATGCTGGTAAATGCTGAACATATGTGTTGTTTTGGGGACAGGCTGTTAGAGTCTGGTCCCGGATAGAGAGGGAAATCTATCTAAGTGTAGTAAGTGGCTGGACAAGCCCAGGGCTTATGTTTATGATTTGGTTTTGATTATGTTCTGTTTGCTGTGGACTTTAATAAAACTGGTTGCGGCCAGTTTTTACCAGAACTGCTGTCTGTGAATGAACTGTTTCCGTACCACTCCGTCTACCCGGACGGCGATCCCAGAGCTATATCCCCTGAAAAGCTTACAATTGGTGGAGAATACAGGCAGCACAGTGGCTTAGAGACAGCAATAAAGGAGAGAAGTCTGTTGAAGCAGCAGCAGAGAAAAAAAAAGTGTGTCAGCAAAAAACGTCTGATTGGAGCAGTCTTAAAGAGACAGTAGCCCTAATAGACTTTGCAAAGAAAAAAAAAAGTGTCTGCACAGCAAGGCTGAATTTTCTGTGGAAAAGACTGTGGAGTGTGTATGTCTTGAGTGAAGACTGCCGTTGTTGAGACAGAGAAGTCTGACAGCATGGATGACAGCATGGAGGCGCTGTTTGAACAAATGGCGCAAGTTAATGTGCAACATAAGACTGCCGTGGTTGAGACAGATAAGTCCGGCAGTATGGAGGAGCTCGTTGAGTACCTGGTCCAGGCCCAGCGGAGCATGCAGCAGAGCATGGAGCGGCAGCGCCTGCAGCATCAGCAGCGCATGCAGCAGGCCCAGCAGCAATTCCTGCAGCAGCAGCAGGAGAATAACCGGTTGTTTTTTGAGCAGGTTGCAGCATTACAAAAGACTTGCAGTGCATCGTCCCAAAGTAATGTTGCAAAGTCACCTGCATTGTCCGCTGTAAAGAAGGCGGTAAGACGGTCCCTGAAAAAGATGACACCTCGTGACGATGTGGAGGTATATCTCACTAGGTTTGAGGGACTGGCAGAGAAGGAGAATCTGCCCCTATCTGAATGGGCCATGATGGTCGCACCCTATCTGATTGGAGAACCCCAAAGGGCCTATGCTGACCTGAGCGAGCAGGACAGCCAAGACTATGCCAAGCTGAAAGTGGAGATTCTTACCCGGCTGGGTGTTACGGTGACAGCCCGTGCCAGGGGAGTTCATGACTTGAGATGCAGTTGGGAGTCTGCAGTCAGCAAACCTGATTATGGAGTTGAAAAGGTGATAGTGGACCGCTACACCCAAGCACGTCCTCCTGAGGTACAGCCAGAGGTCGGACAAGGAGACCACCAGGACGCCAATCGTCTGGTCAGCCTGATGGAGAGGGCCTTCGCCACCAAAGACTGCCTCCGTGACCAGCCGTCTGAGAGGTCGTCACTTCAGAGTTCCTGGACACCGAACTCTCCCGGTAAGAGCGTTCCAGCTGTTGGGGTCGTGTGGGTGGGAGAGTGTGATGGACAGTGTTGGAGATGTCGTGAAATTGCAGCCAACTGTCCAATAGAGGGGGAGCCTATGTGTTAATAATAATAATAATAATCTTTATTTTTATATAGCGCTAACATATTCCGCAGCGCTTTACAGTTTGCACACATTATCGTCGCTGTCCCCGATGGGGCTCACATTCTAGATTCCCTATCAGTATGTTTTTTTGGAGTGTGGGAGGAAACCGGAGTACCCGGAGGAAACCCACGCAAACACGGGGAGAACATACAAACTCGTTGCAGATGTTGTCCTAGGTGGGATTCGAACCCAGGACTCCAGCGCTGCAAGGCTGCAGTGCTCACCACTGAGCCACCGTGCTGCCCTGTGTTGTGATGTTGGCGGATCCCTCTCTCCCTGCGCAGAGCCTGTGTGTGTGTCCACCTCAGCCAAAGAGACTGGACCACAGGGGTCCCCGGTGGTTGTAAATGACTGCCCAGCACAGGCCCTCTTGGACTCAGAGAGTCCAGTGACTTCCGTATGGGACAGCCTGATTGATAGGGACTTTATCCCTGATAAACACCTGAGTGTGGTGTGCGTCCATGGAGACACCAAAGTCTACCCAGAGACTGTCGTGGACTTGATCCCCAAACGCGGGGAGGTTTCATGTGAAGTGGGGGTAGTGAAGAACCTGGTGCCCCCCGTCATATTGGGTAATGACTTTCCCGGTCTAAGGATCTCTGGGGGAAAAATGTTTCTGATGGACAGTGTGATGAAGCTCCTATTGAGGGTGCGCAGTCCCGAGGGGCGGAACACAATGCTAGTGGGCCGTTAAACTTATGTGATAATGATGATGATGATGATGATGATGATGATAATGATAATGATAATGATAATGATGATCATGATAATGATGATGACCATGATAATGATGCTGATGCTGATAATGATGATGATCATGATAGTGATGATGATACTGATCATAATCATGATAATGATATTGATAATAATGATGACTGTGATAGTGATGAAATTCCTTTGCAGGTGATGTTGGGAGACGAGGATGGTGGTTCTCGGGAACCGAGTGTCCCTGACTTACCTGTGTCCTGTGACAATTTTGAGAGTGAGCAGTGGCGAGACCCCTCTCTTAAAACGGCCCAGGAAAATATAAATGTTCTAAATGAGGTTTCCCAAGAGCCTGGCTCTGAGGAGAGGTTTCCTCATGTTGCCATAAACACTCACCTGTTGTATAGGGACACTGAAGTCCAGGGAGAGGTCGTGAGCCAGCTCCTTGTACCTGAGCTATATGGAAGTATAGTGCTGGGGTTGTCACATAGTCACATACTTGAGGGACCACCTGAGGGAAACCAGGGACCAGATGGTGAAGTTAATGTTGTGGATGACATGTTAACTAAGGTTCCAGATCAAGATGTGAATGAGAATGAATTGTATAACCCTGACAGTGAGCAGGATGTGAATGAAAATGAAGTGTATAACCCTGAAAGTGAGCAGGATGTGAATGAGAATGAATTGTATAACCCTGACAGTGAGCAGGATGTGAATGAAAATGAAGTGTATAACCCTGAAAGTGAGCCAGATGTGGCTGAGAAAAAGGGGTCAGACAGGGATAGTGGTAGTGATAGTGAATCATCTGATGACAATCAAGCAACCAGTGCAAATGAGGAAGGCATGGTAGCAGAGGAGGTTGAGAGTCCTGAGAGGAAGGCTGATGCTGACCTTGCAGTCGGACAGAAGATGGCATCTGAAGATGTTTTACAGTTGGCCGGTTCCCTGGCGAAGACTAAGGTGAAAGGAGGAGAGCTGAGCTTTAAAGGTAGGACTCTGAAACTGAACACAGCCCAAGTAGATGCTGTTGGAAATGTGAAGTTACCAAGGTATGGTGTGGATCTGTATCGTGCCAAGGACTCTGAGGGAGATGCTGCAGAGGTGGAAAAAGCCATAGAAGTGGTAGTCACCAAGCCAGATGCCTCATCAGAAGCTGAGGTCTCAAGTGAAGCTGTGAGGAACAAGACTGAAGATAAGGGGACTGACTCTGTCCAGGAATCTGTTTCTGCCGAAGACAGCGGCGTGGACGGGTTGCGGTTCGGATCAGTAGCTGCAACTCGTGAAGCTCAGGATGGAAGTTCGGTGCCCGGAGCCCCAGCGGTGTTCCCGAGTGACACTAAGGATCTGGATAAGTCACAAGATGAGATTTTGAGACATCAGGCTGGCGTTGGTGAGCTCAAGCGCACTTTCATGGAGTCTACATCGGAGCCACGTCCCAACAAATGGGAAAAGCGATGTGTCACTCCGTTGCCGCTGCAGACACACGGGAGCTCAGATGGGATGCAGAACATGGTGGAAGAGAAGAATCCGGCAGGTTCTGAGTATACAGATGCAGCTATCAAGGAGAACTTGAAAGCCGGAATAAATGGAAATATTGGAGACCATAATGATGTGACTGAAGAGGTAGAATGTAAGACTGACGGTAGGGCTTCTGAGCATGTTCTACCAGAAGAGCCTGAAGAAGGGGCCGAAGACATAAAAGACGTCCAACAGGTACCAGATGAATTGATGACTTCTCAGAAAAAACTCCAAACTGTGATGAAGGAGTGTGATGAAAGCCATGAGCATCTTCGTGAGGTCAATGAAGTAAAAGGAAGGATACAGGGAATCTCTTCGTTGCAAGAGCAAATGCTGCTCAATAAGTCTAAGGCTCTATATAAGAATGCTGTTGTTACGGTAGAACATTACAATTCAGCTGGAGACTTAGCGGATGAATTATGTGTACTGCAAAAGAAAAACGATCAGCTCCTTCTACAGTCCCAATTTGAGTTGAGCGATACTTTCCGATATCCAAAAGTATCGGAATCGGAATGGTATCGCCGATACCATTAAAATATCGGCGATACCCGATACCGATACCGGAAGTCCCATGTAAGTCTATGGGAACAAAATATCGGAATTAAAAAATCCCCATTCTTGCCTTGTTGGTTAATTGTACATGAAGGAAAACAACAAAGAGTAATGTACAATGTATTGTGGAAGGTTGAGGAGACATTAAAGGCATAGATGTTTAACCCAATCAAATGGAATAGCATAAATATTTTTTTTTTTAAAGATGTTCGGATTGACGAAGAAATTGACAATGTTGTTAACGTTTTTTCTATTTTGGCAAATATGTATATTTCACAACTTCCATGCTCTTCACCTTTTTAACTTTTCACACACTTTCTCCTTCATAATCTTCAGCAGCATCATCTTTTTCATCAAATTATTCTTCATCTTCACCTTCTTTATCTTCTTCTTAAACTTCTTGCTATTCATCTTTTTGTTAACATTACTCAGATTCTTCTTATTAAACTATTATTCTTATTCATATTGTACTTCATCTTCTTCATCATATTCTTATTTGTGACAGAGAATCCTGTACTTGTAATCTGTCAAAGTATGAATTTTTCATCCTTCCGTTCTTGCTGTCACAAAAGATTTAAATTACAACAGTATTTGTCCGTGTTCAGTTTAGCCTGCAGCAGCAGGCATTTTCCAGGGGCACCACGAGGAGGAACGGACTCACCCCCATACACTGCTTAGTCTTCTTCTGCTTAGAATTTAGAGCATATATTTTGCTCTTCATTTTGGTCTTATACTTCATGTTCTTCTGCTTTTTGATCTTCTGCTTATTGTTCTTAAGTCTCTTGTTCTGTATCTTGTAGTTTGTCTTAACCTTCTTAGTCCTGTTTGGTAATCTTTTATTTCTTCTTTGTGATGGTGTTTAGGCTGGTTGGCTTGATGCTCGTCGTCCTTGTGGTTGTCATCTTCTTCGGGGTGGTCATCAGGGTCGTCGTCTTCATTGTTGGAGATCCAGAGTGATTACCCAAAAAAGCATTGAAAAAATCTTCAATTTGTAAATGTAGCAGAAGGTACAAGAGCCAATGCAAGTAACGAGGACCAGCTGACTGTGCTGGAACCCGGAGGGGCAGCAGAAGGAAAAGAGCCAATGGCACAACCGAGGACCAGCTGACGTTACTGGGACACGGTTACTAAGCAGGAGGTACCTGTGCTCCAAAGCACTACCAAGGACCAGCAGACATTGCTGGAACTCGGATACCGAGATGGAGGCACCTAGGCCAAAGGCACTGCGGAGAACCAGCTGACGGTACTGGAACCCGGACGGGTAGCAGAAGGTACAAGAGCCAATGCAAGTAACGAGGACCAGCTGACTGTGCTGGAACCCTGGAGGGGCAGCAGAAGGAAAAGAGCCAATGGCACAACCGAGGACCAGCTGACGTTACTGGGACACGGTTACTAAGCAGGAGGTACCTGTGCTCCAAAGCACTACCAAGGACCAGCAGACATTGCTGGAACTCGGATACCGAGATGGAGGCACCTAGGCCAAAGGCACTGCGGAGAACCAGCTGACGGTACTGGAACCCGGACGGGTAGCAGAAGGTACCCATGGAAATTTAAGATGACAGGCCGCGAGCCGGCCGCAGTTACCGAATCCCACAGTACTACAGTGGGTGATTGTCCTATTGTCACAACGGAAACAGCCTTTATTTGCATATCCCGCAGCACACATAGGAAGCACCTAAACTCCAAGCACCATAGAGTCGGCTAACCCGACCGCAACACGACAGGACAACTTATTGGAGGCTAAGTGACGTTTACACTGACAGGAAACAGATGGCGTGCTGTAACCAGTCTGGGCAGGAGTGAGTACCCGTGCCAATGACACTTCCGAGCAACAACTGGCGGTGTTGTAGCCCAGGGATGAGAAGAGAACATGGTGGAGGCAGCAGGACTTTTTGCCGTTATCACAGCAGGGGAACAGCTGACATTACTGAACCCCAGTAACACAGGAGCAAGTGTTGACTGTGCTAACAGCACTTCCGAGCAACAACTGGCAGTGTTGTAGCCCAGGGATGAGAAGAGAACAGGGTGGAGGCAGCAGGACTTTTTGCCGTTCACACAGCAGGGGAACAGCTGACATTACTGAACCCCAGTAACACAGGAGCAAGTGTTGACTGTGCTAACAGCACTTCCGAGCTACAACTGGCGGTGTTGTAGCCCAGGGATGAGAAGAGAACATGGTGGAGGCAGCAGGACTTTTTGCCGTTATCACAGCAGGGGAACAGCTGACATTACTGAACCCCAGTAACACAGGAGCAAGTGTTGACTGTGCTAACAGCACTTCCGAGCTACAACTGGCGGTGTTGTAGCCCAGGGATGAGAAGAGAACAGGTGGAGGCAGCAGGACTTTTTGCCGTTCACACAGCAGGGGAACAGCTGACATTACTGAACCCCAGTAACACAGGAGCAAGTGTTGACTGTGCTAACAGCACTTCCGAGCACAACTGGCAGTGTTGTAGCCCAGGGATGAGAAGAGAACAGGGTGGAGGCAGCAGGACTTTTTGCCGTTCACACAGCAGGGGAACAGCTGACATTACTGAACCCCAGTAACACAGGAGCAAGTGTTAGCTGTGCTAACAGCACTTCCGAGCTAACAACTGGCGGTGTTGTAGCCCAGGGATGAGAAGAGAACATGGTGGAGGCAGCAGGACTTTTTGCCGTTCACACAGCAGGGGAACAGCTGACATTACTGAACCCCAGTAACACAGGAGCAAGTGTTGACTGTGCTAACAGCACTTCCGAGCTACAACTGGCGGTGTTGTAGCCCAGGGATGAGAAGAGAACATGGTGGAGGCAGCAGGACTTTTTGCCGTTCACACAGCAGGGGAACAGCTGACATTACTGAACCCCAGTAACACAGGAGCAAGTGTTGACTGTGCTAACAGCACTTCCGAGCAACAACTGGCAGTGTTGTAGCCCAGGGATGAGAAGAGAACATGGTGGAGGCAGCAGGACTTTTTGCCGTTCACACAGCAGGGGAACAGCTGACATTACTGAACCCCAGTAACACAGGAGCAAGTGTTGACTGTGCTAACAGCACTTCCGAGCACAACTGGCAGTGTTGTAGCCCAGGGATGAGAAGAGAACAGGGTGGAGGCAGCAGGACTTTTTGCCGTTCACACAGCAGGGGAACAGCTGACATTACTGAACCCCAGTAACACAGGAGCAAGTGTGACTGTGCCAACAGCACTTCCGAGCACAACTGGCAGTGTTGTAGCCCAGGGATGAGAAGAGAACATGGTGGAGGCAGCAGGACTTTTTGCCGTTATCACAGCAGGGAACAGCTGACATTACTGAACCCCAGTAACACAGGAGCAAGTGTTGACTGTGCTAACAGCACTTCCGAGCTACAACTGGCGTGTTGTAGCCCAGGGATGAGAAGAGAACAGGGTGGAGGCAGCAGGACTTTTTGCCGTTCACACAGCAGGGGAACAGCTGACATTACTGAACCCCAGTAACACAGGAGCAAGTGTTGACTGTGCTAACAGCACTTCCGAGCTACAACTGGCAGTGTTGTAGCCCAGGATGAGAAGAGAACATGGTGGAGGCAGCAGGACTTTTATGCCGTTATCACAGCAGGGGAACAGCTGACATTACTGAACCCCAGTAACACAGGAGCAAGTGTTGACTGTGCTAACAGCACTTCCGAGCTACAACTGGCGGTGTTGTAGCCCAGGGATGAGAAGAGAACATGGTGGAGGCAGCAGGACTTTTTGCCGTTCACACAGCAGGGGAACAGCTGACATTACTGAACCCCAGTAACACAGGAGCAAGTGTTGACTGTGCTAACAGCACTTCCGAGCTACAACTGGCGGTGTTGTAGCCCAGGGATGAGAAGAGAACATGGTGGAGGCAGCAGGACTTTTTGCCGTATCAACAGCAGGGGAACAGCTGACATTACTGAACCCCAGTAACACAGGAGCAAGTGTTGACTGTGCTAACAGCACTTCCGAGCTACAACTGGCGGTGTATGTAGCCCAGGGATGAGAAGAGAACATGGTGGAGGCAGCAGGACTTTTTGCCGTTATCACAGCAGGGGAACAGCTGACATTACTGAACCCCAGTAACACAGGAGCAAGTGTTGACTGTGCTAACAGCACTTCCGAGCTACAACTGGCGTTTTGTAGTACCAAGGGATGAGAAGAGAACATGGTGGAGGCAGCAGGACTTTTTGCCTTCACACAGCAGGGGAACAGCTGACATTACTGAACCCCAGTAACACAGGAGCAAGTGTTGACTGTGCTAACAGCACTTCCGAGCAACAACTGGCAGTGTTGTAGCCAGGGATGAGAAGAGAACATGGTGGAGGCAGCAGGACTTTTTGCCGTTCACACAGCAGGGGAACAGCTGACATTACTGAACCCCAGTAACACAGGAGCAAGTGTTGACTGTGCTAACAGCACTTCCGAGCAACAACTGGCAGTGTTGTAGCCCAGGGATGAGAAGAGAACATGGTGGAGGCAGCAGGACTTTTTGCCGTTACACAGCAGGGGAACAGCTGACATTACTGAACCCCAGTAACACAGGAGCAAGTGTAGACTGTGCTAACAGCACTTCCGAGCTACAACTGGCAGTGTTGTAGCCCAGGGATGAGAAGAGAACATGGTGGAGGCAGCAGGACTTTTTGCCGTTATCACAGCAGGGGAACAGCTGACATTACTGAACCCCAGTAACACAGGAGCAAGTGTTGACTGTGCTAACAGCACTTCCGAGCAACAACTGGCAGTGTTGTAGCCCAGGGATGAGAAGAGAACAGGGTGGAGGCAGCAGGACTTTTTGCAGTTCACACAGCAGGGGAACAGCTGACATTACTGAACCCCAGTAACACAGGAGCAAGTGTTGACTGTGCTAACAGCACTTCCGAGCTACAACTGGCGGTGTTGTAGCCCAGGGATGAGAAGAGAACAGGGTGGAGGCAGCAGGACTTTTTGCCGTTCACACAGCAGGGGAACAGCTGACATTACTGAACCCCAGTAACACAGGAGCAAGTGTTGACTGTGCTAACAGCACTTCCGAGCTACAACTGGCGGTGTTGTAGCCCAGGGATGAGAAGAGAACAGGGTGGAGGCAGCAGGACTTTTTGCCGTTATCACAGCAGGGGAACAGCTGACATTACTGAACCCCAGTAACACAGGAGCAAGTGTAGACTGTGCTAACAGCACTTCCGAGCTACAACTGGCGGTGTTGTAGCCCAGGGTCAAGGAGGATGTTTAAATACTATATCAAGTATTTTCCTTGTTACGTGTCAATTAAAAATGTCTATACTCCAAACAAGAGAAATATAAACTTTAGTACCATAAGATGATGATTTAACTTAAAAAAATATATGTAAATTAATAATTTACAAACATAAACGCATACATTAACATGTTGAAAAGCAATGCAAACCACAATTAAAATAGGTTAAATAATCTGCTATACGGTTTAAAATAAAAGCATACAAGTACACATCAGAATCCATTAATGATGGGTAAGTAACAGTATGTACACCATTTTTATTGTGTAGACAATGAATGGCTGACTTAAAAACATAATCAGCATTAGAAGTTTTCTTTGACATTCATAAAACTTTACATTTGGTGAATAATATCACTAAAATTTTTAAAAAAATATCTAAAATTTCCATCATGTAATACTGATAATATGTGCCAATCATTTATATTAACAAAACAAAAATTTAAAAAGTGCATAGTGCAGAGTGAAAACAGATATTTATGCCTGACTGTGGACTTGCAAGCATGACAACGGATAGATAAGGTATATATAGATGAGACTGCATAGCCACAGATGGTGAATGGCGATGTAATACTGTACCTCAATAAAGTGTGCGTTACTACTACATCCTTTTTTTTATCTAGCTTTATAAAAGGTTACGTGCATGTATGGTTGCGCCTTTGTTTGGACGCACAGACTGGCTTCCTGCTGTGACGCGTTGGGTATTGGAGCGTCTGTACGTCTTATGACGCAGACTAACATTCACGGTGCGCATCGTTCATCATCGCAAGCGTACCGACAACACAAAGGCGTTGTCATGACTGCTTTACTCAGTAAACATGCACCTATGATGAAACATACACGCATGTGCCCTATTACATAACAAGCTACAAGAAAAACGAGTGTGAGGTGTGACACAGCTGTTTTGTTAAGGTACAGTATTATATCGACATTGTACAGATGTCGCTATTCAGTCTGATAAATATATATCATTCACGTATTCTATCAGTTGTCGTTCTTTCAGCACCACTTACAGGTATATATTTTGCTATTGTGACTATGCACTATTGACTTTACCAAGGTAATGCATGATTTTTGTTAGCGATTATCATGTTTACATGAAGGACCTTTATGATATGGGCTGTTAACTTTCTAATCAAATATGTATTTTTTAAAATGACACAAATATAAGTAATGTTGAAGAGGACTATTCCTACATGCATTGTTTGCACAATATTACAGGTGTACATCACGTCCCTTAATCAACATTGGATTATTATATTTACTTGTATGCTTTTATTTCAAAGGCAAGAACACTGAAGTATAACCTTCGCACTGCAGCAGTTGTCAAATTTCAACCCACATTATGCACTTCCAACATTGCAGTATTTGAGTCATCATGATGTGAGTTGGATTTGTCTAAGCTATGGAGTGACAAGGTTGACCATCAGTATCCTATAGCATAAGTAGGCTTTTGTGTTTGCATTTGATTTCGACATGTGCATATCTGTAATAATATGTCACAATTATTTTGTTACAGATTTTGACAAAGACAAATCATTTTATGTTTGAAAGTTGACGTTTCAAATGTTTACAGCTTAGAAATCATGTGTAGCCTCATACTAGTGTAGCACTAGACACTTTGAGATGTCATGTTTTTTTCACCATGATTAGGTAGCTAGCAGTAATTTTGCCGACACACAGCAGGGAACAGCAGGCGTTACTGAACCCCACAAACACATCAGCGATTGTTTTCATCTGTGCATCTAACACTTCTGAGCAGCAACTGGCGCTGTTGAAGCCCAGGTCAAGGAGGGTGTAGTCAGGAGCCTAGTATGAGAACGTTTGAAGTTGAAGTTGTAGTTAGCAGCAGTAATTTTTGCCAGACACACAGCAGGGAACAGCAGGCGTTACTGAACCCCACAAACACATCAGAGATTGTTTTCATCTGTGCATCTAACACTTCTGAGCAGCAACTGGCGCTGTTGAAGCCCAGGGTCAAGGAGGGTGTAGGCAGAGGCCTAGTATGAGACGTTTGAAGTTGAAGTTGTAGTTAGCAGCAGTAATTTTTGCCAGACACACAGCAGGGGAACAGCAGGCGTTACTGAACCCCACAAACACATCAGCGATTGTTTTCATCTGTGCATCTAACACTTCTGAGCAGCAACTGGCGCTGTTGAAGCCCAGGGTCAAGGAGGGTGTAGGCAGAGGCCTAGTATGAGACGTTTGAAGTTGAAGTTGTAGTTAGCAGCAGTAATTTTTGCCGACACACAGCAGGGGAACAGCAGGCGTTACTGAACCCCACAAACACATCAGCGATTGTTTTCATCTGTGCATCTAACACTTCTGAGCAGCAACTGGCGCTGTTGAAGCCCAGGGTCAAGGAGGTGTAGGCAGAGGCCTAGTATGAGACGTTTGAAGTTGAAGTTGTAGTTAGCAGCAGTAATTTTTGCCGGACACACAGCAGGGGAACAGCAGGCGTTACTGAACCCCACAAACACATCAGCGATTGTTTTCATCTGTGCATCTAACACTTCTGAGCAGCAACTGGCGCTGTTGAAGCCCAGGGTCAAGGAGGGTGTAGGCACAAAATATTGAGTTGCCTTGTTACGTGGCCATTGCAAATGTATGTACTTCAAACAAGAATAAATGAAGTTTTACTAGGACAATAAAATGATGAATTTCAATTCCAAGAATAGAAAAATATTTATACTTGAGAGTCCTCTGTGGTTGATACCGTTTAATGGCTAACTGAAAATATGGTAACAAATTCAAAGCTTTCGAGACTACTCAAGTCTCTTCATCAGGCTAAGACTAAAAAAAAAAGGAAGAATCACATATTTCTACACACAACAGGACACAGGAATAGGTAAGACAAGTGAGGGAGGGACAAGTGAGGGGAGACCGGCCAAAAAATGAGAACAAGGATGAATTATCACGCCACACACGATAAGACAAAATAATGGATTTACCTGTGGCAAAACACTTTTGTATGCCCGGTCATAGCATGATGGATATGGAATTACTGATATTAAAATATAACTTCAAATATGACAAAGATACAAAGGTTTCAGAATATAAGCTCATAATGACCTTTGACACTGTTAGTGATGGAATGAATAGATCACACGGATTTATGTCATTCTATATCAATTAAGGAATCTGCGTCTCTACCCTTCCAGGGGCATGAAAACACAAAACCAGACCCCAATCAGAGGGCAATAAAACTTTTATCGTTATCTAGGAACTGTTCCAATATTTATGTTCATCCTTCTGTGAAAATGACAGTTCTGCTACACGTCACTTACTTGTCTTACCTATTGCACTATTCCTGTGTCCTGTTGTGTATAGAAATATGTGATGCTTCATTTTTTGGTTTAGTCTTTGCCTGATGAAGAGACGTGAGTAGCCTCGAAAGCTTGCAATTTGTTACCATCTTTTCAGTTATCCATTCAAAGGTATCAACCACTGCGGACTCTCAAGTCTAAATATTTATCTATCTACTGGCTAACACGGTACAAAGATACACATGTTTCCTAACTTCAAGAATAAAAATAAAGACACTGCAAATATAAACGCATATATGCACATGCCAACAAGAAATGGAACAACACACCACCCAAAAAATTGGTTACAAAATATAGTGTTGTAAATTTAACAATAAAAGTCCATTTTTGTATTTATGAATAATGCTTAAGGAACGCTATGTTAAACCATAACATAGTGAAGACAATGGATTTTGTAATAGTCACTTATCATCATCATCATTGCAATTTAGATGTGACAGTCACAGACATTTCAATTATTTAAGTTAATAAAATAGTTACTTTGTACACCATGTATGACATGTCCAGCATGGACTCATCAATGTGATGACACAATAATGTACGATAAAAAATAACCATTTAAAAAAACATAATGCATTGTCACAATTTAAGTGTGTGCCTGCAAGTGTAGGTGAAACAAAGGCTACGGATAGCAAAGGTATATTCTATGTCTGTATCAGACAGTGGACAGCCTCTGATGGGTAATGGCGATGTTATACTGTACGTCAATAAAGTCTGCGGCTGCAATCATGCATTTTTTGCTTGTACAGTGTTGAAGAGGGTAAAAGCATGTCTGGTTGCGCAAGGCTTTATCCGTCAACACTACCTTCCTACTGTCACACGTAGGGTAGGGTAGCGTGTGTCAATTAGATGACTCTATAAAATGTGACGTTACGCAGCGTTATTGCGCCCTAGGGACGCCAAAAATACGACAGCAGTAATCATTTACTGTCTAATACTCCACCTATGACCAACCAAAAAAGACCGTTCCCTCTTTAACAATCTACAAGACTAACAAGCATAATGGTTGACGCTGACTTTATTGAGGTACAGTATTACATCGACATTGTCCATGAGTAACTATGCACTGTGATACCTATATACCATTATTAACCCCTTCATGACCTGTGACACAGCGTATGTGTCATGAAAGGATCGCGTTCCTGCGGGTCGGGTGACCAGGGTCACTGAAAGGTCACCCAACACGCAGGCACAAGACCCTTTGTGCTTCACCACAGGGGGGTTGGCTCAACCCCTACGTGGCTACGATCGCTCTGATTGGCTGTTAAAAGTGAAACAGTGCTCCCTTTATTCCGAGCCCCGACGTGTGCCCAAACAGTGGTTTACCCCCACATATGGGTATCAGCGTACTCAGTAAAAATTGCACAACAACTTTGGGGTCTAATTTCTCCTGTTACTCTTGGGAAAAAAAAATTGGGGACTAAAAAAATTATTTTTGTGGAAAAAAAAATGATTTTTTATTTTCACAGCTCTGCGTTATAAACTTCTGTGAAGAACTTGGAGATTCAAAGTGCTCACCACACATCTAGGAGGAGTTCCTTGGGGATCTAGTTTCCAAAATGGGGTCACTTGGGGGGGTTTCTACTGTTTAGGCACATCAAGGGCTCTCCAAACGTAACATGACGCCCGCAGACCATTCCATCAAGTCGGCATTTCAAAACGTCACTACTTTCCTTCCGAGCCCCGACGTGTGCCCAGACAGTAGTTTTCTCCCACATATGGGGTACCAGTGTACTCAGGACAAACTGTACAACAACTTTTAGGGTCCAATTTCTCCTGTTACCGTTGTGAAAATAAAAAATTGTGGGTTAAAAAAATAATTTTTTGAGGAAAAAAATATTTTTTTGTTTTTACAGCTCTGCATTATAAACTTCTGTGAAGCACGTGGGGGTTCAAGGTGCTCACCACACATCTGGATAAGTTCTTTGGGGGGTCTAGTTTACAAAATGGGGTCACTTGTGGTTGGTTTCTACTGTTTGGGCACATCAAGGGCTCTGCAAACGTAACAAGATGCCCGCAGACCATTCCATCAAGTCGGCATTTCAAAGCGTCACTACATCCCTTCCGAGCACTGACGTGTGCCCAAACAGTGGTTACCCCCCACATATGGGGTACCAGATTACTCAGGACAAACTGGACAACAACTTTTGGGGTCCAATTTCTCCTGTAACCATTGTGAAAATAAAAAATAGGGGCTAAAAAATTCATTTTTTGAGAAAAAAAATGATTTTTTATTTTCAGGGCTGTGCTTTATAAACTTCTGTATAGCACCTGGGGGTTCAAAGTGCTCACTGTGCATCTAAATAAGTTCCTTAGGGGTCTTGTTTCCAAAATGGGGTCATTTGTGGGGGAGCTCCAAAGTTTAGGCACACAGGGGCTCTCCAAACATGACATGGTGTCCGCTAACGATTGGAGCTAATTTTCCATTAAAGTCAAATGGCGCTCTTTCCCTTCTGAGCCCTGCTGTGCACCAAAACAGTGGTTTCCCTCTCATATGGGACACCAGCGTACTCAGGAAAAACTGGACAACAACTTTTGGTGTCCAATTTATCCTGTTACCCTTTGGGAAAATAAAAAAATAGGCTAAAAAATCATTTTTGAGAAACAAAAAATGATTTATTTTCACTGCTCTGCGTTTATAAACTTCTGTGAAGCACTTGGGGGTTCAAAGTGCTCACTACACATCTAGATAAGCTCCTTTGTGGGTCTAGTTTCCAAAATGGGGTCACTTGTGGGGGGGTTTCTACTGTTTAGGCACATCAGGGGCTCTGCAAACGCAACATGACGCCCGCAGAACATTCCATCAAGTCTGCATTCCAAAATGGCGCTCCTTACCTTCTGAGCTCTCCCATGCGCCAAAACAGTGGTTGCCCCCCACATATGGGGTATTGGTGTACTCAGGACAAATTGCACAACAACTTTTGTGGTCCAATTTCTCCTGTTAACCTTGTGAAAATAAAAAATAGCGTGCTAAAAATCAATTTTGAGGAAAAAAATGATTTTTTTATTTTCACTGCTCTGCGTTATAAACTTCTATGAAGCACTTGGGGGTTCAGAGTGCTCACAACACATCTAGATAAGTTCCATAAGAGGTCTAGTTTCCAAAATGGTGTCACATGTGGGGTTATTTCATTGTTTAGGCACACAGGGTCTCTCCAAACGCGTCATGGTGTCCGCTAATGATTGGAGCTAATTTTCCATTCAAAAAGTCAAATGGCGCTCCTTCCCTTCTGAGCCCTGCTGTGCACCGAAACAGTGGTTTATGACCACATATGAGGTATCTGTGCACTCAGGAGAAATTGCCCAACAAATTTTAGGATCCATTTTATCCTGTTGCCCATGCAAAAATGAAAAAATTGATGCTAAAATAAAATTTTTGTTGGAAAAATTAAAATGTCCATTTTTTCCTTCCAAGTTGCTTTAGTTCCTGTGAAGCACCTGAAGGGTTAATAATCTTCTTGAATGTAGTTTTAAGTAGCTTGAGGGGTGCAGTTTTTATAATGGTGTCATTTTTGGGTATTTTCTACCATATAGACCCCTCAAAGTGTCTTCAAATGTGAGGTGGTCCCGAAAAAAAATGGTTTTGTAAATTTTGCTGTAAAAATGAGAAATCGCTGGTCAACTTTTAACCCTTATAACTTCCTAAAAAAAAAAATTTTTGCTCCAAAATAGTGCTGATGCAAAGAAGACAAGTGGGAAATGTTATTTATTAACTATTTTGTGTCACATAACTCTCTGGTTTAACAGAATAAAAATTCAAAATTTGAAAATTGCGAAATTTTCAAAATTTTCACCAAATTTCCATTTTTTTCACAAATAAATGCAAAAATTATCGACCTAAATTTACCACTAACATGAAGCCCAATATGTCACGAAAAAACAGTCTCAGAATCGCTAGGATCCGTTGAAGCGTTCCTGAGTTATTACCTCATAAAGGGACACTGGTCAGAATTTCAAAAAATGGCAAGGTCATGAAGGGGTTAATTTATATCTGTTGTGGTTGTTTCAACAGCACTTGCAGGTATAACTAGTACTACCTATTGTCAGTATGCATGATGCACTTTCTAGATGTAATAATTTATTATTGCACATTATTACCAGGTTTAGATGCTGGCCATTTCATATATGGTGTGTGAAGTTACAGTTGGCATCAGTATGTGTATTTTATAATGTCTGTCATAAATAAAACTCGTGATGATGATGATGAGGATTTTATGATTCGTACATCCATTGACTGCATTATCTTACAGGTACAGATAAAGTTCCTTAAAAAGCATTAATTGATAAGTATGAAATGTACTTTTATGCATTAATTTCAAAAAGTGAAGACTATGTTTTAGTTTTTGTTACCATTTATAATAGACATGTGCAGATATGCGCTGTGATGACAAATTATTATTTGTCCATATTTGTCATAAAAATTTATCATTCTAGGCCTGGAAAACTTCACAATTTCATGTTTTAAGCATAACAATCAGAGTGACGGCTCTTCCCTATTTGGAGCATGTTCGACATGGGTTTTTCTGTGCATGTGTAGGGAACAGGAGACTTGTTGCCGGACACACAGCAGGGGAACAGCTGGCGTTACTGAACCCCACTAACACTATAGCTTGTGTATTGGTCTGTGGACACGACACTTCTGAGCAGCAACTGGCAGTGTTGTAGCACAGGGAGTAGAGTTCAGGTGGTAGAAAGATGAACATAACAGGAGACATGGATAACGTTGCGAACCAGTTATTTAATCTGAAAACGGACAGACAAATTCTGGCGAGATCCATGCCTTGTTCATTTTCAGAAAAGTAAGCCGGTCTACATTATCGGAGGATAGTCGCATGCGACGGTCTGTTAGTACACCACCTGCGGCACTAAAGACGCGCTCCGATAATACACTGGCAGCAGGGCAAGCCAGCACCTCCAATGCATACTGGCTAAGCTCTGGCCATGTATCCAGCTTAGAGACCCAAAACTTGAATGGGGAAGAGCCATCTGGGAGTACACTGAGAGGGAAAGACATGTAGTCTGTCACCATCTTACGGAAACGTTGCCTCCTGCTGACTGGAGCCGTCTCGGATGGTGTAGACATTGGTGGCGCTGCCACAAAACTTCGCCACATTTGGAACATACTGGTCTTGCCCTGTGCAGAGGCGCTGCTTGTGCTCCCTCTTGTTGCAGAGCTGTCTCCACTGCCTCGATGCACAGAGCTGCTTTGTAAAGCAGTAGCAGCAGCAGTGCTCTCGGCTGGAATGGAGAACATTATGGATTGCACCAGTGTGTCTTGGTACTCCCGCATTTTACGCTCCCGGTTCAATGGTGTGATGAGGCTTTGTAAGTTGTCCCGGTAGCGAGGGTCTAGGAGGGTGTACACCCAATAATCAGACGTGGTGAGAATGTGGGCGATGCGGCGGTCGTTTCTCAGGCACTGCAGCATGAAATCAACCATGTGCTGCAGACTCCCAACTGGCCAAGAAACGCTGTCCACTGCAAGAGGCGTCATCTCTGCCTGCTCTGCATCACCCCACCCTCGCTCTACATACTGACTAGAGCGTTGTGTACCTCCCTCTGGAGCGATGTCTTCCTCCTCCATTGACTCCTCCTCATCCTCCTCACAAAGTGAACACTGCCCAGCCCTTTGTGAGGAACCACGTTGCGCTGACTGTCCAGAAGGTGATGGAATTTGTGACTCCTCATCCTCCACCTCTTCCAAAACCTCATCCCTTATTGCTTGCAGTGTTTTTTGAAGCAGGCAGATAAGGGGGACAGTCAGGCTGACTAGTGCATCATCTGCACTCGCCATCCGCGTTGACTCATCAAACGCACGCAAAACGTGGCAGATGTCCTTCTTAGAGGCCCACTCAGTAGTGGTGAAGTGTGAACGACGCAAATTGCGAGTTGATTGCGCCTGATGCAGCTGATACTCCATTACTGCTGGCTGCTGCTCACACAACCGCTCCAACATATGTAACGTGGAATTCCACCTGGTGGGTACGTCACATATAATGCGATGTTCAGGAAGGCGAAATCTGCGTTGCAGAGCTGCAATGCGCGATCTGGCCATGCTGGAACGTCGCAAGTGAGCGCACTCTAGGCGGACCTTGTGCAGCAGTGCATCAAGATCCGGATAGTCCCTCAAAAAACTCTGCACGACCAAGTTGAGCACATGTGCCAGACATGGTATGTGAGTGAGGTTGCCAAGGGCCAGAGCTGCCACCAGATTTTGGCCATTGTCACACACTACCAAGCCTGGCTGGAGATTCGCTGGCAAAAACCACACGTCGCTCTCCTGCTTGATGGCATTCCAGAGCTCCTGCGCTGTGTGGCTTCGATTCCCCATGTAAATTAATTTCAGGACGGCCTGTTGACGTTTGGCCAACCGCTGTGCTCATATCGGTCGCATCAGGTAAGTGTTCACGGGTCCATGTGGAGGTAGACCGTGACGGCTCCTGCAGCGATGATTCTGAGGAACTGGAGTAGGAGGAGGAGTCAATGTGGACAGACTTGATTCCTGCAATCCTTGGAGTTGGCAGAACACGTACAGCGCCACTCTCAAGATCTGTACCCGGCTCCACAACATTGACCCAATGGGCAGTGAGGGAAAGGTATCGTCCCTGGCCATAGGTACTGGTCCACGCATCGGTGGTCAGGTGGACCTTGCTACTGACGGCGTTTAGTAGCGCATGTTTAATTTTTCCCTCGACATGCTTTTGCAGACCAGGGACGGCTTGCCTGCTGAAATAAAATCGGCTGGGCACATTGTATTGTGGGACTGCCAATGCCATAAAGTTACGGAAAGTGTCAGTCTCCACCAGCCTGAATGACAGCATTTCAAGGGACAGGAGTTTTGCAATGCCAGCATTCAGAGCCTGTGCTCGTGGATGGTTTGCCGAGTATGGCCGTCTTTTATCCCATGCCTGTGCTACCGATGGCTGTTTTGTGGCCTGGGAGTGTGAGGATGACAGGGAACTTGCAGCTGTGGGTGGAATAACACTGGGTCTCTGGACAACAGTTACAGAGGTTCTTCCATGGCGATCCTGTGAGGAAGCCGAACCAGCTGTGTGTGAGCTGGAGGAAGAGGCTCCAACACGAGCTGAAGATGTAGGTGCTGCTGTAGGTTGGCCTACATCTCCAGTGTGTCTTTGTAACTCAGCTACGTGCTTTGTCCGTACATGTTTCCACATATTTGTGGTATTGAGGTTACTGGTATTTTTACCTCTTTTAACTTTTTGATTACACAGCTTGCATTTGACATAGCAAATATCATCTGCAAGTGTGTCAAAAAAGGACCACGCAGTGCAAGTCCTGGGAGCGCCCGTTTTGGCTGTTGGAAGAGAACTGCTACGAACGGGTGCCAAACTGGAGGGTACAGGCAACCGAGTCTGCAGCCTACCTCTCCCTACTGTTTGGACCGTTGGGGCAATCTCTTCCTCAGAGCTGCTACCACCACCTTCCTGTTCCTCACGCCATGTTGGGTCTTGGACCTCATCATCTCCACTACCCTCTTCCAACACCTGCTGCTGTTGGGTGGTCTGGCCAGCACCTTGCTCAACAGAAAATGGCACCTGAGTCTCATCATCATCAGATGCGTTCTGTGGTGTGCTGACCATCGGCACTGGCTCACCCGCCTCTTCAGATTCAGAGAGACACAGCTGTTGCGCATCACTGCACACTGCCTCTCCTTCACATTCCAGAATGCTGCTTGGCTGGTCCCCTGTTTCCAAGCCAACAGATTCTGAGAACAGAAGCAGAGACTCAGCTGGCTCCAGTTCAGAACTCTCTGACTGCCTGGGCAATTTGGCAGGCGGTGAAGAGACAGATGGTTGTTCAACAGTGCTGTGGTCCTGAGAGGAGGTGGAAGCAATTGAAGTCGATGCATTGGCTGCCATCCAACCAACAACGGCTTCAATTTGTTCTTCCCGCAGCAGGGGGGTACGCTGAGCTCCTACAAAAGTGCGCATAAAGGAACGCTCACGGGGAAAACTGGTGGATGCTGTGTCACTGGGTGCGGCAGCAGCAGGCACAGAATCCCCACGTCCTCTCCCTGCTGCAACTCCACGGCCACGACCACGTGCCTTACTCCCTGCCTTCTTCATCTTGGTAGATTGATAAAGAAAGTCAGAAAAGTTATAAGGCCTAAGTGTGGTTATTCCTCACAGACTACAGTGAACACTGAAACACAACTGTTCAGTAGCTGTGAAACGCCCCTTTGTCTACTTCTATAGTGTTTGCAACCAATGTATTGTATACGGATGGAAGCGCGTCACACTAATAGATTAGATTTTTTTCAAATATAATGGAGCAGCACCAATTAGAGAAAAATGTGAAGGATGAGGCAGTGACACACGCTCAGCAGACTACAACCAGCATAGTTGAAGAACTAACTGGAGCGTGATCTGCACTCAAAAAATGAAAAGCTCACAGACTACAGTGAACACTGAAACACAACTGCTCAGTAGCTGTGAAAGGCCCCTTTGTCTACTTCTATAGTGTTTGCAACCAATGTATTGTATACGGATGGAAGCGCGTCACACTAATAGATTAGATTTTTTTCAAATATAATGGAGCAGCACCAATTAGTGAAGGATGAGGCAGTGACACACGCTCAGCAGACTACAACCAGCAGTGGTTGAAGAACTAACTGGAGCGTGATCTGCACTCAAAAAATGAAAAGCTCACAGACTACAGTGAACACTGAAACACAACTGTTCAGTAGCTGTGAAAGGCCCCTTTGTCTACTTCTATAGTGTTTGCAACCAATGTATTGTATACGGATGGAAGCGCGTCACACTAATAGATTAGATTTTTTTCAAATATAATGGAGCAGCACCAATTAGAGAAAAATGTGAAGGATGAGGCAGTGACACACGCTCAGCAGACTACAACCAGCAGTAGTTGAAGAACTAACTGGAGCGTGATCTGCACTCAAAAAATGAAAAGCTCACAGACTACAGTGAACACTGAAACACAACTGTTCAGTAGCTGTGAAAGGCCCCTTTGTCTACTTCTATAGTGTTTGCAACCAATGTATTGTATACGGATGGAAGCGCGTCACACTAATAGATTAGATTTTTTTCAAATATAATGGAGCAGCACCAATTAGTGAAGGATGAGGCAGTGACACACGCTCAGCAGACTACAACCAGCAGTGGTTGAAGAACTAACTGGAGCGTAATCTGCACTCAAAAAATGAAAAGCTCACAGACTACAGTGAACACTGAAACACAACTGTTCAGTAGCTGTGAAAGGCCCCTTTGTCTACTTCTATAGTGTTTGCAACCAAGTATTGTATACGGATGGAAGCGCGTCACACTAATAGATTAGATTTTTTTCAAATATAATGGAGCAGCACCAATTAGTGAAGGATGAGGCAGTGACACACGCTCAGCAGACTACAACCAGCAGTGGTTGAAGAACTAACTGGAGCGTGATCTGCACTCAAAAAATGAAAAGCTCACAGACTACAGTGAACACTGAAACACAACTGTTCAGTAGCTGTGAAAGGCCCCTTTGTCTACTTCTATAGTGTTTGCAACCAATGTATTGTATACGGATGGAAGCGCGTCACACTAATAGATTAGATTTTTTTCAAATATAATGGAGCAGCACCAATTAGAGAAAAATGTGAAGGATGAGGCAGTGACACACGCTCAGCAGACTACAACCAGCAGTAGTTGAAGAACTAACTGGAGCGTGATCTGCACTCAAAAAATGAAAAGCTCACAGACTACAGTGAACACTGAAACACAACTGTTCAGTAGCTGTGAAAGGCCCCTTTGTCTACTTCTATAGTGTTTGCAACCAATGTATTGTATACGGATGGAAGCGCGTCACACTAATAGATTAGATTTTTTCAAATATAATGGAGCAGCACCAATTAGTGAAGGATGAGGCAGTGACACACGCTCAGCAGACTACAACCAGCAGTGGTTGAAGAACTAACTGGAGCGTAATCTGCACTCAAAAAATGAAAAGCTCACAGACTACAGTGAACACTGAAACACAACTGTTCAGTAGCTGTGAAACGCCCCTTTGTCTACTTCTATAGTGTTTGCAACCAATGTATTGTATACGGATGGAAGCGAATCACACTAATAGATTAGATTTTTTTAAAATATAATGGAGCTGCACCAATTCCACAAAATCAAATAAAAAAAAGAGTCAGTGAGTGACACGTGCAGATGCCTACAAACAGCGGTGGATGCAGAGCAAACTGCAGCGTCACCTGCACTCTCACAGACACCTTGCACAGAGCTGTTAAAACAACACTGGCAAAAGGAAGCTTTACACAGTGGTTGGTAAACTAGCCTGCCTAAAGCACAGTAGAGTACACAAAATCGCAATGTCTAACTGTCCCTCAGAGTCAGCACAGCAGCGTTCTGTCCCTAACTGAGTTCACAGCACAGTGACGCTAAAATGGAGGCGGCGCCTTTTATAGTGCATTCTGACATCATTTCAGCAGCCAATCACAGCCATGCCATTAGTTAAGATGACTGCAGCATTACAGGATGTGCCCACACTTCATAAGATTCCTCATTGGCTGACTAAAATCACATTGCCTCTCAAAGAATTATGGGAACTTCCGATTCCGGTATACGATATATGAAAAATATCGGAACTAAGTATCGGAATTCCGATACAGCGAATATCGGCCGATACCCGATACTTGCGGTATCGGAATGCTCAACACTAGTCCCAATCATTTGAACAGTATAGCTTAAAATGGTCAGAGACCATGGCAGAGGAGCTTAAGGTCTGTGAAATAGACTTTATGAGTCAACCGATATTCAAGAAAATAGATGTGCTAAAGAGGGTTCAAGGGGAACTAGAGAAAAGTGAAAAACCCCCTATACCTTCTGTGATAGTTGGTGACACATGGTCAGTGCACCAAGGACAGGAGGTACGTGAGTTTCTGAGGAAGAGTCAGCAGAAGTGTTCTGATGTGCCGGGTCGTACTTCTCTGGCCAGGCACTATATCGAAACTGAGCCCGGCCCTAAGGTCAAGATGAAACCGTGCAGGATACCCGAGGCCCGCAGAGAGCATAGGCCTGGGAGGGTACAGGGTAGTGCGGATGCTTCAGATGAAGAGAAAGTTGATGTTGGCTATGGCTCAGGTGAAGATACAGATGACAGTAGTGAAGATGAAGCTGATGAGGGCCATGACTGGTCCAGAGTTCACTGTCTCTTTTGGATTGTTGACCAGCCCTCCGGTCTGGATGACCAGCCCTCTGGTCTGGAGAAGAGGGGGGGGATATGTGAGACAGTGAGAGTATGTGTGTTGAATGGGGTGTACATTTCACCTAGATACTTTGCTGACTGGTATGAGGGAAATGTATGGCTTTGTAAACCTAGTGGTAGAGAAAGGTCACTACACCTTACATTCAGTACACACTTGCAGCTCAGGCCTGAAACCACTCAGCTGTTAATTAGGAGACCAGAAGTAGGTGTCTGCGAACACAGACAGAGAGCTCGCTTAGTCTGGACAAGGAGTCCAGGCACAAGAAGGAGTCTCCAGGAGTATGAGCTGTCTCAGTCTGGGTGCTCGATGTACCCCGGACACAGGAGTAGTCTCTGTGAGAATCCATGCGGATAGCTGCTGAATAGGAGGGGAGCTCTCTCAAGTCTGGACGTTGGATATGCCTTCAGACACAAGGAGGAGACTCTGTGAAACTCCATGCTGGTAAATGCTGAACATATGTGTTGTTTTGGGGACAGGCTGTTAGAGTCTGGTCCCGGATAGAGAGGGAAATCTATCTAAGTGTAGTAAGTGGCTGGACAAGCCCAGGGCTTATGTTTATGATTTGGTTTTGATTATGTTCGGTTTGCTGTGGACTTTAATAAAACTGGTTGCGGCCAGTTTTTACCAGAACTGCTGTCTGTGAATGAACTGTTTCCGTGCCACTCCGTCTACCCGGACGGCGATCCCAGGGCTATATCCCCTGAAAAGCTTACAATATATATATATATATATAATATAAATATATATATATATATATATATTGTAAGGATTAGGTCTCGCTTATGTGCGACCGGAGGTAAGCAGGAGGGTCACTTCACTTGGTTCTTCAAGCAAGTTTATTCACACTTCATAAACTTGCTTAAAACAGAAAACAAAAACAGCCTTCTCTGGCACAAAGTAACAAAAAAGCAGATATAAAGTCCTTGCACTCTAGCAGATTAGTCTCTTCAGAGCACACACACCTGTGGTCAGCAGTAGGCTCATTTATATCCAGACACCCAGCTAACACAGAACACATGACTGGTCATGTGGTAGTGACATCATCACAGGTCCTCAAACCACATACACGGCTATAGTGATGCCACTACCCAGGGCTAATGTGTACTGGGCTACATAACAGAGACAATCTGAGCCAGATACCTCCCGTCTATTACACAACCCTTTGCCACTCTACAACATATATACAGTACAGACTAAAAGTTTGGACACACCTTCTCATTCAAAGATTTTTCTGTATTTTCATGACTATGAAAATTGTACATTCACACTGAAGGCATCACAACTATGAAGTAACACATGTGGAATTATACATTACACTTTACAAAAAAGTGTGAAACAGCTGAAAATATGTCTTATATTCTAGGTTCTTCAAAGTAGCCACCTTTTGCTTTGATTACTGCTTTGCACGCAGAAAAGGTGAACGGATGGACTCTACATGCCTAGTTCCCACCGTGAAGCATGGAGGAGGTGGTGTGATGGTGTGGGGTGCTTTGCTGGTGACACTGTTGGGGATTTATTCAAAATTGAAGGCATACTGAACCAGCATGGCTACCACAGCATCTTGCAGCGGCATGCTATTCCATCCGGTTTGCGTTTAGTTGGACCATCATTTATTTTTCAACAGGACAATGACTCCAAACACACCTCCAGACTGTGTAAGGGCTATTTGACCAAGAAGGAGAGTGTTGGGGTGCTACGCCAGATGACCTGGCCTCTACAGTCTCCAGACCTGAACCCAATCGAGATGGTTTGGGGTGAGCTGGACCACTCACAGCTTCAATTTTGGATAAATCCCCAACAGTGTCACCAGAAAAGCACCCCCACACCATCACACCTCCTCCTCCATGCTTCACGGTGGGAACTAGGCATGTAGAGTCCATCCGTTCACCTTTTCTGCGTACAAAGTAGTAATCAAAGCAAAAGGTGGCTACTTTGAAGAACCTAGAATATAAGACATATTTTCAGTTGTTTCACACTTTCTTGTAAAGTGTAATGTATAATCCCACATGTTTTAATTCATAGTTTTGATGCCTTCAGTGTGATTTTACAATTTACATAGTCATGAAAATACAGAAAAATCTTTGAATGAGAAGGTGTGTCCAAACTTTTGGTCTGTACTGTATATATATATACATACATATATATATATATATATATATACACATATATATATATATATATATATATATATACATATATATATATATATATACACACTGTTCAAAAAAATAAAGGGAAAACTTAACAGATTATAACCAAGTAAATCAAGCTTCTGGGAAATCAAACTGATTGACAAACAATTTCACATGCTGTTGTGCAAATGGAATAGATATCAGATGGAAATTATTGGCAATTATCAAGACACACTCAATAAAGGAGTGGTTCTGCAGCTTGGGACCACAGACCACATCTCAGTACCAATGCTTTCTGGCTGATGTTTTGGTCACTTTTGAATGTTGGTTGTGCTTTCATACTCGTAGTAGCATGAGACAGACTCTACAACCCACACAAGTGGCTCAGGTAGTGCAGCTCATCCAGGATGGCACATCAATGCAAGCTGTGGCAAGAAGGTTTGCTGTGTCTGTCATCGTAGTGTCCAGAGGCTGGAAGCGCTACCAGGAGGCAGGCAAGTACACCAGGAGATGTGGATGTGGCCGTAGGAGGGCAACAATCGAGCAGCAGGACCGCTACCTCCGCCTTTGTGCAAGGAGGAACAGGAGGAGCACTGCCAGAGCCCTGCAAAATGATCTCCAGCAGGCCACAATTATGCATGTGTCTGCACAAACGGTTAGAAACCGACTCCATGAGGATGGTGTGAGTGCCTGACGTGCACAGATGGGGGTTGTGCACACAGCCCAACACCTTGCAGGATGCTTGACAATTGCCACAGAACACCAGGATTGGTAAATTCACCACTGACGCCCTGTGTTCTTCACAGATGAAAGCAGGTTCACACTGAGCATATGCGACAGACGTGACAGAGTCTGGAGACGCCGTGGAGAGCGATCTTCTGCCTGCAACATCCTTCAGCATGACCGGTTTGGCAGTGGGTCAGTAATGGTGTGGGGTGGCATTTCTTTGGAGGGTCGCACAGCCCTCCATGTGCTCACCAGAGGTAGCCTGACTGCCATTAGGTACCGAGATGAGATCCTCAGACCCCTTGTGAGACCATATGCTGGTGCGGTTGGCCCTGGGTTCCTTCTAATGCAGGACAATGCCAGACCTCATATGGCTGGAGTGTGTCAGCAGTTTCTGCAAGATGAAGGCATTGAAGCTATGGATTGGCCAGTCCATTTCCCAGACCTGAATCCGATTGAGCACATCTGGGACATCATGTCTCGCTCCATCCACCAATGTCACATTGCACCACAGACTGTCCAGGAGTAGACGGATGCTTTAGTTCAGGTCTGGTAGGAGATCCCTCAGGAGACCATCCGCCACCTAATCAGGAGCATGCCCAGGCGTCGTACAGTAGGGAGGTCATACAGGCACGTCGAGGCCACACACAGTACTGAGCATCATTTTGACTTGTTTTAAGGACATTACATTCTGCTTTAATCTTGTGTGTGACTCCAAATCTAGGCCTCCATTGGTTAATAAATTTGATTTTCATTAATGATTTTTGTG
The DNA here is from genome assembly GCA_033576555.1 of Oophaga sylvatica. NCBI lineage: Eukaryota > Metazoa > Chordata > Amphibia > Anura > Dendrobatidae > Oophaga > Oophaga sylvatica. Next base: position 334,665,721 of record JARQOD010000001.1, on the reverse strand, counting down.
TGATTTTGTTGTCAGCACATTCAACTTTGTACAGAACAAAGTATTCAATGAGAATATTTCATTCATTCATATCTAAGATGTGTTATTTGAGTGTTCCCTTTGTTTTTTTCAGCAGTATATATTATTATATTTCTTTGCAATCTTTCTGCAGGCAGTAAGCAGTCAGCTCCTTATGAGTGTGGCTTAGGGCATTCACTGAGAGTAGTCTGGACAGGAAACTGCCTGTCTGTCATTCCCATGTGTTTTACCACTTATTAGTAAAAAGTTAAGTTGACAGGGCTAAACTGCGATTCATGCATGCTTCAACTCGCTTCATAAGCCTATCCTAGAAAGACCCCTCCCTGCTTATGAAATAACCACCTTCTAATATTATCATGTACCGTATGTATGCACAGTATGTGGTGTAATATTCACCTATTTATACTAGATTGTAGAAATTAGCTTTGAATTTCCCTAACATGTGCCAAGGCAATGAAGTGGTGTGAAACATGGCATTCATGGCTTTAAAATAAAAAAAATGGTAGCATATTCACCTACCAGCATCCCCACGAATCCAACGCAGGCAACTCTGGAGGTCTACATGAACATCGGAAGTGATATCTGCACGAAAACCAAAAGACCGCTGAACGCTGAGATTTTTAGCAAAGGTCAGGTGACTAGAAAAGCAATCATCAGATATTTCTCTGATGACGTGCTCTTCTAGTTATGTGACTGCTGAAGCCAAACACAGGTTACAACAGTACTCTGACTTCCGAAAGGCGCTGACATTGTTACCAGAAGCGGCGCATTGCACTGGGGCAACCCGTGTTGGATCCGCAGGGATGCTGCAAGGTGAGTATGCTGTGCTTTTTAATTTTAAAGGGAATCTGTCTCCCCCCGGGGACACTTTTCAGCTATTACTATGGGTATACAGGTAATAGAAATGTTAATCTAGTCTTACCTGTATGCCTCACAGTTGCTGTCTAGATGTGGAGAAATAGACTTTTATGTCATGGGCTAATGATTTCTTCCAGGCTCTGGGGCGTGCAGTGCCTAGGAGAAATCCCTGCCTCTGCTCTTCTTTATACTATACCCCCCCCTCCCATGCACGTCACACTGATTTGTGACGTGCAGTTGTGGTGCTTGAGTCCAGCGCCGGAATCCAGTGCATGCGCTCTGCACCTCGACAATCTGTGCATCTTCCTTCTTTCTATGGTCTGGTTTTTCTGCGCCGGTGCACAAGAACACTGAATACACTGACCATAGAGAGAAGGAAAAGGTACAGATTATCGAGCGAGTGCGCAGGATTCTGGAGCCATAACTGCATGTCACAGGTCAGTGTGACGTGCATGGGAGGGGGGTATAGTATAAAGAAGAGCAGAGGCAGGGACTTCTTCTAGGCACTGCATGCCCCAAAGCCTGGAAGAAATCATTAGCCTATGAAATAAGTCTATTTCTCCACATCTAGACAGCATATATGAGGCATACAGGTAAGACTAGATTAACATTTCTATTACCTGTGTGCCCATAGTAATAGCTGAAAAGTGTCCCCGGGGGGAGACAGATTTCCTTTAAGTCCACCAGCCTTGGATCTTTTTCAAAGCAGACTTCTCACATTCTGCTAATAAGCTCCCTTGTGCTATGCACTCTTCATCTCTTCACCATCTCCCCAAACCAGTACCCCTTCCCTCACAACAAAATCCTTTATTTGGCACAACTCTTATCCAATAACCCTGATATAGAGTAGACTTTACAACCTTCGCCATGCCTTGCTGCACACACCTAGTAGTCGGACAAATAGTAAAGAGGGGTAAGGCAGTTTGCTATATACATATCTGAATTGCAAGAATTTAGTAAAGGTCTACAGCTTCTCAATGACTTCCCTACACTGACTTTCTGGCTTAAAACTGAGAACTGCCTGCATAAATTTCTTTTTGGGAGGGGGGCGTTTATACAATTCTGGTAAAATTAATAAGGCAGTTTTATTCGTCGGCTCAGTATGATTACAGCGCTGCCTCATTTATATCATTTTTTATGTTTTGGTGCTTTTATACAATAAAAACTATTTTATATAAAAAATAATTATTTTTGCATCGCTTTATTCTGAGAGCTATAACTTTTTTATTTTTTCACTGATGACACTATACGGGGGCTTGTTTTTTTGCGGGACAAGATGACGTTTTCAGTGGTACCACGTTTATTTATATCCGTCTTTCTGATCTCGTGTTATTCCACTTTTTGTTTGGCAGTATGATGATAAAGCATTGTTTTTTTGCCTTGTTTTTTAATGGTGTTCACTAAAGGGGTTAACTAGTGGGACAGTTTTATAGGGCGGATCGTTACAGATGCGGGGATACCAAATATGTGTACTTTTATTATTTAGATTTTTTTCACTAAAATATTTATTTATTGATATAATAAATATTGTTTTTTTTATTATTTTTAAAATATTTTTACAATTATTTTTTTTTTTAATTTAATTCTTATTTTTACACATTGTCCCACTATGGGACGCTCATTTTCTGCAGGCTTATCGCTTCTATAGCATGACCTTTGACCTGGAGACACGGATGTCGTTGTGACGACATCCGGGTCTCCATGGGAACGATCGGGACCCCATGGCATGCCGTGGGGTCTCCAATCCAAAAGCAGAGGGGCAGTCAGCCCCTCTGCAGCTGCCGGAACGCTGCGATCAACTTTGATCACAGTGTGCCGTGGGTTAAAGTGCCGGGAGCGGTCCATGACCGCTCCTGGCACATAGTGCCGAGTGTCAGCCGTGAGCGCGGCTGATTGTGATGATGTACTATCCCGTCCATGGTCATATGGGCCCAGGGCACATGAACGGGATAGTACGTCCAATGTCAGAAAGGGTTAAAAGCGCCAAAGCATAAAAAAATATATAAATGTGGTATCAATGTAATCGTACTGACCGGAAAAATAAAGCTGCCTTATCAATTTTACCACATGAAGAACGGCATAAAAATAACCCCCCAAAAACAGTTCCTGAATTCCTAGTTTTGTTTATTCTGCCTCTAAAAAACTGGAATAGAAAGCAATCAAAAATGTCATGTGTCCAAAAATGGCACCAATGAAAAGTCAATTCATCCAGTAAAAAACAAGCCCTCACATGACTCTGTCGCAGAAATATGGAAAGATTATAGCTTCCAAAATAAGGGGATGCGCAAAAAAAAGTCTTTTAGTCTGTGACAGCAGCCAAACATTAAAAAAAAATAGAGAATTAGACCTACCGGTAATTTGGTTTCTGGGAACCTTCCACAACAGCATACGAGGTTGTCTCCACATCCTAATGGGGACAGGAAGCACAAAGAGGTTAAAAGCCCCTCCCACCTCCTACTCGCCAGTGATTTATAACGAATACCATAGCACCAGTTACCTTGAGGCTAAGTGCACACGTTCAGGAATGTTTGCAGAATATTCCTGAGCAAAAACAGACTTTTTTTGCGGTAAAAATGCGTGTTTTTTGCGCAGTTTTGGTGCGTTTTTACCGCGATTTTTCCCTGAACTTTCTAGGTCAATAATATAGCGGGAAAAATACTAGAATTCCGCGAAATTAATAAACATGTTGCTTCTTTTTCCGCAATGCGTTTTTTTCGCGGAAAAAAACGCACGATATGCACAAAAATTGTGGAATTCATTCTAAATGATAGGATGCTTAATTCATGCGTTTTTGACGCGTTTTTTCCCGCGAAAAAACGCAAAAAAAAACGCAAATAATCCTGAACGTGTGCACTTAGCCTTAGGCTCCCAGGAATTATCCCAGGAACATAGGGAGGGAATTAGTGCTGTCGTGGAAGGTTCCCAGAAACCGAATTACCAGTAGGTCTAATTTTATTTTCTCTAGTCACCTTCCACGACAGCATAGGAGGAATACCAACCAATTCTGCACTGGGGGGGGACAACAGCCTGGAGTACTTTCCGGCCAAAGACTAGATCCCTATTGGACAATAAGTCCAATCTATAGTGCCTGGTAAAGCTATGTAGTGAAGACCATGTTGCGGCTCTGCAGATCTGCTCGGTGGATGCACCTGCTTTCTCAGCCCAGGAGACTGAGGTAGATCTCGTAGAATGGGCCTTGACCCCGGCCGGGGATGTCATGTTCTGAGCCAGATACGCTTCAGATATGGCCCAATGATCCAATTCGAGATGGTACTCATTGCCACTTTATTCCCTTTATTTCGACCCGATGGATGCACAAATAAATTTTGGTCAACTCTCCGGGAATTGGTTTGTTCTAAGTAGTACAAGATTGTACGTCAAATATCAAGAGTATGGAATTCCTCCTCTTTTGAATTTGCTGGATTCTGGCAAAAAGAGGGGAGGACGATGTCCTGTGACCGGAGGAAATCAGACACAACTTTAAGAAGAAAGGAAGGATCAAGACAGAGAACTATAGAGTCATCTCTAATTATTAAATAAGGTTCTCTTACTGATAAAACTTGCAGCTCTCTTACATGCCTTTCTGTAGTTATAGCGACAAGGAAGGCTGCTTTGTATGAGAGGAGTTGAGGAGTACAGGAAAACAGAGGTTCGAATGGTGGACGTGTGAGACCTTTGAGAACCAAATTTAGATCCCAAGAAGGGACAACAGTCTGCTTCCTGGGATGCAGTCTAAGGGCTGACACCATAAACCTCTTAATCCAACGATGGTTGGCTAAGTGCTGATCTAATACAGCACTCAGGGCAGAGACCTGAACCTTCAGAGTACTGGGTTTAAGGCCTATTTCTAGCATTTTTTGTAGCAAGTCCAGTATTTGTGAAATATTTGGGTGAAAGGGATCAGGTAGATTAGGAAGACACCAAGATGAAAACCTCTTCCACACCTTATTATAAATAGCGTCGATGACTGGTTTCCTGGATATCTGTAACGTTGTAATTACTGTGTCCGAAAGTCCTCTAGCACGTAACACCTGAGCTTCAGTAACCAGGCAGCTAGATTCAGCATTTGAGGATTCGGATGACGAAGGGGCCCCTGCAAAAGATTGTCGTTGTCCAACGGTAAATGAGCTGGTCCGTCAATCTGTAGCTTGATGATGAGGTTAAACCAGCTCCTCTTTGGCCACACAGGAGTTACTAGGATGGTTGAGTTTCTGCCAGCATTGGGATCAGATGAAATGCGTAAGCTAAATCGGAAGCTTCACTTTTGAGCAAAGGCATCTACTCCCATGGAATTGTCCCTGGGGTTTAGGGAAAAATAGGCTTTGACCCATGCATTTTTACTTGA
>JARQOD010000001.1:334460555-334660400 GCA_033576555.1 Oophaga sylvatica | reverse complement strand
CCCATCTCCCCAAACCAGTACCCTTCCCCTCAAACAAAACCTTTATTTGGCCAATCTTACCAAAAAACCCTTTTTAGAGTAGACTTTAAAACCTTCCCAGCCTGTCCCACACCAGGTCGGAAAAATAGAAAGAGGGGTAAGGCATTTGATTTACTATCGAATTGCAAGAATTTAGTAAAGGTCTACAGCTTCTCAGATTCCCTAACGCTTTCTGGCTTAAAAAAAAACCCGCAAAAATTTTTTTTGGGAGGGGGGGTTTATACAATTCTGGTAAATTAAAAGGGCTTTTTATTGTGGCTAGTTGATTACGCGCGCCTTTTTATACATTTTTTATTTTTGGTGTTTTATCAATAAAAACATTTTATATAAAAAAAATTATTTTTGCATCGCTTTTTCGAAGCTTAACTTTTTTTTTTTTTCAGGGGAAATATGGGGGGTTTTTTTTTTGGGGGAAAAAGAGCGTTTTCTGGTACCATTTTATTTTTCCGTTTTTTGATCTCGTGTTTTTCCACTTTTTTTTTGGCAGATGTGAAAACTTGTTTTTTTGCCTTGTTTTTTAATGGTGTTCACTAAAGGGGTTAACTAGTGGGACAGTTTTATAGGGCGGATCGTTACAGATGCGGGGATACCAAATATGTGTACTTTTATTATTTAGATTTTTTTTCACTAAATATTTATTTATTGATATAATAAATATTGTTTTTTTTATTATTTTTAAAATATTTTTCAATTATTTTTTTTTTTTAATTTAATTCTTATTTTTACACATTGTCCCACTATGGGACGCTCATTTTCTGCAGGCTTATCGCTTCTATAGCATGACCTTTGACCTGGAGACACGGATGTCGTTGTGACGACATCCGGGTCTCCATGGGAACGATCGGGACCCCATGGCATGCCGTGGGGTCTCCAATCCAAAGCAGAGGGGCAGTCAGCCCTCTGCAGCTGCCGGAACGCTGCGATCAAACTTTGTTCACAGTGTGCCGTGGGTTAAAGTGCCGGGAGCGGTCCCATGACCGCTCCTGGCACATAGTGCCGAGTGTCAGCCGTGAGCGCGCTGATTGTGTGATGTACTATCCCGTCCATGGTCATATGGGCCCAGGGCACATGAACGGGATAGTACGTCCAATGTCAGAAGGGGTTTAAAAGCGCCAAAGCATAAAAAAAATATATAAATGTGGTATCAATGTAATCGTACTGACCGGAAAAATAAAGCTGCCTTATCAATTTTACCACATGAAGAACGGCATAAAAATAACCCCCAAAAACAGTTCCTGAATTCCTAGTTTTGTTTATTCTGCTCTAAAAAACTGGAATAGAAAGCAATCAAAAATGTCATGTGTCCAAAAATGGCACCAATGAAAAGTCAATTCATCCAGTAAAAAACAAGCCCTCACATGACTCTGTCGCAGAAATATGGAAAGATTATAGCTTCCAAAATAAGGGGATGCGCAAAAAAAGTCTTTTAGTCTGTGACAGCAGCCAAACATTAAAAAAAATAGAGAATTAGACCTACGGTAATTTGGTTTTGGGAACCTTCCACAACAGCATACGAGGTTGTCTCCACATCCTAATGGGGAAGGAAGCACAAAGAGGTTAAAAGCCCCTCCCACCTCCTACTCGCCAGTGATTATAACGAATACCATAGCACCAGTTACCTTGAGGCTAAGTGCACACGTTCAGGAATGTTTGCAGAATATTCCTGAGCAAAAACAGACTTTTTTGCGGTAAAAATGCGTGTTTTTTGCGCAGTTTTGGTGCGTTTTTACCGCAATTTTTCCCTGAACTTTCTAGGTCAATAATATAGCGGGAAAAATACTAGAATTCCGCGAAATTAAAACATGTTGCTTCTTTTTCCGCAATGCGTTTTTTTCGCGGAAAAAAACGCACGATATGCACAAAAATTGTGGAATTCATTCTAAATGATAGGATGCTTAATTCATGCGTTTTTGACGCGTTTTTTCCCACGAAAAAACGCAAAAAAAAACGCAAATAATCCTGAACGTGTGCACTTAGCCTTAGGCTCCCAGGAATTATCCCAGGAACATAGGGAGGGAATTAGTGCGTCGTGGAAGGTTCCCAGAAACCGAATTACCAGTAGGTCTAATTTTATTTTCTCTAGTCACCTTCCCGACAGCATAGGGGGAATACCAACCAATTCTGCACTAGGGGGGGGACAACAGCCTGGAGTACTTTCCGGCCAAAGACTAGATCCCTATTGGACAATAAGTCCAATCTATAGTGCTGGTAAAGCTATGATGTGAAGACATGTTGCGGCTCTGCAGATCTGCTCGGTGGATGCACCTGCTTTCTCAGCCCAGGAGACTGAGGTAGATCTCGTAGAATGGGCCTTGACCCCGGCCGGGGATGTCATGTTCTGAGCCAGATCCTTCAGATATGGCCCAATGATCCAATTCGAGATGGTACTCATTGCCACTTTATTCCCTTTATTTCGACCCGATGGATGCACAAATAAATTTTGGTCAACTCTCCGGGAATTGGTTTGTTCTAAGTAGTACAAGATTGTACGTCAATATCAAGAGTATGGAATTCCTCCTCTTTTGAATTTGCTGGATTCTGGCAAAAAGAGGGGAGGACGATGTCTGTGACCGGAGGAAATCAGACACAACTTTAGAAGAAAGGAAGGATAAGACAGAGAACTATGGTCATCTCTAATTATTAAATAAGGTTCTCTTACTGTAAAACTTGCAGCTCTCTTACATGCCTTTCTGTAGTTATAGCGAACAGGAAGGCTGCTTTGTATGAGAGGAGTTGAGGAGTACAGGAAAACAGAGGTTCGAATGGTGGACGTTGTGAGACCTTTGAGAACCAAATTTAGATCCCAAGAGGGACAACAGTCTGCTTCCTGGGATGCAGTCTAAGGGGCTGACACCATAAACCTCTTAACCAACGATGGTTGGCTAAGTGCTGATCTAATACAGCACTCAGGGCAGAGACCTGAACCTTCAGAGTACTGGGTTTTAAGGCCTATTTCTAGCATTTTTTGTAGCAGTCCAGTATTTGTGAAATATTTGGGTGAAAGGGATCAGGTAGATTAGGAAGACACCAAGATGAAAACCTCTTCCACACTTATTATAAATAGCGTCGATGACTGGTTTCCTGGATATCTGTAACGTTGTAATTACTGTGTCCGAAAGTCCTCTAGCACGTAACACCTGAGCTTCAGTACCAGGCAGCTAGATTAGCATTTGAGGATTCGGATGACGAAGGGGCCCTGCAAAAGATTTGTCGTTGTCCAACGGTAAATGAGCTGGTCCGTCAATCTGTAGCTTGATGATGAGGTTAAACCGCTCCTCTTTGGCCACCAGGGTTACTAGGATGGTTGAGTTTCTGCCAGCATTGGGATCAGATGAAATGCGTAGCTAAATCGGAAGCTTCACTTTTGAGCAAAGGCATCTACTCCCATGGAATTGTCCCTGGGGTTTAGGGAAAAATAGGCTTTGACCCATGCATTTTTACTTGAAGCGAGTAAATCGATCTCTGATAGGCCCCATCTGTCCACCAGCATCTTGAACATTCCCCTGTTCAGGCTCCATTCTCCCAGCTGTATGTCCTGGAGGCTCAAGAAATCTGCCTGAAGTTGGAGGACCCCTTTAAATGGACAGCTGTTAGGGAGAGAGATGTTTTTCGGCCCAACAGAATATTTGGCTCGAAATGCCCTTTAGGCTGTTGAACCTCGTGCTCCCTGATGTTTGAGGTGAGCTACTGTAGTCATCTTGTCTGAATATACTCTGACGTGACATCCGGAGATCAGACTGCTTGCCGCCAGGAGAAGCTTCTCCACCGACTTCAGCTCCATGAAGTTGGAGGACTTGGTACTTATCTTCTGACTCCAGTGTCCCTGAAAAGGAGTATGAGATACTATGGCCCACCAGCCTCTCTTGCTGGCATCGGATGTTATCGTAATCAGAGGAGATTGAGACCAGCTACACCTCTGTGAAGATTTTTAGGGTTCAACCACCAAGGCAGGGAGGCCCCTACACGCCCTGGAGTGCGCACTCTTTTGTTCAGCGAGCTGGGATTTCCGTTCTAGTTCTCGAGAATGTTGGCTTGAAGAACTCTGGAGTGGGCCTGAGCCCAGGACACTGATTAAATACAAGCCGTCATCGAGCCTAGGATCAACATGGCAGCCCAAAGGGTAGGGGACTTCTGTTTCCTGAAATCTAAGATCTTTGCCATCACAGTCAGGCGATGATCTTTGTAGAAAGGATATCTGTTTCCCAGAGTCTAGAAGGACCCCCAGAAATCTTCTCGTTTTGGAGGCTGAAGCTGAGATTTCTTTAGATTTGGGAGCCACCCCAGAGATCGCAGAACATCCAGAGATTTTGCTACGTGACTCCTGAGGATATGAGCGGAAGGGCCTATGACTAACAGATGTCCAGGTAAGGAACAATGCAGATGGCCTGTCTCTGGATATATGACGCCGCCTCTGCCATTATCTTGGAGAAGACTCTTGACGCCGAAGAGATGCCGAAAGGGAGCACGTAGTACTGGTAGTGCTCACTTGCTGGTTCTGCTGTACCGCAAAATTCAAAACTTCCTGTGCCTTGGATGAATTGGCACATAGAAGTAAGCATCCTTCAGGTTGATAGTTGCCATGAAGAAATGAGGACCTATCTAGGGAATGGCTGATTTTACCGATTCCATCTTGAATCTGCGATAGGAAATGTACTGATTGAGACTCTTTAGATTTATGATGATACGTGCCTCCCCTGAAGGTTTTTTTACCAAGAAAAGTTGGAAAAGTTCCCCATTCGTCCTCCGGTACTGGGCAGATTGTGTTTGATCTTAATAGATCCTGGAGACCTGTCATCATCATTATCTGGGCTCCCTGAAATGGTAGGGAGGTGACTCTCAGACCCCGAAGAGGGGAGGACTCGAATATAAGGAGGCCCTCCTTGATAACATTGAGGACCCAATGGCAATTGGAAATGGCCCGCCAACGGTGGAAAAAATTTTTGAGCCTCCCCCCTACCGGGTTGGAGTCATTGTTTATCCTGTTGGTGCTGTTGCTGGGGAATAAAGATGTTCTTCCCCTTTCCCTTAGCATAACTCCATCTCCCAGTTTTTCCTTTCCCCCTTTGTTTGGGAGGTTTGAGGCTGAGAGGCACAAAAAAAAACGCTTCCTGGGGGTCTTTGCTCAGGAAGGTCCTTTTTCCTATCCATGGCTTTCTCCAGAATTTTGTTCAGAGCCGGTCCAAAGACATATTCGCCTTTAAAGAGGATGGAGCATAACTTAATTTTAGAGCCAAAGTGCTCTTCTGGCGGAGATAGATTGAACCAGGGATCTGGCAGCAATACGGATCGATTACATAGATGCATCTGCTAGGAAGGTAGTAGCCCTTTGAATAATAGGCAGAGAGTCCAACAATTCCTCTCTTGAGGTTCCCTGGGATATATGATTATCCAACTCATCCAGCCATCGGAAGAGGGATCTGGCCACACAGGTGGAAGCTATGTTGGACTTTAGTGCAGAGGTGGACGTTTACCAGGATTTTTTTTAGCAGACTTTCTATCTTTCTATCCATTGGATCCCTCAGCTGTGAAGAATCCTCAAAGGGGAGAGCAGTTTTTTTTCGCTACTCTCGCCACTTGTATAATCACCCTAGGAATGTCCCATTTAGGAGAGTCACCCTCCAGAGGAAACCTATGTTTAAGTTCTGAAGGGGTGCTCAGATGTTTCTCTGGAAGTTCCCATTCCTGAGATATCATATCCAGGATGTTTTTATGCACCGGGAAGCCAATCTGTCTCACTGTTTTTAATCCCCCAAACATTTCATCCTGAACAGACTGGGGGAACGACTCCTCCTCCAACCCCATAGTTCTACGTACTGCACTTTACCAGCTCCTCTATATACTATGAGGAGAAAAGATACTTTCTAGCCTCTGAACTTTTAGGGGTTGTAGATTCCTCCCATCTAACCGGAAGATGAAGTATAAGAGTGTTCGGACTCGGAATCCTCTATTTTGATTTTCCTCTTTTTAGAGTGAAATGGTCCCGGAGAAGGAGGTGGCAGAGGGGGAGGGGTAAAAGGTGACTAAGGAGCACTGAAACTCCTGCTTAACAAGGGTACGGATTTCCTCGAGGAGAGAGGGGTGTTCTGCTCTAACCATTTTATCCATGCACACTTGACAGAGCTTCTTCTCCCATAGTGAGTGAAGCTTCATATTGCGATGGCACATTTAGTCTTTTTGGCAGGGTCTTTGTGATGAAGGAGCAGCCACCATCTTGGATACTGGCCTGCTACCAGCTGCCATTTTGTCTGTTCACAGAGCCACAGGCAGCTGGCTGCTCCTGGCCCCCATGGCCTGTGGGCATATTCAATACAACAGGGTTTAGTCTCCACTGTGAATAAAAAGGTCTATTAGTATGCTAAATAGATCACTCCCAAAACAAGACTTCAAAGCTTTAAGGTACTGTCACACTAAGCGAGATCGCTAACGAGATCGCTAAAGCGGAAGCGATTTTATGACGCAGCAGCGATTTCGCTGTGTGTGACATGTAGCGGCGATGTGGCCCCCGCTGCAAAGTCGCTGATCGTTCATGAACGTTCTGAGCCGTTTTTTGGTCGTTGGTGTCCCGCTGGTGAGCCTGAATCGCTGAGTGTGAAACCCTTTATGAACGACTTTACCAGCGGCGCAGGCGGGACTAGGCTTTCCCAACGACCGCAGAGGTCGTTATACAGATCGCTGATCTCTGATGAGATCTTTGTGTTTGGAAGCTAATTAGCAACCATATAGCGATCGCACCAACGATCTCGCCAGGTCGTGTCGTTATCGTGATCGCTGGTGCGATCGCTAAGTGTGACAGTGCCTTTAGTCTGCAGCCACACCAGCAGGGGGCCTGGAGGTGCCTGGGGGCTTCAATTAGATTATACCTGTCAGCTAGACACTGAAAACACATCCATTGTATCTCCCAGCCACTACGACTCCGTTCCAGGATTATGAATTATGAGCACGCCTTTCGAGGTACAGGCTCATAAAAAAATATCTGCGTGATCCTGCGGACCTCGGGCATCTGACAGTGCGATTCCCGAGTCGGTGATGGCTCGGGACCTGAGATATAGAGATTGGGTCACCGTGGAGGGCCAAATGGGCCATATTTGATCACCACGCGACAGGCAAAACAAACTGCATCCACTGGTACCTCTCGTGTACTGATCCAATCGTCCTGGAGAAAGTTAAACCCTTTCTTAGATATTGGGAATACATTCTGCAGGGAGCTGAAGGGTGGAGATTATTAGCCCACCCTCTAACACCGAGGGGAGGGACCTAGCAGGTTTAAGAACTGTGAGCGGATGGCAGACTCTTTCTATTCACCCAGAAGAACAAGGATGATGATCTAAGAAGGAACAAGGGACATATCTGCCAAGGGAGCAGCGGCACACGTTTTGGGGACTGTCCGGCAACTAAGATTCGTACCTGTGGATCGCAGCGCTCCCGGCATCCACATGCAACCTACAGCCTGGTAACATTGACCTCTAGCTAATACCTCTAAGCCTTGCACCATTATTGTTGTATTTTACTCTGACTGCAAATCCACTGTAATTCCGTTGTATAGCTTACTGTATATTTCTGTAATTATCTAGTGCGCCCTTAAGGCAATTAAACCATAAAATTAATTTTGGGCAAATGCTTTTACTCTGATCACGAATCTTAGAATACCCAGTGGGTAACAGGACATCCTCCCTGGCGGCCATTTGCTCTAGGTGCAGTTCCCTTACTGACCGGAGAGAAAAAAGGGGGCGCCGGAGAGCTGTGACTGTGTAGTTACATCACATTGGTGACGTGGGAGAAACCGGGGTTTCCTCCACAGGCTTTATGGGCAGACTTGTTTCCCTGAAAGAGAGGGAGAGAAGTATAAACAGAGGGACCATCTAACCCAATGGCCAAGACCCTACCTTAGGACTCACCTCGCACATAGACTTACTGAGGCTGGGGCGGCGCTGGGCTCTGCAGGAGCAGGGCAGGAAGCACAACACATACTGAGGGGATCAGTCTTACCTGGAGGTGTCTTCTGGCATCTTTATATAGCAATAAACCCTGCCCTCAGTGCAAGCAAACGTTCCCCTCCTCCTCCCTGGGTCCTGAGCAGGCTTCCACTTGGCTTCTGCGTGCTCTGCAATCCAGAGGCTGCAGGAGGCCGAAACCAGAAGTTCATGCATTCCAGCATGGAATGCAAGGCCCGGAAGTGACACGTGCCCTTTGATGACGTCAATTCCGGGACGCCGAACAGCGTATACAGGAGGAAAGACCCGAGAGCTCAGGGAGGCCTCCGGTATGGGGATCACTGGCACACTTTACCCCATACAGGGATGCAGGTGGGCCAGGAGGGTCCAAGACACCACAGACAAGCGGGGAGATGGGAGCAGTACAGAGGAGGAAGGAAGAGCCCACGACCACCACTGCCCGGAAATGTCCTTAGGTAACCTGCAGTCACCGGCCCTGCAGCATACATGATAACCTCTCCATGCCCCATGGGGGACAGGAAAGACACTGGCGAGTAGGAGGTGGGAGGGGCTTTTAACCTCTTTGTGCTTCCTGTCCCCCATTAGAGTGTGGAGAGGACCTCCTATGCTGTCATGGAAGGTGACTAGAGAAAAAATAAATCTAGAATTGCTGTAATCACACTGACCTGAAGAATAAAGTCATCTAATTACTTATACAGCAGGAGGAAGGGTGTAAAAAATAAAAACAATTCTTCACCTGCTGTTGATTTGTTCATTCTGCCTCCCAAAGATCGTAGTAAGGCTTAGCTCACATCTATCCTGCGCTCTATGCTGAGCACTTACATTGAGCTTTCCGTGTAAATCTCTGAAATACTGATTCAGACGGTACCCCATGCGGAAGATTCCCGATAATGAGGCAGATGGAGGCATCGTGGATGCAGTCTGACCTATGATCCGGCGGTGTCTGTTTTTTTAGGCGTACATAAAAGTGCCATTGGCCACAGTTTTATGCCTTTCTGAAAAGAAGGACACAGGTGAACAGAGGCCAGATGGAGTCCAGAGTAACTCTGTTCCCTCATTAGATGAAATTAAGGAAAGAAAGCGCACACAGGGCGATAAAAGTGATATTTTGGGTGAAAATACACGGTTGGTACACTCACCTTTACAGGTTGCGAACAGTCACAACCCCTTGCAGAATGTGAAAGGAACCAGTGGTCGCTGAAGACTCCCGTAGATGCCAATGTCACAGAGGAGGAAGAAAAAGACCGGGTTTTCCAATGTATCCGCACTGACCACGCAAGGACAGAAATATTCTTGAAAGCTTTATTGTGCCGACGTGTTTCGTGGCAAATCTGCCATTTCCTCAGGGCCAAAAAATTACAGTATCTGTTTACAGCAATGTGGGTGTTTCCACAGGAAGTGATGTCTGTTTGTTTGTAATTGTGATGTTATGAAGGTCTTGTATAAAACCATTGCTGTAAACAGATACTGTAATTCTTTGGCCCTGAGGAAGTGGCAGATTTGCCACGAAACGTGTCAGCACAATAAAGCTTTCAAGAATATTTCTGTCCTTTTGTGGTCAGCGCGGATACATTGGAAAACCCGGTCTTTTTCTTCCTCCTCTGTGAAACTCATTAGATGGAAACCCGATATAAGCGCTCAGCAAAGAGCACAGGATAAATGTAATCCCAAATGTTATGTAAAATGTTCTCAATAAAAGCTTCAAATCAATAAAAAAAAAAAAGCCCCCACTCAGGTCCATCATCTGTTAATAAAAATATAGGGGGCTTTCATGTTACTGGTAGCACGAAGTCTCTGGAAAAGTAAAAATGGCTCTGCGCCCCCAAAAGAAATTCTGAAAATTCTGAGCTCCCAAATCCAAATGCGCACCCCTTCTGAGCCACAGTGTTCCAAAACCACATTTAGAATCCACATATTTGGCATTTTATGTAGTGATGAGCGACCTCCTAATTTACGGGTGCATGTCTCCAGAAGAATTAGCTGTGAAAAACATACTGGTGACTACAATTTACTGCTCACTACATCGGTAGTTTGCCCCTAGATTAATTCATCAAGTAATGTAGTTTAGAAATAGAAATACATGCAGCTGCACACTCCAGTCCTGAGTGTCGGCGGCAGTGCCGGGCATTGATGCGAGAGAGACTCGTGCGAGTTTCTCACATCACACTTGCAAGTGTGACCCTGGCCTAAATATTATTTATTAACCATTTTGTGTGACATACTGTAACTCTCTGGTTTAAGGGTATAAAAATTAACTGTTTGAAAACTGTAAAATTTTCACAATTTTTGCCAAATTTCTGATTTTTTCACAAATAAACGCAAGTCATATGGAATAAATATTACCACTATCATGATGTACCATATGTCACAAAAAAAGTCTCAGAATCAGTGGGATCCATTGAAGCATTTGAGAGTTATTACCTCATAAAGTGACACTGGTCAGAATTGTAAATTTGGGTGAAAACAGAATTGGGGGTTAAAGGGTTATTCCTACCCCCACCATTCATCACAAAGACAGTAATACCAACATCTGCCATATGGTGCAGCTACAGAAACAGACAAACAAACTACACTGTTTTCAGAGCTCTCTTAAAAAAAAGAATGGTAGTGGCTCAACAGTTAAGATGAGCAACATTTTCAAGGTTCGGTTCGATTCAGCGAACAACCCAATGTTCCCAGAACAACTTTCGACGAATGGTTTATCGAACATATCCGAACCCCATTGAATTCAATAGGAGACAAAACCAAGTGCATAGACAACACCTTTAGAGGGGCCAAAAAGCTGCCAAAACCGTTCTAATTAGGGGAAGAAAAGGAAAAGTGGCAGCAATTGCCCCAAAGTACAAATACTATAATACCATGCATGGATGCATGGGACAGGGCCTGGGACAAGGCTTGGGCCAGCAATTGTAGCTTAAACATTGATCAGTAACAGGTGCATGAGAGACAGGTGTAAGCCTGGTGCTCAGCCCTACCAAATTCAGGGAACACACAACTTAAAGTCAAAACATTTTCAAAAAATAGGGGCAGACACCAGGAAAAGTGGCATCAATTGACCCACAGTAGAAATTTGATAATGCCACAGCAGCAGTCAGCCATAAGCCATGCATGAGGTATCAGGGTCTGAACTTTGAATTTAAGTTTAAATTAAGACAAGGTAGATGATGGACCGGTGTAAGCCTGCTGTTTTGGGAGCCCCAATAACTCATGCAACCTCTCAAACTGTTTTTTTATTTTTTGCTCGGCCTCACTCAGGTGGCACAAAAATCAGCTCTGTAGACTACTGTTAGGCCGGGAGCACACATGCGAGAAAATCGTCCGACACTCGCATGCGAAATCCCAGCTCTGGCGCCGGCACTCGGGAGTGGAGCGAGCGGCTGCATAGAAATACATGCAGCCGTGCACTCCATTCCCGAGTGCCGGAGCTGGGATTTCACATGCGAGTGTCAGACGATTTCCTCGCATGTGTGATCCCGGCCTTAGAACTATTTAAGGATAGTAACACAGGTAGTTGAGTGAAAGTGCAGGCCTGTCAGTCTGGAGGACCTACAGGCAATACACATGAAGGAGACTCAACTTGGAATCCAAATATTTCAAAAAATTATTGCCACACACCACTAAAGTGGCATACATTTCACAAGAGTAAAAATAGCATAATGGAGCTTTGACACCCCTTCCACTACAGGCAACCCACCAGATGGAGACCCAACTTGGGTCTCCACATTTCAAAAAATTGTTTGCAACATCAGCAGCAGTAGCAACAGCAGGAACAGAAGCCATGACAATGGTGTCACAGACTGCAATAACGCAAGATCAATGCAGCACACTAAAAATTACTTAATGAAAGTTAGGCGGTCTACACTTTTAGGCGTCGGCCGGATATGCTTATCCATCAGCAGTGCTGAAGACACATTCTGAAAGTTAGGCTGTCGGGCCACTCGTCCAAATCCCCTTTGATGGCATTGATAATGAGCTTGAGATACTCCTGCACCATCCTCTCCAGTCATTCACAATGTGTCAGACTTGTACTCTGATCTGCTGGTGTACGGGCTGGTCTAAAAAATGTGTGAAACGACTCACAGAAATTGCTTCTGCCAAAATGCTGCTGGTAATGGATTTGCATTAACGATGTTTCTTTGGTTGGAAGTCTATAACTGCGATGTACACTGTGTGCCGCACTGCTGTCTTGGGGAAAAAAACTCTTAAGATTGTCTACAAGAATGTTTCAATACTCCAGCATGCGAGCGTCCTTTCCAGGGGGAAGCATCTGGCCAAATTTACTCTTGTACCGTGGATCTAACAGAGTGGCAACCTAGCAGTTAGCACTATTTCTAACCCTAAGAATACAGGCATCATGTTGCAGATAGTGCTGTAAGAAGGTGCTAATGTGTCGGGCGCTTCCATGAGGTCCAAGTCCATGGTGTGTTGGTGCCAAGGTAACACTCAAGCTTGCTTCTTCCGTCCCCTCCTGCCAACCACAGACAACAGAGAGGGGATCATTATCTTATTCATCTCCTGACTGTTGCGCGCCCATTACCTCTTCCTCCTCCATTTGTTCCTCGGCTCCTGCACCTTCACTAATAGTTTGTCTGGTACCTTGAGCCCCTCTCGATCACTATAATCCACCCTCCTATGCCACCCGCCTGTGTGAAAAAAAAACGGATATTAGAGATATTGTTATCCCTTTCGCTTCCTCCTCTGCTTCCACCTCTTCCTCTGGGACCACCACCTCGTCTGCCAGACTATTCAAAGAGTGCTCCAGCATGTAGGGGACCAGAATACTAATGCTGATGGCATAGCCGGCGCAATCTTAGCTGCCATTTTGAAACTGTGCATTAGGGTGCATAGGTCCTTCATCTGAGCCCACTCCGCAAGCGTGATTTACACGTTTGTACTGCATTGGCCCAGGCTATGCAAAAGGACATACTGCACCAGGGCTCATCGCTGTTGCCACTGTCGCTGCTACACTGTCACAGGGTGCAGTGGGAACACAGGAGATGAGGAACCTGGGCCCCTGAACTGCCCCTCAGACTAGGGGGAGCCCTGTCTTTCCTTAACTTGGGGGTATCCTTGATGGTAAGGAGGCCCAAGTCACCAACCTGTCCCTATCTCCTGTTTAGCCCGAGATAAACCCCCAACTCCCACCTAAGGAGGTGAACAGTAGTAGAAACCACAGGAAAGGAACAACAGGGAACAAATTAAACTGCAACACAAAGCAAATTAACAGAATGACACAATGTGTGTGTGTGGGGAACACAATATCAAAAGGGAAATAATAACTTGGCTTTCTTTGCTGCAAAGCACCACACAACAGAACAACAACAGTAACTGGACTCCAAACACCAGATATGGCTGACACCAGAGAGCTGCTCCTGCTAGGCTGATTTTCAGAAAGGACCTGTATCACCAACAGTCAGCTGATGCATCAGGTGACCTTTTAAATGATGGTGGGAGTGGTCATCTCCTGCATCAGCTGACCCTGCAGAAATGCAGTAACACCAGATTGCCAGTGGGGGAAAAACTGACTTTAACCCCCAATAGTCCAAAAGGAAAAAAGTTTTAATTGAGTGGAACCAGAGCTGCCATAAATCCAAATATGGATTGTGACAAACGTGCAGTGTGGAATTTCACCATGTAAGCACAATGCATATTAAACGGATAACCATTAGGCCGAAAGACCTTTGCAGTGATGCAAGTCGATGACCTGCGGGATGTGAACAGCAGAACTGAGCACACAGCGACCGTGCTTTCTGCAGCAGCGTATCCAGGCCAGAATAGTGGTGGAGAAATTACTGTACTACCAGGTTGAGGACGTGAGACATGCAAGGAACATGTGTGAGGTTGCCCCAACATAGGGCCGCAACCAGGTTTGTAACGTTATTACACACAGTAGTCACTGCTTCCAGGTTCAGTGGAGACAGTCATTGTTTAAACTCAGCCTGGATAGCTGTCCACAACTCTTTCTCCAAGGCATATTAATTTAAACACTAACTGATTGCAGTAAGCCCTGGCTGCACAGTACGAAGGTGTGGGGATACTCTCTGGACTGTTGGAACGCGTGTTTCATTGAGGGACAGGTTGAGGGCGCAGGTGGAGGCCCTAGAGAAGGTGGAAGAAGCAGTGGAAGAAGTGTTAGATACAGAGATTTGTCCTGTAAGTCTTGGGGGTTCCAAGACTTGTGGAGCTGCCCTTTCCCCACCTGCCCCCACAGCCACCAAAAACATCCACTGCACAGTCAGCTAGATGTAACACCCCTGGCGATGTTTACTTGTCAAGTTGTAAGTGGTGAAATGCACCCTTGCAGACACAGATTTTTTCAAGGAACGGGTGATGTTGTCTGTCACATGCTTATATAGCACAAGCACAGCTTTCTTATAGAAGTAATGGTGACTGGGCAGCTGGTACTGGGGGACCGAGACGGCCATCAGCTTTCAGAAACCGTCTGTATTCATCAGGCGGAAAGGCAGCATTTCTGTGGCCAATAGATTGGAGATGGTGCAGTTCAAGCTCTTAGCTTTGGCATGTGTAGGAGGAAACAATCTTTTATGTGACCACAACTGCTAGCTGCTGTGCTGAGAAATGGTGGAGTAAGGAGAACACGAAGAACTGCTAGACTGTAAGTGAGGTACAGGCGAAGATGTTATGACGAATTGAAAAAGATGTGGTGTGCTTGGTGAAATAAAAACAGCAGGCATCTCAGAAGCAGGCATATTATTATATACAGTGCTTTGTGAAAGTATTCGGCCCCCTGGAACTTTTCAACCTTTTCCCACA
The DNA here is from genome assembly GCA_033576555.1 of Oophaga sylvatica. NCBI lineage: Eukaryota > Metazoa > Chordata > Amphibia > Anura > Dendrobatidae > Oophaga > Oophaga sylvatica. Next base: position 334,645,635 of record JARQOD010000001.1, on the reverse strand, counting down.
TATCATGCTTCAAACATAAATTTACCAAATGTAAATTTTTGGTAAAGAATCAACAACAAGTGGGACACAAATGTGAAATTGAACGAAATTTATTGGTTATTTTAAATTTTTGTGGAAATACATTTTTTGGAAAATTTTTTGGGAAAATGGGGATGCGTCTTATACTCGGAATATACTTACAAGTAGTGTGGCGGCAGCAGGAGCTGGGCGATTCTGCTGCGGTCCGACACTGAAGGGAGATGATCATACTCCCTTTGCAGGCTGGTGCGGCAGGTTCGGTGGTGCTCTGTGGTACGGGGGGCTCTGCATTTTGTGAAAGCCCGGAGACCACCGCACATCCATTACTGCGATGCGGTGGCCTCCGGGAATATGGCCGACAGGGGCGGCGCATGCTCAGATTGAGATCTCGTTGCCGAGATCTCAATCTGAGCATGTGGCGGCCTTTTTCCCGAAGCCCCCCACACATCCATTACTGCAATGCGATGGCCTCCAGGAAAATGGCCGCCGGGGCGGCGCATGCTCAGATTGAGAGCACCGCCGAACCTGCCATATCAGCCTGGGATGGGATTTCCCAGAGGTCATCACATCACAGCAATGGATGTGCGGGGGCTCCGGGCTTTCAGAAAATGCCGGGGGAGCCCCGCACCATGAGCACCGCAGAACCTGCCGCACCAGTCTGGGATGGGAGTCATATCACCAGACAACTGAACACCCCCTGTGACCATGCTCTACCAGCGCTGCCAATCCCCCCTGGTAAGCTGAATTCGGACTGTAAGACGGACCCCCATTTGACACATGAATTTTTTTTCCTTATTTTCCTTCTGAAAATTTGGGGTGTGTCTTATGGTCCGGTGCATTTTATAGTCCGAAAAATACGGTATTTTCCCTAAACAAAATTAAAATGTGCATTTAGATATAGCAGCAGGTTCAATAAATACACAGAGAAAAATTCCAAGTGGATTGATACTTTAGAAGTATAAAAAGAAACCTCAGTAAATATCAAACAAACAGACATACCATATAAGCAGGGAATAACACAGGATAGGAAATCCCAGAACTCCATGCTGCTCAATGAAAACCATTTTTCCAACACACAAAGTGCAAATCCGATAAAAATGGATGTCTCCCTTTTTATTTGCAGACCGATGGCATATGAACCCGCCCACAGACTATAATGGGTTAGTGTTCTATCCATGATAAACACATCTGCATGAGTCAAAAATACATTGCAAGATGAGGGAATATCATAGATAATACATGTACACGAGTCCTAAAGAAATAGCAAGGGGGGAGTCGTACACAGCTCCCAAGAGTGGAGAGGGAAAACCAGCCTAGGACCTCCGGGAGGCTAGAGAGAACTGGCTATAGAAGAGAAGTGAGCACACAAAGAGGAAATAAGTGCAAGATAGAAGCTGTTCTAAGAAATGTAAGCAAGTGAAGTCAGGGTCTCAATTTACACACATAACTTACAGTATCTCACAAAAGTGAATACACCCCTCACATTTTTGTAAATATTTTATTATATATTTTCATGGGACAACACTGAAGATATGACACTTTGAAACAAAGTCAGCTTACAGCTCGTATAACAGTGTAAATTTGGTATGCCCTCTAAATAACTCAGCACACAGCCATTCGTGTCTAAAACGCTGGCAACAAAAGTGAGTACACCCTTAAATGAAAATGGACAAATTGTGCCAAATTAGCCATTTTCCCGCCCGGTGTCATGTGACTCATTAGTGTTACAAGGTCTCAGGTGTCAATGGGGAACTGGTGTCTTAAAATTGGTGTTATCGCTCTCACACTCTCATACTGGTTACTGGAATTTCAACACGTCACCTCATGGCAAAGAACTCTCTGAGGATCTGAAAAGAAGAATTGTTGCTGTACATAAAGATTGCCTAGGCTATAAGAAAATTGCGAACACCCTAAAACTGATCTGCAGCACGGTGGCCAAGACCATACAGCGGTCTAACAAGACAGGTTCCATTCTGATCTGGTTTCGCCATGGTCGACCAAAGAAGTTGAGTGCACGTGGTCAGCGTCATATCCAGAGGTTGTCATTTCAAAATAGATGTATGAGTGTTGCCAGCATTGCTACAGAGTTTAAAGGGGTTGGGGTCAGCCTGTCAGTGCTCAGACCATACGCTGCACACTACATCAAATTGGTCTGCATTGCTGTTATCCCAGAAGGAAGCCTCTTCTAAAGATGATGCATAATAAATCTTGCAAACACTTTGCTGAAGACAAGCAGACTGATGACATGGATTATTGGAAACATGTCCTGTGGTCTGATGAGACCATGATAAACTTATTTGGTTCAAATGGTGTCAAGTGTGCTTAGTGGCAACCAGGTGAGGAGTACAAAGACAAGTGTGTCTTGCCTACAGTCAAGCATGGTGGTGGGAGTGTCATGGTTTGAGGCTGCATGAGTGCTACCGGCTGTGGGGAGCTACAGTTCACTGAGGGAACCATGAATGCCAACATGTACTGTGTCATACAAAAGCAGAGAATGATCCCCTGCATTTGGAAATTGTGCCACAGGGCAGTATTCCAACATGATAATGACCAAAAACACACCTTCAAGACGACCATTCCCTTGCTAAAGAAACGTAAAGGTGCTTGACTGGCCAAGCATTTCTCCTGACCTAAACAGAAGGTGGAGGAGTGCAATGTCTCTAACATCCACTAATTCCATGATGTCGTCATAGAGGGATAGAAGTGGATTTCAGTGGCAACCTGTGAAACTCTAGTGAACTCCATGCCCATGAAAGTTAAAGTAGTGCAAGAAAATAATGATGGCTACACAAAATATTGAAACTTTGGGCACAATTTGGCCATTTTCACCTAGGGGTGTACTCACTTTGTTGCCAGCGGTCTAGACATTAATGGCTGTGTGTGGAGTTATTTAGAGGGCACACCAAATTTACGCTGTTATGCAAGCTGAATTCGGACCACCTTACATTTTATCAAAGTGTCATATCTTCAGTATTGTCCCATAAAAAGATATAATAAAATATTTACAAAATGTGAGGCGTGTACTCACTTTTGTGAGATACTGTACATCCAACCTTTATTACTGGGAGAGGCATTTCCAAACTGATAAAATGTGAAATTTGGGTCACTATGCTAACTGCAAATGAGGGAGTCTGAAAAAATGAAGAAATGAAGATTGCAGAATGAAAAATTACACTGATTATAGGTAAACACTAAAACGTAAAATTACTTTTTTCCATATCAGATATGTCACTATAAAAGGAATATTGTTTACTTGCAACATGTGAACTGAAAATGATTTCTTTGCCTCTTTAGAATATTTTCGTATAAAACTACTGATAGTGTGGGCACGTAAACTGTGACACACCTTCAGCTGAACAAGAAACAAATAATTACTCACAGTGATTATATGGTTCTCAACAAAATAGGGGACTAAATGTCTTTGAGGTTTCATACTTATTTTGCTCGAACTATTTTAGACTGATTAGTAAATGGAAATCAAGAACTGTGACTTTAAGATTTCTTCACAATTCCTTTGAATGTACATTTGTTTTTCCAGCTGACTCTCTTTTAAGGCTGCTGACAGGGCCAAGAATATAAAACCTAAATCTGTTTTATGAGCAGAAGATGGGTGGGACTACTTCAAAGATACTAATAAAGCAGTACTTTGATTTGGTTCTCCACCCCATCCCACTGCATTGAGGACACTATCATGCCATTTTCCTTAGAAATTGTTTATTTTTAATTAAAAAAAAAACATATTAAGTACAACATAGTTCCTAGGCGATACACTTTGTAGTTTGAAGCACTTGACATACCGTATATACTCGCGTATAAGCCGAGATTTTCAGCCCATTTTTTAAGACTGAAAGTCCCCCTCTCGGCTTATACACGAGTCATATACGCCAGGGGGTGGGAGGGGGAGTGGGGTTGTCAGATCATGCTCACCCCCCTGGCGCATCTCTGCAGCCCCCCTGCTTCTCTCTCACGATCTCAGGCTCCTTCCTTCAGCGGTCACATGGTACCACTCATTAAAGTCGTGACACCGACACCTGTCCCCCATAGCGCGTCAGTGTTCCCGCCTGCTCAGGACACCGGCACCTGGTCCCCAGCGACAAGAGGGGAGTATGTCATTTTTTTTCATTTGCAGCAGCAGCGGCAGCATTAGGGACCTATTCTATGGAGCATTTTATGGGGGCATAATCTATGGAGCATTTTATGGGGGCATAATCTATGGAGCATTTTATGGGGCCATAATCTATGGGGCCTATACTATGGAGCATCTTATGGGGGCATAATCTATGGAGCATGTTATGGGGCCATAATCTATGGGGCATCATATGGCCTGTACTATGGGGCCTGTACTATGGATCATCTTATGGGGGAATAATCTATGGGGGCATAATCTATGGAGCATCATATGGAGGCATAATCTATTGAGCATCATATGGGGACATAATCTATGGGGCATCATATGGGGCATAATCTATGGAGCATCCTTTTGTCGCATAATCTATGGAGCATCATATGGGGAATAATCTATTGAGCATTTTATGGGGGCATAATCTATGGAGCATCATATGGGGGCATAATCTATGGAGCATCATATGGGGGCATAATCTATGGAGCATCCTATGGGGCATAATCTATGGAGCATTTTAGGGGGCATAATCTATGGAGTATCATATGGGGGCATAATCTATGGAGCATCATATGGGGCATAATCTATGGAGCATGTTATAGGGGGCATAATCTATGGAGCATCATATGGGGCATAAAATATATGGAGCATTTTATGGGGGCATAATCTATGGAGCAACTTATGGAGGCATAATCTATGGAGCATTTTATGGGAGCATAATCTATGGAGCATCATATGGGGCATAAAATATATGGAGCATTTTATGGTGCCATAATCTATGGAGCATCATATGGGGCATAAAATATATGGAGCATCTTATGGGGGCATAATCTATGGAGCATCATATGGGGGCATAATCTATGGAGCAGCATATGGGCATAAAATATATGGAGCATCTTATGGGGGCATAACCTTTATGGAGCAGCATATGGGGCATATTAATCTATGGAGCATCTTATAGGGCCATTATTAAACTTTGTGGAGCATTATATGGGGTATTATTCTATGGAGCATCTTATGGGGCCATTATTAACCTTTATGCAGCGTTATATGGGGAGTTTTTTGTATGGAGCATCTTTTGGGGCCACCATGAACTGTATGAAGCATTATATGAGGCTCCTGATTCAATATGGATATTCAAAAACCTTTAACCTACTGATGTCTCAATTAATTTTACTTTTATTGGTATCTATTTTTATTTTTGAAAATTTACCAGTAGCTGCTGCATTTTCCACCCTAGGCTTATACGCGAGTCAATAAGTTTTCTCAGTTTTTTGTGGCAAAATCAGGGGGGGGGGAAATCGGCTTATACAAGAGTATATACGGTATATGATCGTAAGAGTCTGATCAATGTGAGACTCTCAACTCTTTTAGGTTTAGGGTATATGCACATGTTGCAGATTTTGATGCAGATCTGCAGAGTTTTTGGATGCATGGAATTGCATCAAATCCGCACTGTAGTGCACAGCTAATGATAATCTTTGTGAATCCTGAATTTGTTGTGCACATGCTGCGGAAAAATACGTGCGGATTTGCAGCGTTTTATTTTCCGCAGCATGTCAATTCTTTTTGTGGATCTGCAGCGTTTCTGCACCCATTGACTTCCATTGAGTTAGTCAAATCCGCAGCAAAACCGCAGATCTGCGGTTTTGCTGCGGCGTTGCGTGCAAGAAACGCTGCAGCTAGGGAGGAGGAAGTGTGTGTGGGCGGAGACTATGTGTGTGGGCGGAGACTACGTGTGGGTCTGTCTGTGTATATCTATGTGTGCGCGGCTGTGTGTGTGTCTGTGTGCATGCGGGTCTGTGTGTAGCAGGCATCATCCGATGGGACTACTAGTCCCATCCAGCTATGTCTGCTACAGTGACAGTATTAGCCTATGATGGGACAGTAGTAGTCCCATCATCCGGCTACTGTGTGGAATAGTAAAAAAAAAAAAAAACAACACATACAGACATACAGTAAACATACTCACCATACAGCTAATCCCAGACGCCCTCGATCCCCTGTAAATAAATAAAATAAACAAACAGTATACTCCCTGCTCCGACTTAATCCATTTAATAACGAGTGTACCACGATGATCTCACGTGGAGAGCGGTCACATCGGCAGATGTGACCGCTCTCCATGGGCCTCCGGTGATACAATGACGGATGGTATCCTTCCGCAGTGTATCACTTCGTCAGAGTTACACAGGAGTTCGTCCTGTCACTTGTGGCACCGCTGCGTGGGAAAATTTTCACGCAGCATTGCCTTCAAGTGAAAACATGAACTCCAGTGATCCCTCAGTCATAACACTGCAGGAGCCATTATCTCCTGTCAGTGTGTCACTGGAGGCCCTGTAGAGAGGTCACATCTCCTTATGTGACAGCTCTATAGGGGAGACAGTCGTGGGACAATCGTTATTGGATTACATCAGAACAGGGAGTATTTGTGGTTGTTTATTGTTTTATTTTTTTTGCAGGAGATCGATGGCTTCGGGGAATTAGGAGTACGATAAATATGGGAAACTGTGTTGTGTTTTATTTCATTAAAATACTTTATTCTGGCTGTGTCTATTTAACCCATTAAAAACTATAGGATTAGTAATGGATCGGTGTCTTATTGACACCTCTACATTACTAAGCCGTGCTTGTTGTCACCTTACAATACAAAGGTGCCATCAACCCCCATTACCCCATATGCCACCGCTACAGGGCAGTGGGAAGAGAGAGGCTAAGTGCCAGAATTGGCGCATCTTAGAGATGCGCCATTTCTGGGACGGCCGCGGGCTGGTGTTTGTAGCCAGGAGGGGGCCAATATTCATGGTCCCTTCCTACGCTATAAATATCATCCCGCAGCAGTCTGCATAGCCTTTTCTGGCTATTAATTATAGGGGGACCCATGTCATTTTTTGAGGGCCCCCCTATTTTAATAGCCAGTAAAGGCTATGCAGACAGCTGCTGGCTGATATTAATAGCTTAGGAAGATCCATGGGTATTACCCCCTTCCCAGGCTATAAAGATCAGCCCCCAGTGGCTGGCTTTCACCCTCTGGACTGGAAAATTGTGCGGGAGCCCACGCAATTTTTTCCCTTTTTTTTAAATTAAACAGATAACGCAGATTTTTTCTATCTATAGAGACATAGATATATCTATAGAGAAATAGTTATATCTATCTAGCACTACAACCATCAAGCACTACAAAGAAACTGGCTCACATGAGGACCGCTCCAGGAAAAGAAGACCAAGAGTCACCTCTGCTTCTGAGGATAAGTTTATCCGAGTCACCAGCCTCAGAAATCGCAGGTTTAGAGCAGCTCAGATTAGAGACCAGGTCAATGCCACACAGAGTTTTAGCAGCAGACACATCTCTACAACAACTGTTAAGAGGAGACTTTATGCAGCAGACCTTCATGGTAAAATAGCTGCTAGGAAACCACTGCTAAGGACAGGCAACAAGCAGAAGAGACTTGTTTGGGCTAAAGAACACAAGGAATGGACATTAGACCAGTGGAAATCTGTGCTTTGGTCTGATGAGTCCAAATTTGAGATCTTTGGTTCCAACCACTGTGTCTTTGTGCGACGCAGAAAAGGTGAACGGATGGACTCTACATGCCTGGTTCCCACCTTGAAGCATGAAGGAGGAGGTGTGATGGTGTGGGGGTGCTCTGCTGGTGACACTGTTTGGGTATTTATTCAAAATTGAAGGCATACTAAACCAGCATGGCTACCACAGCATCTTGCAGCGGCATGCTATTCCATCCGGTTTGCGTTTAGTTGGACCATCATTTATTTTTCACAAGGACAATGACCCCAAACACACCTCCAGGCTGTGTAAGGGCTATTTGACCAAGAAGGAGAGTGATGGGGTGCTACGCCAGATGACCTGGCCTCCACAGTCACCAGACCTGAACCCAATCGAGATGGTTTGGGGTGAGCTGGACCGCAGAGTGAAGGCAAAAGGGCCAACAAATGCTAAGCAGCCTAAGAACTCCTTCAAGATGGTTGGAAGACCATTTCTGGTGACTACCTCTTGAAGCTCATCAAAAGAATGCCAAGAGTGTGCAAAGCAGTCATCAAAGCAAAAGGTGGCTACTTTGAAGAACCTAGAATATAAGACATAATTTCAGTTGTTACATATTTTTTTGTTAAGTGTATAATTCCACATGTGTTAATTCATAGTTCTGATGCCTTCAGTGTGAATTTACAATTTTCATAGTTCTGAAAATACAGAAAAATCTTTAAATGAGAAGGTGTGTCCAAACTTTTGGTCAGTACTGTATGTAGGAGGGAACCACTGTTTGGGCGCATAGCAGAGCTCGGAAGGGAAGGAGAGCCGTTTGACTTTTTAATACAAAATTGGCTGGAATTGAGATCAGATGCCATGTCGAGTTTGGAGAGCCTCTGATGTGCCTAAACAGTGGAAACCCCCTCATTCTAACTCCAACCCTCAACACACCCCTAACCCTAAGCACAACCATAACCCTAACCACAAACCTAACCCTAATTCCAACCCTAACCCTAATTCCAACCCTAACCCTAATTCCAATCCTAACCCTAATCCCAGCCCTAACCCTTATCTCAACCCTAACCCTAATCCCAACCCTAATCCCAACCCTAATCCTAATTCCAACCCTAATTCCAACCCCAATGCTAATTTCAACCCTAACCCTAACTTTAGCCCCAACCCTAACCCTAATGGGAAAACGGAAATAAATACATTTTTTTATTTTATTATTTTTCCCTAGCTAAGCGGGTGATAAAGGGGGGTTTGATTTACTATTCATAGCGGGTTTTTATATTTGGCAGCTGTCACACACTAAAAGACTCTTTTCATTGCAAAAAATAGTTTTTACATCACCACATTTTGGGAGCTAAAATTTTTACATATTTTGGCCTACAGAGTCATGTGAGGTCTTGTTTTTTACGGGACGAGTTGACATTTTTATTGGTACCACTTTCGGGCACATCACATTTTTTGGGAGACAGAATGAGCAAAATCTAGCAGTTCATGAATTTCTTTGAGAGGGTATTTACACAGTACCACGTGTGGTAAAATTGATAAGGCAGTTTTATTCTTCGGGTCAGTACGATGACAGTGATACCTCATTTATATCACTTTTTTATGTTTTGGCGCTTTTATACAAAACTTTTATATAAAAAATAATTATTTTTGCATCGCTTTATTCTGAGACCTAACTTTTTAATTTTTTTGCTGGTGACGCTGTGGAGGGTTTATTTTTTGCCGGACAAGATGACGTTTTCAGTGGTACCATGTTTATTTATATCTGTCTTTTTGATTGCGTGTTATTCCACATTTTGTTCGGCGGTATGATAAAGCATTGTTTTTTTGTCTTGTTTTTTTGTTTATGGTGTTCACTAAAGGGGTTAACTAATGGGTGTTTTATAGGGCGGGTCGTTACAGACGCGGCGATTCTAAATAGCTGACAGCCCTTCTGCCTGCTCCCAGAACGCTGCGATCATGTTTGATTGCAGTGTGCCGGGGGTTAAATTGCTTGGAGCCGTCTGTGACCGTGAGCGCGGCCGATTGCATATGACATACTATCTCGTCCAAGGTCAATAACGCCCAGGTCACATGGACGGGACAGTACGTCAAAGGTCAGAAAGGGGTTAAAGCTTCTTGTCATTGAGGGTGAATCCTCTATCTCTCCATGGTGCAGTCGTGAGGATTGGGAGGCAACCTTGAACGTACCTATACGTCCAAGGTCGTAAAGGGGTTAGTAAACGAAAATTCCAACAGGCACACTCCAAAATCTTGTAGAAAGTCTTTCTATAAGAGTGGTAGCAGTATTATCTACATATTGAGAGTCGGGGGGCAAACCCATATTAATGCCCATTAGTTTAGGAAGGGATGTAATGAAAGATCCTATAGGTGTAAAGGCTTGTTCAGACAAGCTTATAATATGGACATGTGCTTTCCGAGTAAATACTGGACAGCTTAATGTCCCATGTAACTCAATGGCACTGTTTTTCACATGAACTGAGTAAGAACCGTTTCCGTATGAAAACAAAAAAGTCACATGCATTATTCTCTTCCAAGTCTTGCAAGAGAGTTGTCCATTCAAGTCTATGGATCCACAAAGAAAAAGAAAATCCCAAACAGAACATCCATATGGCATCTGACTTTTACAAATACATTGCCAGTAATCACCTAGGAAACTGTTTTTGAACATGGACATTTTTCAAGGTATGAAAAAAAGTGTCACAAGAATCTCACACGGATTATAAAACAGAAATAGAGATGGCACCCAGATAACAATACGGATGCAAATGGGATCAAAAGTGTCCAAGTTTTCTGGATCAAACGGAGATGATTTTTCAGATGCTCATCTGATCCCAGCCTAATGTGTAGGGGTCCCAATACTTTTGTCCCCAGTGTATTTCCAAATGCTACTAAGGCGTGATTTACATTGTGTTGCCTGTAAACAGCACCTGGCTGTATCAACAGGTACACTATAAACTGGCATAGTTATTGGCAAACATGTGGCTTAAGATTAACCCTTCCCTGGCAAGTGGGTGTGCCCTGTCATAGCTTAAATAGGGCGTGGCAATACTATTTAGGGGTACATAACTTGTAGACTCCCCAGTAACTTGTTTTTGACCTGGTGATGCTCCAATTCTTACACGTGGACAATGCTGTCGTATCGTCAGCTATTTAAATGTGCTGCCGTATGCAAAACAAATGGCATACGGACGGGCACAAAGACCAATGCATGTCTAGACCAATGCTAGTCCACATGAAAGTTTTTACACGTGGACCGATAATCCTAGTGTAAAAAATCTCAGCACACACTACTGTGATCTGTATGAATCACATTTGGTTTACCATCTGTCATGCGTTTTTCACAGATTCAATACAATTATAAAGATAGAAACTATATTTAACCTTTATTTAAGAAATTGTTCATGTAAAAACCAGCTGTCATACAGATATACAAAACGGACACACTGATGGCACAAAAAACAAAAGTACTGATGGCATGCAGATGGCAATACAGATGACACATTGTCAGATTTTTCTGGACATATAATGGGCAATTTTACAATTGTTCATATAAACCCAGTCTCACGGAGGAACGGACTGGCCATGTAATGTATTGCTGGACTTGTTTTTGAAACAGCTACAATTGCATATAAATAGTTTGGGGTGTGAAACACTTCTGACAGATTCCCTTTAAAATAACATACTAGTGCAGCAGGGTTGGTGCAGTGCGACAGATAGGGACAACAGGAAAGTTCAAAGCAAAAGTCTTTAATGTCCAAAGAAACTTACAAATGGAAAACAAATGGTATTCTCCGGATTGCAGCCAGGGCGTCAAAACCGCTTTTATCCGAGACCTGTTGCCGTGGGTGACTGCACCACCGTGTCACGATGTGGGGTGCCAGGCGTTTTGGCTTCCCTTGGCTGTGTTACTTCATACCAGCTGGATGTTCCAGAGCCACCAGCTCTGCAGTTTGCAAACCAAGACTGAAACACTCAAACCTTTGCTGCAGGGTTTTTAAATGGAATCTGTGGCCATTGGCCACTTATAAGACCCGGCTGGAGGGAGCCAACCGCCCCACTACCATCCTGTAGTTCGCTCCTGAAATAAAAGTCCTTAACGGGTTTAACATTACCTTGGCCAAATATTTTGACCACGTCCACACTTTTATTTTGCACTGCAATCGCAGCTATGCCTGTGACTGCAATGCACTCCAGCGGCCTCAATATGCTTCTATGCGCATCCTGGGGGATGCGCATCAACCCTCGCATATGATCCCCTCACTGCCTCACAATACAAATCAGGTAAACCCACCACCAATGACCTACATTAATTGACATACAGCGAATATGTTCTGACTGCCCTCAGGTAGTCAATAATTTTCCTCAGCAGTGACGGAAGTAAGCACGGTCTACATGTGACGGTTGGGGCCAGTAACTCACTGCGGAAGTCACCTGATTGTAGTCAGACATCCCAACTACAGGCCATCTAGTAAACACCGGCTAGAAAAGCAGAACAGTGGGCCTGATTAGCATCATTAGTCCATTTCTTATTTTAATAAATCCTTCTTCTTTTAGGTAATGAAAAAAGAAAATCTTGGGCAACCCCTTGAATTTAATAAAAGTGGTTATCTAGGACCTTTGTAGAATTAATCAGTGGCCCTAGCCCCCTAAATTGCCACCATGTATAACAATCTTTTCCTGCATTCTAACAAGCCCCTTTATGTTGCTTATCTATTGCTGAATTAGTATAAGATCACCTTTGAAACTCTCTGATGCTATGCAGATTAGTGGTTGACTACTTGGGGACAGTGGGGGGGTTGATTTCCCTGGACTAATCCTCCCTCTCATTATTTAAGCATGTCCGAGTGATATGATTTATAAGAGCGGCGTCACAGCGGTGCTTTGAAAATATTGCGCATGCACGCAACGTTCTCCCTCCCTAGTAATGCACAATGCTGCAATGTGCACCATTCCCGCTTCATGGGCGCACTGTGCATGCTCAAGGTCTCTGACAGTTGGGAAGGAGCTCCAAAATTATCATCCAACAACATAGGGTCGGTCTTACAGCCCCATATGCCATCAATGAAACCAATGATAACGATATTCACAATGAAATGAATTGCTCTTGGCAATTGCAGTACGGTATCTTAGCTGCTGATGTACACCCAGCTTTCCAGGAAGGGTGAACGTTACATGCATGCGGGATATTTGCTTGGAAAGTGCAGTGACATCGCGAGCCCACAGGGGTGTGCATACAGATAAAGGCTTAGCTTGCAGTATTCAAAGGTATCACTCTCCACAACCAGCCAAACACTAACCTGCATTACGCGAGAGCAGCTTCAAAAGGGATTATCTATTACTTCAGCAATCAATAAGCCACATAACAGGGCTTGTTAAAATGCCGAAAAACGTTGCTATTCATATATAGTGGCAGTTGAGGGGGGCCAGTGCCGCTGACAGGTTCCCCTTAACAAATGACCTATCCATAGGTTCCCACAGCATGCCCAAGATCAATGATAAATTCTCCTGCATCAGCAAAATATAGGAGTTGTAAAGTGAATGGGAGATAAAGCACAGTACTCAGCAGCGGCCACTAAGAAATGTACGGGTAACTATGTTCCACCCTGTACATCTGCGAGTTCCGTCCACTACCAGAGCAGTTTTCAGCTGATCAGTTGGCGTGGTGTGTGTTGGACCCCCACTGATTTTAGACTGATGACCTAGCTATTGGAGAATTCATCATTTGTTAGGGCAGAGACAGACGGCCATATAACTCGTACAATGATCGCATGGCACTGCACGGACTGGCCTGACACCTCCCCTGACCTGAGCAGGACAGTGTGATGTATTTCTATACAGCTGTCAAGTTAAGGTGAGGAGAACAGACAGCCAGTACGAGGTTTACGATGCGATCCTCGCCCGAGAAATAAGGCAGTCTGTCTCTGTCCTTAAAGTAGGTGTTCCCTTTCAACAAAATGTTGGTCCCCGGCTGCAGGTTACTATAAAGAAGAAAACTGGCTGTAATCACCTTCCCTGGGTCCATCCGCGAGACCCCATCGATGCTTGGCTGTGGCACTGACGCCACGTGGACTGCGCAGCAGCCAATAAGTGAGCTCGGTGGCTCTGCCAGAGTAGAGGGAATGCTCCCTTCAGAGCCGCAGAGTTCACTAAGGGGGCTTTCACATTGTGTTCTGTGTCCCCATCGGGGAATATGTTCGAAATACCCCGCAAAATAGGGTCTGGACGCATGCGCCAACGGGGCCATAGTCTGTAATGGTGACGGCAGAGTGAATGTGAGCTCTGCCATGCACTTATTTCGGGAGAATACACCTACAGGAGGCAGACACTGGAACGCAGTCAGCTACGGCTGAGTGTCCACATCCTGTAGGTGTACACTCCGAAAAAAGTGCTCACATTCCCTCTACCGTCACCATTACAGTCTATGGCATCGTCGGCGCATGCATCCGGACCCTATTTTGCAGGGGATTCCGGATGTATGCCCCGATGGGGACACAGAACACAATGTAACAGCACCATAATTGGTTCTTCGCTGTTGCTGTGAGCACAACCAATGCCGGTTACCTGCAGCCAAGGACCAACACTTACTGTAAGGGAACAACCCCGTTACAGAACGGGAAACTCTCAAATTCATTTACTGAAAGGGGCGGTCAGGAGAAATAAAGCCATTACCCCGGTGACGGTATCTGTAACAAATCACAACCTGAATCACACTGACACCCACTTGGACCCAGTGCAGGCCGCTCACAGGCAGGAAGGGGTGTCACCGTTCCATCAGACCGCTGCAGACTGTGATCTGCTGCAGCGGTCAGGTGATTTTAGCACTTTATTACAGGCCACAGCTTCCTTATAAAGGCCTGAAGAACTGGAAGAAAGCTTCCCTTCCTCTGGTGACTTGCTAGCCACTGGCATGAGAAAGCCTCCTGAGGAGAAGAGGAGCGTCTTCCCTCTATATATGTGCATACACAAAGGAAGCCGCTCACTTGTCCCCGCTCTGACGAGCGCCACTCCCTGTCCACGTGTCTAAAAATAACCTGTGACGTCTCTGGGCTCAGGGAGCTCTTTAGTGAAGACGTCAGCACACGTGACGTGAAGGCGACTTCGCATTGGACGAGCGCAGCTCTCAGCGGATAATTAGTTAACCAATGACATCAGCCCAGTGTGCATCACTACACGGTTCAGCCCGCCCACAATCTCACCCAGGGAACGGCTCACGTCATATCGGACCAATCAGAAGACAGCTAAGTGACATAATGTCCGCGGGAACATTATATAAGGAAGTACGGGCGGCGGCGCCGCGGCTTAATGATCGCTGGCTGGCTGCTGCGCCTCTCGGCGATACTACGGAAGTGGCGCTACAAGAAGGATCGCTCACTCCTACAGGTACCCGGTCATCCCGGCGGAGCTGATCTGCGGACACCGCCTGCCCAGCGGTGCCACCTGGAAAAGACTTTGGCGGAGCTGACCTGTGGGCACCGACTGTCCCGTGCTGCCACCTGGAAAAGGACCTGGCAGCGCTTATTGTGGGCATCGCCTGGCCGAGCTGATCTGTGGGCACCTCCTGTCTCTTGGTGGCACCTGGTAAAGACCCCATTACAGCTGATCGGTGGGCACCGCCTGTCCCGTGGTACCTGGTAAAGACTCTGGCAGAGCTGATCGGTGGGCACCGCCTGTCCCGTGGCGTGGACAAAAGCTGACTGCCTCTTAAAGGGGAACGAACCCTCCAAGAACAAAGGAGCAAATTCCCAAGTAACTTCCACTTGGAGTTGAAGGCACGCCCACAGAAGACCCTCCTTGCTTTAAGCTTGTGCCCACAGAGGTCGGATGGGGTGTAAGTAGCTGACCCCCACACTGTTCTTCCTAAGACTGTCCTATAGTATAATGGAAATTCCCTTCTACCATGATGAGGTGTTGAATTTGCATCAGTTTTCCAGCTTCTACACTGCAGCCACCATGATGAAGAAAGACCTGAACCTCAACCTGACTGAGCAGGTAGCCAACAGCCTGAAGCCCCTACGTGATTCTGATGGCCTGCTGACCTCCCCGATCTGGGACTCTTGAAGCTAGCTTCTCCAGAACTTGAGCGGCTCATCATTCAGTCCAATGGCCTGGTCACTACCACACCGACCACCAGCCAATTCATGTACCCAAAGGTGGCCAGCGAAGAGCAGGAGTTTGCCGAAGGATTCGTGAAAGCCCTGGAAGATCTTCACAAACAAAACCAAGTTGGGATGCCAAATGCAGTGGATTTGAGCTCTGTACCTGCTGGTGCCAATCTCCAGCCTCCCCCACCCGGCGATGTCCCTGTGTATGCCAATCTCAGTAGCTACTCTAGTGGGTCAATGGGCACCACTGTAAACTACAGCACGGAAACGGTACCATTTCCACCTCCACCATCAAGCTTGTCACAGCATTCTGTGGCACCACCAACTAGATTGCACATTCTGAAAGATGAGCCTCAAATTGTGCCGGAAGTAGCAAGTTTTGGAGACAGTCCACCAATGTCTCCAATAGATATGGACAATCAGGAAAGAATAAAGGCTGAGAGAAAGAGGCTGAGAAACAGAATAGCAGCTTCTAAATGCAGGAAGAGGAAATTAGAGAGGATCTCTAGACTGGAGGATAAAGTAAAAAGCCTTAAAACTCAAAATACAGAGTTGGCATCTACTGCGAACCTGCTGAGGGAACAGGTGGCCCAGCTGAAGCAGAAGGTCATGAGTCATGTCAACAGTGGTTGCCAGCTTCTTCCTCAGCAAGTCCAAGCTTATTAAAGCTTGGCTTGTGTCCAGTGTCTCTTTTTTATGCCTACTGATAAACTTCATTCCAGAAGAGGAATCATCGGCCCAACCAAAGACTATTGTCTTGTTTGTTGTAGCACCATTGATAGCCATTGTCCAAGAGGCAGTGACATTGTGAAGCTGGTTCCTTTCTGGAGGCAAAGCTCAGACACTGTCAGTGGTTACACAATGCTTCAGTTTACATTGTAGAACAGGACTTATTTTTAGGAGATCATTTGTAGTTTTATACATGCCGGACAGATATAGATCTGGAGTGCCTGAGCGAAGCAGAGTTAATTCTGAAGGGTATAGTCATGGGAGTATTTTCCCGTTTACACCACATAGAAGTTTATTCATCAAACATGTTCTAGACAAACTTGGTTTCCTCTGAATATACCAAGTGCAATTAGTGCTGGTTGCATATTTACTGCCTTAAATGTTTACAAGGTCTTGAGCAGGGAGAAGAGGGGGCATTCCTCTGTTTCTTTTAACCTCTTTCTTGCCAGAGGGTTTCTGATATTGCAGGCTACTCCATTGGAGTAGTGCTTAGGTGTGTCACGCTTGCACACCAGATTGTAAAATAATGTAAATGTAACATTTTACAGATATTGTTTTGTTTGAAGTGTTTGATTCTACTTGCTATATTTATGTTATACTGGGAACAATGTTTTAACCTTTTTTTTGTACTACACATTCCAGTATATCCAGTACTTTAGTGTTCTTATGTACAATAAAGTATGGTGTAAATGATAGTTTGGTTAATTTTTTTGTTCTATGGTTTTGATGGAAGGGCAATTGTATGTTCAGCATGAAGCTTGTGATGCATTTGTTTTGTTTTTTTCTCTTTTTGGTCTGCATTACTGTGCTGTGTGTGTATGTATATATCATGTACTGATTTGCATAGTTTGTATTTCTTCTATACAGTCTGCACTGTGTGTGTTCGGATATATATCTATTGTATAGTGTGTGGTTGCGTGTTTTCTTTAGAGTGCCTGTAATTATCTCTGAACTCATAAACATGAAACCTATAATTAGGTTTGAAGCCTACGATAATAGAAACTCGATCTTCACTTACTTACTCTGCCCAAGCAAAATGTAAGCACATTAGAGCAATGTTCAGGTAAAAATCCCTGATTAGATGATGGTTTCCAGACTGTGGAACATGCAGTAACATGTTTCTCTATGTATTAAATGCATGTGAAGCTAATGTAGACACACAAACAACTGCTATATTGTGATTTTAGGAGCCAAACTAGTGATTCTTTGTCCCCTGGGAAGATCTGTGTGTGGATAAAGCTCGATTTTTAACTACATATGGGGCACACAGTTGAGGTTAACCTTAAACATATGATACGTGTATGCATGCAACGCTGCATGTGGCGTTAACTTTATTTTCAGTGTTGTCTAAACTGTATCCAGAAAGAAAATGCACAATGGTTCTCCAAGAATAAAACTATCCCTCTAGTGCCACCTATAGGCAGCTACACTGTAATGTGTGCCCAGTCCTAGAGCTGTAAAACATAACTGAAATCATCTAAATCAGAGACGCCCGGCTAAAAACAGCACAGTTTTATGGTGGTTGCTCCTCCTCAGTACACAAAATCAGTGTTATGGTGGTCTGTGAGGTGCTTGTGAAGTGATTGATGGAAGGTACAATATTTCTCTGCAGGAATTTGTCACATGTATATAATAATAATTTTATTTCTATAGCACCAACATATTCCGCAGCACTTTACATTATAGAGGGGACTTGTACAGACAATAGACATTACAGCATAACAATAAACACAGATCAAAGTAGATACCAAGAGGAATGAGGCCCTGCTCACAAGCTTACAATCTATGAGGAAAAAGGCACAAAAGGTAGATGGTAACAATTGCTTTCATTGTTCGGACCAGCCATAGTGTAAGAATCGGGTGTTCATGTAATGCTGCATGAACCAGTTAACAGCCAATGTATGTAACAGTACAGACACAGAGGGCTATTAAATGCATAAAGTGGGTGAGAACATAATACGAGGTACCTGATTATGGTAGAAAATTTTTTGATGGGCCACACATGGATAGTTAGGTTAATGTGTTGAGGCGGTATGCCAGTCTGAACAAATGCGTTTCTAGGGCACGCTTAAAACTGTGAGGATTGGGGATTAATCGTATTAACCTGGGTAGTGCATTCCAAAGAATTGGTGCAGCACATGAAAAGTCTTGGAGACGGGAGTGGGAGGTTCTGATTATTGAGGATGCTAACCTCAGGTCATTAGCAGAACGGAGGGCACGGGTAGGATGGTAGGCTGAGACAAGGGAGGAGATGTAGGGTGGTGCTGAGCCATGGAGTGCTTTGTGAGTGAGGGTAATACGTTTATACTGGATTCTGGAGTGGATGGGTAACCAGTGTAGGGACTGGCACAAGGTAGAGGCATCGGTATAACGATAACATTATTTGACATGTGTTTCACCCCATGCTTGATGCTCTGAGTGTTTGTAGAAAGATTTGTTACGTATCCATTCTAATATAAGGAGGTAAAGCGCTAAGGTTTTTTTTTTCCCAAATCAAAATTTATTCCCTATTAGAATAGGGGATAAGTTGCTGATTGCTGGAGGTTCCGCCTGTGGGACCTCCACCGATCCAAAGACTGAGGATCTATATAGCCCCTTTAATGGAACAAAGATGCCAATACTCAGTCTCCTTTTTAGTCAATGTCAAAGGGGCTGCCAAAAATAGCTCTCTTCCATTCGAGATGGGGCTCTGTGCAGCCCCTTTATCGGGGTTCCAGAACCACATTCTCAAGATCACAGGGCGTTCTAGATATCAGACCCTCAACATTCAGCAAGTTCTCCCCTATCTTTAGACTGGGATAACTTGTGATTTTAGCCAAACCTCTTCAATAAATTAGTATCTAACATGAAGCAGCTGCTACTACAAGGTATATATTTAAAGGCCTCTGTCCTTATGGTACAAATCTGCAGTCACAGAAGTCTTGTAAATCCTCACGTCATGCGCACTGCATGCTGTGATGATTCTCCATCGCTGGTGGTCGTGCCTGCAAGTAGGCGATTTTCATACTTCCGGCCACATTCTGACTAGACGTGTTCAGCCTTGCTCAATACACTTACATTGAACTAGGAAACACACGTCTAGTTGGCATGTGATTGCATGTTGGCATGTGATTGCATGTTTGCAAATCGGGAAATTGCGGTCATGCGTCCCGATTCCCATTCCCGGCATCGGAGAATCCTTCCTGTGTGCTATGTGAGGATTCACAAGTCTGCAGTCAAATAGTGACAGTCAAAACCTGTAATCCTAAACCAGCAATAACCTGCAAAGAAGAGACCTGTATGTTAATTCATTCTTGGACTTGGCTTCAAAAACTGCATCACAGACCTGAGTATAAAAACCCATCAGCTATGCTACAACATAAATGTTTTATGAGTAAAATTAGCTTTTTTGAAAAATCTGTAGATCTTGTTAATTGCATTAAAGGGGTCTTCCCCTACTTTTATATTGATGATCTAACTTTAGGTAGGGGTCTGATGTAATCAGTGTATGGGTCAGAGGCGCCAGGTGTCGGACCCTGTTAATATCAAAGGTGATAACATCTGATTAGTGCAGTGTCGGTTGGCAGTCCCCCATTAATATATTGTTTCATTGCCAATAGCTGTGTAGTCATAGAACAAAATGGCAAAGCCCTTTAACATTGAGACTGCTTTTAGGGTAGTCAGTGGAAAACTACCCCATTTACCATGTTGGTGTATTATCTAGTCTCATATCAGCTTATTGGTGCAGATTTATAAATACTGTCTAAGAGCAAGTACACACATTAGTATTGGATGCAGACATTTCTTTACCAAAAATGTGTCTCTTGGAAGGAAAACGCTGTATATAATACACAAGTTTTTTCCCCATTCATTTGAATAGGTGAAAAAAACACTGCAAAAATACAAAGAACTGACATTCTGCAGAAATGAAACTGCTTCAAATCTGCAAGGAAAATATGCAACATGTATCTGAGATTTCAGAAATGTCAGTCTCTTAGCTGAGATGGTAAAATGCTGGGTTTTTTTTGCAGAAAAAAAACCTGCTACGTGTAAACACACCCTAATTCTTAGATGATAGAAACGTAGACTTGTTAGTGTTATCAGTCTTAAAATGCTCCAGATTTATCACAGTGGTTCATGCTGTTTGATAAATCTGGTGTACTGTCTAGTTTAAAGGGATTCTGTCATCAGTTTTGACATAGCAGCTAAACTATTACCTTATTCAGCGTCTGCTATGCATTCCCTAAATCCTTATAGAACCCCCTGACTCCCCTTGTATACTCCCGAAAACATTTTTTTTAATGTCTCCCTGTCTGTGTGGTTATCTTCTCAGTACGGTCCGATGGGCATGGTTTTGGGCCTCTACATCACTCCCATCGGCTGCTGCTCGCCGTCCTACTTCATGGATAACGCCTCTTGCGCTGTGCGACATCTCGCACCTGCTCAGATTTATTGCGTTTCGCACCTGGGCAAAGCCAAAAAACAGAAGTGTAATGCGCCGACACACGTACTTCTGGCTCAAGTACTGGAACTACGCTTGCCAGCACATGTGCACTTCTGTTTTTCAGCTTTGCCCGCAGTTGGGCAAAGCATACTGCGCAGGCGCGAAACGCAATATTTCTGAGCAGGCGCAAGAGGCGTTATCCATGAAGTAGGACGGCAAGCAACAGCCGATAGGAGTGATGTAGAGGCCCAAAACCACGCCCGTCAGACCGGACTGAGAAGATAACCATACAGCGCGGGAGAAATTAAAAATTGTTTTCGTGAGTATACAAGGGGAGTCGGGGTTCTGTATGGATTTAGGGAATGCGTAGCAGACGCTGAATAAGGCGATATTTTTAGCTGCTGTGTCACAAAACTGGTGACCGGTTCCCTTTTAAAGGGGCTTTTCATCCTTGGGCTACAACTCTGAAGTCACTCTGTTATTTGCATACATGTGGTCACATGCTGACTAGACTTGTGAGGCCTAGCTCAATGCAAATGTACTGAGCGAAGGCTGATGGTCTAGTCAGAATGTGGCTGGAAGTGTACAAGTCACATACATGCTGTTCACATGGCTCCATTCCTAGTTCCACAGTGCGAACCTAAGGCCGGACAACCCCTTTAAGTTCCCTCAACTTATTAGATGTTTTACAATGTGCCCCATTAAAGTTTCAGGACACATTTTGGCACACTGCCTTTTAATTAGGGCATAACCCCTTTGTTGGAAAAGGTGCACAAAGTGTCTAAAACACATAGTAAATATGATGTAAGTCATGAAAGGGTTTTTTCCAAATCGCGCCACAGTAAACCTCCATTGCCTTGTTTTTTCCTGTTTAACAAGTCATGGTATTTTAAAAAAAAAAACATTCATTTTGGAATTGCACTTAATTGGTTAGCTACATTAGGATTCTTTTACAGCAGTTGTTTTGGGAGGACGCAACCACTTATTGCAGCATAATATTGCAGATACTTACATTAGAGTACCTAAATGTCAGCACATACAGTGACAGGGCTGGTCAGTGATGTGCGCTCATAAACAGCGCAGCAATCAGTCAGTCTGTGCCCAGGCTAAACTAATACTGTACAGCAGTTCTGAACTCTAGTGACAGGGATGTGGTGTCTACTGCAAATCAGAAGCGGTGCTGCCTCCTAGTGGAACGGACAGAGTAATGCACTGCTTGTGACTAGCGCCCAGCACTGACTAGTGAAACCTTTTAGGCCACGTTCACATGTTCAGTATTTGGTCAGTATTTTACCTCAGTATCAGTAAGCCAAACCCAGCAGTGGGTGATAAATCCAGAAGTGGTGACGTGTTTCTACTATACTTTTCCTCTGATTGCTCCACTCCTGGTTTTGGCTTTTAACCCCTTCATGACCCAGCCTATTTTGACCTTAAAGACCTTGCCATTTTTTGCAATTCTGACCAGTGTCCCTTTATGAGGTAATAACTCAGGAACGCTTCAACGGATCCTAGCGATTCTGAGATTGTTTTTTCGTGACATATTGGGCTTCATGTTAGTGGTAAATTTAGGTTGATAATTTTTGCGTTTATTTGTGAAAAAAATGGAAATTTGGCGAAAATTTTGAAAATTTCGCAGTTTTCAAATTTTGAATTTTTATTCTGTTAAACCATAGAGTTATGTGACACAAAATACTTAATAAATAACATTTCCCACATGTCTACTTTACATCAGCACAATTTTGGGAACAAAATTTTTTTTTTGTTAGGAAGTTATAAGGGTTAAAAGTTGACCAGCGATTTCTCATTTTTACAGCAAAATTTACAAAACCATTTTTTTTAGGGACCACCTCACATTTGAAGTCACTTTGAGGGTCTATATGGCAGAAAATACCCAAAAGTGACACCTTTATAAAAACTGCACCCCTCAAGCTACTCAAAACTACATTCAAGAAGATTATTAACCCTTCAGGTGCTTCACAGGAACTAAAGCAACGTGGAAGGAAAAAATGGACATTTTAATTTTTCCAACAAAAATTTTCTTTTAGCATCATTTTTTTCATTTTTACATGGGCAACAGGATAAAATGGATCCTAAAATTTGTTGAGCAATTTCTCCTGAGTACACAGATACCTCATATGTGGTCATAAACCACTGTATGGGCGCACGGCAAGGCTCAGAAGGGAAGGAGCACCATTTGACTTTTTGAATGGAAAATATGCTGGAATATTTAGCGGTTGCCATGTTGCATTTGGAGAGTCCCTGTGTGCCTAAACATTGGAGCTCCCCCACAAGTGACCCCATTTTGGAAACTAGACACCGTAAGGAACTTATCTAGATGCTTAGTGATCACTTTGAACCCCCAGATGCTTCACAAATTGATCTGTAAAAAAAAGAAAGTACTTTTTTTTCACAAAAATTTTCTTTTAGCCTCAGTTTTTTCATTTTCACATGGGCAACAGTATAAATTGGATCCTAAAATTTGTTGGGCAATTTCTCCTGAGTACACAGATACCTCATATGTGGTCATAAACCATTGTTTGGGCGCACGGCAGAGCTCAGAAGGGAAGGAGCGCCATTTGACTTTTTGAATGGAAAATATGCTGGAATATTTAGCGGTTGCCATGTCGCATTTGGAGAGTCCCTGTGTGCCTAAACATTGGAGCTCCCCCACAAGTGACCCCATTTTGGAAACTAGACCCCCTAAGGAACTTATCTAGATGCATAGTGAGCACTTTGAACCCCCAGGTGCTTCACAAATTGATCCTTAAAAAAAGAAAGTACTTTTTTTTCACAAAAAATTTCTTTTAGCCTCAGTTTTTTTCATTTTCACATGGGCAACAGTATAAATTGGATCCTAAAATTTGTTGGGCAATTTCTCCTGAGTACACAGATACCTCATATGTGGTCATAAACCACTGTATGGGCGCACGGCAGGGCTCAGAAGGAAGGAGCGCCATTTGACTTTTTGAATGGAAAATATGCTGGAATATTTAGCGGTTGCCATGTCGCATTTGGAGAGTCCCTGTGTGCCTAAACATTGGAGCTCCCCCACAAGTGACCCCATTTTGGAAACTAGACCCCCTAAGGAACTTATCTAGATGCATAGTGAGCACTTTGAACCCCCAGGTGCTTCACAGAAGTTTATAACGCAGAGCCGTGAAAATAAAAAATCATTTTTTTTCTCAAAAAATGATTTTTTAGCCCACTATTTTTATATTTCACAATGGTTACAGGAGAAATTGGACCCCAAAAGTTGTTGTCCAGTTTTTCCTGAGTACGCTAGTACCCCATATGTGGGGGGGAACCACTGTTTGGGCACACATGAGGGCTCGGAAGGGATGTAGAGACGCTTTGAAATGCCGACTTGATGGAATGGTCTGCGGGCATCTTGTTACGTTTGCAGAGCCCATGATGTGCCTAAACAGTAGAAACCCCCCCCAAGTGACCCTATTTTGGAAACTAGACCCCGCAAAGAAGTTATCTAGATGTGTGGTGAGCACTTTGAACCCCCAAGGGCTACACAGAAGTTTATAACGCCCGGGCATGAAAATAAAAAAATCATATTTTTTCCACAATCAGGATCTTTTAGTCCCCAATTTTTTTATTTACCCAAGGGTAACATGAGAAATTAGACACCAAAAGTTGTTGTCCAATTTGTCCTGAGTATGCTGATACCCCATATGTGGGAGAAAACTACTGTATGGGCACACGTCGGGGCTCGGATGGGAAGTAGTGACGTTTTGAAATGCCCACTTGATGGAATGGTCTTCGGGCGTCATGTTACATTTGCAGAGTCCCTGATGTGCCTAAACAGTAGAAACTCCCCACAAGTGACCCCATTTTGGAAACTAGATCCCCTAAGGAACTCCTATAGATGTGTGATAAGCACTTTGAATCTCCAAGTCCTTCACAGAAGTTTATAACGCAGAGCCGTGAAAATATAAAATAATTTTTTTTCCACAAAAATAATTTTTTAGTCCCCAATTTTTTTTCCCAATGTTAACAGGAGAAATTAGAACCCCCAAAGTTGTTGTGCAATTTTTCCCGAGTACGCTGATACCCCATATGTGGGGATAAACCACTGTTGGGCATACGTCGGGGCTTGGAATAAAGGGAGCACTGTTTGACTTTTTGAACGCAAAATTTGCAGGAATCAATGGTGGCGCCATGTCGCGTATGGAGACCCCCTGATGTGCCTAAATAATGGAAATCCCTCAATTCTAACTCCAACCCTAACCCCAACACACCCCTAACCCCAACCCTAACCCCTACAACACCTAACCCTAATACAAACCCTAAACCATAACCCTAACCCCAACACACCCCTAACCCTAATCCCAACTCTAACCATAAACCTAACCACAAGCCTAACCCTAATTCCAACCCTAACCCAAATTCCAGCCCTAACCCTAATTCTAACCTTAACCCTAATGCTAACCCTAACCCTAAGGCTGGGTTCATATTGCGTTTTACCAGCCCGTTCAACACGTAGTGTTGACCGGCTGGTAACGGTATAGCATAACGCGATCGCGTTATGCTATACCCGCTAGCGCAGATGAATCAGCAGATGATTCATATGTGCTAGCGGTGACGGAGCCCAGACGCTGCAGCCGTGTCCGAGGCTCCTTCACTGAATGACGGCACGTCGCGAGGATCCCAGCAATATCCGCCGCGGATCCGCAGCAAAATCAGCCGCGGATCAGCAGCAATATCCGCCGCGGATCAGCAGCAATATCCGCCGCGGACCAGCAGCAATATCTGCCGCGGATCCGCAGCAGAATCAGCCGCGGATCAGCAGCAAAATCCGCCGCGGATCAGCAGCAACATCCGCCGCGGATCAGCAGCAAAATCCGTCGCGGATCCGCAGCAAAATCCGCCGCGGATCAGCAGCAAAATCCGCCGCGGATCAGCAGCAATATCCTCCGCAGATCAGCAGCAATATCCGCCGCGGATCAGCAGCAAAATCCGCCGCGGATCAGCAGCAAAATCCGCCGCGGATCAGCAGCAAAATCCGCCGCGGATCAGCAGCAAAATCCGCCGCGGATCAGCAGCAAAATCCGCCGCGGATCCGCAGCAAAATCCGCCGCGGATCAGCAGCAATATCCGCCGCGGATCCGCAGCAAAATCCGCCGCGGATCAGCAGCAATATCCGCCGCGGATCAGCAGCAATATCCGCCGCGGATCAGCAGCAAAATCCGCCGCGGATCAGCAGCAAAATCCGCCGCGGATCAGCAGCAAAATCCGCCGCGGATCAGCAGCAAAATCCGCCGCGGATCCGCAGCAAAATCCGCCGCGGATCAGCAGCAATATCTTCCGCGGATCAGCAGCAATATCCGCCGCGGTTCAGCAGCAATATCCGCCGCGGATCCGCAGCAAAATCAGCCGCGGATCCGCAGCAAAATCAGCCGCGGATCCGCAGCAAAATCCGCCGCGGATCAGCAGCAAAATCCGCCGCGGATCAGCAGCAAAATCCGCCGCGGATCAGCAGCAAAATCCGCCGCGGATCAGCAGCATAATCCGCCGCGGATCCGCAGCAAAATCCGCCGCGGATCAGCAGCAATATCCGCCGCGGATCAGCAGCAGTATCCGCCGCGGATCCGCAGCAAAATCAGCCGCGGATCCGCAGCAAAATCCGCCGCGGATCCGCAGCAAAATCCGCCGCGGATCAGCAGCAAAATCCGCCGCGGATCCGCAGCAAAATCCGCCGCGGATCCGCAGCAAAATCCGCCGCGGATCCGCAGCAAAATCCGCCGCGGATCAGCAGCAATATCTTCCGCGGATCAGCAGCAATACCCGCCGCGGATCCGCAGCAAAATCCGCCGCGGATCAGCAGCAAAATCCGCCGCGGATCAGCAGCAAAATCCGCCGCGGATCAGCAGCAAAATCCGCCGCGGATCAGCAGCAAAATCCGCCGCGGACCAGCAGCAAAATCCGCCGCGGACCCGCAGCAATATCCGCCGCGGATCCGCAGCAAACTTAGCTGCGGATCAGCAGCAAAATCCGCTAGGAAAAAAAAAAAATTCTTTATTTTTTTATTTGTCCCTACCTATGATAAAGGGGGGGTTCATTTACTTTTTTTTATTTTGATCACTGTGACAGTTTATCACAGTGATCAAAATAAATTTTTGAACACTGGGGGGCGCACTGCGCATGCGCCGGCCGGCGGGCGCACTGCGCATGCGCCCGCCATTTTCCAAGATGGCGGCGCCCATGAAGAAGCCCGGGCGGACGCCGGGACCGATCCAGGGACATCGGTGGATCGGGAGAGGTGAGTAGTGGGGTCGGAAGGTTAGGGGGGGGGATCGGAAGGTGGGGGCAGCGGAGGCCAGGACGAGGGGAGCTGTTAGTGGCGGCGGTGACCGACCGCTGCCATCTTTCGGTGGCGGCGGCCGATCGCCGCCGTGAGTACGTGTGGGGGGGCGTCAGTGCTCGGTGTCCAGCCATGGCAGATGCTATTGCAGCATCGGCCATGGCTGGATTGTAATATTTCACCAATTAAATTGGTGAAATATTACATATTGCTCTGATTGGCTGTTTCACTTTTAACAGCCAATCAGAGCGATCGTGGCCACGGGGGGGTTAAGAAAACCCCCTGTGGTGAAGCACAAAGGGTCCTGTAACTGCCGGGTGACCTTTGAGTGACCCCGGTCTCCCGGCCCGCAGGGACGAGATCCATTCATGACGCAGGGTATGCGTCATAGGTCGGAATGACACCGACTTTCATGACGCATACGCTGTGTCAAAGGTCGGGAAGGGGTTAAATGCTGAGGTAAATATTTCCTTGCCCCTGTTTCCTTAGCCTTTTTCCCTTCCCTATTGATAAATAATTTAATAAAATAAATTGAAACACAAATACTGAGGTTAAAAAACTCACCAAATACTCAAGGTGTGCATGTGGCCTTGCAAGCCCAGTGGCGGGTGCTCATCAGCAATGCAGTCTGAGACCGTGTGCACCCTGGCTGACCCGTTGACAGCGCTAAGGTCGGCGTCACACTAGCGAGTTTGATGCGAGCACGACTTACTCGCATCAACACCCAGCACGGCCGCCCGCTCTCGGACCAGAGTGCGCGGCTGCATGTATTTCTATGCCACCGCGCACTCTGGTCCGAGAGTGGGCGGCCGTGCCGGGTGTTGATGCGAGTAAGTCGTGCGACTAACTCGCATCAAACTCGCTAGTGTGACGCCGGCCTTATACTGTATATGCTGAGTGCTTCTGACAGGGATAAGTGGCGCTACTCCCTTGGTCTGGATACCTACCGACCACCACATTCACTATGGTGCTGCTGATGAGTGGTCAGCGCTGGACTGGTAGAGGGATTTCCTTGTACCAGACCAGGGCGGAGCGCTAATCAGAGTAACAAGATGCGCAGCACTCAGTCGTTTCCTTGCACCAGGAGGCAGCACCACTTTTAACTTGCAGGAGACACCACTGATCCAGGTGCAGTCACAGTGCCAGCCAGGGCGCAGACTGACCCACTGCTGTGTGGCTGTTTAGCACTTAGCAGGTACGGACTGGTAGAGGGATTTCCATGAGCAATTCCTTTACAAGCCCAATGCTGAGTGTTCATATAACATATCCATCTAGGAACACTAAAGGGTATGCCACACTAAACAATATCGCTAACGGGATCGCTAAAAAACGTCACTATTTAGCGATCCTGTTAGCGATGTTGTAGTGTGCGGCAGCTTCCAGCGACGAGCTTCCTGCTGTGATCTCGCTCGTCGCTGGAATCGTTCCGGACCCTATTTTCTCGTCGGCGCTCCCGCTGGGTAAGTATATATCGCTAGTGTGGCACCTTTTCTTAGCGATTTAGCGGTACTTTTGTACCGCTAAAATCGTTAAGAAGATCGCTAACGGCGATAGCGTCGTTAACTATATCGCTAAATGTGGCCGCACTTAGCGATATAGAAACAATCCCACTAGCGATCGCATTAGTATGCGTCGTTATCGTGATCGCTAGCGGGATTGTTTAGTGTGGCAGTACCTTTAGGCCACGTTCACATGGTCAGAATTTTACCTCAGTATTTGTAAGCCAAAGCCAGAAGTGGGCGATAAATCCAGAAGTGGTGACGTGTTTCTATTATACTTTTCCTCTGATTGTCCCACTCCAGGTTTTTTTGTCTTACAGATACTGAGGTAAAATACTGACCAGATAATGAACATGTGAACGTGGCCTAAATGTAAACTTTTATAAGCGTCCACTCTCCTATAAACTAGTTTAGTAGTTAATATTGGTAACACATGCAGTGTATTACTCTGTAGGCTCAGGCTCTGCCTTGCAACCTGCCTGGAATCTGGAGGCATATCTCAGAACGCTGAGCTGCCATTCCCAAGATGGCCGCTTCCATGAACTGTGATTCTCTCAAAACATAATTCCTCGATTCCTAGTCATTATCTAAAAGTATTTTATAATATTATTTATACATACAGTCTCCTTACTATGATATACAGTATATTTGGGTATGTGCACACGTTGCGGATTTCAATGCATTTCCGCAGCGTTTTTGGACTCGCAGAATTGCATGAAATCTGCAGCGTAGTACACAGCCAATGTAATTCAATGCAAAATGAAGAATTGCTGTGCACATGTTGTGAAAAAATCCGCGCAGATTTGCAGTGTATTTTTTCCCCAGGATGTCAATACTTTTGGCGGATCCGCAGCAGCGTTTTAATCAGGCACATATTCTCTCTCTCTCTCCTCTCTCTTTCTCCTCCAGGAAATACGCAAGCATTTTTACCTGTGTTTTCTGCCAGGAGGTGCAGATTTTCTGCAGAAAATTCCGCAGACTATTCTGCAACTTGTGCACATACCCTTATACGTGAAGGTGAAAAACAGCGCAGTATTTGTACTGAATGTTATCTCTATTCTTGCTACCACTTTAAATTCTGTCCACCACCCGATTCCCTACCTCTGTTTGGTACTTTAGCTTGGATGGTGGTAATATTCTTTCAGATATGTTATCACTGTGGAACAATGGAATATCAGTTCAATGTATGCAGTTAATGACACTGGGTGGAAAAATCAATAAACCTTTACTATTCAGCCAATAATCACTAGACAATATGTCATACCCACTAAGGAATTGTAAGCATGTGAATGAAAGAAAATATAAGTCTGCTTCCTGCCGGGGATTTTTTTTGTGTGTGAACTTCCTAGTACTAATCAGTGTAAGTAACAAAGAAACATATCCTTCTGTCAATTGCATACATCTTCCATTACAGATGTGTGTGTGTATATACACTGCTCAAAAAAATACTAAACACTAAAATCCCACATCCTAGATATCACTGGATGAAATATTCCAGTTGTAAATCTTTATTCATTATACAGTGGAATGTGTTGAGAGCAATAAAACAAAAATGATCAGTGTAAATCAAAATTAATATCCCATGGAGGTCTGGATTTGGAATGATACTCAAAATCAAAGTGGAAAATCAAATTACAGGCTGATCCAACTTCAGTGGAAATGCCTCAAGACAAGGAAATGATGCTTAGTAGTGTGTGTGGCCTCCATGTGCCTGTATGACCTCCCTTCAACACCTGGGTATGCTCCTGATGAGGCGGCAGATGGTCTCCTGAGGGATCTCCTCCCAGACCTGGCCTAAAGCATTCGCCAGCTCCTGGACAGTCTGTGGTGCAACGTGACGTTGGTGGATGGAGCGAGACCTGATGTCTCAGATGTGCTCAATCGGATTCAGGTCTGGGGAACGGGCGGGCCAGTCCATAGCTTCAATGCCTTCATCTTTCAGGAACTGCTGACACACTCCAGCCACATGAGGTCTGGCATTGTCCTGCATTAGGAGGAACCCAGGGCCAACTGCACCAGCATATGGTCTCACAAGGGGTCTGAGGATCTCATCTCGGTACCTAATGGCAGTCAGGCTACCTCTGGCGAGCACATGGAGGGCCATGCAGCCCTCCAAAGTAATGCCACCCCACACCATTACTGACGCACTGCCAAATCGGTCATGCTGAAGGATGTTGCAGGCAGCAGATCGGTCTCCACGGCATCTCCAGACTCTCACGTCTGTCACATGTGCTGAGTGTGAACCTGCTTTCATCTGTGAAAGCACAGGGCGCCAATGGCGAATTTGCCTATCCTGGTGTTCTGTGGCAAATGCCAAGCGTCCTGCACGGTGTGGAGCTGTGAGCACAACCCCCATCTGTGGATGTCGGGCACTCAGGCCATCCTCATGGAGTCGGTTTCTAACCGTTTGTGCACACACATGCACGTTTGTGGCCTGCTGGAGGTCATTTTGCAGGGCTCTGGCAGTGCTCCTCCTGTTCCTCCTTGCACAAAGGCGGAGGTAGAGGTCCTGCTGCTGGATTGTTGCCCTCCTACGGCCCCCTCCACGTCAGCTGGTATACTGGCCTGTCTCCTGGTAGCGCCTCAAGCCTCTGGACACTACGCTGACAGACACAGCAAACCTTTAGCTCGCATTGATGTGCCATCCTGGATGAGCTGCACTACCTGAGCCACTTGTGTGGGTTGTAGAGTCCGTCTCATGCTACCACGAGTGTGAAAGCACAACCTACATTCAAAAGTGACCAAAACATCAGCCAGAAAGCATTGGTACTGAGATGTGGTCTGTGGTCCCCACCTGCAGAACCACTCCTTTATTAAGTGTGTCTTGATAATTGCCAATAATTTCCATCTGTTGTCTATTCCATTTGCACAACAGCATGTGAAATTGATTGTCAATCAGTGTTGCTTCCTAAGTGGACAGTTTGATTTCACAGAACTTTTATTTACAAGGAGTTATATTCTGTTGTTTAAGTGTTCCCTTTAATTTTTTTGAGCAGTGTATATATTTATATATATATTTTATATATATATATATGTATGTAGGTGATACAGCCTTTGATTGCAGCAAAAAAGCTTTTCAGGTTTCGGGACTGTCGCTGGGCAACATTGAGTTTCAGCTCCTCCAAAGATTTTCTATTGCTAGGCCACTCCAGGACCTTGAAATGCTTTTTGTGTAGCCACTCCTTAGTTGCCCTGGCTGTGTGTTTCGGGTCATTGTTGTGCTGGAAACACAGCCATAACCCATCTTCAATGCTTTCACTGAGGGAAAGAGGCTGTTGGCCAAAATCTCGCAATACATGACCCCATCCATCCTCCCTTCAATACAGTGCATTCCTCCTGTCCCCTTTGCAGAAAAGTACCTCCAATATTATATGATGTTTCCCCCACCTTGCTTCATGGTTGAGATGGTGTTCTGTGGGTTGTGCTCATCCTTCTTCCTCATAGATTGTAAGCTTGCGAGCAGGGCCCTCATTCCTCTTGGTATCTACTTTGATTTGTGTTTATTGTTTTGCTGTAATGTCTATTGTCTGTACAAGTCCCCTCTATAATGTAAAGTGCTGCGGAATATGTTGGCGCTATAGAAATAAAATTATTATTATTATTATTCTTCCTCCAAACACAGCGAGTGGAGTTGATACGAAAAAGTTCCATTTTGGTCTCATCTGACCACATGACCTTATCCCATGCATCCTCTGAATCATCCAGATGGTCAAAAAAGGCGGGCCTGGACATATGCTTGCATGCCCTGCAGGATTTTAATCCATGACGGAGTAGTGTATTGCTAATAGTAATGTTTGAGACTATGGTTCCAGTTCTTTTCAGGTCATTGACCAGGTCCTCCTGTGTAGTTCTGGGCTGATTTCTGACCATTCTCAGACTCATCCTTACCTCACGAGGCACGACCTTGCATAGAGCCCAAGACCAAGGAAGATTTACAGTCATCTTGTGTTTCTTCCATTTTCTAATAATAGTGCCAACAGTTGTTGCCTTCTCACCAAGCTGGTTGCCTATTGTTCTGTAGCCCATCCCAGCCTTGTTGAGGTCTACAATTTTGTCCCTGGTGTCTTTAGACAGCTCTTTGGTCTTGGGAGAGGTTGCAGTGTGATTGAGTGTGTGGACAGGTTTCTTTTATATAGGTAATGAGTTTACACAGAGGCAGAGGCAATTAATACAGGAAATGAGTGCAGAGAAGAAGGGCTTCTTAAAGAAAAACTCACAGGTCTGTAAGAGCCAAAATTCTTGCTGGTTTGTAGGTGATCAAATACTTATTTCATGCAATGAAATGCAATTTAATTATATAAAAATCATACAATGTGATTGTCTGATTTTTATATTCTGTCTCTCATAGTTGAAGTGTACCTACCATAAAAATGATAGACCTCTCCATTCTTTGTAGGTGGGAAAACTTGCAACATCTGCAGTGTATCAACTACTTATTTCCCCACTGTAAATATACTTGAGGTCCCCAAGTTTTGAACATTCAACTTACATGCGACTCATACTTACGAATGTAAGATGTGGAAAACAAAATACTAAAGCTAGTGCTCACTTTTCAGTACTGTAAGGTCGCGATTTCATGATGTAACGACTTGCAGTGACTACCAAGACCTGGCCTGTATTGAATAGGTCGTAGATGCGGTGCATGATGGAAGAAAGAAGCGGACCGGACGGTGATCTGTGCACAGGTGGGTGAAGTGAGCAGTGTAGTAAGTATTACCTTTGCTGGCGATCTATGGTTCAACTGGCCGCCATTTTGCTGAATTCACGTGTTGCAATTTGCAAAAAAATCTGTATGTTGGAGAATATGCATTATTGTAAAATTCAAGTGGACTTCAAATCCAGGTAAGATAGCACTAAGTGCTAAATAGTTAAAACATAACTTTTAATGTTACTGACTAAAAAGGCTTTAGCAATATATATAATTAAAGCGGTGTCCCTCTGGACATAAAGTGAAAAAACAGTAGACATAATAACTAGGATATAATATCTCACAGTCTGAGGTATACAATGACCTACTTATGGCAACAATTAGTGAACATCAACGACGATTCTGTCTCTGAAATAATGCCCTGTAGGGTAGGTATGCATGGGGGCGTGTGGGAAACAACCTTGCTATGTTGTGAGAACAATTCACCGAAATATGTACCCAGTTTACAAATAAGTCATATAAATAACTTATATAATATAACTTTTTATAATATAATAAGAAAAGACAATTCTTTCTTTTTCTAAAAAAAAATCATAACAATATTTATGGCTCACAAGGAATGACAAACATTTTTGTCTGCAAAGATAAGGGAGGAAAAAAGGGAGGTTCACCCTCATAATGGACTAGTGTCTCCCTATCTGACTGCGGAGGTTTGCACCCTAAACCTGCGCAGTGGTGTTACCGCTCGTCAGTGGTTATCCCTCCCTTTCCCTATAATAACCATAACAAAGAAATAGGGTTTATGGAATCAAAAGTAAGGTACCACATGTTTCATAATCAAGTCAACGTAACACCCTATCTCCGATATATCATATGGTACATGCACTATATCAGAGAAGGGAATCCCTCTAACAAGGGTATACAGAAACACAGCCACACAGGCAAACAATACTGGGAGGTATATAGATAGATGGCTACTCCCATAAAGAATATATTACAACACAAAGATTATATATACACATGCAAGTGAAATCAGCTGTTTGCATACAATCCCGCTGTATCATACTATGACTACTCTTGAACAATTACCGAAATATGTACCCTTTACTAAATAAGTCATATAAATAACTTATATATATACTTTTTATATAAGAAACATCTTTCTTTCTAAAAAAACTACATTTTGGTCACAAGAATACAAAATTTTGTCGCAAAGAAAGAGAAAAGGAGTTCACTAAGACTAGTGTTCTATCTGACTGCGAGTTGACCCTAACCTCGCATGGTGTCGACGCTGGTTTCCTCCTTCCTATATAACTAACAAGAAATGGTTGAAAAAGTAGTACACATGTTCATACAACGACACCTATCTATTCTTGGTCAGACTATCAGGAAGGGAACCTCACAAGTAACAAAACACACAAGCAAACATACTGGAGTAATAGATATCTACTCCATAAAATATACAACCAAGATTATATAAATGCAGTGAATCAGTGTTTGCTACATCCGTAACATCGCGTGTCCTCTACATTTAAGTGGCCTTTAAAGTAGACAATATTCAATCAGATAAGCGGTTATACTGAAAGGTATACTGGAGAGTAAGTATACCGCAGCTAAAAAAAGAGATTATATAGGTACATATCATATATTGCACATAATCCCCAACAAAATATACATTAGGATAGAGCCTTGGAAACAAGAGGTGCCCTCATATTGATTACCTCTAAAGTGCTTTCATGTGCTTTAATAGTTGGTTATCACATTGTTATTGCATATATCCCTCAGATTGCAAGAAAAAACACCTTATGGTGTATCAGATTTTCCCAGCTACTACCCATGTGATAAGTCCAATATGTATATACTCGATTCATTTCCCCGTCATGCAGTTCATCAGGAGAACATACTGGTTCAGGTATATAAAGAGAAAAAAAAAAAACTTATAGTGTCAAAGAAGTAAGTCAGAAACAGTGTAGGGATGATGCCCATCAGCGCTTATCATGGAACTGTTGTCCGCCATACTCATACCTCACCACCGCCCCTCCATTTGAGGCGTCCTTGGAGATACTTCCGGGGAATACCCAGGTCTACTTCCTGTATGTGTGGAATGCAAATGCGTCTCATCACGCATATCGCGCGTGCGCTGATATACCGGAGGATACCCTAGTCTACTTCCTACTTCCTTCCTACTTCTCTGACATTAGTAATATCTCCTAGGTGTTCCCCCACTCTTCTCCGAAATTCACATTTAGTTTTCCCTATATAGTCAATGGGACAGGATTGTAATAGATATACTACTACAGTGGTCTTGCAATTGGAAAAGTGTCTACATTGGTAGGTTTTCCTTGTATTAGTACTGGTGAAAAATATTTGTCCTTAAAATGAATTTGCAAAATTTACATTTACCACATTTAAAGTTACCCTTTTCTCTGTTATCCAACCAAGTTGGCTGTCTAACTATGGGGTAATGTTAGCTATGCACCAGCTGATCCCGTATGGGATCGTTTTTTAAAGTCATATTTGGGCTTCATGTATACAGTGCTGCCATAATGAGCAGCACCATAATAGTGCTTCTATACTGTAGTGTATTATTGAGTTACCTCAGTATTAATGTAAGTCATTGAAGATGGTATACCACATATTTTACTGTCAAACTCATAATTCAACTAAAAAATAAAACTTTGGCAATGAAAACAGAGATAAAGCATGGACCCATTGACTTATATAGGTGACATATGATAGGTCAATTTACAGAGCCATGATATGGTTTATATACCTAAGCCCTTAGACCTTGACTTTTCATTGATGTTTTCTACATTCCAGATTTCTAGAGCATTGTATTACAAATAGAATAAGACTGAATACAAATGACAAAAAAGGGGAAATCTTAACCCCTTTGGGACATGGTCCGAAATAATACATCCTTGCGCCTTTGTACTTATTGACGCGGGACAGATTATTTTGTCCTCGCGATCCTGCGCACACACAGGCTGTACGCGTGTGAACGCCGCCGGGTGTCAGCTGATTCTGACAGCTGACACTCGGCACTAAGTACCAAGAGAAGTCCCTCACTGCTCCCAGCACTTTAACCCCCTTTCTGCTGCAATGGAACTCGATTGCAGCATTTCAGGAGCCGGTAGAGGGATGACAGCCCCTCTCCCTTTGTATCGGTCGCGTCGTCATGTGGGGTCCTGATCATTGCCATGGTGACCCGATGTCCCGATGTCGTCATGCTTAATCATGCACAGTGCGCAAAGTGGGACAAAATAAAAAAATATATTTTTTTTAAATAATTGTAAAAATATCAAAGAATAATAAAATAAAATCAAAAGCTATTGTACCCATAAATAAGTATTTGTATGAAAAAAGATATAAACAATAAAAGTACACATATTTAGTATTTCTGCATCCGGAATGACCCGATCTATAAAACTGTCCCACTAGTTAACCTCTTTAGTGAACATTATAAAAATAAATAAAATACAAGGCAAAGACAATGCTTTATCATCATGCCACTGAACAAAGAGTGGAATAAAACGCGATCAAAAAGATGAACATCAATAAACATTGTACCTCTGAAAATGTCATCTTGTCCTACAAAAATCAAGCTGTCATACAGCTCCATCAGCGGAAAAATAAAAAAGTTATAGCTCTCAGAATAAAGCGATGCAAAAATAATTATTTTTTCTATAAAATAGTTTTTATTGTGTAAAAGTGCTAAAACCAAAAAAAATTAAAAATGAGGTATCTCTGTAATCGTACTGACCCGAAGAATAAAACTGACTTATTAATTTTACCACGCGTGGAATGACATAAACCCCCCCAAAAAAAATCCTGAATTGCTGGTTTTTGTTCATTCTGCCTCCCAGAAATTGGAATAGAAAGCAAAAGCAAAATATCTTGTGTCTGAAAGAGGTGCCAATAAAAATGTCAACCGCAAAACAGAAGCCCTCACATGACTCTGTGGACGAAAATATGAAAAAATTATAGCTCTCAAAATATGCTAAAGCAAAAAACTAGTTTTTGCAAGAAAAAGCATCTTTTAGTGTTTGAGAGCAACCAAACACAAAACCTGATATAAATCTGGTATAGCTGTAATTTCACCAACCCAAAGAATAAAGTCTCCTAATCACTTATACCACACGAGGAACAGTTTAAAAATAAATAAAACCTATTTTTCACCTGCTGTTGATTTTTTCATTTTGCATCCCAAAGATCGCAGTAATGGTCGGCGCACATTTATCCTGTGCTCTGTGCTGAGCGCTTACACCGGGGTTTCCATGTAAATCTTTGAATTACGTCATTCAGACGGAACCCTCGATGAAAGATTCCCTAGGCAGATGGAGATGGAGGCACTGTGGATGCCATCTGACCTTTTATCCGGCAGTGTCCGTCTTTTGAGGATTGCATATAAGTGCCATCAGCGACAGATTTGTGCACTTCTGAAAAGAAGGACAACGCTGAACAGAGGTCAGACGGAGTCAAGAGTAAATGTGCTGCCTCATTATAGTGAATGAATCCCATCTGAATCATGTCATTCAGAGATTTAGATAGAAATCCCAAAATAAGTGGTCATCGTAGAGCGCCGGATAAATGTGATCCCAAACGTTATGTAAAATGTTCCCAATAAAGCTTCAATTTAATCCACAAGAAAAGCAAGCCCTCACTCAGGTCTGTCATCTGTTAACTGAAATATTGGGGGCTTCCACGTAACTGGTAGTACAAAGGCACTGGAAAAGCGAAATGACTCCTCACCCTCCAAAAGAAATTCAGCAAATTCTCCGCTCCCAAATCCAAATGCCCCCTCCCTTCTGAGCCCTACAGTATACCTAAACGACATATAGCGTCCACATATTTGGCATTTCTGAAACGATGACAGCCCACCTAACTTATGGGTGCATGTCTTCAGAAGCATGGGCTGGGCATAACTTACTGGTGACTGCAACGTACTGATCACTACAGTGTACTGGTCACTACAACGGCAGTTCGCAATTTTCACTCGGCAACATTCATTGCTGCTTGTTTCTGGAAAATACCCATGAAGTTGGTATAATTTCAAAAATGGGGTCACTTGCGGTAGGATTCTGCTCTTCTAACAATTAGAGGCTCTGTATTTGGAGTCCGCAAACTGTTCTAGGAAAATCTGCACTCCAGGAGGCAAATAGCTCTCCGTTCCTCCCCATTCTCTCCATATGGCTAAGTAGTACTGTACAGCCACATATGAGGTATTGCCACATTCAGTAGAAATTGTGGGACAAATTATGGTGCCATTTTTACCCACTTCTTATGTGAAAATGTAAAATCTGGGCTTAAAACAAAATTTTGGTGGTAAAAATGTAGTTATTTTTTTCTTCGCTGCCCAATGGTATAAAATTCTGTGATACACAAGTGGTGTAAATATGATCACTGCACCACTAGCTCACTAACTGGCTCAACGTTATAAATTTCTGTGAAGCACCTGAGGGTTCAATGTGCTCAACACACATCTAGATCTGTTTCCTGAGGGGTCTAGTTTCCAAAATGATGTCACTTGTGGGGATTTTCAATGTTTAGGCACCTCATAGACTCTCCAAATGCGACATGGCGTCCGTCAATTGTTCCAGCAAATTTTGCATTGAAAAAGTCAAATGGCGCTCCTTCCCTTCCGAACTCTGCCGTGCGCCCAAACAGTGGTTTTCTCCCTCATATGGGGTATTACCATGCTCAGGAGAAATTACACAACAAATTTTGTGGTCCACTTTTTCCTCTTACCCTTGTCAAAATAAAAAAAATTGGATCTGAAGTAAATTTTTTGTGAAAAAAGTTAAATGTTCATTTTTTTCCACATTCCAAAAATTCCTGTGAAGCACCTGAAGGGTTAATAATCTTCTTGAATGTATTTTTGAGCAACTCGAGGGGTGTAATTTTTAGAATGGTGTCACTTTTGGGTATTTTCTATCACATAGACCCCTCAAAGTGACTTCAAATGTGATGTGGTCCCTAAAAAAATGAATTATTTTGTAAATTTTGTTGGAAAAATGAAAACTCGCTGGTCAACTTTTAACCCTTATAACTTCCTAACAAAAAAAAATTTGGTTCCAAAATTGTGCTGATGAAAAGTAGACATGTGCAAAATGTTATTTATTAACTATTTTGTGTGACATAGCTCTCTGATTTAAGGGCATGAAAATTAAAAGTTTGAAAATTGCGAAATTTTCTCCAAATTTCATTTTTTTTTCACATATAAACGCAAGTCATGAAAAAACATTCTCAGAATCACTGGAATCCATTGACGCGTTTCAGAGTTATTTCCTCATAAAATGATAGTGGTCAGAATTTTAAAAATTGGCCTAATCATTAACGTGCAAACCACCATCGGGTTAAAGGGGTTAATTTTGTTGAATGTACAGTGGGCATCTTACTTGGTTATAGAAATGTGGTAAGAATTTAACTACAATTCACTGTGTAACAAGTTGGAATTTTACATTCTGTTTTCAGCATTTTTATTGAATGTGATATCCCCAGCAGGTATACCGTATATCATTTTTTGTAGAAAAAATACAGAATAACAAAAATAACAAAAAATTATGTGCCTGTAAGCCGTGCGCATTCACATGACAGTAGTTTTTAAAAAAGTTTATCCAATGATAAAAATTTATTTCAGTTTAAAAAGGAAAAAAATTAAGCCACAATTTAAGGCCGGGGTCAGACTAGCATATGGCATCCGATGTGATATGCTAATGACCCTCGGCTCCTGCTCTGCTGCGTGCCGGAGCTGAGTGTCATGCGACTCTGCTCCGAGCCTCTCGCACAGAGCGGATCGGAGCACAGCTGCGGAGGAGGCGGAGAAATGAATTTCTCCATCTCCTCCATTGCCGGGGTCAGCGTATATCGCACAGCACTCAGATGATATCCGAGTGATGTGCGCTGTGTCACTCGCACCCATAGGCTTATATGGGTGTGAGAGAGCCGAGACTCGGCCGAGTGTCGGTGACAATTGCAGCATGCTGCGATTTCACTCGGACGCTGAAAACGGCCGAGAAAAAAAATTGCTGATGGGAGCTGCCCCACAGATGAATACTGGTCCGAGTGCTATGCGATGTTTTATCACATAGCACTCGTCCGTATTCATCACTAGTGTAACTCCGGCCTCATACTATATGTCATGTGCTAGTGTGATCTACCACATAGTAGATAGTATGAACCACAGACTGATTATGGACTGAATGCTTGAGCTTCACCAAAACTGCTGATAACTGTCACCCATGGTCTGAACATGACCTCAGAAGGTTTGCTGTGGTATCTGGCACCAACACATCAGCAGCAGATCCTTAAGTCATGTAACTTGTGAGGTGTGGCCTCCATGCATCAGACCTGTTTTTCCAGCATATCCTACAGATTATCATATCTGACATTGAGATGTGAGGAATTTGGAGTAGATACTTAACCTTAGAGCTGGATCCTACCTGTTTTATGAGTTGGTATGCTAGGAGCAGTAAGTCTATTACTGGTTCCCCTCTAAAGAGGTGACCGGTAGATGCACTCATACAATTGGATCAAAATGTGAGCTAACAAAATCTTTTATATCTATAGTTTGTATAGCAGTTTTTCAAATAAAAAAATTCATACTGTATATTCAGTGTGTGCATATACTTTACTACACTTAAAGCACCACTCCAGTGTTTTTTTTTATTTTAGCGCTGGAGTGGTGCCACTATTGTAAGTTTATTGCACCTAGTAATATACTTATCAGCTGTCGCTTTCTGCTGTTCCCAGCATCACACCAGTCCTGCACCACCATCTTGTGATGGCACTCAGGACCTCCCTGACTTATAAGCTTTGTAGCGGTCTCGTGGTTTAAAAAGGGCTAAGATTTACAGGAGAGCCACAATTTCACTATATAGTACAATTCTATGGTATTGCAGTATATAGTGTAAGCAACTAAACAATCACAGGTTTAAGATCCCTAAGAGGACTAAAAAAATAAAGTAAAAATGAAAAAAAAGTTTTAAAAATATAAAAATAATGAAAAATATATAAAAATGTAAATCACACCCGTTTTCTTATGTGGTGTTGTCAAGTCCAAAAAAGTTCAATCTATCAAAATACAAAATTATTTAAACCGTAATTTAAATGCTAAAAAGAAAAAAAAATTAGAATGCGAGAATTGCCATTTTTCAGTCACCACGCTTTCCCCAAAAATGTAATTAAAAGCATATAAAGTTTGGTGGGGGAAGGATAATGATATGGGAAGTTGTTTTTCAGAGATTTGGCCAAGGCCCCTTGTTTCAAGTGAAGAAAATTGTAATGCTTCAGCATACCAAGACATTTTAGAATTGTATGCTTTCATCTTTGTAGGAACAGTTTGGAGAAGGCCCATTTTTGTTACAGCATGACTGTATCTCAGTACACAAAGCACTGTCCATAAAGATATGATTGCATGTGCTAGGTGTAGAAGAACATGACTGGCCCATACAGAGCCCTGACTTCAACCCCATTGAAAACCTTTGGGATGAACCAGAACAGAGATTTCGAACAAGGCCATCTTTTCCAACATCAGTGGCTGAGCTTATAAATGCTCTTTTGGATGAATGTGTAGATGTGACTCTCAATACTTTGGTTATATAATGTATTGTAAGGAGGCGGTGTTCACACCGTGCAGTAACTGAGGCAGTGACCCAAGCAAGTCCAAATTAAACAGCTTTTATTCAGCAACTCACGGTTTAAACAGAAAAAAGTCCTCCGGTACGCAGCCGGGGTAACATCAGTCCATAAACAATGGTTGCCGGGGACAACGGCCGCGCCGGGCCGAACAGAGCCTGACAGGTGCAGAGCCGTCCCAGGCATGGGTTCAGCTACACACAATCCTGTGGAGCTTTCCTGCTATGCTCCTTGCAGGGTCCAAACATAGAACAACACTAATCCTTAGTGCTGGAGTTTTAAAGACCTGTGACAAAAGCCACTGGAAAACCCGGGTTGGAGGGAGGAGGCCGCCCCACTGCCTCCTGTGACCTCCTCCAAGAAATGAAGGCCCTGCCGGATTTTACTTAATCTGCCTTAGCCAGGTAGTCTGACTAGGTCATTGCTCACCTTCATTCCTGCATTGCAGCCGCAGCTGTGTGTGTGACTGCAATGCACTCCAATGGCTTTAATAGGTCTCTGTACACATTCTGGGGGAAATATAACGTCCCTCGTAAACGATCCCGGTCACTGCCTCACATATCCCCCCCCTCTGTTCAAACTTGTAGGGTTGAACATTTGCCACCATACAGGGTGCCCGGGACAGGGCATCCGCGTTTGTTTGCAACTTCCCAGGGCGATGTTCTACAGAGAAACTGAAATTTTGCAGTGACAGGAACCACCTGGTGACTCGCGCATTCCTCTCCTTGGCATTCCTCATCCATACCAAGCGTGAGTGGTCCGTCACCAAGCGGAACTGATGCCCGAGTAAATAATAACGTAGTGATTCCAAGGCCCACTTAATAGCCAAACACTCCTTCTCTACCACGCTATAGTTTTTCTCTGCCGGGACAAGTTTTCTACTCAAGTAGGTGACCGGGTGCTCTTCACCATTCACTTTTTGTGACAACACCGCCCCTAGTCCTACCTCCGAGGCATCTGTCTGTACAATGAAGGTTTCATTGAAGTTGGGGCTGATGAGGACCGGCTGTCCACACAGGGCCAACTTCATGGACTGAAAGGCTTCTTCTGCCTGAGGGTTCCACCGAACCATTACCGTTTTCTTTCCTTTCAAGAGATCGGTCAGGGCCGCTATTCGCCCGGCAAAATTAGGTATAAACCGGCGGTAATACCCAAGGATGCCAAGGAACGCCCTCACCTGTTTTGTACTCGATGGTTTAGGCCAGTTTTTTATGGCCTCAATTTTACTGATTTGGGGCTTGATTGTCACGCTGTCTAATGATATGTATACAATGTCAGTAAACTATTAATACAGGAACAACACTCTATACAACAACTAGTATAGCAACATCAGCATGTAAGTATAGAATAGATTTACCTGACACGATATCTGCTGAACTCAGGGTTAATCTTGAGGACTTGATGAGCTGAAACAGGAAAGAGGTGGACCGGGATCTAACCTGACCCTAAACTGGGGTCCTAACTAATCCCTCACCTTGGAGGTACTGATAATGGTTCAGAGGTCCAAGTCTCCAACCTAACCCTGTCTCCTATCAGACCCTGAACCCTGTAATCAGTCCTAAGAAGGATCCTGACTACCACCAAAGGGATATGGGCTGATCTCAGCTAAATACACAGATTAGACATATAAGACAGACAGGATAACACTAGCTTGCATACACACTCAAACACCAAAGGAACATAAATGGTCTGGGAAATAAACTCTAACCAAGTTGAGCTTAGAACAACTAAGGAGCTCACAACTAAAGTCTATACAGATTCATTCCTATCTGTGGTCTGCATGAAGGTTTCACTGGCAACTCCCCAAGCAGACAACCAGGAATTTAAAGGAAACCAATCAACAAATAATCAATTGCAGCCGGGAGAAACTGCACCCAGTCCCAGCACCGAGCACAGACAGAATTAACTCCCTAGCTGCCAAACACAAAGAAACAGCAGCTCAGCTGTGAGAAGTCAAAATGTGCAACCGCGACGATCTTCGTGGCAATGCACACATGACAGTACCCCCCCTTCTACGAGGGGCCTCCGGACCCTCAGGGCCAGGCCTGCCCGGGTGAGTTCTGTGGAAGGTCCAAACCAAACGATCTGCGTTAACA
Source organism: Oophaga sylvatica (assembly GCA_033576555.1). Taxonomy (NCBI): domain Eukaryota; kingdom Metazoa; phylum Chordata; class Amphibia; order Anura; family Dendrobatidae; genus Oophaga; species Oophaga sylvatica. The sequence goes on along the minus strand of JARQOD010000001.1, from coordinate 334,601,548 downwards.
TCAGACGCAGGGACCCACGTCCTCTCCTCTGGACCATACCCCTTCCAATTCACCAAGTACTGAAGGGACCGGCGATTCAGACGTGAGTCAATGATCTTTGATACTTGAAATTCCAAGTTACCATTGACCAACACTGGAGGAGGAGGTAGAGGTGACGGTATGACTGGTGCCACATACCTTTTAAGTAATGACTTGTGGAACACATTATGAATTTTAAACGTAGAAGGGAGCTCCAGACGAAATGCCACAGGATTAATTATGGAACTGATCCTGTACGGCCCGATGAATCTGGGACCCAGTTTCCAGGAGGGGACTTTAAGTTTTATATTCCTGGTAGACAACCATACCAGATCGTTCACATTCAGATCTGGACCAGAAACTCTCCTCCTATCAGCCATACGTTTGTAACGGTTCCCCATCGCACTCAGATTATTCAATACACCTCTCCACACAGAAGCAAGTGACGACGAGAAACGCTCCTCCTCAGGAACCCCAGAAGGACCCCCCCCATTGAAAGTACAAAACTGGGGGTGAAAACCATATGCCCCAAAAAACGGGGACTTACCAGTGGACTCGCTCCGCCTGTTGTTAAGAGCGAACTCTGCCAGAGGCAAGAAAGAAGACCAGTCCTCTTGGTTCTCTGAGACAAAACACCGGAGATATGTCTCTAAGCTCTGATTCAGACGCTCTGTCTGACCATTGGTCTGCGGATGAAAAGCCGAGGAAAATGACAATTGCATCCCCCGACGTAAACAAATGCCCTCCAAAATTTGGACACAAACTGAGACCCCCTATCTGACACCACATCAGAAGGCAACCCATGAAGTCTAACGATCTCCCTAATGAACACCTGCGCCAGAGTTTTAGCATTAGGGAGTGCAGGAAGAGCAACGAAATGTGCCATCTTACTGAACCTGTCAACAACCACCAGTATGACAGTATTCCCTGACGACGGAGGAAGGTCCATAATGAAGTCCATAGATAAATGAGTCCATGGACGCTCCGGAAGTTTCAAGGGTAAAAGGGTCCCAGACGGACGGGTATGAGGGGTTTTAGAGCGAGCACACACCCCACATGACGCGACAAAAGTTATAACATCTTTATTAGCATTAGGCCACCAAAACCGGCGAGAAAGGAGATCTAAAGTAGCCTTACTCCCTGGATGTCCTGCTAGAGCAGAATTATGATGTGCCTCAATAACCTTTTGTCTCAACAGATTTGGGACAAACAGTCTCCCTGGAGGTCCTGCAGGGGCGTCCCCCTGAGCCTCTAACACCTCCTCCTCAAGCTCAGAAAATACAGCCGACACTACCACCCCCTCCTGAAGGATAGGACTCGGGTCATCCATTTTCCCGGCCCCTGGGAAACTGCGAGACAAGGCATCAGCCTTTACATTCTTAGACCCCGGGCGATAAGTGACGACAAAATTAAACCTGGTAAAAAACAACGACCATCGAGCTTGTCTGGAATTCAGACGCTTAGCGGATTCCAAATACAACAGGTTCTTGTGATCAGTAATAACGGTAACCGGGTGGACTGCCCCCTCCAAAAAGTGACGCCATTCTTCAAAAGCCAATTTAATGGCCAAAAGTTCCCTATTGCCGATATCATAATTCCTTTCGGCGGACGACAATTTCTTAGAAAAGAAAGCGCACGGATGCCATTTACCAGGGGACGGACCCTGGGACAATATAGCACCCACCCCTACGTCAGACGCATCCACCTCCACAATGAACGGCTGAGATGCATCTGGTTGGATGAGAACGGGTGCCGAAGCAAAACATTTCTTCAAAGAGGAAAAGGCTTGGCAAGCTTTGTCCGACCATTTAGAAAAATCCGTCCCTTTTCTTGTCATGTCAGTGAGAGGTTTGACGACAGATGAGAAATTACAAATAAATTTCCGGTAGTAGTTAGCAAACCCCAAAAAACGCTGCAGAGCCTTAAGATCCCCTGGCTGATCCCATTCAAGCACTGCTCTCACCTTTTCAGGGTCCATACGGAAACCGAGGCTGACACCAAAAAACCCAAAAACTGAAGTTCCTGTACGGCAAATACACACTTCTCCAGTTTGGCATATAGTTTATTGTCTTGCAAGATCTGCAACACCTGTCTCACATGCTCCTGATGAGACACAAGATCTGGCGAGTAAATTAAAATGTCGTCCAAATATACAACCACAAACAGCCCCACAAGGTGACGAAAAATGTCATTAACAAAATGTTGGAATACTGCTGGTGCAGTAGTCAGACCAAAAGGCATGACTAGGTTCTCATAATGTCCCTCCGGCGTGTTAAACGCCGTTTTCCACTCATCCCCCTCTTTTATCCTAATCAGATTATACGCCCCCCTGAGATCCAATTTAGAGAACCATTTGGCGCCAACAATTTGATTGAAGAGATCAGGAATAAGAGGGAGTGGATACGGATCTCGAACAGTAATCCGATTAAGTTCGCGGAAATCCAAGCAAGGGCATAGGCCTCCATCTTTCTTCTTCACAAAGAAGAACCCCGCGGCTACTGGGGAAGATGAAGGTCTAATATGCCCTTTGGCCAGACTTTCAGAAATATAATCTTTCATAGCCTGCCTCTCAGGACCAGAAAGATTATACAACCTAGCTTTAGGCAACTTAGCATCAGGAAGGAGATTAATAGAGCAGTCATACACGCGATGAGGAGGCAACTCCTGACACCCCTCCTCAGAGAAAACATCCCCAAAATCCTCCAAAAAAGGAGGCAATGTACTAGGCACGACCGCACTGATGACTGTGTTCATGCAGTTGCTTTTGCAAAACTCACCCCATTGGCTTATTTCTCTGGACTGCCAATTAATCACAGGGTTATGTTTAACCAACCAAGGAAGTCCCAACACAATGGGAGTAGGTAGACCCTCCAACACATAACAAGATAATTGTTCCCTATGTATTGCCCCTACCCGAAGGTCAATGTTATGAACCTCATGAACAAAGCTACCTTGGCCGAGAGGCCTGGCGTCAATGGAGAATATAGGGATCGGTTTGACCAATACACTCAGATGCATACCTTGAGCCTGAGCAAACTGAGCGTCAACCAGATTAGCCCCGGAACCACTATCAAGAAGAACAGACAATCTCTCCACTCTCGTACCAACTACCACCTCCACTGGTACAAGGAACTGAGAAGAACCGGCGGATGAAATACATACTCCCAGGTTGTCGTCCACCACACAACCTGGGATTAAGTTTTCCGGCGACTTTTGGCTCAACAAGGCACGGGATGGACATTCTCCAACAAAATGTCCCTCTTTCCCGCAGAAAAAACATCTTCTAGTCCTGCGGCGTACCGCCAATCCCCTCCTACGAAATGATGTCCCTCCCAACTGCATAGGCTCATCCGAACAGACAAGGGGAACCTCAACATAAGGGACTTTAATGGTAGGTGGAGAAACAACAGGGAGTGGGGTTACCTCACCCCTCTCCCGAAGCCGTCTATCAGTACGGATAGCTAAGGCCATAGCAGCCTCCAGAGAAGGAGGAGACTCATACTGAGCCAAAACGTCTTTTAATTTATCAGAAAGCCCATGACAAAACTGGCTCCTAAGAGCTGGGTCATTCCACTGAGTATCTGTGGCCCATCTACGAAACTCAGAAGCAAATTCCTCTGCCGGACGATCTCCCTGCTGTATCTTACGTAATTTTGTCTCAGCAAGAGAGACCCGATCTGGGTCATCATATACCAATCCCAGGGCAGTAAAAAATTGATCTACAGACAGTAGAGCCGGGGATCCCGGAGGAAGGGAAAATGCCCAGGATTGAGGGTCCCCTTGCAGAAGTGAGATAACAATTCCCACTCTCTGCTCCTCACTCCCTGATGATCGAGGCCGAAGCCGAAAATACAATTTACATGCCTCCCGGAAGGTGAAAAATTTGTCTCGCCCACCAGTGAACCTGTCCGGGAGAGCTACTTTAGGTTCAACTCTGGTTTGCTCCAGGGAGACAAAACTTTGGACTTAATGTCCGTCAGCTCCATGGATAATCCCTGCAACTGCAGAGCCAGCTGGGCTACTGGATCCATGGTAACTGGAGATAATTTTTATGGCCAGTGAAAATGTCACGCTGTCTAATGATATGTATACAATGTCAGTAAACTATTAATACAGGAACAACACTCTATACAACAACTAGTATAGCAACATCAGCATGTAAGTATAGAATAGATTTACCTGACACGATATCTGCTGAACTCAGGGTTAATCTTGAGGACTTGATGAGCTGAAACAGGAAAGAGGTGGACCGGGATCTAACCTGATCCTAAACTGGGGTCCTAACTAATCCCTCACCTTGGAGGTACTGATAATGGTTCAGAGGTCCAAGTCTCCAACCTAACCCTGTCTCCTATCAGACCCTGAACCCTGTAATCAGTCCTAAGAAGGATCCTGACTACCACCAAAGGGATATGGGCTGATCTCAGCTAAATACACAGATTAGACATATAAGACAGACAGGATAACACTAGCTTGCATACACACTCAAACACCAAAGGAACATAAATGGTCTGGGAAATAAACTCTAACCAAGTTGAGCTTAGAACAACTAAGGAGCTCACAACTAAAGTCTATACAGATTCATTCCTATCTGTGGTCTGCATGAAGGTTTCACTGGCAACTCCCCAAGCAGACAACCAGGAATTTAAAGGAAACCAATCAACAAATAATCAATTGCAGCCGGGAGAAACTGCACCCAGTCCCAGCACCGAGCACAGACAGAATTAACTCCCTAGCTGCCAAACACAAAGAAACAGCAGCTCAGCTGTGAGAAGTCAAAATGTGCAACCGCGACGATCTTCGTGGCAATGCACACATGACAGTGATAGCTCCTCGGCCTATCACATACCCCAAATATCGAGCTTCCTCCAGCCCTATCGCACATTTTTTGGGTTTGCCATTAACCCTGCGGCTCTGAGAGAATCCAGCACCGCTTGTACGTGTGTTAGGTGCGTTTGCCAGTCGGTGCTAAATATGATGATATCATCTAGATACGCGGACGTGTATTCCTGATGAGGCTTGAGCACTATGTCCATCAATCTCTGAAATGTAGCCGGGGCCCCATGTAACCCAAAAGGTAAGACCACATAGTGAAATAGACCCTCCGGAGTTACGAAGGCGGTCTTTTCCTTCGCCGAATCTGTGAGAGGTACCTGCCAATAACCCTTGGTGAGATCGAGCGTGGTAAAGTACTGGGCCTGCCCCAGTCTCTCAATCAGCTCGTCCACCCGGGGCATTGGATAAAGGTCGAACTTTGACACTTCATTCAATTTCCGGAAATCATTACAGAAGCGTAATGATCCGTCTGGCTTTGGAATCAGTACAATGGGGCTAGCCCACTCACTCCGTGATTCCTTTATGATGCCTAACTGAAGCATTTGTTTTACCTCAGCCGAAATGGCTTGCCTCCGGGCTTCAGGCACCCGGTACGGTCTTATTCGCACCCTTACCCCAGGTTCGGTGACAATGTCATGTTGGATAACCGTAGTCCTACCTGGTAGCTCTGAGAACACGTCGGTATTGTTTTGCACCAGGGAGCGAGCCTCCCGTCGCTGCTGTTTAGTGAGGGCATCACTTATCCTGACCTCCCCCTTGGATGCTTCCCTGGCTGAAGGTAGAGAACTCTCTGGTGATATGCCCGGGGTGATGTCTGTAACTAAACACTCTCGATCTTTCCAAGGCTTTAGCAGGTTTACATGGTAAATCTGCTCAGGTTTCCTCCTTCCGGGCTGATACACCCGGTAATTTACCTCCCCCACCTTTTCTCGAATCTCATATGGCCCTTGCCCCTTGGCCATGAGCTTACTCTCGGCTGTGGGTACCAGTACTAATACCCGATCGCCCTTGTTAAAAGACCTGACTCTGGCTTTTTTATTATATGTGCGCCTCTGGGTTGCCTGGGCATCTAACAGATGTTCTTTCACGATGGGCATGACCGCCGCGATCTGCTCCTGCATACTAGCCACGTGTTCAATTATACTCTTATGTGGAGTCGGCTCTTGTTCCCATGTCTCTTTGGCTACGTCCAACAGACCCCTAGGGTGTCTGCCGTACAATAACTCAAAGGGAGAAACCCTGTGGAAGCCTGGGGTACCTCACAGACAGCGAACATCAAATAGGGTAGCAACATGTCCCAATCCCTTCCATCCTTAAAAATCACCTTTTTTAACATGGACTTGAGGGTTCTATTGAACTGTTCTACTAACCCGTCGGTTTGAGGGTGGTACACCGAGGTGCGCAATTGTTTAATTTTTAGCAGTTTGCACAGTTCTCTTGTCACCTGGACATAAAGGGGGTCCCCTGATCCGTCAGGATCTCCTTAGGTAGTCCCAGGCGACAGAACATGGCAAACAGTTCTCGGGCAATAAGTTTTGCCGAGGTGTGGCGTAGTGGTATAGCCTCCGGGTACCGGGTGGCATAGTCGACGACCACCAGTATGTGTTGGTGGCCACGGGCGGATTTTACAATGGGCCCTACCAAATCCATTGCAATCCGTTCAAAAGGTACCTCTATTATTGGCAGGGGTACCAATGGACTACGGAAACTTGCAGTGGGTGAGGTCAACTGACATTCGGGGCAGGATTCGCAGTACCTTTTGACCTCCGCGTAAACTCCAGGCCAAAAGAACCGCTGCAAGATACGTTCTAGAGTTTTTTTTTCCCCTAAGTGGCCACCCAGCAAGTGTGAGTGTGCCAAATCTAGAATCACCCTACGATACGACTGAGGTGCTACCAACTGTTCCACAACCTCGTCCTTGATTTTATCTATCCTATAAAGCAACTCACCACTGACTACCATGCGTGGAAATACCGTATCTGCATTGGGCTGTTGGGCTACGCCGTTTACCTCTAGCACCCTTTCCCGCGCCTGAGTCAGGGTGGGATCTTGTAGCTGAGCTGTCCCAAACGTGGCCCTGGACACTTCCAGCTCGGGAATCGATGCGGTCTCCTCCACCTCTCCTGCCAGCACTTCTAAGGGAAACCTATCGGGGTCACACTCTATCCCTATATGGGACACCCCTACGGCAGGTTCGTCGGGTACAGCATCTGTAATACATTTTACCAGGGAGAATGGATTTTGTTTTTCCACAGAGTCCAGAACAGGGCAAATCTCTTCCCAACACAGACCCATAGGGAAGATTTTTTACCACTCCCACCACATGTTTAATGTCTCCACATGGCGTGGACAAAACTACCTCCGTAGTTGGATACTCTCGGAGGTCCCCATGGATACATACAACCCCGACCTGCCGTCCGCTGGGGTTGTCTCCTGCCACCAGTGACCCATGTACCAGAGTCACGAGGCTCCCTGAGTCCAGGAGAGCCTCCGTAGGGTACCCATTAACCAGTACCTGGCATAGTTGGAGTTCACTGTCCTGGTGGTCGAGGGTTGCTGTGCAGACGGTCTGGGCATACATTGAGACCCGGCGGCTATATCCGCAGTCCATGGGTTCCGTAGTCAGGGGACAATTAGCCATCACATGTCCCGGCCCCTGACACCGCCAGCACCTAAGGGTGGAGGTACTGTTAGGTCTTATGACAGTTTGGGAGGGAACCGGTCTCCTGCCACTCTCACTCCGGGGTTCCCCTTCAGCACGGTACGGTGCTGACTGTCCCCAGCAGAGGGACGCGACCCCTTTCCCGATTCCTGGGTTGGCAGGGATCGGCGTGACAGCCGAGAGGGGGCGGAGTCTCGAATAAAGTCTTGAGTGGCCGAGTAGCGCTCGATCAAACTGACTACCTGGTTGAGTGTGCCGGGGTCGCCTTGCCCCACCCAACGTTGGATAGCAGCCGGCAGAGTCCTTACCAGCCGGTCAACCACCACCCTCTCCACCATCTGGGCTGGAGACAAAGTCTCTGGCTGGAGCCACTTCTTTACCAGCTGCAGGAGGTCATAAGCCTGAGACCGCGCGGGTCGTGTCTCCACATAGGCCCATGAAAATACACGCTGAGCCCTCACGTATGTATTAACCCCCAGTCGGGCAAGGATCTCACCTTTGAGCCTCTGGTAGTCCTGGGCGTCCTCCCGACTGAGATCGAAGTAGGCCTTTTGTGCATCGCTGACCAGAAACGGAGCTACTACTTCTGCCCACTGGCCGGCGGGTAGGTTTTCCCGCTCCGCTGTGCGCTCATAAACTGTCAGGAAAGCTTCCACGTCGTCCTCCGGTCCCATCTTCCTCAACTCTGAGCGAACCCTGTCTCGGGCCTCGCGACGTTCAGGGACTGGTGCCATCGAGGTCTCCCGCAGTGCAGAAATCTGTTGCAGCAACAGTTCGTTTGTTTTTTGCTGCTGCTGGTACAATAGCTGCTGTTGCTCATTGTGCTGTTGCTCCCGCTCCTGCTGTTGCCGCTGGAGACTCAGGTACTGCTCCTGCTGTTGTCGCTGAGACTGCAGCTGCTGCTGTTGTGTAATTACCAGCTGCTTTACCAGCTCCTCCATTTTGTCCACGGGGTGAGGCTGAAAAGTGGCCGGCCGGATTGGGGTCATGAAGCTGCCGGTGGGGGTATACCTCAGTCACAATGCCCGCATTCTCCACCAAGTTGTAAGGCGGCGGTGTTCACACTGTGCAGTAACTGAGGTAGTGACCCAAGCAAGTCCAAATTAAACAGCTTTTATTCAGCAACTCACGGGTTAAACAGAAAAAAGTCCTCCGGTACGCAGCCGGGGTAACATCAGTCCATAAACAATGGTTGCCGGGGACAACGGCCGCGCCGGGCCGAACAGAGCCTGACAGGTGCAGAGCCGTCCCAGGCGTGGGTTCAGCTACACACAATCCTGTGGAGCTTTCCTGCTATGCTCCTTGCAGGGTCCAAACATAGAACAACACTAATCCTTAAGGGTATGCCACACTAAACAACATCGCTAACGGATCGCTAAAAAACGTCACTATTTAGCGATCCCGTTAGCGATGTTGTTGTGTGCGGCATGCAGCAACGACGTGGCCCCTGCTGTGATCTCGTCTGTCGTCCTGATCGTTCCGGACCCTATTCTGATCGTCGGCGTCCCGCTGGGTAAGTATATATCGCTGAGTGTGGCACCTTTTTTAGCGATTTAGCGGTACTTTTGTACCGCTAAAGTCGTTAAGGAGATCGCTAACCGCGATAGCGTCCTTAACGACATCGCTAAATGTGGCCGACACTAGCGATATTGTAAACGATCCCGCTAGCGATCTAATTAGTATGCGACGCTAACGAGATCGTTAGCGGGATCGTGTAGTGTGGCAGTACCTTTAGTGCAGGAGTTTTAAAGACCTGTGGCAAAAGCCACTGGAAAACCCGGGTTGGAGGGAGGAGGCCGCCCCACTGCCTCCTGTGACCTCCTCCAAGAAATGAAGGCCCTGTCGGATTTTACTTAATCTGCCTTAGCCAGGTAGTCTGACTAGGTCATTGCTCACCTTCATTCCTGCATTGCAGCCGCAGCTGTGTGTGTGACAGCAATGCACTCCAATGGCTTTAATAGGTCTCTGTACACATTCTGGGGGAAATATAACGTCCCTCGTAAACGATCCCGGTCACTGCCTCACAGTATGTTAAAGAGAATCTGTCAGAAGGATTCCTTCAAAGCTGTATATATAGGCATGCAGGTTATAGAAAGGTGAATAAAATAATACCTTGATATCTGCAATCTGACACAGAACTGCATGAAAATCTGCCTCCAGAGCTTATTTTACATGAAAGGGTGCGATAACAGTGTAATATATAATGACTGACACTTTCCTCTCATAATCCCACACAGCTCTGCAGTGAGATCAGAGCTAACCCAGTACAGCAGAAGTGAACTTTTCCTCATTACAAACACATTTGCTGTTGTCCTCTGATAGTGCTGTCAGCTCTGCTGCAGAGGTGTGCCTGATTACAAACAACACAGTATAGCTGACTTTAATATTGCCTCATTACAAACATAACAATAACAGTTGTAATTATCTTATCACAGAGATGCCAGCTCTGCTGTACTGCCCCTCCACCCAACATGAGCTGTCTGTGTGACAGAAGTTGAAGCACTATGTTATGACAACTGCAAATGTGTTTGTTGTGTTTGTAATGAGACAAGGTTCAATTCTGCTGAATAGTGTAGGTTATCCTCAGTTACAGCTCTGCAGCAGTGCTGACAGCACTATGAGAAGACTGTTGGTGCAAATCTGTTTGTAATGGAACAAAGATCATTTCTGTAGTACTGTGTTAGCTCTGCTGTATTGTGTTGGTTCTGTTCTCATTGCATAGTTGTGTGTGATTATGAGAGCAGACTGCCAGCCATTACATATCACACTGATAATGCTCCTTTCATGTAAAATCAGCTCTGGTGGCAGATTCTCATGCAGATCATTGTCCGGCCCATAGGCTAGAAGAGCTCATTTACGTATTAGAAAAACATGGATTTCTCTGGAATAAGACATCGAATCACAGATATCAAGGCATTATTTTATTTAACTTCCTGTGATTGATGTACCCATATAGATGGCTTATGAGGGTTGATCCTATTGATAAATTCCCTTTAACCCCTCCACTCCCCAGCCTGTTTTCACCTTCCTGACCAAACTAAATTTTACAATTCTGACCAGTGTCTTTTTATATGGTAATAACTCTGGAAGGCTTCAACTATCCCAAGGGTTCTCAGATTATTTTTTGTGACACATTGTACTTTATGTTATTGTTAAATTTATAAAGATATTTTTGCATTCATTTATGAAAATATCAGAAATTTGGTGAAAATGTAATGTTTAACCCTTCTCTGCCATCAAACGTACTATTCCGTCCATGTGACCCTGGACCTTATTCCCATGGACGGAATAGTATGTCATGGGCGATCAGCTGCGCTCCCCGGGGGAGCGCAGCTGATCGCCGCCGGGTGTCAGCTGATTATCACAGCTGACACCCGTGACTGTGTGTCAAGCTCCCGGCACATTAACCCCTGGCACACCGCGATCAAACATGATCGCGGTGTACCCGGGGCACAGGGAGGATCGCGCAGGCAGGGGGCTCCCTGCGCGCTCCCTGAGACCCTCAGAGCAGCGCGATGTGTCGCGCTGTTCCGAGGGTCTGTCCTCCCTCCAGGTCCCCGGATCCAAGATGGCGCCGGGGTCCTGCAGGGAGGCGGCTTCCTCAGTGCCTGCTGAGAGCAGGCGCTGGGGAAGCCTGCAGCAGTGCCAGATGATCGCTAGTGTGACAGAGTGCTGTGCACACTGTCACACCAGCGATCTGCTAAAATACAGTGATGTCCCACCCTGGGACAAAGTATAAAAGTAAAAAAAATAAAAATAAAAAGTGGTAAAAAAAAATCATAAAAAAAAAAAAAATATTCCCCAATAAATTCATTCTTTCCTGTAAATAAAAAAACCAAAACAATAATTTGGTATCGCCGCGTCCGTAACGACCCCCCCTATAAAACTGTCCCACTAGTTAACCCCTTTAATGAACCCCTTAAAAAAAAAAAAAAAGAAAACGAAGCAAAAAATCAATGCTTTATCATCATACCGCTGAACAAAAAGTGGAATAACACGCGATCAAAAAGACGGATATAAATAAACATGGTACCGCTGAAAATGTCATCTTGTCCCGCAAAAAACGAGCCGTCATACAGCATCATCAGCAAAAAAATAAAAAAGTTATAGCTCGCAGAATAAAGCGATGCAAAAATAATAATTTTTTATATAAAATTGTTTTCATTCTATAAAAGCACCAAAACATAAAAAAAATGATATAAATGAGGTATCGCCGTAATCGTACTGACCCGAAGAATAAAACTGCTTTATCAATTTTACCACACGCGGAACGGTACAAACGCCTCCCCCAAAAGAAATTCATGAATTGCTGATTTTTGTTCATTCTAACCTCCCAAAAATCGAAATAAAAAGCGATCAAAAAATGTCACGTGCTCAAAAATGGTACCAATAAAAACGTCACCTCGTCCCGCAAAAAATAAGACCTCACATGACTCTGTGGGCCAAAATATGCAAAAATTATAGCTCTCAAAATGTGGTGATGCAAAAAACTATTTTTTGCAATAAAAAGCGTCTTTTAGCGTGACAGCTGCCAATCACAAAAACCCGCTATAAATAGTAAATCAAACCCCCCTTTATCACCCCCTTAGTTAGGGAAAAATAATAAAATTAAAAAAATGTATTTATTTCCATTTTCCCGTTAGGGTTAGGGTTGCGGCTAAAGTTAGGGTTAGGGTTGGCGCTAACGTTAGGATTAGGATTAGGGTTGGGATTACGGTTAGGGGTGTGTTAGGGTTAGGTTTGTGGTTAGGGTTGGGACTAGGGTTAGGGGTGTGTTGGGGTTAGGGTTGGAGTTAGAATTGGGGGGTTTCCGCTGTTTAGGCACATCAGGGGCTCTCCAAATGTGACATGGCGTCTGATCTCAATTCCAGCCAATTCTGCGTTGAAAAAGTCAAACGGTGCTCCTTCACTTCTGAGCTCTGCCATGCGCCCAAACAGTAGTTTACTCCCGCATATGGGGTATCAGCGTACTCTGGACTACAAGAGTTATTGTGCAATTTGTCCTATTTCTACTGTTACCCTTGGGAAAATAAAAAACTGGGGGCGACAAAATCATTTTTGTAAAAAAAAAATGATTTTTTTGTTTTTACGGCTGTATGTTATAAAACTTCTGTGAAGCACTTGGAGCTTCATAGCGCTCACCACACTTCTAGATAAGTTCCTTGGGGTCTATTTTCCAAAATGGGGTCACTTGTGGGGGGTTTCCACTGTTTAGGCGCATCAGGGGCTCTCCAAATGCGACATGACGCCCCCAGACCATTCCATCAAAGTCTGCAATCCAAACGTCACTACTTCCCTTCCGAGCCCCGACGTGCGCCCATACAGTAGTTTACTCCCACATATTGGGTATCAGCAAACTCAGGACAAATTGGACAACAACTTTTGGGGTCCAATTTCTCCTGTTACCCTTGTGAAAATAAAATATTGGGGGCGAAAAAATCATTTTTGTAAAAAAAAAAAGGATTTTTTATTTTACGGCTGTACGTTATAAACTTCTGTGAAGCACTTCGGGGTTCAAAGTGCTCACCACACATCTAGATAAGTTCCTTGTGGGGTCTATTTTCCAAAATGGGGTCACTTGTGGGGGGTTTCCACTGTTTAGATGCATCAGGGGCTCTCCAAATGCGACATGACTCCCCCAGACCATTCCATCAAAGTCTGCAATCCAAAACGTCACTACTTCCCTTCCGAGCCCCGACGTGCGCCCATATAGTAGTTTACTCCCACATATTGGGTATCAGCGTACTCAGGACAAATTGGACAACAACTTTTGGGGTCCAATTTCTCCTGTTACCCTTGTGAAAATAAAATATTGAGGGCGAAAAAATCATTTTTGTAAAAAAAAAAAGGATTTTTTTATTTACGGCTGTACGTTATAAACTTCTGTGAAGCACTTTGGGGTTCAAAGTGCTCACCACACATCTAGATAAGTTCCTTGTGGGGTCTATTTTCCAAAATGGGGTCACTTGTGGGGGGTTTCCACTGTTTAGATTCATCAGGGGCTCTCCAAATGCGACATGACTCCCCCAGACCATTCCATCAAAGTCTGCAATCCAAAACGTCACTACTTCCCTTCCGAGCCCCGACGTGCGCCCATACAGTAGTTTACTCTCACATATTGGGTATCAGCATACTCAGGACAAATTGGACAACAACTTTTGGGGTCCAATTTCTCCTGTTACCCTTGTGAAAATAAAATATTGGGGGCGAAAAAATCATTTTTGTAAAAAAAAAAAGGATTTTTTATTTTTACGGCTGTACGTTATAAACTTCTGTGAAGCACTTCGGGGTTCAAAGTGCTCACCACACATCTAGATAAGTTCCTTGTGGGGTCTATTTTCCAAAATGGGGTCACTTGTGGGGGGTTTCCACTGTTTAGACGCATCAGGGGCTCTCCAAATGCAACATGACTCCCCCAGACCATTCCATCAAAGTCTGCAATCCAAAACGTCACTACTTCCCTTCCGAGCCCCGACGTGCGCCCATATAGTAGTTTACTCCCACATATTGGGTATCAGCGTACTCAGGACAAATTGGACAACAACTTTTGGGGTCCAATTTCTCCTGTTACCCTTGTGAAAATAAAATATTGAGGGCGAAAAAATCATTTTTGTAAAAAAAAAAAAAGGATTTTTTATTTTACGGCTGTACGTTATAAACTTCTGTGAAGCACTTTGGGGTTCAAAGTGCTCACCACACATCTAGATAAGTTCCTTGAGGGGTCTAGTTTCCAAAATGGTGTCATTTGTGGGGGGTTTCCACTGTTTAGGCATATCAGGAGCTCTCCAAACACGACATGGCATCCAGCCAATTCTGCGTTGAAAAAGTCAAACGGCGCTCCTTCCCTTCCAAACTCTGCCATACACCCAAACAGTGGTTTACTCCCACATATGGGGTATCAGCGCACTCAGGACAAATTGCACAATAACTTTTGGAGTCTTGTTACCCTTGGGAAAATAAAAATTGGGGTGAAAAATCAATTTTGTGGAAAAAATATGATTTTTTAATTTTACGGCTCTACGTTATAAACTTGTGTGAAGCACTTGGGGTTCAAATTGCTCACCAAAGATCTAGATAAGTTCCTTAGGGGTCTAGTTTCCCAAATGGGGGCACTTGTGGGGGTTTCCACTGTTTAGGCACAGCAGGGGCTCTCCAAATGCAACACATGGCGTCCAATCTCAATTCCAGCCAATTGTGGTTGGAAAAAGTCAAATGGTGGTCCTTCCATTCCGAGCTCTGCCATGCGCCCAAACAGTGGTTCCCCCCCACATATGGGGTATCAGCGTACTCAGGACAAATTGGACAACAAATTTTGTGGTCCAATTTCTCCTGTTACCCTTGGGAAAATAAAAAATTAGTGACTAAGAGATAATTTTTGTGGGAAAAAAATAGGATTTTTTATTTTCATGCTCGGGCATTATAAACTTGTGTGAAGCACTTGGGGGTTCAAAGTGCTCACCAAAGATCTAGATAAGTTCCTTAGGGGGTCTAGCTTCCAAAATGGGGTCACTTGTGGGGGGTTTCCACTGTTTAGGCTCATCTGGGTTACTACAAATGGAACATGACCCCCATCAATGTTTGCATTCCAAAACGTTACTGCTTCCTTTCCAAGTCCTGCCGTGCGCCCAAACAGTTCCTCCCCCCCCCACATATGGGGTATCAGCGTACTCAGGACAAATTGGAAAACAACTTTTGGGGTCCAATTTCCTTGGGAAAAATCAAAAATTTGGGACTAAAAAATCATTTTTGTGGAAAATTGTTTTGTTTTTTTTTCACACCCAGGCATTATAAACTTTTGTGAAACACTTTGGGTTCAAAGTGCTCACAACAGATCTAGATAAGTTCCTTAGGGGGTCTAGTTTCCAAAATGGTGTCACTTGTGGGGGGTTTCCACTGTTTAGGCATATCAGGGGCTCTCCAAACGCGACATGGCGTCTAATCTCAATTCCAGCCAATTTTAGTTTGAAAAAGTCAAACGGCGCTCCTTCCCTTACGAGCTCTGCCGTGTGCCCAAACAGTGGTTTTCCCCCACATATGGGTATTGGCGTACTCAGGAGAAATTGCACAACAACTTTATCTGCCAATTTTCTCCTTTTACCCTTGTGAAAATAAAAAAACGTTTGTAAAAGATCATTTTTGTGGCTAAAAAGTTAAATATTAATTTTTTCCTTCCACATTGCTTCAGCTCCTGTGAAGTACCTGAAGGGTTATTAAACTTCTTGAATGTGGTTTTGAGTACCTTGAGGGGTGCAGTTTTTAGAATGGTGTCACTTTTGGGTATTTTCTGCCATATAGACCCCTCAAAGTGACTTCAAATGTGAGGTGGTCTCTAAAAAAATGGCTTTGTAGATTTTGTTGTAAAAATGAGAAATCACTGGTCAACTTTTAACCCTTATAATTTCCTAACAAAAAAAAATTTTGGTTCCAAAATTGTGCTGATGTAAAGTAGACATGTGGGAAATGTTATTTATTAACTATTTTGTGTGACATATCTCTCTGTTTTAAGGGAAAAAAAATTCAAAGTTTGAAAATTGCAAAATTTTCAAAATTTTCGCCATATTTGCGTTTTTTTCAAAAATAAACGCAAGGTATATCGAAGAAATTTTACCACTAACGTGAAGTACAATATGTCACGAGAAAACAATCTCAGAATCGCGAAGATCCGTTGAAGCGTTCCAGAGTTATAACCTCATAAAGAGACAGTGGTCAGAATTGTAAAAATTGGCCCGGTCATTAACGTGCAAACCACCCTTGGGGGTGAAGGGGTTAAAATGTTGCAATTTTCAAACTTTGATTTTTTATGGCTTTAAACCAGAGAGCCATAAAGCTATAGAGCCATAAAGCCAGAGAACCATAAAATAGGTACAAAAATTGGACAGGGAAAAAAAGTCCTAAACCAAAAGTGAGCACAGGTGCCGATCAGTGATGTGTGTCACTGATCAGGAGCTGCAGGATGCACGCATGGAGGTGGTGCAAAGGGGGAAAAAATGCCAAAAATCAAGTAATGATTAGTGTTGGTGACAGAAGAAGGGTTGGGGAGGGGTTTGGAAAGGGGTTAGTGAGCGGGGAAAGTGGGGAAGAGAGAGATTGGAGTGGATTAGAAAAAAGCAGGTGACAGGAACAGATCTTCTTCCTTCTTTTCTTCAGCTCTTCTGTCAGCAACAGCACAAGTGGTGGCACAGGCTAAAATAGTCTGTTGTACCACAAGGCTGAGCAGATCATCCACAGAATGACACAGTGACAGCAATGTCTCCAAGCTGGAATGAGAGGCTTCAGACTGCGTTCCTGTTCACTGATTGGTGCGATTGGACGTCATCATCCAATTGCTCCAATCAGTGATAAGGCTGGTGACACTGTTATTCCTTAGCACTATCCTATGCCGAAACACTGAAATTGGTGATTTGCTGTTCAGAATTCAGAACAGCCAAACACAGCGATCGTAGTTGCGGGAAGTGGGGGCAGTGAAACCCAATGTGGCAATGCACTGCTTTCGGAAACAGCAGGCACCTTCATGCGATCACCATGCTTTCAGACATGGTAGTCGCATGATCTCCATAACGTAACTGTACGTCATGAGTAAGTAACACCTCCCTTCCATGACATATAGGTATGTTAAAGGTAATGAAGAGGTTAAATTCATTGACCCAAAAATACTTGGACATATGGCATCACCAAAGGGAAGACTTATAACCTACATGTTCAGTGTTACAGCAGCTCTGGCCCCCCTGCACGTATCTTCTTCCTCCCTACTGCAGGGACGCCGGCGTGTGCACTCACTGGTCCACACTCCCTCGGCATCTGCTCCCTCCAAGTACCTATGCATGGCATGCAGATCTCCTGGGAGTGTGCTTAAGGCATGTGCATGCTCCCGGCCTCTTAAAGGGCCAGTGCGTGTTGCTTAAAAAGTCCCCAGCCAATAGCTGGGAGACGTCTGGTTTATAAGGCATCCTCTCCTATTGGGAGGTGCCTTAGCAACTTTATGATATAGGAAATATGTGTATCTTCGTACCGTGTTAGCCAGTAGATAGAAAAATATTTAGACTTGAGAGTCCTCAGTGGTTGATACCTTTTAATGGCTAACTGAAAAGATGGTAACAAATTGCAAGCTTTCGAGACTACGCAGGTCTCTTCATCAGGCAAAGACTGAAACAAAAGCTGAAGAATCACATATTTATATACACAAGAGGACACAGGAATAATGCAATAGGTAAGACAAGTGACGTGAAGCAGAACTGTCATTATGGCAGAGGGATGAACATAAATATGACTAGTTCATAGATAAGGAGTGAAAGTTTTATTACCCTCTGATTGGGGTCTGGTATTGTGTTGTGATGACCCTAAAAGGTCAGGGAAGCAGATTCCTTAATTGTTGTAGAAAGACATAAAACTCTGGGATATATTCATCCCAGCACTAAGAGTGTCAAAGGTCATCATAAGTTTATATTCCCAGACTTTTCTATCCTTCTCAGATTTGAAGTTAGATTTTAATACCAGTAATTCCATATCCGTCATGCTATGACCGGGCATACAAAAGTGTTTTGCCACAGGTAAATCCATTCTTTTTTCTCTTATTGTGTGGCGATGAGAATTCATCCTTGTTCTCAGTTTTTGCCCGGTCTCCCCCACATACAGACCCCCAGTTGGACATTTAGTACATATAATTAGGTACACCACATTAGATGTGATGCAGCTGAAAGTACCTGGTATCTTGTAGTCCTGATGGGAGTTGGGGATCTTTATCCTGTCCGTGGTCATTATAAATGGACAGGTTTTGCATTTCTTTTGTTTGCAAGGAAAGGTACCTTCAGCTGTTGGGGAGGACAGGGAGCTTCTGACAATGATGCTTCTTAGATTTGGGGGCTGCCTAAAACATAGTAGTGGGGGGTCTGGAAATATGGATTGTAATCGGCATCTTTTTGTAGTAAAGGTTGTAGTTTCCGTGCAGCTCCCCTTAGCATGTCCAGACTTGGATTGTAGGTGACCAATAGAGGCACCCGGTTATTTTCTTCTGTCCATTTATAATGACCACGGACAGGATAAAGATCCCCAACTCCCATCAGGACTACAAGATACCAGGTACTTTCAGCTGCATCACATCTAATGTGGTGTACCTAATTATATGTACTAAATGTCCAACTGGGGGTCTGTATGTGGGGGAGACCGGGCAAAAACTGAGAACAAGGATGAATTCTCATCGCCACACAATAAGAGAAAAAAGAATGGATTTACCTGTGGCAAAACACTTTTGTATGCCCGGTCATAGCATGACGGATATGGAATTACTTGTATTAAAATCTAACTTCAAATCTGAGAAGGATAGAAAAGTCTGGGAATATAAACTTATGATGACCTTTGACACTCTTAGTGCTGGGATGAATATATCCCAGAGTTTTATGTCTTTCTACAACAATTAAGGAATCTGCTTCCCTGACCTTTTAGGGTCATCACAACACAATACCAGACCCCAATCAGAGGGTAATAAAACTTTCACTCCTTATCTATGAACTAGTCATATTTATGTTCATCCCTCTGCTATAATGACAGTTCTGCTTCACGTCACTTGTCTTACCTATTGCATTATTCCTGTGTCCTCTTGTGTATATAAATATGTGATTCTTCAGCTTTTGTTTCAGTCTTTGCCTGATGAAGAGACCTGCGTAGTCTCGAAAGCTTGCAATTTGTTACCATCTTTTCAGTTAGCCATTAAAAGGTATCAACCACTGAGGACTCTCAAGTCTAAATATTTTTTTAGCAACTTTAGTGATTTAGTTTGTATCCTGCTAGCAAGTTGCTAGGTCCCCATACTGTGCTCTCTGATCCTGTCTGCCCCATTTTCACTGTCTACTGCTGTTCCAGTTCCAGTCCATCATGCTTTATCTTTACCTGAATCCACCCTGCCTGTATCAAGTCTTGATCCTGTTATGTCTAACCCGCACCTGCGCTGCTAATCTAACCTGCTAAATCTGATTCCGCACCTGTGAATCTGCGTCTGTCATTCCATTCCAGTGGCTGTCCCACGTTTCTACACCAGTCCAGATGTACCATCCCGTTAACCAGTTCCTGGCCAGTCCTGCTTCCCTGTCCCCTTTGGGAGTCAGATGGCACGACTCTATTGGTCCATCATGGAGTAGCACCTGGCGTTCACCTGGAGCAAAATCTAACCACCCACCATCAGGTCCTCTAGTGAAGAGTCAGGTGTTTGCTTAGTTATGCCCCTCCAGGCTCTCCCTGGATCGTGGCACAGTGGTTCCACAACCATGTGCATAACATTCAGAGTAACAAATGTGTTATTTGAAAAATATTTATACAATATTCATAATTATTACAAAAACAGTAATAATATTATTGTCCTAGTTTCTCATAGGAATCTTAATAATTTTTGGGAGATGCTTAACATGTACCATGCATATTTTGGCACTTGTATATGCTTACTAGGAGCTCAATCCTGTTTTTGTGCGTAGTTTTTCTGTTTACCAATTTGCCATATTTATGTGATATATTTATATTTTATTCTTGAGGCTATGTGCACACGTTGCGGTTTTGCCGCGGTTTTTGCGGCGGAAACCGCGGCAAAACCGCTTACACAATACAACTCATTAAGGCCTATGAGATTCCGCAATGCTGTGCACATGCTGCGGGTTTTTCCGTGGCGGAATCGCATCGCGGGAGAATCCGCAGCATGCTCATTCTTTTTTGCGGAACCGCGGCGATTCCGCCGCCATAGGAATGCATTGAACCAATTACTTTCCGCATGTGGCTGTGCCCACCATGCGGAAAGTAAGCGGTTCATGTGCGGATGGTACCCGGGGTCTGGAGGTGAGGAGACTCTCCTCCAAGCCCTGGGTACCATATCCATGTAAAAACAATAATTAAAATAAAAAATAATGATATTCTCACCTTCCGGCGTCCCACGCAGCTTTCCCGCCTCCAGCGACGCGCCCGCCAATCGCGTTCCCAGTAATGCATTGCGAGATCACCCAGATGACGTAGCGGTCTCGCGTGATGCTACGTCATCGGGATGATTGTCGCAAAGGACTCCTGGGAACGGAACTTGCCGGGAGCGTCGCTGAAGGCGGGAAAGCTGCGGGGGCCGCCGGAAGGTGAGAATATCATTATTTATTATTTTTTTTATTATTTTTACATTAGTTCTTTTTACTATTGATGCGACATAGGCGGCATCAATAGTAAAAAGTTGGTCACACGTGTCAAACACTTGTTTGACTCGTGTGACCTACCTGTCAGATCGCTTGTAAAACGCTAGCATTCTGCAAGCTAATTCCGCTTGCAAAACGCTAGTGTTTAGCGGGAATACGCATACCTATAATATGCGGATTTCCCGCGGCAGGGAGGTGCGGAATTGCCGTGGAAATTTCCATGGCAATTCCGCAACGTGTGCACATAGCCTGAAACTTTCTGTTGAGACTCAATCTGAAGTTAAAGTACTGGCGCCCTCTTCTGCTAACAATTTTTATTTCAAGAAAAGACTAAAAACCCTAAGTATTCAGTTTTTAAAGTGCATCATATACCTATTTTGTCAGATGACTGAAAAAAAAAATATATATATATAACGAAAGTACAAAAAATTTTTTTTTACCTTTGAATATACCTTTAGGTTGAATGTGCATTTAGCGTATGTGCTATAGATTTTCAATGGACCTTTTTATGCAAGTAGATAGAATTCTCTGTTGTGCTGTGTGGAGACACGGGGGTAAGTGGGTGCTCTCGTCCGCTGGCCCGGTTGTCTTTAGAAAGACTGCATGGACCAGGGCTCATACCACTGAACGCCCGCTCTATCTCCCCGTGGGCAGAACACTACTCAGACAACACAGGGTGAGGGTAAAACAGTGTGGCAATAATTTATTGAACCAACAACACACAATAGGATATAGAACAGTCCCAGCGATTACCCAAGATGGTGCAAATTACAGAGTCTCACCCTTCCACTGACTCGCCAGGATAATAGCTGCTGTGACTTCAGATCTTCCAGGGTCACTACCCCACCTGTGGCACACACAGAGAGAGGAGGTAACGCCAAGCATAGGAAGATGACAGTCCATTGAGTCCATACAAGGTACAAGGCCAGGTGATCAAATGATCACAACCTGGCTTCTCCAAACATCTCCATAGAACCAGGCGAACTGCAGGTCCCAATCCTGGCTTTATCCAAATGTATCCATGGTTCAGCGAAGCTCAAATGTGGCAGCTCTGTATTACTTCATTTGGAGTGATGATGCCATGACTTCTGTAATGTTGACTCCATGAACACAGGCAGATCCTCCTTTGTATAGGTCACAACTCTCATTCTGTCATTCCACCACAGGCTTGGGTGAAGGTGGAAGGAGGCCATCCCTCACTGCAGGAGTGTGCAAACAACATGCATAGATTGTCCTTCATATTGCAGAGCACCAATGGGTCATCAACATATTAATAAACATTCAAACATTGTGCCTTTGTTTCCCAAAGATAGTAGAACAATACTAGGACTGCAGACTGAAATACAAGGACAGATACAATAGCTAATCAGCAGCCAGTAAACAATAAGTTAGTGACAATTAAGGGCCTAAATTCATTCTCACATGAACTCTAGCTTATGTCCCTGGGCCTACTGAAATAATACGTCTGGATAATTAAGATTAAATGCGATATCGCCACATGCTGTTCCTTTTTTATTCATCTAGGAAATCTTTATGAAAG
This sequence comes from Oophaga sylvatica, assembly GCA_033576555.1. NCBI lineage: Eukaryota > Metazoa > Chordata > Amphibia > Anura > Dendrobatidae > Oophaga > Oophaga sylvatica. The sequence continues at coordinate 334,579,338 of JARQOD010000001.1, read as the reverse complement.
AGACTAAATTCAAACATCTATCTACTTCATTTTTAGAAGAATCTTGATATGTGTTAAATAGGTAAATGTTAGTCTTTATTGCCACCTAGCTGCATTTAGGAAAAAGCTGAGGAGAAAGCCCATTCAGGTCTTATCCGATAGGAATTGTTCACCTGGCAAAGTTGTGAATAACGCAACAAGGATCAAGCTTAAATTTGTTAGCTGCTGCAGTCCCACAGGTAAAAAAATAGTTGAAATGCCATATAATAGGTGGGTCGTCTGCGCTGGAGATCTGAAAGAATGTGTAAGGGTTCTGGATGTTCCATGGAGCCTGTATTGCCTTTGTCAAAGATGGAGTCTGGTACTTTATCCTGCCCTTGAATTTCCTGTCTGTCCTGCTATTTAAGTCTGGGTCAGGAGATTCTCCTTGCCTGATTATTTTGTTGCTGTTGGCTTCTGAGATTCCTCCTGGTTTGCTACTGGAGTTCCTGCTGCTGCTCGTTACTCGGTGCTCTGCCTCTCCACTTTCAGCTGCCTTCAGTCCTCTGTGTGGTTTCCTGATCCTGGCCGGTGTTACTATTGTCCAGACTTCTAGTGTGGAGCTACTCATCTCTGGAACTGCTGTGGTTAGTAAGAGATTCTGACATCGTTATCACTTCTTGGACTGTGTCTGTGTGGGCTGCGGTGCTGGACTTGAGCGGGACTTTTTCAGCTCAAAAAGTACATTTAGTAACCTTCTCCTGTTAATTCTCCACCTGTGTATTTCTGGACTTTTACGTTTAAGTGCCATGCGCACTCTTGCTACATATTATTGCTGGACTTCTACGTTTAAGTGCCGTGTGCACTCTTGCTTCATATTACTGCAGGACTTGTTCGTATGAGCTGTTGCGCCCCGCTATGAAGTTTGTTTAACATTTCTGTTTTATGCTGTGCACCTCGTGACAATTGCAGGAAAATCTCTGTTAGTTTATGTTCTACATTTTGCTTTCTTTAATACACTTATTTGTCTCAGATTTTTTTTATCCCACGCAATCAGATTCCATAGTACCCACATAATTGTTACAGAATTGTCCAGGATGTAAAGTAGATTTTATGTGGTTTTATTATCAACGCATTTCAAAGTCTTCAGATTTCTTCTTCAGGACATAACCACATATGTGGTTGAAGTCTGAAGACTTCGAAACTCATTTGATAATAAAATTGCATCTAGTATATTTTGTATCCTGGATCATTCTTTTGCATCTCCATCAGCAGCGCCGACGACTCACCTATGGTTTCTCTTCTAGGATCTAGCTGCATTTGTGTGTTTGGCTTTCAGTTCAACAAAAAGAGTTATATCTGATAGACTAGGTGTTATAGATGGTTAGTCTAACAACAATAGACTTTAAAGACACTAAAGGAAACATTATTTCCAATGGTTGTACCACATTTAGAGACAAATTTACACCCTTTCTGCAAAATGTTTTTGAGTGCTTCATCCATCGATAAAATGAGTAAATTTCTGTTTATAATGTTCACAACCTGATAATAATTAGTACTGTATCGGGTAAAAAAAATTACTGGTTTGTCATCCACGTAGGTTGTATTATTATTATTTTTATTACATTTTTTAGATAATCTGTTTTTTGATTAGCAATTTTTTAGCTCTATTTAAAATATTATCAGAATAACTGCATTTGCAGAAATGTGAATCAATATTTGAGCATTCTGTCTTATATTTACTTTCAACACCTTTTTGCTCTAACATATTCATCAACATATTCACTTGGTAGGTTGTGGTAGGTTGTGAATAATGTGATTTTGATGACAACAGGTAGCAAATAAGATAGAGTTCCCAGCAATGTTTTTTTTTATAAAGTTCACATTTAACATTGGAGTTGAGTGGATCACCACAGGTAAAACATCAAGAAAAAAAAATTGTGAATTATGTACATTACAAGAAAATTTGATATTATCAGAGTTATCATTAATGTATTCTATGAATCCAGATATTGACATCTCACAGCCACGCCATGTGACAAGGACATCATCTATGAAGCGTCCATACCATAATATATCAGACAAAAAGGGGTTGGTCACATTATGAATGAATTTTTACTCCCCCCAGTTCATAAAGATAAAAACCAAAGACAGAAACTTAATGATTAAATACCCTGCAGTAAATAAATAAAAAGCATAGTGCATGAAAATAATATAGGGTACTTAGTTAAAAAAAAATGTATTAAAAAAAATGCAAAAGCCATCTCACCACTTCACGGTGACCCTAATTGGGACGGTCCTAACTCTAATATTAACCCCTTCATGACCCATGACGCCGACGTCGGCGTCATGACCCATGACGCCGACGTCGGCGTCATGAAAAGCGGTGGCATCCCGACCCATGACGCCGACGTCGGCATCATGGTGAAAATCGCATTCCTGCAGGTCGGGTGACTGGGGTCATTTAAATGTCATCTGACCCGCAGATACAGGATGACCGGCAGATAACCCCAGGGGGGGTGGCTTTGCCCCCCCGGTGTTACGATCGCTGTGATTGGCTGTTGAAAGTGAAACAGCCAATCACAGCGATTGCTATGTTATATTGCTAAATATTTATTTTCCAGCAATGGCTGATGCTGCAATAGCATCAGCCATTGGCTGGAGCTTGGTGACCGCTGTGTCACCCCCCCAGATCTGATTGGAGCTAGCGTCCACGTGACGCTATCCCTCCAATCAGTTGTGGAGGGGAGGTGTCAGGTATGGCTGCCCTCGCTCTTCACCCTCATCCCGTCCGTGGAAGGTGAAGAGCGAGGTGCTGCCTGCTGCCCTGACATCTGACAGGTCCCTGCCTGCTGCTACCGCCGCCGATCGCCCCCTGCTGCCGCCGCTGCGCCGATCACCCCCTGCTGCGCCGATCTCCCCCAGCGCCGATCTCCCTGCCTGCTGATCGCTGTCCTCCTCTCCCCTCTTCTGCCTAATTTCACCCCTGCCCCAGTAATCACCACCCCGCACCTCTGATCACCCCCCTTCCACTGTGATCACCCCCCCGGCCCTGTGATCACCCCCTGCCCCAGCAACCCCCCCTGCCCAAGTAATCACCCCTCTGCCCAAGTAGTCACCCCCTGCCCCAGTAATCACCCCCCTGCCCTAGTAATCACCCCCCTGCCCCAGTAATCACCCCATCCCTGTGATCACCCCCAGCTGCTGCTGCCGATCACCGCCTGCTGCCGATCGCCGCAGCTTCCGCCGATCGCCACAGCTGCCGCCAATCGCAGCAGCTCCCGCCGATCGCCGCTCCTATCGCTGATCGCCGCAGCTGCCACTGATCGCCCCAGCTGCCGCTGATCGCCCCAGCTGCCGCCGTTCGCCGCTCCTATCGCTGATCGCCGCAGCTGCCGCTGATCGCCGCAGCTGCCGCTGATCGCCCCAGCTGCCGCTGATCGTCCCAGCTGCCGCTGGTCGCCCCAGCTGCCGCCGATCGCTGCTCCTATCGCTGATCGCCGCAGCTGCCGCTGATCGCCCTAGCTGCCGCTGATCGTCCCAGCTGCCGCTGATCGCCCCAGCTGCCGCCGATCGCCGCTCCTATCGCTGATCGCCGCTGCAGCCGCTGATTGCCCCAGCTGCCGCTGATCACCCCAGCTGCCGCCGATCGCCGCTCCTATCGCTGATCGCCGCAGCTGCTGCTGATCGCCCCAGCTGCCGCTGATTGCCCCAGCTGCCGCTGATCACCGCCGCTGCTGCCTCTGGTCTCCGGTGGTCGCCCCTGCTGCCGCTGGTCTCCGCTGCTGCCTGTGGTCTCCGCTGTTCACCGTTGCTGCTGCCGCTGGTCTCCGCCGCTGGTCTCCGGTGGTCGCCGCCGCTGCTGCCGCTGGTCTCCGCCACTGCTGCCGCTGGTCTCCACTGCTGCTGCCTCTGGTCTCTGGTGGTCACCCCTGCTGCTGCCGCTGGTCTCCGCTGCTGCCTGTGGTCTCCGCTGGTCACCGTTGCTGCTGCCGCTGGTCTCCGCCGCTGGTCTCCGGTGGTCGCCGCAGCTGCTGCCGCTGGTCTCCACCGCTGCTGCCGCTGGTCTCCGCTGGTTGCCGCTGCTGGTCTCCGCTGGTTGCCGCTGCTGCCTGTGGTCTCCGCTGCTGCTGCCTGTGGTCTCCGCTGCTGCTGCCGCTGGTCTCCGCCGCTGCTGCCGCTGGTATCCACCGCTGCTGCCTCTAGTCTCCGGTGGTCGCCCCTGCTGCTGCCGCTGGTCTCCGCTGCTGCGTGTAGTCTCCGCTGGTCACCGTTGCTGCTGCCGCTGGTCTCCTGTGGTCGCCGCAGCTGCTGCTGCTGGTTGCCGCTGCTGCCTGTAGTCTCCGCCGCTGCTGCCTGTGGTCTCCGCTGCTGCTGCCTGTGGTCTCCGCTGCTGACGCTGGTCTCCGCCGCTGCTGCCTCTGGTCTCCGGTGGTCGCCCCTGCTGCTGCCGCTGGTCTCCGCTGCTGCCTGTGGTCTCCGCTGGTCACCGTTGCTGCTGCCGCTGGTCTCCTGTGGTCGCCGCAGCTGCTGCTGCTGGTCTCCGCCGCTGCTGTCGCTGGTCTCCACCGCTGCTGCCTGTGGTCTCCGCTGCTGCTGCCGCTGGTCTCCACCGCTTCTGCCGCTGGTCTCCGCCGCTGCTGCCTGTGGTCTCCGCTGGTCTCCGCTGCTGCCGCTGGTCTCCGCCGCTGCTGACGCTGGTCTCCGCCGCTGCTGCCTGTGGTCTCTTCTGGTCGCCGCTGCTGCTGATCGCCGCTGATTGCTGCTGCCGCTGATCACACTGCCTGCTGCCGCCAATCTCCCTTTTCTACTGTCCTCTGCTGCCTGATTTCACCCCCTGCACTTGTGATCAACCCGTTCCCCAGTAATCTCCCCCTGCTGCTGCTGCCGGCTCCTGCCCCCCCCAGCGCCTGACAGCCCCCTCCTGCCACCCAGCGCCTGACAGCCCCCTCCTGCCGCCCAGCGCCTGACAGCCCCTCCTGCCGCCCAACGCCTGACAGCCCCCTCCTGCCGCCCAGCGCCTGACAGCCCCCTCCTGCCGCCCAGCGCCTGACAGCCCCCTCCTGCCGCCCAGCGCCTGACAGCCCCCTCCTGCCGCCCAGCACCTGACAGCCCCTCCTGCCGCCCAGCGCCTGACAGCCCCCTCCTGCCGCCCAGCGCCTGACAGCCCCCTCCTGCCGCCCAGCGCCTGACAGCCCCCTCCTGCCGCCCAGCGCCTGACAGCCCCACTCCTGACAGCCCCCTCCTGCAGTACGTTTCACCAACCACTCGCACATACACATGCACGCACACTAATAAAGTTAATCTTTTTTTACACACGCACACACACCACACACACCATGCCCCACTCATCCCAGTCTCAAAAGATGTACTCAGCTGAGGAGGCATATGCTTTTATTGCCTCCGAAGCTGATAGTGAGGGAGAGGACCCCACTTTTCTGTATTCCTCCCCCTCTTCCTCCTCCAGTGACACAGACGTACCAAGACTTCGCAGTACAAGAAACCGTCCGGAGCCCCGGGAGGAAGAGTCGGAGGCCTTAGAGGAAGAGCCGGAGACCAGGGGAGAAGACCCAAGACCAAGTGTGAGTAACCCCCAACCTAATGCTAGTCACGCCCAACCTAGCACTAGTGCCCCCTCCTGGACCCCCGTCCCTGAAAATTTTGCTCCACGGATTCCTGATTTCGTTCCCCAATCAGGAATCCTGTTCGAGACTGCCAACTTCAGAGAAATAGACTTTTTCAAAGTCTATTTCTCGGAGTCAATTGTCAGTCTTATGGTGGAGCAATCAAACTTGTACGCCCAGCAATTTTTGGTTGAAAACCCTACTTCTTCATTTTCTACTTGGAGTCCCGTTGACTCTGTAGAAATGATGAAATATTGGGGACTGATCCTTCACATGGGGATTGTGAAGAAACCAGAAATTCGCCAATACTGGAGTACTGATATTTTATATCAAACTCCAGTATTTGGCATGGTTATGACTCGCAAACGTTTTGAGGCGATTCATAAGTTTCTTCATTTCAGGGACAACACTGACAGCCTTCCCCGCGATCACCCAAATTTTGACAGACTGTTCAAAATTTGGCCAATCATTGAACACTTCAGCAACAAGTTTGCTGAAGTGTACATTCCCGAAAGGGAAATTTGTGTGGATGAATCCCTCATCCACTTCAAAGGGAGGCTTCAGTTCCGTCAGTACCTGCCCAGCAAGAGGGCGAGGTACGGGATAAAACTCTACAAGCTGTGTGAGAGTACCTCAGGGTACACTCTCAGCTTTAGAGTTTACCAAGGAAAAGACACCAAGATCCAGCCCCCAGAATGTCCACCTGCTCTGGGCGTGAGTGGGAAAATAGTGTGGGATTTGGTCCACCCACTGCTTGATAAAGGTTACCATCTGTATGTTGATAACTTTTATACAAGCATCCCACTATTTCAATCCCTCTCTGCCAGAGCTACCGCAGCTTGCGGTACTGTGCGCAGAAACAAGAGGGGTCTCCCTTTGCCGCTAATTGAGCAGCCTCTCCCAAAGGGCGAGAGCCGAGCCCAATGTAGCGGCAACATGCTTGTGGTCAAGTTCAAAGATAAAAGGGACGTCTTTTTCTTGACAACAATCTATGGTCCCGGCACCACGGCCACCACTGTTCGCAGTACCTCAGCACAGGTCCACAAACCGGACTGTGCCCTGGGGTACAACAAACACATGGGGGGAGTTGATCTTTCTGATCAAGTCCTCCAGCCCTATAGTGCCTTACGGAAGACGAAGGTGTGGTATAAAAAACTGGCTGTGCACATCGTGCAAATGGCACTGTATAACGCATAAGTGCTATCACGATGTGCCGGCCAGACCAACAACACCTTCCTTCAGTTCCAAGAGTCGGTGATAAAGGCCTTGATTTTTGGAAAGGAGGACGGAGCGCGCCCCAGCACCCCTGGAACTCAAGTTTCCCGTATGGTACCAGGGCAACATGCTCCCACTAAGGCGAAAGCAAAAAAAAGGTGCCGGGTATGCTATAAGAGGGGGATAAGAAGGGAATCTCGTTTCCAATGTGAAACGTGTCCTGACAAACCTGCACTGTGTTTGAATGAATGCTTTAGTATTCATCACACATCCGTGGACTAAACACATCCTGACATTCCCGTACAGCACTCACCCACACCAGACTGACATACACAACACCACACACACACCAGCCTGACGTACACTACACCACACACCAACCTGACATAGTTTATGTCAGGTTGGTGTGTGGTGTATGTCAAGATGGTGTGTGTGTGGTGTATACTACACCACACGCACCAACCTGACGTACACTGCAACACACACACCAACCTGACCTACACTACACCACACACGCCAACCAGACGTAGTGTATGTTAGGTTTGTGTATGGTGTGGTGTAGTGTACGTCAGGTTGGTGCATGTGTTGTAGTGTACGTCAGGTTGTGTGTGTGGTGTATACTACACCACACATATCAACCTGACACACTACACCACATACCAACCTGACGTAGTGTATGTCTGGTTAGTGTGTGTGGTGTAGTATACACCACACGCACCAACCTGATGTACACTACAACACACACACCAACCTGACCTACACTATACCACACATGCTAACCTGACAGTGTATGTTAGGTTGGTGTGTGGTGTGGTGTAGTGTACGTCAGGTTGGTGCGTGTGTTGTAGTGTACGTCAGGTTGTGTGTGTGGTGTATACTACACCACACATATCAACTTGACACACTACACCACATACCATCCTGACGTAGTGTATGTCTGGTTGGTGTGTGGTGTACGTCAGGATGGTGTGTGTGTGTGGTGTATACTACAGCACACACACCAACCTGACATGCACTACACCACACCACACACCAACCTGACCTACACTACACCACACACGCCAACCTGACGTAGTGTATGTTAGGTTGGTATGTGGTGTGGTGTAGTGTACGTCAGGTTGGTGCATGTGTTGTAGTGTACGTCAGGTTGTTGTGTGTGTGTGGTGTATACTACACCACACATATCAACCTGACACACTACACCACATACCAACCTGATGTAGTGTATGTCGGGTTGGTGTGTGGTGTATGTCAGGATGGTGTGTGTGTGGTGTATACTACAGCACACACACCAACCTGACATACACCACACCACACACCAACCTGACGTACACTACACCACGCCAGACACCAACCTGACCTACACTACACCACACACGCCAACCTGACGTAGTGTATGTTAGGTTGGTGTGTGGTGTGGTGTAGTGTACGTCAGGTTGATGCATGTGTTGTAGTGTACGTCAGGTTGGTGTGTGTGTGGTGTATACTACACTACACATCAACCTGACACACTACACCACACACCAACCTGACCTACACTACACCACACGCCAACCTGATGTAGTGTATGTTAGGTTGGTGTCTGGTGTGGCGTGGTGTACATCAGGTTGATGTTTGTGGTGTAGTAAACACCACACACACGAACCTGACGCATTCTACACTACACACACCAACCTAACATACACTACATCACACCACACACAAACCTGACATACGCTACATACTTTCCATACGCGACATGGTGTCCGCTAACAATTGGAGCTAATTTTCCCTTCAAAAAGTCAAATGGCGCTCCTTCCCTTCCAAGCCCTGCCGTGTGCCCAAACAGTGGTTTATGACCACATATGATGTGTCGGTGTACTCAGGAGAAATTGCCCAACAAATTTAGGATCCATTTTATCCTGCTGCCCTTGTGAAAATAAAAAAATTGATGCTAAAAGAAAATTTTTGTGAAAAAAAGTACTTTTTCATTTTTACGGAACAATTTGTGAGCCACCTAGGGGTTAAAAGTGCTCACTATGCATCTAGATAAGTTCCTTGGGGGTTTAGTTTCCAAAATGGGGTCACTTGTGGGGGTGCTCCAATGTTTAGGCACACAGGAGCTCTCCAAATGCGACATGGTGTCCGCTAACGATTGGAGCTAATTTTCCCTTCAAAAAGTCAAATGGCGCTCCTTCCCTTCCGGGCCCTGCCGTGCGCCCAAACAGTGTTTTATGACCACATATGAGGTATCGGTGTACTCAGGAGACATTGCCCAACAAATTTTAGGATCCATTTTATCCTGTTGCCCTTGTGAAAATAAAAAATTGATGCTAAAAGAAAATTTTTGTGAAAAAAAAGTACTTTTTCATTTTTACGGATCAATTTGTGAACCACCTAGGGGTTAAAAGTGCTCACTATGCATCTAGATAAGTTCCTTGAGGGGTCTAGTTTCCAAAATGGGGTCACTTGTGGGGGTGCTCCAATGTTTAGGCACACAGGGGCTCTCCAAATGCGACATGGTGTCCGCTAACGATTGGAGCTAATTTCCCTTCAAAAAGTCAAATGGCGCTCCTTTCCTTCCGGGCCCTGCCGTGCGCCCAAACAGTGGTTTATGACCACATATGAGGTATTGGTGTACTCAGGAGACATTGCCCAACAAATTTTAGGATCCATTTTATCCTGTGCCCTTGTGAAAATAAAATAATTGATGCTAAAAGAAAATTTTTGTGAAAAAAAAGTACTTTTTCATTTTTACGGAACAATTGTGAGCCACCTAGGGGTTAAAAGTGCTCACTATGCATCTAGATAAGTTCCTTGGGGGTCTAGTTTCCAAAATGGGGTCACTTGTGGGGGTGCTCCAATGTTTAGGCACACAGGGGCTCTCCAAATGCGACATGGTGTCCGCTAACGATTGGAACTAATTTCCCTTCAAAAAGTCAAATGGCGCTCCTTCCCTTCCGGGCCCTGCCGTGCGCCCAAACAGTGGTTTATGACCACATATGAGGTATTGGTGTACTCAGGAGACATTGCCCAACAAATTTTAGGATCCATTTTATCCTGTTGCCCTTGTGAAAATAAAAAAATTGATGCTAAAAGAAAATTTTTGTGAAAAAAAAAGTACTTTTTCATTTTTATGGATCAATTCGTGAACCACCTAGGGGTTAAAAGTGCTCACTATGCATCTAGATAAGTTCCTTGAGGGGTCTAGTTTCCAAAATGGGGTCACTTGTGGGGGTGCTCCAATGTTTAGGCACACAGGGGCTCTCCAAATGCGACATGGTGTCCGCTAACGATTGGAGCTAATTTTCCCTTCAAAAAGTCAAATGACGCTCCTTCCCTTCCGGGCCCTGCCGTGCGCCCAAACAGTGGTTTATGACCACATATGAGGTATTGGTGTACTCAGGAGAAATTGCCCAACAAATTTTAGGATCCATTTTATCCTGTTGCCCTTGTGAAAATAAAAAATTGATGCTAAAAGAAAATTTTTGTGAAAAAAAAAGTACTTTTTCATTTTACGGAACAATTTGTGAGCACTTAGGGGTTAAAAGTGCTCACTATGCATCTAGATTTTTTCCTTGGGGGTCTAGTTTCCAAAATGGGTCACTTGTGGGGTGCTCCAATGTTTAGGCACACAGGGGCTCTCCAAATGCGACATGGTGTCCGCTAACGATTGGAGCTAATTTTCCCTTCAAAAAGTCAAATGGTGCTCCTTACCTTCCGGGCTCTGCCGTGCGCCCAAACAGTGGTTTATGACCACATATGAGGTATCTGTGTACTCAGGAGACATTGCCCAACAAATTTTAGGATCCATTTTATCCTGTTGCCCTTGTGAAAAAAAAAAATTGATGCTAAAAAAAATTTTGTGAAAAAAAAAGTACTTTTTCATTTTTACAGATCAATTTGTGAACCACCTAGGGGTTAAAAGTGCTCATTATGCATCTAGATAAGTTCCTTGGGGGGTCTAGTTTCCAAAATGGGGTCACTTGTGGGGGTGCTCCAATGTTTAGGCACACAGGGGATCTCCAAATGCGACATGGTGTCCGCTAACGATTGGAGCTAATTTTCCCTTCAAAAAGTCAAATGGCGCTCCATCCCTTCCGGGCCCTGCCGTGCGCCCAAACTGTGGTTTATGACCACATATGAGGTATCGGTGTACTCAGGAGAAATTGCCCAACAAATTTTAGGATCCATTTTATCCTGTTGGCCGAGTAAAAATGAATAAATTGTTGCTAAAAGAAAATTTTTGTTGGAAAAATTATAATGTCCATTTTTTCCTTCCACTTTGCTTTAGTTCCGGTGAAGCACCTGAAGGGTTAATAATCTTCTTGAATGTGGTTTTGAGTACCTTGAGGGGTGCAGTTTTTAGAAAGATGTCACTTTTGGGTATTTTCTTTCATATAGACCCCTCAAAGTGACTTCAAATGGGAGGTGGTCCCTAAAAAAAATGGCTTTGTAAATTTTGCTGTAAAAATGAGAAATCGCTGGTCAACTTTTAACCCTTATAACTTCCTAAGAAAAAAAAAATTTGTTTCCAAAATTGTGCTGATGTAAAGTTGACATGTGGGAAATGTTATTTATTTACTATTTTGTATCACATTACTCTCTGGTTTAACAGAATAAAAATTTGAAAATTGCGAAATTTTCAAAATTTTTGCCAAATTTCCTTTTTTTTCACAAATAAACGCAAAAATTATCGACCTAAATTTACCACTAACATGAAGCCCAATATGTCACGAAAAAACAATCTCAGAATCGCTAGGATCCGTTGAAACGTTCCTGAGTTATTTCCTCATAAAGGGACACTGGTCAGAATTGATAAAAATGGCAAGGTCTTTAAGGTCAAAATAGGCCGGGTCATGAAGGGGTTAAAAACCTTACCTTTTGTCAAGAGACATGCATGCAGATAAGGACTGAGAAGGACTGGACCAAGCTAATGGACACACAGCCATGGGGAACTACATCAATATAATGTCCAACTCAAAGAAAAGGCAGGCCACACCTTTATATAGACATGATGCAAACAGAATAAAGTGATCGGATGGCTTTTGCCTTTTTTTTAATAAAAAAACATGTTAACTAAGTACCATATATTATTTTCATGCACCATGCTGTTTGTTTATTTAGTGCCGGGTATATAATCATTATGTTCCTGTATTTGTTTTTTTTTGTTCAGTGGCCAGTGTGAATGTGCGCTTACATGCTGCGTGCACACCAGTGTATACCGTATTTTTCGGAATATAAGACGCATCGGACCATAAGACGCACCCCAAATTTTGGGGTGAAAATAGCAGAAAAATTTTTTTTTACAATATGGGGGTCCGACTTATTGTTCGAATTTTAAGGTACCTGAGGCCCGGCGGTGGTACAGCAGGGGTTGCAGCAGTGGTGTGGCAGAGGTGCAGTGATGCTGATACTCACCTTCCTCAGGTGAGGTGACGCCGCGGCCCGGTGTCCAAGGCAAGCAGGAAAGCCGGGATAACCACAAGTTACCGGGGGGTTGGTTGCGGCAGTGGTGTGGCAGTGGTGTGGTGGTGGCAGAGGTGCGGCATTACAGCGGCACGGTGGGCGGCGTGCACCTGAGCAGGGTTCCTTCCTCAGGTGAGGTGACGCCGCGGCACTGTGTCCACGGAGAGCAGAGCCGAGTTTGTCGGTGGTGGCGGCCATCTTTCTGAGGCGGCGCGTGTGCAGATAGAGTACTCTGCTTCCTGAGGCTTCAGGAAAATGCCGCCGCGATCTCTATCTGCGCATGCGTGGCCTCCCGCGGCCATTTTCCTGAAACCACAGGAAGCAGAGTACTCTATCTGCTCACGCGCCGCCTCAGGAAGATGGCCGCCACCACCGACAAACCCGGCTCTGCTCTCCTGTCTGCTCTCCGTGCCGCAGCGTCACCTCACCACCTGAGGAAGGGACCCTGCTCAGGTGCACGCCGCCCACTGCGCCTCTGCAACGCCGCACCTCTGCCACCACCACCGCCACACCACTGCCGCAACCCCCCAGTAAGCCTGCATTCGGGCTATAAGACGCACCCCCTATTTTCCTCACAATTTTTTTGGGGAAAAAGTGCGTCTTATAGTCCGAAAAATACGGTACTTATCTTCATGGTCGTTGGTCCCATCAAGGCTTGTTTCCGAACTACTCCCTCAAAAACGGGATTAGTAAATATGGGCTGATGGGGCAAAGACTATAATTGTGCTGACAGAGTGAACATGTATTTTGTCTTGTATTCTTTTGGGCGTATGCACCTTCTGAAGTCGGACACCCAGACGCCGTCTACTACATCTAAATTTACGGCTTCAGTAGACATATGTGCCTGAAAATGATTCATGTCTGTTAGGGGTCAAGTTCCCGCTTCTGCACAAGGGGAATCTCGAGCCATCCCTGCTGTGGTTTCCCATCCGTCTCCGGCCGCAGTGGACTCTGCTCAGCTTAGATGTCGGTCCCAGCGTCTCGCTCAGTCTAACAGTGTGCAGAGGATTACTGCTGCCTCTCCAGGCTCTGCTATTGTGGCCAATACTGGTTAGCGGCGAGCAGACGTCTTTAGGACAAAGTCCTTGTTTTCCCCTTCTGAGCATGCCCAGGGTGAGATCTCTCACTGGAGATCAGAGGTCACATGCTCAGGTACTGCAGCAGCTCTTATTGGTCCGCCAGGAAGGTCCTGTAACTACTGGTGTCCTGGAACAGTTTCCTATTGGTCCTTATCTGGCAGGCCCTGTAGTTGCTACTATAAAAGGGTGGCATGGTTGGGCCTTCTCCTGAGAGAGAGACAACCTCTCCACTACCTGGTCCCAAATCTGCTGCATACGCTCCACAACAGAGTCAACACCCGGACAGACAGAAGCCTCTGCCTGTCCCGAAGAAAATCGAGGGTGAAACCCAGAATTGCAGAAAAATTGAGACATCAAGGTGGCAGAGCTAACCCTATTATTAAGAGCAAACTCAGCCAAAGGCAAAAAAGAGACCCAGTCATCTTGATCAGCAGACACAAAACATCTCAAATAAGTCTCCAAGGTCTGGTTTGTTCTCTCGGTTTGTCCATTGGTCTGAGGATGAAAAGCAGAGGAGAAAGAAAATTGAACACCAAGTTTAGAACAAAATGTCCTCCAAAATCTGGAAACAAACTGGACTCCTCTGTCAGACACAATGTTCTCCGGAATGCCATGTAACCGAACCACGTGCTGAAGGAACAAAGGCACCAATTCGGAGGAGGAAGGTAACTTAGGTAATGGCACAAGATGTATCATCTTGGAAAACATATCACAGATTACCCAGATAACGGTCATTCTCTGAGAAACAGGGAGGTCGGAAATAAAATCCATAGAGATATGGGTCCATGGCCTCTTGGGCACAGGTAATGGCATTAACAAACCACTAGAGTGAGAGCAAGGCTTGGAGCGAGAGCAAGTCCCACAGGACTGCACAAACTCCCTGACGTCACGAGACAAAGTAGGCCACCAAAAGGACTGACTCACTAAGTCTCTGGTACCAAAAATTCTGGGATGACCAGCCAACGCGGAACAATGAATCTCAGACATCACACTCTTCTTCCACTGGTCTGGGACAAACAATTTCCCAACAGGGCAGCGCTCGGGTTTATCCTCCTGACACCCCTCCAAGGCCAGTCTCAAATTGGGCGAGATGGCGGAAAGAACTACACCCTCTTTTAAAATAACAGCAGGATCAGATAACTCAGGAGAGTCCGCAAGGAAACTCCTCGAGAGGGCATCCGCCTTAACATTCTTAGTGCCAGGAAGAAAGGAAACCACAAAATTAAAACGTGTGAAAAACAAGGCCCACCTAGCCTGTCTAGGATTAAGTCGCTTGGCTGATTCCAGATAAACCAGATTCTTATGGTCCGTGAGGACCACCACCTGATGTTTGGCTCCCTCCAGCCAATGTCTCCACTCTTCAAAAGCCCACTTCATGGCCAATAACTCCCGATTACCCACGTCATAATTACGTTCAGTTGGAGAAAATTTTCGAGAGAAAAAAAGCACAAGGGTTACTTTTAGAGGTCTCAGGATCTCTTTGGGACAAAACGGAACCTGCCCCAATTTCAGAGGCATCAACCTCCACCTGAAATGGCAGAGAAAACATCAGGCTGACGTAGAACAGGAGCAGAAGTGAATCTCTGTTTAAGTTCCTGAAACGCAGAGACTGCCTCAGGAGGCCAATTCACCACATCAGAACCCTTTTTGGTCAAATCGGTCAATGGTTTAACAATAACAGAGAAATTACCAATAAATTTACGAAAAAAATTGGCAAAACCCAAAAATCTCTGAAGAGCCTTTAATGAAGTAGGTTGGACCCAATCACAGATGGCCTGAACCTTGACCGGATCCATTTCAATAACAGATGGAGACAAAATGAATCCCAGAAATGAGATCCTCTGTACGCCAAAAAGACATTTTGATCCCTTCACATACAGAGCATTCTCTCTCAAAATCTGGAACACAGTCCGAACATGTTTCACATGAGAGTCCCAGTCATTGGAAAAAATCAAGATATCATCCAAATAAACAATCAGAAATTTATCCACAAAATCCCTGAAAATGTCATTCATGAAGGACTGTAAGACAGAAGGAGCATTAGTGAGCCCAAAGGGCATCACTAGGTACTCAAAATGCCCCTCTGGGGTATTAAACGCCGTCTTCCATTCATCCCCATGCTTAATGCGAATAAGGTTATACGCCCCCCTGAGGTCAAGCTTGGTAAACCAAGTAGCACTTTTCACCCTGGAAAACAGGTCAGAAATCAAGGGTAACGGATATTGATATTTCACAGTGATATTGTTCAAGAGACGATAATCAATACACTGCCTTAATGAACCATCCTTTTTGGCCACAAAGAAAAAACTGGCACCCAAGGGTGAAGAGGATGGTCTGATATGACCCTTCTCCAATGACTCCTTGATATAAGACCGCATAGCGTCATGTTCAGGTACAGACAAGTTAAAAAGGCGACCTTTAGGGAATTTACTACCAGGCACTAATTCAATAGCGCAGTCATAGCTCCTATGGGGGGGCAAGGATGCAGATTTACTTTCGCTAAACACATCAGAAAAATCAGTCAAAAAGTCAGGCACATGTTGAGCCTGGGGAGAGGCAGAAAAAACAGGAGTGTTGGCATTAACACATTGGCAGCCCCAACTGGTTACAGACACAGATTTCCAATCCAAAACAGGATTATGAGACTGCAACCAAGGGAAACTTAGTACAATAATGTCATGCAGATTATACAGCACCAAAAATTTGCATCTCTCCTGATGATCAGGTTCAACCCTCATTATCACCTGAGTAGAGAACTGGGGTTTATTCTCAGCCAAAGGGGTAGAATCAATCCCCAGTAGGGGAATAGACTTCCGTAGGGGTATCAAGGGAAACCCACAACGTTTAGCAAAATCAAAATCCATCAGGTTAATAGCTGCTCCAGAATCTACAAAAGCCTGAGCAGAAAATGTGGACAGGGAGCAAATCAGGGTAACAGTCAACAGAAATTTAGTCTGAACACTACCCAAGACAACTGAGCGTGCAAAACATCTTCCCCGCTTAGGGCAGACTGAAATAGCATGAGAGGCATCACCACAGTAGAAACATAACCCATTGCGTTTTCGAAACTCATGACGCTGTGCCCCAGAAGCCACTCTATCACACTGCATGGGTTCAGAAGCTGGTTCACAAGGCAACACCATACCACGCATACCTCTACGCTTACGCTTACCACCGACTGTCTGTCCGCAGTCTCCAACATCATGTCCGCTCTCTATCTGAAACTTAACCTCTCCAAGACTGAACTGCTTCTGCTCCCGCCATCTAATAACCTCCCTAAATCTGACATTTCCCTCTCTGTGGGCGGCACCATAATAACACCCCGGCAGCAGGCTCGCTGTCTGGGTGTTATGTTTGACACCAATCTCTCCTTCACCTCCCATATACAATCTCTTGCCCGCTCTTGCCGTCTACACCTAAAGAACATCTCTAGAATCCGCCCTTTCCTCACAATGGAAACAACAAAAACCCTCACTGTAGCATTGATCCACTCCCGCCTGGACTACTGCAACGCACTATTACTTGGCCTCCCCATTACTCGACTATCCCCTCTCCAGTCCATCCTTAATGCAGCAGCCAGGGTCATCCATCTGGCTAATCGGTACTCGGACGCGTCCGCTCTTCGCCAGTCCTTACACTGGCTGCCCATTCATTATAGGATCCAATTCAAAGTACTGGTTCTCACCCACAAATCTCTCCACAGTTCAGCACCCCCCTACATCTCCTCCCTCATTTCTATCTATCGGCCCAACCGACTGCTGCGCTCTGCAAACGACGTTCGACTAACCTCTGCACTAATCCGTACCTCCCACTCCCGACTCCAAGACTTCTCCCGTGCTGCGCCAATCCTCTGGAATGCTCTACCCCAAGAAATTAGGACTATCCACAATTTGCATGGTTTCAGGCGCTCCCTCAAAACACATTTGTTCAGAGCGGCCTATCACATTCACTAACCAAAGTCATTCTATGTGTAAGTGTGTGTGTGTAGCCCATTCACTATCTCCATCCATCCCTCACTCCCTCAAGATGGCTGGACCATCATTGTAAATGCACCATTGTATATATACACCTGTACTTTGTATCTCCCCCACCTCATTGTAGATTGTAAGCTCTCACGAGCAGGGTCGGCTTATTTTGTTTTAATTATTGTATTGTTAACGTTGTTACCTATGACTTGTGTTTTGAAATTGTTAAACTGTAAAGCGCTGCGGAATATGTTGGCGCTATATAAATAAAGATTTATTATTATTATTATTATTATTATTACGCAAACGTCTGTCAATTTAAATCGCCAATGACATGAATCATTGAGACCAGAGGAGCAGGGAAACCCACCATAACATCTTTTACATTCTCTGACAGACCCTTCCGAAAAAGGACTGCCAAAGCATCATCATTCCATTTGGTCAGAACTGCCCACTTTCGGAATTTCTGACAGTACAACTCAGCGTCTTCAAGCCCCTGATTTAATGCCAACAAGGTTTTTTCAGCTTGATCAGTGACATTAGGTTCATCGTACAATAACCCCAGAGCCAGAAAAAATGCATCAACATTACTCAAAACAGTGTCCCCAGGTGTCAGGGAAAAAGCCCAATCCTGAGGATCACCGCGCAGGAGAGAGATGACAATTTGAACTTGCTGTGCTGCGTTCCCTGAGGACTTAGGTTTTAAGGCAAAAAACAACTTACAGTTATTTTTGAAATTCAGAACTTTAGCTCGATCCCCCAAAAACAAATCTGGCATAGGGATCCTAGGTTCCACAACCGGCAACCCTGCAAGATAGGTAGCAATACTCCGAACTTCAGTGGCAAGCTGATCCACACGGCCAGAAAACTGTGCAAACTCCATTGAGAGAAAAAAAAATCCTCCTCAGCACCCAGAGAAAAAGAGGGGAAAAAAATGTAACAAACAGAAAAAAAAAAAATCTCTGACAACTCTGACAACTTTTTTCTTTCCACACTATTTTTCCCTTCTGTGAGTACCATATAATTTTCAGTTTGGCCGGTGATACTGTTATGTTTTGGTAGCTGAGGAGAGCAGGCAAAAAAGGCAATACACCAGAGAGGTTGGGATCTACTCGATTGCAGTACCCTGACTAACCACCACAACTAAAGGCAGCCGTGGAGGGTTCCTACGTTGGTCCTAGACGCCTCGTCACAGCTTGAGAGGCTAACTACACCTAAATATAGAAAGAGGAAAGCTATCTACCCCGGAGCAGATCCCCAAAGAACATAGGAAGCCCCCAAACATGTAATGGCGGTTAGACAAGAGGAAATACAGACACAGACAGAAAATAGTATGAGCAAACTCTGGGGCCCAATCTGCCTGGACAGAAAAGGATAGGAAGGATACTTACTGCAATCCAAAAAAAACCCCTAAAAAAAGCCAATGCTACTAATTGCAAAAACTCCTGAGATCACACGACCTCTACCACCTAAATTAGTTCTCTGGTGTAACAAAACTAAGCCGCAGCCACAGAAAAAACTGGAAAAGGCAAATGAACAAAACAACAGTGGCTCCAGAGGAACCGAGAGGCGCCCAAGCCCCCCGAGGAGGGGAACCTGGCCAACCTCACAGAAATGCAGAGAAAATTGCAAATGGCAAGCACAAAAACAAAAAACAGAAATATCTTATCTGAGAGCAGGAGAAGAGGCAAGACTCAGCAAGCTTCCAAGTGAACCAGGAAACAACGTTGAGACAAGAACAATTGATCACCGGCAACCATGATGGAGGGAAACCTCCCTTATATCCAGCCTGTCCGTGATTCCTGATTGCCAATCCTCATTGAATGGTTCAGTACCATTTGCAACCACCAGAGGGAGCTTCTGCCCAGAATTCATTTCTAAAACATTCATAACACAAAGGGGTAGAATCAATGCCCAGTAAGGGAATAGACTTCCGCAGGGGTATCATAGGAAACCCACAACGTTTGGCAAAGTCAAAATCCATCAGGTTAATAGCTACTCCTGAATCAACAAAAGCCAGAGCAGAAAATGTGGACAGGGAGCAAATCAGGGTAACAGTCAACAGAAATTTAGTCTGAACACTACCCAAGACAACTGAGCGTGCAAAACGTCTTCCCCGCTTAGGGCAGACTGAAATAGCATGAGAGGCATCACCACAGTAGAAACATAACCCATTGCGCTTTCGAAACTCATGACGCTGTGCCCCAGAAGTCACTCTATCACACTGCATGGGCTCAGAAGCTGGCACACAAGGCAACACTATCTCACGCATACCTCTGCGCTCACGCAAACGTCTGTCAATTTGAATAGCCAATGACATAGAATCATTGAGACCAGAGGGAGCAGGGAATCCCACCATAACATCCTTTACATTCTCTGACAGCCCCTTCCGAAAAAGGGCTGCCAAAGCATCATCATTCCATTTGGTCAGGACTGCCCACTTTCGGAATTTCTGACAGTACAACTCAGCGTCTTCAAGACCCTGATTTAATGCCAACAATGTTTTTTCAGCTTGATCAGTGACATTAGGTTCATCGTACAATAACCCCAGAGCCAGAAAAAATGCATCAATATCATTCAAAACAGGATCCCCAGGTGTCAGGGAAAAAGCCCAATCCTGAGGATCGCCGCGCAGGAGAGAGATGACAATTTGAACCTGCTGTGCTGCGTTACCTGAGGATTTAGGCTTTAAGGCAAAAAACAACTTACAGTTATTTTTGAAATTCAGAAATTTAGCCCGATCCCCCAAAAACAAATCTGGCATGGGAATCCTAGGTTCCACAACAGGCAACCTAGCAAGATAGGTAGCAATACTCCGAACCTCAGTGGTAAGCTGATCCACATGGCCAGACAACTGTGCAAACTCCATTGAAAGAAAAAAAAAATTTCCTCAGTTCCAGAGAAAAGGAGGGAAAAAATGCAACAGACAGAAAAAAAAAATCTGACAACTCTGACAACTTTTTCTTTCCACACTATTTTTCCCTTCTGTGAGTACCATATAATTTTCAGTTATGGCTGGTGATACTGTTATGTTTCGGTAGCTGAGGAGGACAGGAACAACAGCAGGGCAGCAGAACACCTGAGATGTTGGTAACTGATGGGTTGCAGATTCCTAAACTAACTACACAACTAGAGGAGCCGTGGAGCGTTCCTACGTTGATCCTAGACGCCTCGTCACAGCCTGAGAGATAACTACACCTAAAGGCAGAAAGATGAAAGCTATCTGCCCCGGAGCAGATCCCCAAAGAAAATAGGAAGCCCTCAAACATATAATGGCGGTTAGACAAGATGAAAACACAAACATAGGCAGAAAATAGATTGAGCAAACGCTGGGGCCACAAGCTGACTAAATAGGATAGGAAAGGAGAGATTACTTTCTGCAACCCAGAAAACCCTACAAAAATCCAACAATTCTGATTACAAAAATACTGAGATTACACAATCTCGCCACCCGCTAAGATCAGACCAGTCAGTGAACCCAGATTGCCATTCCTCGCTGAAAGGTTCAGTACTGTCTGTAACCACCAGAGGGAGCCTTTGCTCAGAAACCATCTCTAGCACATTCACAACAGGAACCTCCCTTATATCAGTCCAATCAGTGATCCCAGATTGCCATTCCTCGCTGTAAGGTTCAGTACTGTCTGTAACCACCAAAGGGAGCCTCTGCTCAGAAACCATCTCTACCACATTCATAACACGCTAGTATCAATTGCATTATGTGCTTTGCGCCAGTGTGATCATGCACGCATGTGGTTAGGGTTCGGCTGAAATAAGCCCCAAGAATACCGGCACCTCCGGTGAGGAGATTTGAGTGCAAGTGGTTAGGGCTTGGCTGAAATAAGCCCCTAGAATACCGGCTTCTCCAGTGAGGAGATTGTCTGATTGCGTTGCTGATTGCGTTTCTACGGACTGCTGTCCGCACAGCAGTTGTCTGTGCATTCCTGTGGAGTTAACAGGACACAGTCCATATCTCAGCGTCTCTACCTTAGCGACACTGTGGTGTAACAGAGTCGATTATACCTCCATATTGTGCCACAGTGTCTGTGGTTGCGACTCTGTGAAGTAACAGTGTTCG
Organism: Oophaga sylvatica; assembly: GCA_033576555.1. NCBI lineage: Eukaryota > Metazoa > Chordata > Amphibia > Anura > Dendrobatidae > Oophaga > Oophaga sylvatica. The sequence goes on along the minus strand of JARQOD010000001.1, from coordinate 334,557,974 downwards.
CCGTAGCGCCATTCTACTAGCAGCAGGCTCTGCCTGCACGGTGGACCCCGGGCACTTATTATTTATATTTATTTTGTGCATTCCGCCAGCCCTAACAATGTCAGAATGTACCTTCGCTCTGCCGGCACCATTATAGTCTATGGCCCCATCTGCACATAATTTTGAAACCAGTTTTTGGGGGAAATTCGGACACAAGTCCCAAAAGGACCTACGAACGTGAAGATAGACACAATGTGAAAGCACACATAGTAATTGTTGTCTACTACTGTATTTTTTACTGAATTGTGCGTTAGTGTCAGCAAGAAAAAAGAATCACATCCATATGTCCGTAGTACAACCATTGAGCACTGATCACTGACGCACATCAGTGATCAATATCCGGTTGCTTTTTGTTTTTTTTTTGTCTGAAAAAAGAATAAAAAATAATTTGATTAGTTAATAGGATTAGATTTGGGACAGTAAAAGAATACCGTAGCAATCATAGTCTACCTACAGTATTTTTTACTGAATTGAGTTAGTTTTACTTTCAGATAGCGCCGAAAAAGAATTACATCCGTCCGTCCATAGTACAGCCATCGAGCGCTGATCGCTGACACACATAAGTGATCAACCTCCAGTTGTTGTTTTTTTTCCTCTTCTAAATAAAAAAGTTTGCACCAAACACTCACTGACACACACACACACCTGAATAAACTTTGGTACACACCGCGTACATGAAAAATGTTGTCCCACTCATCCCAAACCCGGTATTCAGCGGAGGAGGTATATGCTTTCCTTGCCTCCGACACTGACAGTGAGGGAGAGCATCCCGTCTACAAACCACTACGCAGATGCCCCAGGACAGAAACTAAACCAGCGCCCACTGTTACTGACCCCGTATGGACCTCATCCACCGAAGATTATGAGTCACTGATTCCTGATCTAGTGGTGCAATCAGAAATCAAATTTGATACCACTGGCCTCACAGAAATAGACGTTTGCAAAGTCTTTTATCTGAGGATTTTGTAAACCTCATGGTGGCTCAGACAAATTTGTATGCCCAGTAGTGTTGAGCATTCCGATACCGCAAGTATCGGGTATCGGCCGATATTCGCGTTATCGGAATTCCGATACTTAATTCCGATACTTTTTCCATATCGTATACCGGAATCGGAAGTTCCCATAATTCTTTGAGAGGCAATGTGATTTTAGTCAGCCAATGAGGAATCCTACGAAGTGTGGGCACATCCTGTAATGATGCGGTCATCTTAACTAATGGCATGGCTGTGATTGGCTGCTGAAATGATGTCAGAATGCACTATAAAAGGCGCCGCAGCCATTTTAGCGTCACTGTGCTGTGAACTCAGTTAGGGACAGAACGCTGCTGTGCTGACTCTGAGGGACAGTTAGATATTGCGATTTTGTGTACTACTGTGCTTGAGGCAGGCTAGTTTACCAACCGCTGTGTAAAGCTTCATTTTGCCAGTGTTGTTTTAACAGCTCTGTGCAAGGTGTGTGTGTGACAGTGCAGGTGACGCTGCAGTTTGCTCTGCATCCACCGCTGTTTGTAGGCATCTGCACGTGTCACTTTTTTTTTTTTTTTTTATTTTATTTAGTGGAATTGGTGCAGCTCCATTATATTAGAAAAAAATCAAATCTATTAGTGTGACGTGCTTCCATCCGTATACAATACATTGGTTGCAAACACTATAGAAGTACAGAAAGGAGCTTTTCACAGATTGTGGACAGTTGTGTTTCAGTGTTCACTTCAGTCTGTGTTTTTTACTTTTTTTAGTGCAGATCACGCTCCAGTTACATGTTCAAGCACTGCTGCTTGTACTCTGCTGAGCGTGTCTCAGTGGCTCATCCTTTTCATTTATCTCCAATTGGTTCTGCTACATTCCATTTAAAATAAATCTAATCTATTAGTGTGACGCGCTTCCATCCGTATACAATACATTGGTTGCAAACACTATAGAAGTACAGAAAGGAGCTTTTCACAGATTGTGGACAGTTGTGTTTCAGTGTTCACTTCAGTCTGTGTTTTTTACTTTTTTGAGTGCAGATCACGCTCCAGTTACATGTTCAAGCACTGCTGCTTGTACTCTGCTGAGCGTGTCTCAGTGGCTCATCCTTTTCATTTATCTCCAATTGGTTCTGCTACATTCCATTTAAAATAAATCTAATCTATTAGTGTGACGCGCTTCCATCCGTATACAATACATTGGTTGCAAACAATATAGAAGTACACAAACGGGCCTTTCACAGCTACTGAACATGGGTTTTTAATTTTTAACTAAAATATGTATTTTTTCAAATGACACAAATATAAGTAATGTTGAAGAGGAATAGTCCTACATCCATTGTTTGCACAATATTACAGGTGTACATCATGTCCCTTAATCAACAATGTATTATTATATTTACTTGTATGCTTTTATTTAAAAGCCAAGAACACAGAAGGATAACCTTCGCACTGCAGCTGTTGTCAAAGTTCAACCCACATTATGCACTTCCAACATTGCAGCATTTGAGGCATGATGTGAGTTGGATTGGTCAAAGTTATGGAGTGAGAAGGTTCACCATCAGTACCCTATAGCATAAGTATGCTTTTGTGTTAGCATTTGTGTTAGACATGTGGATATCTGCCATAATATGTCACAATTATTTAGTTACAGATTTGTTACCAACACTAATCATTGAATGGTTTTAAATTTGACGTTTCACTTGTTTACAGCTTAGAAATAAGGGTGTAGCCTGATATCTATGTGTAGCACTAGCCACTTTAACATGTCATGTTTTTTTAAACATGTGTAGCTAGGTAGCAGTAATTTTTGCCGGACACACAGCAGGGGAACAGCAGGCGTTACTGAACCCCACTATCACTATAGCTTGTGTATTGGTCTGTGGACACGACACTTCTGAGCAGCAACTGGCAGTGTTGTAGCCCAGGGAGTATAGCTCAGGTGGTAGAAAGATGAACATAACAGGAGACATGGAAAACGTTGTCAACCAGTTAGTTAATCTGAAACCGGACAGGCAAATTCAGGCGAGATCCATGCCTAGTTCATTTTCAGAAAAGTAAGCCGTTCTACATTATCGTAGGATAGTCGCATGCAACGGTCTGTTAGTACACCACCTGCAGCAGTAAAGACGCGCTCCGATAATACACTGCCAGCAGATCAAGCCAGCACCTCCAATGCATACTGGCTAAGCTCTGGCCATGTATCCAGCTTAGAGACACAAAACTTGAATGGGGAAGAGCCATCTGGGAGTACACTGAGAGGGCAAGACATGTAGTCTGTCACCATCTTACGGAAATGTTGCCTCCTGCTGACTGGAGCCGTCTCGGATGGTGTAGACATTGGTGGCGCTGCCACAAAACTTCGACACATTTGGAACATACTGTTCTTGCCCTGTGCAGAGGCGCTGCTTGTGCTCCTCTTGTTGCAGAGCTGTCTCCACTGCCTCGACGCACAGAGCTGCTTTGTAAATCAGTAGCAGCAGCAGTGCTCTCGGCTGGAATGGAGAACATTATGGATTGCACCAGTGTGTCTTGGTACTTCCGCATTTTACGCTCCCGGTTCAACGGTGTGATGAGGCTTTGTAAGTTGTCCCGGTAGCGAGGGTCTAGGAGGGTGTACACCCAATAATCAGACGTGGTGTGAATGTGTTCGATGCGGCGGTCGTTTCTCAGCCACTGCAGCATGAAATCAACCATGTGCTGCAGACTCCCAACTGGCCAAGAAACGTTGTCCCCTGCAAGAGGCGTCATCTCCGCCTGCTGTGCATCACCCCACCCTTGGTCTACATACTGACTAGAGCATTGTCTACCTCCCTCTGGAGCGATGTCTTCCTCCTCCATTGACTCCTCCTCATCCTCCTCACAAAGTCCTTCAAATACATATAAATTTACAAAATTTAAAACTCAAAATTTAAAAACTTTGTATCATAATTCTGTAACATCAGTTTATGGAAACACAATAGCATTACAAAAGGATAGACAAAAAATGTACATTATGTGCTTTGTAAATACATTAAAAGTTTGTAATGGTTATGAAAATATAGACAGCGACTCTGGAGGTTCAATTGTTGATACAGCATGGTACTTTGAAAGTCCTCCAGCCCTTTGTGAGGAACCACGTTGCGCTGACTGTCCAGAAGGTGATGGAATTTGTGACTCCTCATCCTCCACCTCTTCCAAAACCTCATGCCTTAGTGCTTGCAGTGTTTTTTGAAGCAGGCAGATAAGGGGGACAGTCAGGCTGACTAGTGCATCATCTGCACTCGCCATCCGCGTTGACTCATCAAACGCACGCAAAACGTGGCAGATATCCTTCATAGAGTTATTCGCCACTCATTACACTGGCAGTGGCTGCCCATTCATTATAGGATCCAATTCTAATTACTGGTTCTCACCAACATAGCTCTCCACAGCGCAGAACCCCCCCAACATCCCCCCTCCCTTTTTTTTAAATATTTAGGGGGGCCTAACCGACTTGCTACACCTGAAAAACCCCCGGGGGGACTAAACCCACGCCCAAACCGGGGGCCCCCCATACCCCCCACCCCCAACCAAAGGGGCCCTTAAACCCGCGCCATGGGAATTTTTAAAAGGGGGGTCCTACCCCCAAAGGAAAATTTAAAATATTCGGAATTTTTGGGGGGGGTTTTCCCAGGCCCCCGGGCCCCCCCCAAAAACCCCGGGGTTTCCCACCCCCAAACCCCCCAAATTCATATAAGTCATTTATGGGGAAACCCGTGTGTGAAACCAAAACCCCTTTTCCCCCGCCCCCCCCCCTCCCCCTTCTTAAAAATGGGGGGGCCAATCATTGTAAAAATTTTACTTGTAAAAATCAACAGGGGTTCCCTTTTTTTTCCCAAAAAAACCCAACCAAAATTTAATTTTTTTCCCAGCAGGGGGGGGTTTTCTTTAAATTTTTTTAACCCCCGTTTGTTCTTTCCTCTTTTTGGTTAAACCCCCTTTAAACAAAAAGGGGGGGAAAAATTTTTGGGCCCCTTTTAAAAAATAATTGTTTTCCCCTTTTTGGGCCCCCAAAATTTAATGGGAAGGGTCTGGGAACCCCGGCCGAAATTTGCCGGGGTTGTGCCCCCTGTTTTCCCAAGCTGAAAACCCCCTTCGGGGGTTGGGGGGGGGTCCCCCCACCCCCCCAAAACCATATTTTAAGGAGGTTTTTTTCCCCCCGGGGGGGTCTCAAAAAACCATGTTTCCAAAGGAAAAATTTTCTGGGGGACGCTCCAGGGGTTTGGGGGCCCAGCGGTTTGGAACGCCAATGAGCGCACTTTTTTGGGGGCCTTTGGGGGGCCAGAGCCTTTCAAAGACCGGGGGATAGCCCCCCCAAAAAATTTCCCCCCGACCAAGTTGAGCACATATGACAGACATGGTATGTGAGGGGGGTTCCAAAAGGCCCGGGGGTGCCACCAGATTTGGCCCTTTTGGTCACCCCTTCCAAAACCCGGGTTTTAGATTTTTTTTCCAAAAAACCCAAAAAGTGTTTTTCCCCTGTTTATGGATTACATTTTTCCATCCCCCTGGGGGGCTAAAACCCCCGGAAAATTTTAATTTCAGGATGGCCTTTTTAAAAATTTGGACGGGGCAGTGCTCATATGGTTTTCGCAAGGGGTTAAATTGGGGGGGTTCCAGGGGGAGGTAGACCGTCCCCGGCCCTTTTGCAGGGATGATTCTGAAAATTTTGAAATAGGGGGGGGAAAAATCAATGTGTAAGACTTGATTCCTGAAACCCCTTGGGGATTGGGCCCCAAAAAAATTTACAGCCCCCCCCCGCAAACCCCAAAAAACCCCTTTTGAAAAACTTGGGGACCCGGGGGCGGGGGAGGGAAAGGGTTAATTTCCCCGGGGCCGGGGGGTTGGTTAAAAAACCTCTTGTTAGGTTTTTTTCATTTTGCTGGTTTTTGCCTTTTTTTTCCCTTTTTTTAGTCGGGTTTTCCCGCCCTTTGGCTTTGCTTGATTTAAAATTGTTTAAAACCCTACTTTAATAGGGGGTTTTTTTTGGGTTCCCTTTAAATTTTGGGGTTTTTTTGCTTGTTTTTAGGACCCCAAAAGTATTTTTTTTTTTTTTTAATTTTTAATCCATGCTAAATTTTAAAATGTTAGGAGGTGCCCCCCTTTTTCCCCCAAGTCCCTAGTTTTTTGTGGGGTTTTTACCCCTCGCAATTTTTGGTATTCGTTCACACTAGATGAGGACTTTAGCGGGTTTTGGTCGCAGGATCAGGTTCCCTTTTAAAAGTAGGGATTCAGCTTAGTTGTTTTGAAAAGGGCAGAATTCCCTTTTTTTCCTTTTTGGTTTTTGCAGATCAAAACCCCAAGGGTAATGGGGCCCCCATCGGGGGCAGGGTGGCCTTGGGGACTTGAGGGCTTTTTTTTAGCGCATGTTTAATTTTTCCCTCAAATGCTTTTGGGGGACCAAAAAAGGGCCCCGGCCCCTTCCTGCCCCAAATGAAATCGGCTTGGCACATTGTTTTTTTGGGATTGGGGAATGATATTCAGTTACGGAAAAGGGCCCCTCTCCAACCCCCCCCCAAAAACAGCATTTCAAGGGAAAAAGGGGTTTTGCAATGCCGCATTTTGAAAATTTTTCTCGTGCAAAAGGTTTTTGGAGTAGGCCGCTTTTATTTTCCCTGCCGTGCTACGCGGGGGTTTTTTTTGGCCCGGGGGGGTGAGGATGGGGAGGGAAAATTTCTTTTTGTGTGTGGAATAACAGTTTGTCTTGGGGAACAGTGGCCGAGGTTTTTTTTGGGGGTCCTGGAGGGGAAGGGGTAACCAGCCCCTGTGTGAGCTCGTTTTAAAAAGGGGGCAAAAAAACCCCAAGATGTAGGGGGTGTGTAGGGGTTGGCCAAAATCTCCAGTGTGGGGTTTTTTTAACCCAAAAACGTGCTTTGTCCCACATTTTTCCACATATTTTTTGGGATTGAGGTGACTGACACTTTTAGCTATTTTTAAATTTTTTGATTACCAGTTTTATTTTACATAGCAAAAAAAATTTTTTTATGTGCAAGTGTTTTTAAAAAAAGGACCACGCGTGCAAGTCCTGGGGGGCCCACGTTTTGACCCCTTTTTGGGAAAACCCCAATGCTCCGAACAGGGGGCCCAAAAAAGGGGGGCAAGGCCAAAACCAGTCTGCAGCCTAACTAAATCCCCTGGGGTTTTACCGTTGGGGGGGAAAGTCTTCCTCTATCTTCCTTCTTTCACTAAAAACCTTTTTTCTAGGCCTCTCCCCCTTTCAACCAAAGTATGGGGGTTTCACCCACAAAGCTCTCCACAGTGCAGCACCCCTTTTTACATCTTACTCCCCTCAAAATTTTTTTACGGCCTAACCGACTGCGCGGGGCTGGGGAAAAGACTTTCGACTAATCTGCACCCCAAAACTTTTCCCCCCCCTCCCGACTCCAAAGACTTCTCCCCCTCTAAAACCAAACCCCCGGGGAAGCTGTAACCCCCCAAAAATTAGGAATATCCCCCAAAAATTTCATGGTTTCAGGGGGTCCCCCCCAAAAATACCATTTGGGGTTAGGGCGGGGCCATCACATTTTTAATCAAAGTCAAAATTTTGTAATTTTTTTTTTTGTGTGTGTGGGCTCTAGGCCCCTTTTTAAATTCCTTCCCCCCCCCTTAAGTGGTGAAAATATTTTTAAAAACACCATTGTATTAAACAAAACCTATACTTTGTACCCCCCCTTTCATTTGGGGCATTGTAAGCTTGGTTTAAAAAAGCAAAAGGGGGACTTATTTAGCTTAAATTTTTGTATTTTTAACGTTTTGTTAAATTTTTACTTGTGTTTTTTAAACTCAAACTGTAAAAAGCTGCGGAAAAAGAAAAGGGGCTATATAAATAAATATTTTTTTTATTCCTCTGATGCCCACCACCTTTTTCCGGTTTTTTTATGCCATGTTGGGTATTGGGGGCCCATCATTTTCCCCTACCCTTTTCCCCAAAAATGCTTTTGGGAGGGGGCCCCGCACCATGCTAACAAAAACGGCACCTGGGTCTATCATCATCATCAATGCTTTTCCCCGGGTGGGGCCCTCGGCACTGTTTTCCCCCGCCTCTTAAATTTTAGAGAAAAAACCCGTTGCGCATCACTGCATACCCCCTCTTTTTTCACTTTTCAAAAATTTTTCTTGGCGGGGCCCCCGTTTGCAACCCCAAAGATTTTGAGAACAGAAGCAGACACTCAGCTGGCCCCCTTCAAAAATCTCGGGGCTGCCGGGGGAATTTTTCCAGGCGGGGAAGGGGGCAGATGGTTGCCCAAAAAGTGCTGGGGGCCTGAAGGAGGTGGAAGCAATTGAAGCGATGCTTTGGGGTGAGTTTCCAAAAAAACCCCCGGTTAAAATTTTTTTTTTTCCCAGCAGGGGGGTACTCCGAGCTCCTACAAAAGGCGCTTTTAAAGGAAAAATCCGGCCCCGGGGAAAAAAACTGGGGGATGCTGGGGTCGGGGGGGGGGCCCCCAAACAGCCCCCAGAATCCCCACTCCCCCCCCTAAGAAACTCCCGCCCAAAAACCTTATTTCCCCCGCCTTCTTCATCTTGGGGGGGTTTATAAAAAAAATCTAAAAGGGGTTTTAAAAGGGCCAAGTTTGGTTTTTCCGCAGAGACTGCAGTGAAAACTGCACACAATTTTTCGTAGGTTTTAAAAGGGGGCCCCTTTTTGTACTTCTATAGTGTTTGAAACCAAAAAAAGATACGGATGGAAGCCGTCACCTAAAAGTTTTTAAATTTTATTTGTAATAGAATGGAGAAGCAAAAATTAGAGAAAAATTTAAAGGGGGTGCCCCCGGGGACCCGCTCGGGAGACTACAACCAGCATGGTTGAAAAAAATAACTGGGGGGTGATTTTAAACCCCAAAAAAGGGAAAAAAACCCGGTTAAAAGTAAACACTCCCAAAAAAAATTTTTACTACCCAAGGGGTCTCAGGGGGGAAAGGGGGAAACCCGTGCGTAAAAAAAAAGGGCATCATACATCCCCGTCCCCCTTTTTTTAAAAGCCTTTAAAAAAAATTATGTTTTTGTGGGGGAAAAATTTATTGAGGTAAAGTTTTTACATCGCCTTTTAAACCCCCTCTGGGGGTATGCGGGGCTCTCTATATTTACCTTATCTATTTTGTCATGCTTGAAAAATCGGTCAGGTTTTAAAAAAACAAAAATTTTTAAAAATGCACTATGCACTTTTTTAAAATTTTTTTTTGTTTAATAAAACATGATTATTGCCAAAAATTAAAAAGTATTTTATGTGGAAATTTTTTAATTTTTTTTAAAAAAATGTTTTGGACAATTTTTGCAAATGTAACATTTTGTAAGGACAGTTTTAATTGTAATGCTGATGATTTTTGAAGTCAGAAAAATTTATTTTTTACAAATAAAAAAAAAGGGGTACATACAGTTACTTATCCATCCCCTTTAATTTAAAATTAGATTTTTTACTTTTTTGCTTTTTTTTTAAACCCCAAAGAAAAATTTCCCTTTAAATTAAAATTTTTTTGTGGGGGTTTCAAAATTTGTTAAAAAAGTTAATGTAAGTGTTTATGTTTTTTTAATTCTTTAAAATTTCTAGATAATTTTTTTAAATGAAAAAATCAAACTTTGGTAGTAAAGGGGTTTTTTTCTCTTTTTTGAAGTAAACTTTTTTAAAAATTACAGGTAACAAGGAAAAATTCTTTTATCTAGTTTTAAACATCCTCCTTGACCCTGGGTTTTCCCAAAAACCCCCCAGTTGTTGCTCGGAAAGTGCCCCTTAGCACAGTAACACTTGTCCCCTGTTACTGGGGTTCAGTTAAGTCGCTGGTCCCCGGGGTTTTGGCCCTTTTGGTCTTTTCCCCTTTGCTGCCCCTCCGGGGGTTCCGCACAGTCAGCTGGTCCTGTTTTTTTTCATTGGCTCTTGTACCCCTTTGCTACCCTTTTCCCGGGTTTTTCCAAAAACCGTCAATGGGGTTTCCCCAGTGCCTTTGGGGCCAGGGGCCTCCATCTCGGAACCGAGTTCCAAAAAGTCTGTGGGTTTGGAATTTTTTTTGGGCAAAAGGTACCTCCTGTTATTTTAAAGTTTTTCCCCGAAAGTCAGCCCGGTCCTCGGTTGTGCAATTTTGGTCTTTTCCTTCTGCTGCCCCTCCGGGTTTTTCCGAACCCCAACTGGGGTTTCCGCATTTTTTTGGCCTAGGTGCCCCATCTCGGTATCCGGTTTTCCAAAAATTTTCTGGGGCCCTTTGGGAGTGCTTTGGAGCACGGTACCCCTGCTTAGAAAAACCTGTCCCCTAAAATCAAATGGGGCAAATTGTGCTACAAATACAAGTTTTGGAAAAAAGCCACAAAGAAAAAATAAGCAAAAAAATCAAAAAAAGAAGAACATGAAGTAAAAGACCAAAATAAAGGGGGCCCCAAAATATTTTTCTCCAAACTAAGCGAAAAAAACCCCAAGCAGGGGGATGGGGGGGAGCCTTTTCCCTTTTCCCGGGGTTTTCCCCGGAAAAAAAGCCTGCGTTTTCGGGGAAAAATAAACCCGGGGGAAAAATTTTCTGTTGTAATTTAAATTTTTTGACAGCAAAAACCCGGAAGGATGAAAAATTCATACTTTGACAGATTACAAGTAAAAGGATTCTTGTCACAAATAAAATTTTTTTAAGAAGATAAAGGGCAGAATATGAAAAAGAATTAGTTTAATAAGAAGAATATTAGTAATGTTAACAAAGATGAATAGCAAGAATTATAAGAAGATTAAAGAGTGAAGTGAAGAATAATTTTGATGAAAAAGATGTTCTGCAGAAGATTATGAAGGAGGAAAGTGTGTTAAAAAATTAAAAAAGGTGAAGATGAAGAGATGGAATTTGTTGTAATTACATATTTGCCAAAAATATAAAAAAAACGTTAACTTGTCAATTTCTTGCAAAAAAAAATTCCTTTTAAAAAAAAAAATATTTAGCTATTCCATTTGATTGGTTTTAAACATCTATGCCTTTAATGTCTCCTCAACCTTTCCCCCCATACATTTACATTACCTTTCTTGTTTTCCTTATGTACAATTAACCCCCCAAAAAACAAGAATGGTTTTTTTTTAATTTCGAAATTTTGTTTCCCTTTTGACTTACATGGGACTTCCGGTTTTCAGTATCGGGTATCGCCTATTTTAGTGATATCGGCGATACCATTTCCGATTCCGATACTTTAGGTTACGGAAAGTATCGCTCAACCTAATGCCCCAATTTTTTGCCAAAACCTTCTTCAATTTTCTAACTGGACTCTTTTTGAAGCAGTTGAATTTTGACATTTTGGGGTTTGGTCCATTATTTGGGGTTTGAAGCCAGAGCTTCTGCAAATAAGTTGACATTTGATGTAATGATGGTATCCTCCCCGAAAGTACCCCAACTTTGTTTTCAAAGTTGGCCGTTTGAGAAATTCAGCAACAAGTTTAATGAGGTTTATGTGCCCGGGAAAGGGCCAACTGTGTGGATAGTCCCTAATTTTTCAAGGGGAGGCTCAAATTTTGAAATACCTGCCCATAAGAGGGCAGGTATGGAATTAACTCTACAAACCGTTGATAGACCTGGACCCCCCACAGGTTTAGAGTTTATAAGGGAAGGACACCCAATTGAACCCATGAATACCCCCCCGTCCTGGAGTGAGTGGTAAATTATGTGGGATTTAGTGCACCCCCCCTGGTCAAGGTTAAACCTCTTGAGCTAACTTTTAACCACAGCCCACTCTTTCAAGTCCCTTCGTGCGAAACTAACCGCAGCGGGTATTCTCCGCAAAAGGCCTTCCTAAGACCTAATTGGGCAGCGTTAAAAGGGAAAGCAGAGCCCAATATAGCGACAACATGTGTTGGTCAAGGAAAAGGACAATAGGGAATCCTTTTTTGACCACCAATTTACGGTGATAGCGCACCCCCAATGTAAATTTTACCTCTACACAGGTCCACAAACCAAACTGTTACTGTGGTACAACCAGTAATGGGGGGAGTTGATCTCAAAGATCAAGTCCTCCAGCAGACGGCAAAGAGAAAAGCCAAGTAGTGGTACAAAAACACCATGACATTGTAAAAATGGCAAGTAAACCTTTAATGCTATCACAATCTCTAGCCAGACGGTACAATGTAATTCTTAGGGTAGAAACAAGCCCTAATCTTTAAGAAAAGAAGGAGCGGGACCCGTTGTTCCGGAAGAAGGTGTGTTCGTACAGGCCAAAATTTCCCTGAGAAAGTCCTTCAAACCAAAAAAAAGAAGGTTGCAAAATGGTCCAAGTGTTTACAGAGGGGGATACGCAGGGACACCACTTATCCATGGACACCTGCCCCGGCAAATCTGCCTGGTATAAAAGAATGCTTTTGTCAGTCCAGACCGGTTTTTGAATCCTGTTTTCCCTTTTTCCGTGTGGTCATGTCAAGGGTTTAACTTTTCTCAACCACTGCGGGTTCAGGTTGGTATTTGCTTCTGCAAGCGATGTCAGTTATAGATTTCCTTAGGGCGCTGTAGCTCACCTGATCGCTTATTTGTCCTGGTTAGAGTTACGTACTTTCCGATATCCTAAAGTACGGAAAAACGGAATGGTTCGCCGTATCACAAAAAATCGGCGAACCATCCGATACGGGGAAGTCCCTGTAATTAGGGAAAAAATATCCAACTAAAAAAACCCCTTCTTTTTCCCTTTTAAACAAATAAACACAATGAATACATAATTATAAATTACAGTCTTGTGACAATAAATAACAAATGTATAGTTTATCATTTTACTAGTAAAATATCCTTTGTTCATTGCCGGGTAAAGCCGGCTTCAGTGAAAAGACAAAGCACCCAACATGAAATACACTTTTGGGTGACATAGGGTTAACCATGTCTTTTCATGTCGTTTGCTATCTGTTTTCAAAACAATTAAATCAGACATGTGTGGCAAAATTTCACATGTAGGGGGTTAATTAAAGGTGTAAATTTGTAAAAAAAACGGATTTTTTGCTAGAAATTTACCCTTTAATTAACCCAAGGTGAAAGGGGCCAATATCTGATTTAATGACAGGGGGAGACCAGCGTCCCTGGTAACCAAGGTACAACGGGTTTCCAGGCACCGCGACGCTTGGAAACCCGCTGTGTACCTTGGATACCACCCCTGCACAGGGCCTGGATCCAAGGTACACAGGGGTTTCTAGGCACAGCCCCGGCCTGGAAACCCGCTGTTACCTTGGTTACCAGGGATCGCTGGTCTCCCGCCGTCAAACGAGCATGTGTGCCGTCAGCGGGAAACCCAGCATCAAAAAAAGGTCCTGACATTTCAGCGAGATCGCGATACCCGCAGGGGGGCGATCGTCGCTGAATGCCCCAAAACAGCGATATCCTGGGAGTGCTCGGTCACAAAATATGACTCACACGATCTCGGTAGCGATATCGCTATTGTGAGACGGGCCCTTAAGTGGAAAGCTTAATTGATTGTTTCCCCCTTTCACTTCAGGTCACCGGGACACAATCAGAGCAGAGGGAATGATTAACAAAAATAGGGGTTCCCTTTCGAAAAAAAAATGGCGTGGGGTCCCCCTATTTTTGTTAACCACCAGATAAGCAGACCGCTGAGGCTGGATTTTCAGGTGTTAAAGCCAAAAATCCATGGACCTTGCCAGCCTATAATACTAGGCCACAGCAGTCTTCATATCTTGGCTGATTAACAAAAAAGGGTCCTCGAAAAAAATTGGCGGGGGGGTCCCCCCTTTTTTTTGTTAACCCCAGTGAAGCAGACCGCTGAGGCCTGGATTTTCAGGTGTTAAGGAGCCAAGATCCATGGACCTTGCCGCCTGATAATACCAGGCCACGCAGTCTGCATATCTTGGCGATTAACAAAAATAGGGATCCCCCGAAAAAAAATTGGCGTGGGGTCCCCCCTATTTTTGTTAACCAGCAATGAAGCAGACCGCTGAGGCCTGGATTTTCAGGCGTAAGGGCCAAGATCCATGGCCTTCCAGCCTGAAATACCAGGCCACAGCAGCTGCATTTTGGCTGTTAAAAAAAATGGGGGGGGTCCCCTCAAAAAAAATTGGGCGTGGGGTCCCCCCTATTTTTGTTAAACCAGCCAGTGAAGCAGACCGCTGGGCCTGGATTTTCAGGCTGTTAAGGAGCCAGAACCATGGCCTTGCCAGCCATAATACCCCCACAGCTCGCATATCTTGGCTGTTAACAAAAAAGGGGATCCCCCTCGAAAAAAATTGGCGGGGGTCCCCCCATTTTTGTTAACCACCAGATGAAGCAGCCCTAGGCCTGGTTTTTCAGGCTGGTAAGGATCCAATACCATGGACCTGCAAGCCGATAATACCAGGCCACAGCATCTGCTTAGCTTGGTGGTTAACAAAAATTGGGGTTCCCCCTCGAAAAAAAAAAGGGCGGTGGGGATCCCCCTATTTTTGTTAACCCCAAGTAAAAGCAGACGCTGCGGGCTGGTATTAAAGACTGTAAGGCCCAGGATTTTGGCCCCCAGCCGTAATACCAGCACAGCACCCCACATTTGGCGATAAAAAAGATGTCCAATTTTTGCCTTTCCCGTCTTTCCCAGCCCTGTAGCGGTGGCAAGCGGGGTAAAAGGGTTATTGTCAGTTGAATTGCACGGTGAAATTAAGCCCGTTTATAATGGATAGGCGCAATAAGACACCGATCCATTATTAATCCCAAAGTTATTAAATGCATAAAAAAAAGACAAAGCAAGAAAAAGTATTTTAAGAAATAAAAGAACAACACATTTTTCATTTCTTTTTTTTACCTCTCTTTTCCCGCGAGCCATCGGATCTCCTGTAAAAAAAGAAAAAAAAACAAACCAACATAACCACCTGTCCCGACGCAGCCAGAAGACAGTCCAACGACATCCGCTGTGCTAATCGCAATGACAGGAAGCCTGTCCCCGCGACCAGACAGCTGATTACCTGTTCCCCGGCGGTGACTCATCGGACTACTGCTTTACGGCCGGGATTACCCAGCAGTCACCAGTTATCGGAGAAACTGCATGTACCGCCGGGGAAAGAAGATGGCGGAGAGCAGTCCGGGATGTGACCGCCGGAGATCTTCTGCCAGGTAAGTCCGCTGTCCTGACAAACCCCGCCGCGGACATGACAGGAAGTGCAATCCGATTCCGGTATCCGATAAGACAAAATACGAACTCGAATCGGAAATTCCGTACAGCTTAATAAACGGCCGATACCCCATATTTGCGTACGGAATGCTCAACACTATCCTGGTGCTTTTGCCTCTGAACCCGTTCGTTTTCCCCCCCTTTTCCTGTCCGGATCTGGTTCCCCCCCTTTGTGTGCTGATCCCTGGTTTGACTTGGCATTATTCTGCCTGTTTTCTTTCCTTGTTTTTTGGCTTTTCACTCCTGACCATTACAGCCCTTTGGCTTGCCCCTGACTTTAAATTTGCTTATTCCTTTGGTATGCGCTACAGTCTGTATTTACCCGGCTTGCCTGACATCTCTGCCCTGTGGTAGCCTTCGCTGTAACTGCAGGCCTGTTCTGTTTGGTGCAGTCCGGCTTCTACCTACTGCCACTTTTGGGCCATACCTACCTGCATTGCAACAGTTAATTTTAACTGACCCCCTCCCGTCACCCCCTGATTTATCAACCAATTGCGGGGGCCAAAATGGTTTTCTAAATTGGACCTCGGGGGGCATATAAAAAACCCGGTATTCGGGGGGGGTGAGTGGAAAACGGCATTTCACATTTAAAAGGGTTTTTTTTGAGAATTTGGTTAGGGCCTTTTTGGCTAACCAATGACCATTTTTAGAATTTTATCAACCAATGTATTTTCTGATTTTTTGGGCGCTTTATGGTGGTGTATTTAATGATTCCCGTGTTCTCATGTAACAAACAGGTTTTCACTTTATCACCCCTAGGGTGCGGTTCTCCAGAGGGTTACGGCAAAATGCTTTTTGCGAAACCTAAAAAAAATGCAAAATTTTTTGTCCAAAAAATTGTCTTTTCTTGGGTTAATTCTGTCTGACAAGGGGTTTCGATGGAACCCTGGGAGGTACAGGCCATTGTGATTGGGTGAAAACCCGAGACTTTAAAGGGTCTTCAATGTTTTTGGTTTTTTAAATTTATTTTTGGAAATTTATTAAGGGGTTTTTTCCCAAAGGTGGTCAAGCCCCTCACTGTTTCTGCCCTCCAAGGAGGCTGATCTCAAAAACGGTCAGCCCGGTTGGAGGCATTTCTTTGTTAAAGAATTTTTATGTCGCCCCTGGTTTTGGTCCGCCTGATCCTTCTGATCCGTTAACTTGAGGTGATTTTTCCCGTAAAGAGGTGGGGGGGGGGGGACAAATGTTGTCCCAAAACCCGCAACTTTGATTAACCTGAGGCCCTTTTTCCTTTCTTCTCAAAAAAAATTTTCTCTCCTGCTGAGAAAAAATCAAATGTTTTGGGAATCGGGAGCTTTTACTTTTTAAGTTGGCCTTTGAAGAATGGAGACAAGTGTTGGCGATACTGCTCGATATCTAAAAATATCGTTTTCAAAAATGGTATCGCCGTTTATCACTAAATATCGTCGATATCCGATTCCGATACCGGAAGTCCAATGTAAGTCTATGGGAACAAAAAATCGCAACAAAAAAAAAACCTTTCTTTCGTTGTAAACAAAAAATAACACACATAGAATACATTATTATATATATATATACATGTCATTGTGACATATATATATACATATATTTATAGTTTATACACTTCTACATAGTAAAATAGACTCTGATTCAATTGCCGGGTAAAGCCGTGAACATACCCCATAGAAGTCGACGGGCTCGGTGCCGAGTACCCCAAAACCTCTTTGCTCTGTGCGACTCAACTTGGGCGTCACGAACAGGATTCTGTAGCTCGCTATAGCGAGTCCTGTGTGCCTGAATTGAACTGGTTTTGTGCTTGAGAATTGCTTAAAATCATCAGAGAATGTATTTGCCATTTTTCCGCCATATCTGCGTCACGACGAGGGCACTGGTGAAGAAGAAAGGGCGTGCTCTTCGTGGGTGTACACTCACTCTAGTGGCCGACCACTCTAAATGGTACTGGCAATGTAAGATCGTGCCCCACAGCTCTTGAGGTCCGCCTCCTCATCCTCCTCAGTGTGCTGAAACTAACACGAAGGTCCCCGCCTCACTACAAAAGAGGGGCCCTCTCCAGATACTAATGACACCTGTGACTTGGCAGAGATGGCTAATGGGACAGAGCAGAAGTGTGAAGGGATGGAGCAGTCAGAGCTCTCCCCCCCACGGAAGCGACCCGATCGCCACGAACCATCGTTGGGCACCCGGCTGGAAACCCCTCCTACGCTGCAAGAAGCGGAGGATACCCTGAGGACCTGGCCCGGCACCGGGAGGAGGTCGCCAGGATGGAAGCCAGCTGGCGTGCCCCTAAAACTAAACTTGGAGCGGCGCCAATCCCTCTTACCTGAAGTGTCTGTACCGGAAGGTGAGGCACCCGTTCTAGTAGAGGAGTCCGTGTGGGCATCCCAGCCCTTGCAATGTGATCCGGTTGACGTTGTCGCAGTGGAGGCACCCGCTCCTGCAAAAACCTCTGCACCGGCAGCACCCCAGATCCCGCTGTCTGCCCCCGTCGCTGAGACAGAAGAAGCGACAACCCGTCCTCATGGAGGAGGCCGCGCAGGCACCAGAGGTCTACCAGTCTGTACCGGAGCCCCGACTGTCATCTGTTCCAGAGCCGGCTGCTTCCTCCGCAGGTGAGCGCCGCCAGGGACTGGGGGGCGCCAGGAGAGCTGCCGCAAAACGGACATCATAAGCTGCATTTGATGGTGGAGACGTGGAGATGCTGGAGGAGAAATTACAACCGGCATCAGGAGGAAGAGTGGAGACGTTGGGAGAAGGAAGCAGAGCGACAAAGGGAGCAGTGCGATCCCAGAAACTTCGACCAACGTCACACGAGAAGGACCGGCAGATAAGGACCGGATGAGAAAAGATAAAGGTACCCTGAGGAGCCGCGGCGTAAGGGTGCAGTACGGAGCTTTAATTGAAAGGTGGTTGGGGCTTCATCCAGGAGCCTGGACTTTATTTAGAAGTCTTTGTGACCCGGCGGGACGTGGAGACTCACCTCCCAGAAGGACACCCGGGGAGGGACCTTTGCCAGGAGACTTGGTGACTTACACCCGACACTGGGGTTACAATGGATGGTACGCCCTAAATGTTACCAGTGCGACCCCTACTCCCCAGAGTGTCAGGAAACTGACAGACCCCCGAGCCTTCAGCCTCCCCCAACCAGGCCTCTGCACAAGTGCCCACCCCACGCCGTAAATCTCCCCAGCCTCCCTCAGTGGTCTCCTCAGCAGCCCCAGCTATGGACATGATAACTATAGCTGGCCGTACCGGCGCCTGTTAGGCCCCCTGGGGTTCGTTTTCAGTTCCGGGACATAGGGGTCCAGACCCGGAGGGAGATGAAAGAGGTGGCCACACAGACCCAGATAGCGGGTCACGACTTGACTGTACAGGCCACACGACGTCTCAGGTCCTGGTGGTCCTTGGTGTCTCGGATGTTTGGCAAGCATCAGAAATGTACCAGGTGGTACCTGGAACACCCCTGCCAAAAATTATAAATAACCCGGACAGGGTCCCTGTATGTAAATAGTTAAATATGTAAATTAGTTAAATTGTTGATGTACCCGACGGGTGAATGTTCATAAAAAAAATTTTTAATTTAATAAAAAACACAACACAGTTTTCATTACTTTTATTACAGTCTCATCCTGCGACGCCCATCGATCTCCTGTAAAAAAAATGAAAAAAAAAAAAAACACAGCAGTATACCACCTGTCCGACGCAGTCCATAGTAACGAGTGTCCCACGACGATCCATCTCTGCTACATCAGAAATGACAGGCAGAGCCTGTCATCCCGGCCAGCACAGCTGATTACCTGCTTCCCCGGCGGTGACGTCATCGACTGACTGCTTTTAACGGCCGGGATTACCCAGCAGTCACTGCAGTTATCGCGAAAAACTGCATGTGACCGCCAGGGAGAAGATAATGGCGGCCATCAAGCAGTCCAGGACGTGACCGCCGGAGATCTTCTGCCAGGTAAGTGCCGCTGACTCCTGACAGACGCGACCGACGGAACACTCCAGTGACAGTGACAAATCCGATTCCGGTATTCGATATGACGAAAATATCGGTATTCGGAATCGAAAGGTCGATACAGCTAATATCGGCCGATATCCGATATTTGCAGTATCGTATCGCTCAACACTAATGGAGACTAGTGTTGAGCGATACGATACTGCAAATATCGGATATCGGCCGATATTAGCCTTCGTGTTAGTTTCCGCACACTGAGGAGGATGAGGAGGGCGGAACTCAAGAGCTGTGGGGAAACGATCTTACATTGCAGTACCATTTAGAGTGGTCGGCCACTGAGTGAGTGTACACCCACGAAGAGCACGCCCTTCTTCTCACCAGTGCCTCGTCGTGACGCAGATATGGCGGAAAATGGCAAATACATTCTCTGATGATTTTAGCAATTCTCAAGCACAAAACCAGTTCAATTCAGGCACACAGGACTCGCTTATAGCGAGCTACAGAATCCTGTTCGTGACGCCCAAGTTGAGTCGCACAGAGCAAGAGGTTTTGGGGGTACTCGGCACCGAGCCCGTCGACTTCTATGGGGTATGTCACGGCTTTACCCGGCAATTGAATCAGAGTCTATTTTACTATGTAGAAGTGTATAAACTATAAATATATGTATATATATATGTCACAATGACATGTATATATATATATATATGTATTCTATGTGTGTATATTTTGTGTTTACAACGAAAGAAAGGTTTTTTTTGTTGCGATTTTTTGTTCCCATAGACTTACATTGGACTTCCGGTATCGGAATCGGATATCGACGATATTTAGTGATATCGGCGATACCATTTCGATACGATATTTTAGATATCGAGCAGTATCGCTCAACACTAATGGAGACACTTTTTGGAGGGGGCTGTTTATCGGATCAATGTGATTACGGACCACAAGAACCTGTCTTATATTGAGTCTGCCAAACGTTTGACTCCCAGACAGGTGAGGTGGTTGCTTTTTTTCACGTCTAAATTTTTCTATCACCTTTTGGCCTGGTTCCAAGAATGTCAAAGCGGATGCCTTATCTCGCAGCTTGGATCCGATATCGCCTCCCGAACCTCCTTCCTCCATTCTTCAGCACGAAGGGTCGTGGCTGTGGTGTCCACAGAATTGGAGCGGGAGATTCGTGAGGCTCAGTCTCTTGTGCCTCTGTCATTGCCTGACAACAAGCTCTTTGTCCTGGTTCAGTTCCAGTTGAGGGTTCTCTTAGAGTTCCACAATTCTGCTCTCAGTGGGCACCCGGGGATCTCATCCACCCGGAAAGCCATTGCTAGGCTGTTTTCGTGGTCCTCCATGACCTCTGATGTTGCTAGGTTTGTGTCTACTTGCGATACCTGTGCCCATGCTAAGAGCTCTCATAACTGGCCGGGCCGGGGAATTGGTGCCATTCTCAATTCCGGATAGACCTTGGACTTATTTGTCCATGGACTTTATCACTGATCTCCCTCCTTCAAATGGTAAAACTGTAGTCTGGGTGGTGGTGGCCAGATTCAGTAAACAGGCGCATTTTGTACCTTTGGCGGGACTGCCTAATGCTGAGACACTTTCTAGGTTTGTTTATTGAGCATGTGGTGCGATTGCATGGTGTGCCTTTGAATGTGGTGTCGGATAGAGAGGTACAATTTTGTGTCCAAATTCTGGAGGGCTTTTTGTAAAAGGTTAGGTATTAGTTTGGCCTTCGTCGGCCTATCATCTCGAAACCAACGGTAAGGACAGAGAGGACCAATGATCTCTTGAACAAATTTTGCTGTGTCTTGCCACGTCCCTGCAGGATGATTGGTGTTCTTTGTTACCAGTGGCTGAGTTTGCCTTTAATAATCATATTAATCAGTTCACGGGCACCTCTCTGTTCTTTTGTAATTATGGCTTTACACTCCTTTTTGGTGAGTTTTCCAGGATGGACTCGGGGTGTCCTGGGGCTGATTTGGCCATTCAGCAGCTGAGGGATGTATGGAGGGAGGTCCCAGAGGAACATTGGGGAAGCACAAGGGCAAAACATAAACAGTTTGCGGATAAGCGACGATCTACAGGGTCAATATTCTTAGTGGGAGATAAATTATGGTTGTCTACCAAGAACTTTCAGCTGAAAGTTCCTTATGCTAAGCTAAGTCCCAGGTTTAATAGGTCCTTATGAGGTAATTGAGGTTGTCAATCCAGTTGCCTTTCGCTTATGCCTTCCTCCGTCGCTTCGGATCCTCAATGTGTTCCACAAATTTCTCCTGAAGTCATTTGTGCCTTCCTCTGATAGTCTCTATCCCCTCCAGCTTCAGTGGATGGGCAGATGGAGTATGAGGTGGAATGGATTGTGGATTCAGGCATCGTCCGCAGTTCACTGCAATATTTGGTCCATTGGAGGGGTTACGGTCCTGATGATCGATCCTGGGTCCCGGCGTGATCGATTCATGCCAATCAATTGGTTCCGGCGTTTCATGCTCAGTATCCTGGGAAACCTGGGGGTCTGGTGGCCCCCCTTGAGAGGAGGGTACTGTCTGATCCAGACCGGATTTTGAGTCCTGTTTTCCCTTTTTCCCGGTCTGGTCATGTCCAAGGTTAACTTTTCTCAGCCTCTGTCTGGGTTCAGGTTGCTTTTTATCGCCACTGCTTGCTGCATGGAGCCTGCATCTACCTGCATTGCAGCATCATGATAGCTTTAGAATGTACCACACATCCTTGAACTACTAAAATAATTTCTGACTTACACAACTCACATATGCCAATCTGAAACACACCACAACTGACTTATGCCAACCTGACGTACACTACACAACTCACGTATGCCAACCTGGTGTGCACTACATAACTCACATATGCCAACCTGATGGACTCTAGACAATCTACATATGCCACTACATTATACAATTCATACACCTGGAGACACAATATCAATTCCAATATAGGGCCACTTTTGGGAGGTTTTCACTGTTTTGGCACATCAGGGGCTCTCCAAACGCAACATAATGCCCGCAGACCATTAAATCAAAGTCTGCATTACAGCCTCCGTCTGTCCCGAAGAAAATCGAGGGTGAAACCCAGAATTGCAGAAAAATGGAGACATCAAGGTGGCAGAGCTAGCCTTATTATTAAGAGCAAACTCAGCCAAAGGCAAAAAAGAGACCCAGTCATCTTGATCAGCAGACACAAAACATCTCAGATAAGTCTCCAAGGTCTGGTTTGTTCTCTCGGTTTGTCCATTGGTCTGAGGGTGAAATGCAGAGAAGAAAGATAACTGAACACCAAGTTTTAAACAAAATGTCCTCCAAAATCTGGAAACAAACTGGACTCCTCTGTCAGACACAATGTTCTCAGGAATGCCATGTAACCGAACCACGTGCTGAAAGAACAAAGGCACCAATTCGGAGCAGGAAAGCAACTTAGGTAATGGCACAAGATGTATCATCTTGGAAAACCTATCACAGATTACCCAGATAATGGTCATTCTCTGAGAGAAAGGGAGGTCGGAAATAAAATCCATAGAGATATGTGTCCATGGCCTCTTGGGCATTAACAAACCACTAGAGCGAGAGCAAGGCTTGGAACGAGAGCAAGTCCCACAGGACTGCACAAAGTCCCTGACGTCACGAGACAAAGTAGGCCACCAAAAGGACCGACTTACCAAGTCTCTGGTACCAAAATCCCGGGATGACCAGCCAACGCGGAACAATGGATTTTTAGACATCACACTCTTCTTCCACTGGTCTGGGACAAACAATTTCCCAACAGAGCAGCGTTCAGGTTTATTCTCCTGACACCCCTCCAGAGCCAGTCTCAAATTGGGCGAGATGTCGGAAAGAACTGCACCCTCTTTCAGAATAACAGCAGGATAAGTTAACTCAGGAGAATCCGCAAAGAAACTCCTCGAGAGGGCATCCGCCTTAACATTCTTAGTGCCAGGAAGAAAGGAAACCACAAAATTAAAACGTGTGAAAAACAAGGCCCACCTGGCCTGTCTAGGATTAAGTCGCTTGGCTGATTCGAGATAAACCAGGTTGTTATGGTCAGTGAAGACCACCACCTTCAAGCCAATGTCTCCACTCTACAAAGGCCCACTTCATGGCCAACAGCTCCCGATTACCCACGTTATAATTACGTTCAGTTGGAGAAAATTTTCGAGAGAAGAAGGCACAAGGGTTACTCTTAGAGGTCTCTGGATCCCTTTGGGACAAAACAGCACCTGCCCCAATCTCAGAAGCATCAACCTCTACCTGAAACCGCAGAGAAACATCAGGCTGGCTGTAGAACAGGAGCAGGAATGAATCTCTGCTTAAGTTCCTGAAAAGCAGAAAATGACTCAGGAGGCCAATTCACCACATCGGAACCCTTTTTGGTCAAATCAGTCAATGGTTTAACAATACCGGAGAAATTACCAATAAATTTACGATAAAAATTGGCAAAACCCAAAAATCTCTGAAGAGCCTTCAATGTAGTAGGTTGAACCCAATCACAGATGGCCTGAACCTTGACCGGGTCCATTTCAATAACAGACGGAAACAAAATGAATCCCAGAAATGAGACCTTCTGTACGCCAAAAAGACACTTTGATCCCTTCACATACAGTGCATTCTCTCTCAAAATCTGGAACACAGTCCGAACATGTTTCACATGAAAGTCCCAGTCGTTGGAAAAAATCAAGATATCATCCAAATAAACAATCAGAAATTTATCCACAAAATCCCTGAAAATATCATTCATGAAGGATTGGAAGACAGAGGGGCATTAGTAAGCCCAAAAGGCATCACTAGGTACTCAAAATGCCCCTCTGGGGTATTAAACGCCGTCTTCCACTCATCCCAGTGCTTAATGCGAATAAGGTTATACGCCCCCCTGAGGTCAAGCTTGGTAAACCAACTAGCACTTTTCACTCTGGAAAATAGGTCAGAGATCAAGGGTAACGGATATTGGTATTTAACAGTGATTTTATTCAGGAGGCGATAGTCAATACACGGCCTCAATGAACCATCCTTTTTGACCACAAAGAAAAAACTGGTGCCCAAGGGTGAAGAGGATGGTCTGATATGACCCTTCTCCAAAGACTCCTTAATATAAGATCGCATAGCATCGTGTTCAGGTACAGATAAATTAAAAAGGCGACCTTTAGGAAATTTACCACCAGGCACTAACTCAATAGCGCAATCATAGCTCCTGTGAGGAGGTAAGGATGCAGACTTACTCTCGCTAAACACATCAGAAAAATCAGTCAAAAAGTCAGGGACATCCTGAGACTAGGGAGAGGCAGAAAAAACAGGAGTGTCAGTATTAACACATTGGCAGCCCCAACTGGTCACAGACACAGATTTCCAATCCAAAACAGGATTATGAGTCTGTAACCAAGGGAAACCCAGTACAATAATGCCATGCAGATTATGCAATACCAGAAATTTGCAACTCTCCTGATGATCTGGTTCAACCCTCATTATCACCTGAGTTGAAAACTGGGGTTTATTCTCCGCCAAAGGGGTAGAATCAATGCCCAGCAAAGGAATAGACTTCCGCAGGGGTATCATAGGAAACCCACAACGTTTGGCAAAGTCAAAATCCATCAGGTTAATAGCTGCTCCTGAATAAACAAAAGCCTGAGCCGAAAATGTGGACAGGGAGCAAATCAGGGTAACAGTCAACAGAAATTTAGTCTGAACACTACCCAAGACAACTGAGCGTGCAAAACGTCTTCCCCGTTTAGGGCAGACGAAAATAGCATGAGAAGCGTCTCCACAGTAGAAACATAACCCATTGCGCTTTCGAAACTCATGACGCTGTGCCCCAGAAGTCACTTCATCACACTGCATGGGCTCAAGAGCTGGCTCACAAGGCAACACTATCTCACGCATACCTCTGCGCTCACGCAAACTTCTGTCAATTTGAATAGCCAAAGACATAGAATCATTGAGACCAGAGGGAACAGGGAATCCCACCATAACGTCCTTTACATTTTCTGACAGACCCTTCCGAAAAAGGGCTGCCAAAGCATCATCATTCCATTTGGTCAGTACTGCCCACTTTCGGAATTTCTGACAGTACAGCTCAGCGTCTTCATGACCCTGATTTAATGCCAACAAGGTATTTTCAGCTTGATCAGTGACATTAGGTTCATCGTACAATAACCCCAGAGCCAGAAAAAATACATCAACATCATTCAAAACAGGATCCCCAGGTGTCAGGGAAAAAGCCCAATCCTGAGGGTCGCCGCGCAGCAGAGAGATGACAATTTGAACCTGCTGTGCTGCGTTCCCTGAGGACTTAGGCTTCAAGGCAAAAAACAACTTACAGTTATTTTTGAAATTCAGAAATTTAGACCGATCCCCCAAAAATAAATCTTGAATGGGGATCCTAGGTTCCACAACCGGCAACCTAGCAAGATAGGTAGCAATACTCTGAACCTCAGAGGCAAGCCGCTCCACACGGCCAGACAACTGTGCAAACTCCATTGAGGAAAAAAAAAAATTCCTTCTCAGCACCCAGAGAAAAAGAGGGAAAAAATGCACAAACAGAAAAAAAAAATTCTGACAACTCCCTTTTTTCTTTTTCCTTTTTTACTATTTTTCCCTTCTGTTGAGTACCATATAATTTTCATTTTGGCCGGTAATACTGTTATGTTTCGGTAACTGAGGTGAAATAGCAAAAATAGCCAAAGTAGCAATACACCACAGAGGCTGGAAACTATTGGGTTGCAGGACCCTAAACTAACCACAACAGTAGAAGTAGCCATGGATCGTACCTACGATGATCCTAGACGCCTCGTCACAACCGGAGAGATAGCTACACCTAAAGGCAGAAAGATGAAAGCTAACTGCCCCGTAGCAGAACCCCCCAAAGAAATAGGAAGCCCCCAAACATGTAATGGCGGTTAGACAAGAAGAAAATACGAACACAGACAGAAAATAGAATGAGCAAACGCTGGGGCCCAATACTGTCTAGATAGAAAAGTATAGGAAAGAATTCTGACTGCAGCCCAAAAAAACCCTGACAAAAATACCAACACTTCTGATTAGCAAAAAACCTGAGATCACACGACCTCTACCATCTAAATCAGATCTCTGGTGTAACACACAGCAATTCAGCAAATAAAAAGTGACACAGGAACAGAGCAAAAGTGCAAACACAACTGAGCACAAATGCAGCACCAGGCCCCAAAAGGGGACCAGGCTGAAGTCTACTGCAAGGCAGCAAACCAGCAAGGAAAATCCAACCAGAGGAAAAAAAAAAGCAGCAAATGACTTATCTGAATGAAAGCAGGAATGCAAGCTGAGTTCCAAGCAAGACCTAAAGAACAATTGATTACCGGCAAGGCTGCTGGGAGTTCAGGTCACTTATATCAGACCATTCGGACCCAGCTGAAAGCCATTCAGCAATTGGTTCATTACCCTTAGCAACCACGGAGGGAGCCCCAGCTCCGAAGTCGCCTCCAACGTGTTCACAACAGGGGTCCATTTTCTCCTGTTACCCTTGTGAAAATAAAAAAAATTTGGGGCTAAAATATTATTTTTCTGGAAAAAATGTAATTTTTTCATTTTCAAAATTCAACGTTATAATTTTCTGTGAAGCAACTGAGGGGTTCATGGTTCTCACCTCACATTTAGATAAATCCCTTGGGTGGTCTAGTTTTCAAAATCGGGTCATTTGTTGTTGATTTCCACTGTTTAGGCACATCAGGGGCTCTCCAAATGCGACATGATGCCCGCAGACTATTACATCAAAGTCTGCATTCCAAAACGTCACTCCTCCCCTTCTGAACTTTGCAATGCCCTCAAACAGTGGTTTTCCTCCACATATGGGGTATTAGCATACTCACGACAAATTGCACAACAGATTTTGGGGTCCATTTTCTTATGTTAACCTTGTGAAAATAAAAAGTTGGGGTAAAAGTTTATTTTTCTGGAATAAAATTATTTTTTATTTTCACAATTTAACTTTATAATTTTCTGTGAAGCACCTGGTGGTTGAAGGGGCTCACTACACATTTAAATATATTCCTTGGGGTCTAGTTTCCAAAATGAGGTCACATGTGGGGGGTTTTCCAATGTGTAAGCACATCAGGGGCTCTAAATGCAAATTGTTGTCTGTTCTCAATTCCACCCAATTCTGCGTTCAAAAAGTTAAACGGTGCTCCTTCCCTTTCAAGCCCTGCCCTGCACCCAAACAGTGGTTTTTCTCCACATATGGGGATGTTCAGGAGCAATTGCACTACAAATGTTATGGTCCACTTTTCCTGTTATGCTTATAAAAATAAATGTAAAATTATAAATTTGGGTCTAACGTAAACTTTTAGTGAAAAAAGTTAAATGTTAATTTTTCAATAATTTCATTATGTGCTTCAGTTCCTGTGAAGTACCTGAAGGGTTAATAAACTTCTTGAATGTGCTTTTGAGCATCTTGAGGGGTGGAGTTTTAAGAATGGTGTAACTTTGGGGTATTTTCTGTCACATAGACCCCTCAAAGTCACTTCAAATGTGATGTGGTCCCTAACAAAAATGGTTTTGTAAATTTTCTTGGAAAAATTAGAAATCGCTGGTTAACTTTTAACCCTTATAGACATGTGGGAAATGTTATTTATTAGCTATTTTGTGTGACTGATTTAAGGGCATAAGAATTAAAAATTTGAAAACTGCAAACTTTTAAAAATTTTTGCCAAATGTTCAATTTTTTCACAGATAAACGCAAGCCATATCGAGTAAATGTTACCACTATAATGAAGAACAATATGTCACTAAAAAAAGTCTCAGAATCAGTTGGATCTGTTGAAGCGTTCCAGAGTTATTACCTCATAAAGTGACACTTATCAGAATTGTGAAATTTGTCCTGGTCCAAAAAGTGAAAACAGACTTGGAGCTTAATTTTTTTTCTGTTAAACCACAGTTCAAAACCAATGTCTGATTTTTTTAAGTTGATATAAAGTAAATTTAAATGGAAAATTACTTTTGTCAGTTTCAAGTTATTTCAGTGAGCATTGTGGGTTGTTCTTACCTTATAAGAAGGGAAACAACATTTTTTTTCATGTATAGAAAAATAGCTAGTCAATTATTACCATATACATATACCAATGGCGACTCAAAAAATAGCATAATTAAAGGAGAAACAAGAGTCCAAAAATTTGCCAATAAATTATGCACTAATCAAATTTATTGAGAAAATCATCAAAAACTTCCACTAAAAACATCATAGTATAACACAAAGTAGAGTATATGGATTACACTGTGATCAAATCACTGAGTGCTAACAAGTGACACAAAGATGGATGATGGAATATATAATTACAGAAAGGCCAAGAGTTATGCACATAATATATTATATAAATAAATTTGCGTCAATTATCAAGTGCATATTCCTGAAATTAATGGTGACAGATAGTGCCCCGGTGTAAACAGGCGACTTATCGCTACATGCCTCTGTATAGTCAAAAAGCCCCCTGAGGAAGCGGTAACTATTGACGCGAAATGCGCGTTGGGGTAAGGTTACCGGGATCCAGACGGAATTTCTACACATATGGGTAATTATTCCCGTGATTTGATTATACTGCTTTTTGACTATACAGAGGCATGTAGCGATTAGTTGCTTGTTTACACCGGGGCACTATCTGTCACTATTAATTTCAGGAATATGCACTTGATGATTGATGCAAATTTATTTATATAATATATTATGTGCATAACTCTTGGCCTTTCTGTAATTATATATCCCGTCATCCATCTTTGTGTCACTTGCTAGCACTCAGTAATTTGATCACAGTGTAATCCATATACTCTACTTTGTGTTATACTATGATGTTTTTAGTGGAAGTTTTTGATGATTTTCTCAATAAATTTGATTAGTGCATAATTTATTGGCAACTTTTTGGACTCTTTTGTTTCTCCTTTAATTATGATTTTTTTTTCATGCGTGTATGTATAATTATTTATGGAACTCTAATGATATTTTCATGCATCGGAATATTCCAGAAAAAAAAAAAATTAATGCACGTACATTTTCCGACGTTTAGTTCATACTCAAGTTGAAACTGAAGCAGTCACACTACAGTACATTCAATCTGTTTGAAGCACAAGTTTAACAGTGTCATTACAAATATTTATTTCCATGATTTGTCTTTCCACAAACGCCATCTTTTTAAAACCTTCCATGAACCTTTACGTATCTGTTCAGGAATGAAGATTATGTACGAATAGAATATTACTCGGTGTATAAATATCTTGCCATAGCAAAAAAATCTATTTCTGTTTTCCTATATTTTTATACTTCAGTTTTTGATCATAAACCTCAGATTTTAAATAACCATTTCATGTATTCAATGTGATAAGTTATCCAACAACTTGCCACTACACCCTGGAAAGCAAAATGTAAGTACACGTGTTTCACTTTGTTTATACCTTTCATAAGGGCTCATGCACATGGCTGTATCACAGATTCGATGCTTCTATGCAAGATAACGGTATTATTTTGGATTCCGATTAAATATGTCACTTTTTTTTTTGTGGGATTCGTATAGTTTTAGACATTAGAATTCTCTGTGTGTTTCAAACAAAATTGCAGCCTTATGAAGGTACAGTTAGGTTCCATAAAATCTATAAGAGTCCTGTTCCTACTTTGGGGAGATTTCACAAGCAAAATGCACCATAGTCCAGGGATAATTTGCTCTCAAAAACCATCTTACATGCCTTGCATCATTTATAGTGTATTCTGAGTTTAAAAAATATTTTAGAGTTGAGAGTCCTCAGTGGTTGATACCTTCTGAGTTTAAGACACTTTATATGCTTTAGCCAACAAGGGGAATAGCTTTGCTAAAAAGAGGTATGGCTTATTGGGAAATGACAGTGACCTAACCATACAGACAGTGCGACAATACATGCATAACAATGATGGCACAGGTTTCTGGCAAAAAGTAAGAAAGCAAATAGGTGGTGTAAGCTTAGGTAGTCTTAAATTAGGTTTATTAAACAGCATGAAGACTATGATAAATCTAGTGCATTTTAAAGGGAATCTGCTAACATATAACTCTTTTAAAGACAAGTCCAACCATACCTTTACATGGCCAGTTCCCTACTCCATCACCGACAAATCAGAGTTTGAATTGATATGAAAATGGCTATGATAGAGCTGAAGCCTCTGTCACTCCAAGTCTATTCCCTGCCCAGCACCATTTACTCCTGCTTGGGTGACAGCTCCTTTGCTTGAAGTCATATAGCATAGAGCACATATATCAAATTCTGGCTGGCATACGAGACGCCAGGCAGGTCCCCTACATGCTGATACAGTTGAAAGCAATGATGGAGGATGGAGCGTTCTCCCATCATTCCCCTTCTGTGCCTGTCATGTCAGCGCAGTGAGCTAAATGACATAATTATAATGCACCTGCTGTATCGGGTTGTGCAGAAGATCTGAAGACTCCATGATGTTACAAGAGCAGCAGGGGAATGGGCAGAAGTGAGTATTTATTTTAATGTGGGGCCTATTATACTGTATTGAGCACTATGTGGGGTCATTATACTATATGAAGCATTATGCAGAGTCATTATTCTGTATGAAGCACTATGTGGGGCCCTTTATACTGTTTGGAAAACTATGTGAGGCAATTATACTGTATGGAAGGCAGTGCAGGGCCACATTATACTGTATGGATAACTATGTGGAGCCAATTATACTGTATGGAAAACAATGCAGGGTCCCATTATACTGTGTGGAGAACTATGTGGAGCCCATTATACTGTATGGAGGACTATGTGGGGCTCATTATACTATATGGAGGGCTGTGTGAAGATTACAGTTGGAAAATCATACTGTAATGGGGTCACCATTCTTTGTCTCGAAAATTTAGAGAGGGGGGTAAATTAGGGTCATCATACCGTGTGTATGGAGGGTACTTTTCCGACTCTCCACATATTATCACTCAAATCTGGCTTCTTGGTATCAGGGATATCATTTTTATTCGATTCTATACTGTATTTTCTCCTAAGTACTATAGACACCCTGCCACCATTAAGCATTCCTTTGTTTCCTCAGTTTGGTATGGAGGGTACTGTGGAGGGATTCACTGTGGGGGTATAACACTGCAATTGGGGGTACTTTTGTTTGCGTCTTACTTTATTATCTGTATTATTCAAGGTTTGTTATCCTTTGTTATTACATATGTAAATTAGACCATCAGGCCATATGGTTTTACTGCTCTTACATAACATATTATATTTTGTTCTGTCATAGAAAATATTAAAAATCCCTGAAGTCACTCATATCCCCCTTCCCTCCCTTTTTTCTCTCACCCCAGTTTACAGTAAGAGTAACAGAGGACCTGATACCAAACTCCTCTTCTGCCTCCACTCGCCCATTGGCAGTAAGGAAATAGGAGCTAGCAATCTAAAGCTGCCATTATGTAAAATGGGAATGTACAAAGAGATGTGAATCATTTTAATTAAAATGCAGGGAGTTCTATTTATGCCCAGGTAACTGAACGAAGATGTACATTGTGCATAGACAAAGAGTACAATTTGGACAAATAGTTTAGTCAGGAAAAGGCTTTTTATGTTTTGAGAGGGTTAAAGGGAATATCTCACACCCTTTAGAAATACAAAGTGAATAATCATGTGCACAGCCGTATAGGAGTATCTGAGTAGGTTCCCACACCATATAAATATAGCAAATAAACTCAGAACTCAACTTCAGTAGAGTGATGATTTTTAATCGTGTCCACAGTAATAACAGAAACGTTTCGGTCCTGAACTTGGACCTTCATCAGTCACATGGACTACTGTGAGTAGGTGGACCCAGCAAAAAGAGGGGCTATGCCCGGAATATCTGGAGAAAAGCAGGTGGAACATGAGCAGAGTGCGGTACTGAGCGGTATTCCATGCACGGACTAGCGGCGGATACCGCGTCCACCGCAGGCACATTTTTGCTCCACCGGGACCCCCCAGGCTAGTTACTCGCTATCCAGTATATCCTTCATGGAATACCGCTCAGTACCGCACTCTGCTCATGTTCCACCTGCTTTTCTCCAGATATTCCGGGCATAGCCCCTCTTTTTGCTGGGTCCACCTACTCACAGTAGTCCATGTGACTGATGAAGGTCCAAGTTCAGGACCGAAACGTTTCTGTTATTACTGTGGACACGATTAAAAATCATCACTCTACTGAAGTTGAGTTCTGAGTTTATTTGCTATACCCTTTAGAAATAGGCATGGTCACCAAGCTTGCACATAAACAAGACAGTGGAAGCCCTTTTGTTTACAAGAAATGCATGTTAGATTTGGGTGACATTGGGTTACTGCCAAGGGAAATGTTACAATAAGCCAGCTTAGACAGTATGTCTCTGAAAGAAAATATAGAATATGGGACTTTTTATAAATCCAATATTAATGAGAAATACATTTTCGGCACCGGGGCTAACCAGGGAAAAAGATACATATGTTCTCATAACTATAACCCCTGCCAAAAGGCCCCAATCCATAGGGTCCAGATAACTGCCAAAAGCTATGCCATGTTTGGTCTCAAACTAAAGATAAAATCCCGATAAAAAATGTGGCATCAATTTTGAGCTTCTGCCATCGTCCAATGAAGAGTTATCTCATAAGTTGGGATTAACCACAACCCTGCCCACATGAGATCATCACAGGGAGGGTGTATGGGAGGCACTCAGGGGCTGATAAAAGATCAAATAGAATTATGATATGGGTTCTGGTAGAGAGATGCACATCGTGTATGCACAAATCCTGTTTATTGACAGCCCCAAGCAAAGCACTCTCCTTTGGCTAAACTGAAATTTCTCTGTGATTGGTGTAGTAAGTTCTCTTGTTAATCTCCTTTATTTTCTGTAACTGTATATGCTGTATTGTTTTGTTCCCCTTGTAAAATCTTTTGTATACTTTTCATAAACACTGCCTCGGTTTGGATTAAATATAACATTTAATAGTTCTGTTCCTTTTGTTCTGTAAACCCTGCCATTCTAGCTATCAGGCATCCAATCAACCTGTATAAATGATTGGTGGTGGTAGCGAGTAGTCTGGGGTTATCGTGGAGTTAGCGGTGACCGTACTGGGGTAAATACATATATTCCATGCATTGGAATCAGGAGGTGTATATACCATACGCTCACTGTTAGTTTCCCAATAACTGGTCTGCTAGTGCAAACAGTCTGCAGCCTATTTCGTTCTTCGTTGGCCAATCGTGTTATTGTCCAGACGATAGAGGGCAGCAGAGAGCTGTACGCTTCAAATATCACAGTGGGTGGTTTTCCTGACCTTCCCAGACTGTGATATTGTGAACTTGTGTGATAAGATATTGACATATCCTAAGATCTATTAATTAAAATGTACTTTGTGTGACTAACAACCCATTTAAGTTTGTTTCCATATGAAAAAGTTCATCTTTATATTTGATAAGGAAAAACTTCCTCAATTGTAGACATTTTTTAAATAAATATCAAACTGACCAGCGACTTTGTCCAAGCTCTTCATTTTGGCCCTCTGAGTATTTGAGTTTGACATCCCTGGCATAGAGGCTGTCAGTCAAACAGGAGGAGGTGGCTTTGGGCAGGGAATATAGCTGGAGTGACAGAGGCTTCAGATCTACAGCTTAATTTCTATATCAATTCAAACGCTAATTCTCAGTAAATGATGGACTGACTGGCCATATAAAGGTATTGCTGAACTTGAAAAAGCTACATGCGCATTTATAAATATATGCGCATGTCACTTCAGGTGTGAAATCCTGCTGGCAGATTTTCGTTAAGATTGCCTAATCTAAGTTTGCACTGTCTAAGAAATATACATTATTGATAAATCTGTCTTTCTATGTTTTGTAATGCGAACTATGGGTATGTCCATAACTGCCAGTAGCAAAAACTAAAACTTGTTCAGCAAATGCATGGCATTCATTGCAAATGACGCAGTTTTTAGGTGCCTTGAAAACTGTAGAAAGATACATTTTGGCTGTTCAAATTGGTCCCCTAAAATTTATCATCCAGTTTTGATATGAATGATAAGCCTTTTAAATGACTAGGGATGGGCAGACCAGTGGATGTTCGAGTCCATTGGATTCGGCCGAACTTTATAAAAAAGTTTGGTTCGGGTAAGAGAACAATACCTGAACTTGATCCCGATCCCGGACCCCATTCAAGTGAATGGGGGACTGGAATATCTTGCGGTTCCCATGCTGTCATCTGTGTGACATCACCAGAAACACCGGCTCTGATCGAAGGTAACCTTACTGACGTTATCATCCGTCACAATGCTGCGGTTCCCACGCTGTCACACGCAGGTCAGCGTGTGAGCCAGCAGCTGTGACCAGTGGTAAAAAGGTTACTACCGGTCATGCATCAGCTGATGGCTACTATCCTCATCATCATACGCTGGCCTCACTGATACCAGTGAGTGCACACGACTCTCATGAGAGAATTCACCAGCCGGCACCTGTGCATAGTAGTAAAGATGTCAGTGTGATATATAATTAGTGCAGTGCATGTGTAGCTTAATGTACATGTATTTAGCTCATAAATAGAATAAAAAAATGGTGTGGGGTCCCCCTTATTTTTAATACCCACCTGAGGGAAGGGGGCAATAAACATAGAGTTTCCCAGGCTATTAATATCGGCTCACAGCTGTTATCATAGCCATTACTGGTTATTAAAAAGGGGAGACCCCCCCAAAAAATTTCATGGGGTTCCCTCTATTTTTAATGACCAGCAAAGGTTAAGCAGACACTTGTTGGCTGATATTAATAGGCTGTGAAGGGCCATGGATATTGGCCCCCTCCCTGACTAATAGCACCAGCCTTCAGCCACCCCAGAAATGGCACATCCATTAGATGCGCCAATTCTGGCACTTAGCCTTGGCTTTTCACCCTTGCTCTGGTGTTTTAGCAAGTGGGGTAATAGTTTGTGGGCTTGATATCAGCTGTTTTATGTCCACTGACATCAAGCCCAGGGTATAGTAATGGAAAGTGTCTATCAGACACCCCCATTACTAACCACGTAGTCAAAAGTAATAAAGACACATGCAGAGAAAAGTCCTTTAATTGAAAAAAATCAATCCCTGACAATTCCCCTCAATTATCCATTTTATTAACCTAGAAAATCACAGTAATCCTCACCTGTCCGCTGTAAATCCATAGTAAGGAGGTCCCACGACAATCCCAAAATCTGGGATTAATTGGCACTTACTTATGCTGGCGTTGGTGGTATAGCGCACTGCAAGTCCAAGGTAAACACCTGCACCGGAGTGGAGTTGGCACTGCTGTGGATGGTATGGCGTGCAGCAGACCCCAAGTGGCGGGATGTGAATGTCAGAGGGTAGAGGATTCGGAAGCGTCCTCCCATAAAGATGATCCTCCTGAGTGTACAGGGAAAGATGCCGGCTCCTGGCGTGTTCCGGCCAGTAGCGACGCTCCCAGTGTGATTACCGCTTGTGTTTCATTCAGTGACCATAGGTCACTGCTTCTCCAGTCCCATTAATTAGCGGTGATCACCTTATATTTCTTAACTTGTACACCCTCAGACAGGAGTATACACAGAGCCTGTCACATCACCAGCAGCTTTAACCCCCACAAATCCCCACGCCAGACATTTGTAAATCGCCACTGTGCCCTTTTCTGTTCAATCCCAAACTCTACTACATCCAGGGTATGGACCTCCGTTCAAAGAACACAGCTTTATACACTGGAGCAGGAGCAGCTGCCAGGTGTTGCACTGCGCTCTGCGAGACCCAGCAGCTGTGCACTGAAGTGGCGTCAGTAAGGTTATCTCAGTGAGATAACCTTACTGACATCACTGTTCACAGCATGAGAAATTCCTCACACTACGAGCGCTGATGCTAGTAATGTAAGATTTCCACAGTACATCGGCTATGATCTGCAATAACCTTAAGGGTATGCCACACTGAACAATATCGCTAACGGGATCGCTAAAAAAGTCACTATTTAGCGATCCCGTTAGCGATGTTGTTCAGTGCGGCAGCTGCCAGCGACGAGCTTCCTGCTGTGATCTCGCTCGTCGCTGGAATCGTTCCGGACCCTATTTTCTCGTCGGCGCTCCCGCTGGGTAAGTATATATCGCTAGTGTGGCACCTTTTCTTAGCGATTTAGCGGTACTTTTGTACCGCTAAAGTCGTTAAGAAGATCGCTAACGGCGATAGCATCGTTAACTATATCGCTAAATGTGGCCGCACTTAGCGATATAGAAACAATCCCGCTAGCGATCGCATTAGTATGCGTCGTTATCGTGATCGCTAGCGGGATTGTTTAGTGTGGCAGTACCTTTACTGACATAAGCACTCATCGCAGGAGCCAGATTCACTCACTTCTACTGTCAGTGTGTTCCAGATGCTGTGCTGAGTGGTCAGATTACTGATGTCACCGCTCAGCATTGCATTTGGATGTAGCAGAGTTGGGGATCATCGTTGGATCTCAACATTGTGGATTAACGGTGGATAAGTGAGGATTAGTTAGATTTTATATTTTTAATTTTATCTTAATGGGTAAAAGAGGGGATTTTTTAGGAAGTGTTTTGTTCAATTAAAGAACTTTTCTCTCTGTATGCCTTTCTTTTGAGTATGGAATTAGTAATGAGGGTGTCTGATAGACACCTCTCCATTACTAACCCCTAACAAAGCTAATATCAACTCCAAAACTAGTACCCTACTTGACGCACCAGGACAAGCGGCAAAAGCTGAGGACAATTGGCGCATCTAATCGTTGTGCCATTTCTGGGGTGGCTGAGAGCTGGTGCTATTAGTTTGGGAGTGGTCCAAAATCCAGGCCCTTTCCCAGCTTATTAAGATAAGATCAGCCCACAGCTATCTGTTTAGCCTGTCTTGATTATTAAAAAGTGGTGGTGAAACCACTTCATTTTTTGGGGGATCCCCCTTTTTAATAACCAGTGAAGGCAAAACAGACAGCTGTGAGCTGACATCAATAGTCTAATAACCATTATGGATATTGGCCCCTGCCCAGAATAATAACACCAGCCCCCAACTTCCTTCTTTACTTCGGCTGGATATTAAAAATAGGGGGGGATCCCACGTCATTTTTTTCATTTATTTATTAATTAACAAGTACAGTAAAATACACACCCAAGGTAACCGTAGTTCACAGCCTCCAGATGTTCTAGAAGCTGGAAATTCCAGTAATTTTAAAGTCTCACTTAAAGTTTTCACAGCCACCGGGTCTCACGGTAGCGCGAGTGCTGGACTGATGACAGACGCGTGCTGGACTCGCATTTTTTTATCAGTCCGGCATTGGTACTGCGCAGCATGAGAACCAGCTGCTATGAACTGAAGTGACCTTACAGTAAGGTTACCACAGGTCACAGGCTGGCTTACACAGAGTTTACCATGAGAACCTCCAACTGTGACCTGTGGTAACCTTAATTATGTCACCACTCATAACTGAAGCCGGCTGTTCTCATACTAAGTTCACTTTGTTCTGGACGCCGTGGTGAGCTGTCATGTTCCTGAACTCACCGCTCACCACAGTCGGGAATCGTAGTGGGACCTCATCATTATGGATAAACGGCGCACAGGTGAGGATTACTTTGATTTTTTACTTTTAATTTTATCTTAATAAATTAGCAAAAGAGGGGATTTGTCGGGGAGTATTTTTTAAATTAAAGGACTTTTCTCTGTGTGTGTCTTTCTTTTGACTATGGGGTTAGGGGGTGTCTTAAAAATGCCTCTCCATTAGTAACCAGTGGGCTTGATGTCAGCAAACATTACAAAGCTGAAATCAAACCCAAACTTTTACCCCGCACGCCAAGGCATCTGGGCAAGTGGGAAGATCCAGGCAAAGCACCAGAATTGGTGCATCTAATTGATGTGCCTTTTCTGGGGCGGCTGCGGGCTGCTACTTAGGCTGGGAAGGGCCAATTATCCAAGGGCCTTCTAGTCTGGGAATACCTACAGGTGTCTGCTTTATCTTGGCTAGTTATCAAAATTGGGGGACCCCATGCCATTTTTAAATTATTTAAATAATTTAAAAAACTGCGTGGCGACTTCTCTAATTTTGCTAACCAGTTAAGACAAACAAGACTGTTGAGGGCTGCAACGCGCAGCTGTCTGTTTTATCTGTGATTTTTATCAAAAATAGAGGAGACCCCACTTTTTTTATTATTATTTTTTTTACATGGTTTCCCAGCCAATTTTAGCCATGCCAAAACTTGACATGACTGTGATGGGACTGTAAGTGCCCACACAGGAAAATCTTTTTGATTGGCCAATCCGAACCAGTAACACGGACTACCCAGAGAAGTCCATGTTCAGATCTATGCACGGACACTAGGTATAGGTCACGAATGTTACAATTCGACCATCTTTACAAATGACCAGAGATTTGGAAAACAAGTGTACAGTTGTGCTAAAAAGTTTGTAAACCATTCAGAATTTTTCATATTTCTGCAGTAAAGATGTATATCTTCGTACCGTGTTAGCCAGTAGATAGAAAAATATTTAGAGTTGAGAGTCCTCAGTGGTTGATACCTTTTAATGGCTAACTGAAAAGATGGTAACAAATTGCAAGCTTTCGAGACTACTCAGGTCTCTTCATCAGGCTGAACTAATACAAAATCTGAAGAATCACATATTTATACACAAAAACACAGAAAAAATGCAATAGGTAAGACAAGTGACGTGAAGCAGAATAGTCATTATGGCAGAGGGATGAGCATAAATATTCCATCCAAAACACATAAAAAACTCTATTGTCTACAGCCAAGCCATCAGATACAACCGTATATGTTCCAACCCCATGGATAGAGATGAACACCTTGGTCGCCTTAGAAAGACCTTTTTAAATCAGGGCTACCATCCAAGAACAATTGAAAACCAAATTACAAGAGCCACCAGAATATCAAGGGATCACCTGCTACATTACAAAGCTAAAGAAGAAAATAACCGGGTGCCTCTAGTGGTCACCTACAATCCAAATCTGGAGGTGCTAAGGGGAGCTGCACGGAAACTACAACCTTTACTACAAAAAGATGCCCGGTTATAATCCATATTTCCAGACCCCCCACTACTGTGTTTTAGACAGCCCCCAAATCTAAGAAGCATCATTGTCAGAAGTTCCCTGTCCTCCCCAACAGCTGCAGGAACCTTGCCTTGCAATCAGAAGAAATGCAAAACCTGTCCATTATAAATGACCACGGACAAGATAAAGATCCCCAACTCACATCAGGACTACAAGATACCAGGTACTTTCAGCTGCATCACATCTAATGTTGTGTACCTAATTATATGTACTAAATGTCCAACTGGGGGTCTGTATGTGGGGGAGACCGGGCAAAAACTGAGAACAAGGATGAATTCTCATCGCCACGCAATAAGAGAAAAAAGAATGGATCTACCTGTGGCAAAACATTTTTGCTCCCCTGATCATAGCATGTCAGATATGAAAATACTGGTACTAAGAAGCAGATTCACATCTCAGAGACAGAGAAGAATTTGCGAATACAAATTGATGGTGACCTTTGACACTCTTAATGCTGGAATGAACCTGTCACATGGTTTTATGGCCTATTACATCAATTAAGGAATTTACTCCAAATACCCTGTGAAAACATCACAAAACATTACCAGACCCCAATCAGAGGGTAATAAAACTTTCTCTCCTTATCTATGAACTGTTCCAATATTTATGCTCATCCCTCTGCCATAATAACTATTCTGCTTCACGTCACTTGTCTTACCTATTGCATTTTTTCTGTGTTTTTGTGTATAAATATGTGATTCTTCAGATTTTGTATTAGTTCAGCCTGATGAAGAGACCTGAGTAGTCTCGAAAGCTTGCAATTTGTTACCATCTTTTCAGTTAGCCATTAAAAGGTATCAACCACTGAGGACTCTCAACTCTAAATATTTTTCATATTTCTGCATAAATTTGGCCTTAAACTACATTAAATTTTTACACAAGTCCTAAAAGAAGATACATAGAATCAAAGCAAACAAATCAGTCAAAAATTAGATCTTTTTCATTTTTTAAATTAAGAAAATGTTCAAATATCATATGTCTGTTTAAAAAGTAAGTGAACCTTTGATTTCAGTATCTAGTGTGACTCCATTGTGCAGTAAGTACTGCAGCTAATAATAACTATTGCTTAGTTCTGCACATTGTTTTAGAGGAATTTTAGCCCATTCCTCCATGCAAAACTGATTTAACTCTGTTACACTAGTGGATTTTCTCCTTTGAGCTGCTCGTTTCATGTTCATCCACAACAGGTACAGTTGAAACCAGACGTTTACATGCACTATATAAAAATTCAAATTTGCATGTTTTTCTCAATATTTGACATGAAATCAGAATAAACCTTTC
The DNA here is from genome assembly GCA_033576555.1 of Oophaga sylvatica. Classification (NCBI taxonomy): domain Eukaryota; kingdom Metazoa; phylum Chordata; class Amphibia; order Anura; family Dendrobatidae; genus Oophaga; species Oophaga sylvatica. The sequence continues at coordinate 334,517,613 of JARQOD010000001.1, read as the reverse complement.
CAGTTTTAAGTCACTTAGGACAACCATAATTATTAATATTGCCAAATGCCAGAATAATGAGAGAGAGAGAATGTTTTAAGGCATTTTTGTTAATTACTGCAAAGTAAAAAAGTTTACATACATTTCATTATTATTTGGTACCACTGCTCTTAAACTGAATGACTTGGGTCAAATGTTTGGGATATCCTTCCACAAGTTTCTCACAATAGTTGGTCGGAATTCGGGCCCATTCCTCCTGACAAAACTGGTGTAAGTGATCCAGATTTAGGTTGCCTTGCTCGCACCTGCCTTTTCAGCTTTGCCCATACATTTTCAATTGGATTTAGATCAGGGCTTTGTGATGGCCACTCCAAAACATTGACCTTGTTATCCTTAAGCCACCTTGTTACGATTTTGGCAGTATGCTTCCGATCCTTGTTCATTTGGAAGACCCATTTCCGCAAAAGCTTTAACTTCCTGGCTGATGTCTTGAGATGTTGCTTCAATATTGCCACATAATCTTCTTTTCTTAGGACGCCATCTATTTTGTGAAGTGCACCAGTCCATCCTGCAGCAAAACAACCTCACAACTTGATGCTGCCACCCCCTTGTTTCACAGTTGGGATGGTGTTCTTAGGCTTTCAAGCTTCTCCTTTTTTCCAACAAATGTAACAATGGTCATTATGCTCAAAAAGTTCAATTTTAGTTTCATCAGACCACATGACATGTCTTCAAAAATTAAGGTCTTTGTTCCAATTTTTCTTTTCTAATAAATTGCAAAAATTTCTACATTTATTTTATTCCGTCAAGATGGGGTGCAGAGTGTACATTAATGAGAAAAAAAATAAACTTTTTTGAATTTACCAAATGGCTGCAATGAAACAAAAAGTGAAAAATTTCAAAGGGTCTGAATACTTTCCGTACCCATTGTACATGGAGAACCTACATACAGAGACACACTGCATACATGGAGCATATACTTACAGAGACCAGAGACATGCTGCAAATGCAGAGTATATATACAATGACATGTAAAAATTTGGGCACCCCCAGTCAAAATTACTGTTATTGTGAACAAATAAGCAAGTTGAAGATGAAATTAAGTTAAAGATGACGCATTTACTTTACATTTTAGGCAACAAAAATAGATATATTTTGATATTTTACATTATAAAAATTACAAAAAGGAAAATAGGATGATGCAAAAGTGTGGGCACCCTGCATGGTTAGTACCTAGTAGCACACCCTTTTGAAAGCATCAGAGCTTGTAAATGTTTTTTTGTAGCCAGCCAAGAATCTTTCAATTCTCGTCCATTCTTCCTTGGAAAATTCTTCCATTTCTTCCTGGGTCATCTTGCATGCACTGCTATTTTGAGGTCTAGCCACAGATTTTCAATGATGTTCAGAGAAGTGTACTGTGAGGGCCATTGTAAAATCTTTAGCTTACACCTTATGAGGTAGTCTATTGTGGATTTAGACGTGTGCTTAGGATCATTATCCGTTTGTAGAAGCCATCCTCTTTCAACTTCAGCTTTTTTACAGATGTTGTTATGTTTGCTGTTATGATTCGGTAGCTGAGGAGTGCAGGCAAAAAGGCAATACACCAGAGCAGTTGGAATATATGAGATTGCAGTACCCTGACTAACCACAACAACTAGAGGCAGCCGTGGAGCATTCCTACGTTGGTCCTAGACGCCTCGTCACAGCCTGAGAAACTAACTACACCTAAAGATAGAAATAGGAAAGCTATCTGCCCCGGAGCAGAACCCCAAAAGATAATAGCAAGCCCCCAAACATGTAATGGCGGTTAGACAAGAAGAAAATACTGACACAGACAGAAAATAGTATGAGCAAACGTTGGGGCCCAAACTAACTAAATAGAAAAGGATAGGAAGGGTACTTACTGCAATCCCAAAAAAAACCCTGAAAGCACAAACTCTACTAATTTCAAAAACACCTGAGATCACACGACCTCTACCACCTAAATTAGTTCTCTGGTGTAACAAAATCAAAACAGCAGCCACTGAAAAAACTGGAAAAAGCAAAAGTACAAACATCAGTGGCTGAACTAAACTGAGAGGGCAAAAGCCCCCTGAGGGGACCCAGAAGGCCCCCACAGAAGTGCAGGACAAAATGCAAAAATTAAGCACAGAAACAAAAAGAAGAAAATGTCTTATCTGTTAGCAGGAGATGCAGACACGACACAGCAGGCTACAAGGGAAACAGGAATCAAGGATTGAGACCCGAACAATTGATCACCGGCAACCCTGATGGGAAGGTGACTCCCTTATATAAGACCAGTCAGTAACACCTGATTCCCAGTCCTCACAATCTTCACTGAACAGACCAGTACCGCTTGTAACCACCAGAGGGAGCCTCTGCTCAGAACTCATCTCAAGCCCATTCACAACAGTTTGCATCACAAATTTATTAAAATTTAATTGAATCCATTCTTTCCTCTACCTGTGAAATGTTCCTTGTGCCGTTGACTGCAACATAGCCTCAAAACATTATTGATTCACCCCCATGTTGTTGAGATGTTCTTTTCCTGAAATTCTGTTCCCTTTTTTCTCCACACATACCTTTGATCATTGTGGCCAAAGAGGTCTATTTTACCTCAGGTGAGTTGTTTCCAAAATGCATCAAGTTTGTTTAGATGTTCTTTGCATACTTCTGATGCTGAATTTTATTTTGAGGATGTGTAAGGCTACTTTCACACTTGCGTTTTTTAGCGCTGCGTATCGTGCGCTATTGGTCGCATGCGCAATGTTCCCCTATCATTAACATGGCGGGCGCAGTGTCTTGCGCTTGCACGCGCTCATTAGCGTTTTGCGTGCGCAGCGCATTTTCCAGGTGTGCGCCCAGACGCGCTAGACGCTACATGTTGCATTTTTTTTTTCATCACAACAATTTAAAAATGCGCGTGCGCAAGTGCGCGCACACTATGCGCACAAAAATATCATTGCCGTCTATGTGGGCGCTGGCGTGCGTGTGGCTGTGCGCTTGTCAGCGCTTGTGCGCGCATGCGATTTTTTGTTAAACAATGTCTAGACACTTGTCAAATTACCCCCTAGACAAGATACATTGTTTCTGAGGAGTCTAGATAAAATGAGTTTAGATAAGGAAGGTGTCAGTGCCACACAGACCCCTACTCAGACTGCCTGGAGACTGCATGCTGATAAGACCTGAAGATACAGCCTGGATCCCTATAAAAAGGCCTGCAAACAGCGTGCACCATACCACACTGCCTGGAGACTGGACCTGGAGACTGCAAGATCCATCTTGGACCACAACAGCCTGGATATTGCCTGGAGACACTGTGCCTGGACTCAAGACCGATCCAAAGTGCAAGAATGTGAGTATTCTTTAAACAAATGACAGGCTGTCCTTATAATGTAATATGTGCTCATGTAATTTTTTATTTTTTTTGCAGCATGTCTTCTGGATCAGAATATTCACCATCCCGGCAAGAACTGGCCGAAGCAGAGCATGATGTGAGTATCTTCCTGCCTTTGGGTAAGTATAGCTGCTGAATCTACAAATGGCTAAAATTTGTGTTTCTTTTTCAGACATCATCGTCGGACACGGGCATTGAGGAGTCTCAATAGGAGCAGTCGCAGCCGAGTCAAGTCCCGGTGGCGAGACGGAATGTAAGTATATAGCCTTTGAATGTCTATTTCTTTTCTACTCCTATTGTTCTTTTCTTTGTAAAAAAAATACAAGATTGTAATTTTTATTTTGTTTCTTCTAGGTTCCACAACGGGACGATGACCTGTATGTGGATAATGAGGCCCTCATCTGCCAGGTCCATGAGCGTGTCCCGTTGTGGGACAGCCGTGATCCGCAGTACAAGGACAATGTGGTGACCCGGCGGCTATGGAACGAGGTGGCCACAGCGTTGATGGATGGCTGGGACAGCGCCTCTCCAAACCTCAAAAAGGCGTTTAGTAAGTATTTTCATTCTCTGTAATGCTGCACTCACTGTTGTTCCTGAGGCCAATGATGGGTTTACTGGCAGATCTATTCTGCCAGCAAACCCAACAGTGCCCTCTGGTTCAACACTGACTGCCCTGTGTATGCTATTGCAATGTGTTCTGCATTCTAGTGTTTGTTTTTATGCTGCACTCACTGTTGTTCCTAAGGCCACTGATGGGTTTACTGGCAGATATATTCTGCCAGCAAACCCAACAGTGCTCTCTGGTTCAACACTGACTGCCCTGTGTATGCTATTGCAATGTGTTCTGCATTCTAGTGTTTGTTTTTATGCTGCACTCACTGTTGTTCCTGAGGCCACTGATGGGTTTACTGGCAGATATATTCTGCCAGCAAACCCAACAGTGCCCTCTGGTTCAACACTGACTGCCCTGTGTATGCTATTGCAATGTGCTCTGCATTCTAGTGTTTGTTTTTATGCTGCACTCACTGTTGTTCCTGAGGCCACTGATGGGTTTACTGGCAGATATATTCTGCCAGCAAACCCAACAGTGCCCTCTGGTTCAACACTGACTGCCCTGTGTATGCTATTGCAATGTGTTCTGCATTCTAGTGTTTGTTTTTATGCTGCACTCACTGTTGTTCCTGAGGCCACTGATGGGTTTACTGGCAGATATATTCTGCCAGCAAACCCAACAGTGCAAAATGGTTCAACACTGACTGCCCTGTGTATGCTATTGCAATGTGTTCTGCATTCTAGTGTTTGTTTTTATGCTGCACTCACTGTTGTTCCTGAGGCCACTGATGGGTTTACTGGCAGATATATTCTGCCAGCAAACCCAATAGTGCAAACTGGTTCAACACTGACTGCCCTGTGTATGCTATTGCAATGTGTTCTGCATTCTAGTGTTTGTTTTTATGCTGCACTCACTGTTGTTCCTGAGGCCACTGATGGGTTTACTGGCAGATATATTCTGCCAGCAAACCCAACAGTGCAAAATGGTTCAACACTGACTGCCCTGTGTATGCTATTGCAATGTGTTCTGCATTCTAGTGTTTGTTTTTATGCTGCACTCACTGTTGTTCCTGAGGACACTGATGGGTTTACTGGCAGATATATTCTGCCAGCAAACCGAACAGTGCAAACTGGTTCAACACTGACTGCCCTGTGTATGCTATTGCAATGTGTTCTGCATTCTAGTGTTTGTTTTTATGCTGCACTCACTGTTGTTCCTGAGGACACTGATGGGTTTACTGGCAGATATATTCTGCCAGCAAACCCAACAGTGCAAACTGGTTCAACACTGACTGCCCTGTATATGCTATTGCAATGTGTTCTGCATTCTAGTGTTTGTTTTTATGCTGCACTCACTGTTGTTCCTGAGGCCACTGATGGGTTTACTGGCAGATATATTCTGCCAGCAAACCCAACAGTGCCCTCTGGTTCAACACTGACTGCCCTGTGTATGCTATTGCAATGTGTTCTGCATTCTAGTGTTTGTTTTTATGCTGCACTCACTGTTGTTCCTGAGGCCACTGATGGGTTTACTGGCAGATATATTCTGCCAGCAAACCCAACAGTGCAAAATGGTTCAACAGTCAATGACATGTGGATTCTTGAGCTATGTGTTGTGCTTTATATTCATTTGTTTATTGTCCAGTCACTCTTGTTCCTCATGTTAAGGTTGTTTTTGCTGCCAGATATATTCTAACAGCAAACATAACAGTGTCATGTGGTTCAACAGTCACTGACATGTGGATTCTTGAGCTTTTTATAATGCTGCATTAACAGTTTTAAATTTTCATTCAGGTATGTGTGTTGAGAGTGATTTTGCACAGACTCCATTGTATAAATTTTATTTTTTTTTTTGATCAACAGTGAGCAAAATCCGCACACGATGGCGCTCGATGAAGGACCGCTTCAACACTGATGTTCGAGCAGAGGGACAGGTTCGCAGTGGTTCTGCAGCAAGGCCCATAAATAAATATCGCTATCATCGCGAGTTGGCGTTCCTGAGACCGGTCCTTGCTAGCAGAGCGTAAGTTTTTTTTTTTTTTTTTAAGTTTTTTCTTTATTTTCTTTTCTACAGCTGATGCTTCTTGTTCATGCATTATAGTAATGTTTTGTTTTTCTTTCCACAGCACCTGGAGCAGCACCATGCAGCCTGTCCCTGAAGCGGTCCTTCCTCGGACAACCTTGGACTCGTCCCAGCCATCCGACAGGCTGGAAGCAACTTGCAGGTCAGCAACACGGACAGCTGGTGACCAGGAAGCTGGTCCATCAGGTGTTCCCCTTTCCCAGGTCTCTGCCACTGGTTATGCGGGCACTTCCCGCCAGCGGCAGAGGGCCATGGAGAGGAATGTCTTGCCCGAGTTTGTTCACTTAAGCGAGTCCTTTCAAGGCAATATCAAGACGCTTGGAGGCAGAGTTGGAAGCGGTTTTTCACTGATGGAACGTGGTTTTACCCACATGGATCACCGTTTCAACAGTGTCGAACAGCGTCTTGATCGCCTGGAGGCCGACCTCAACAGACCAGCGCACCATTTTTTCAGGAAAATAGAACGGGGCATGGCGGAACACCTTACTCCTGAGCAACAGCTGAGTGTGATGCAGGCCTGCAACAATGCTTACTTGCAGGCTATGCAGCAGAATCGGTACGTGCAGCAGTCAGTGGTTGCATATCCAACAGTGCCACCACTGATTCGCCACACATCACTACCGACTTCTGCTGCATACCACTGCACGGCCACCAGCATTCCGAGTCACCACTACACCACCACAAGTCCGAGTACTGTTGGACACTCCACCGTCGCCACCACCATGTCAAGCGCTGCTCCTGTGTGGAGCAACACCACCACAGACACTGGTCCACAGTCATGGACTCAAGCTAGCGCAGTACCTGCTTGGGCCAACACACCCACTTCTCCTTCTAGGAGTACCGCCACCAGTCAACAATTTCCCGCCACAGCACCCACTGATCCTATGAGTACTGTCACCAGTCAGCAACAATCCATTTCAAGGGCACCCACTTCTCCTTCTAGGAGTACCGCCACCAGTCAACAATTTACCGCCACAGCACCCACTGATCCTATGAGTACCGCCACCAGTCAGCAACAATCCATTTCAAGGGCACCCACTTCTCCTTGGAACACTGCCAACCCTTTTGTTACTCCGAGCACTGCCAACACTTCCACCGCCACTGCCACCACCGAGCATGAGAGCGGTGACCCACATTCAGTCTTTTTTGTTTCAAGGCCAAGGTCAACCAGCTCAAGGCGGACACAGAGAAGTCGGTCCATGCATGGTACTCCTGTCCCCAAGAAGAAAAAAAAAAATCTTTGTTTGTCCATCCACCCTCTCCTCCTAATGTGTCTCAAAGTACCTCTCATTTGATGTGTGATCTTCCTTCACCCACTACTTTTGTTGCCCCTTCCCCTCGAACCCCTTCATCAGTTTCCAGACGCTCTTCAACTCTGCACACCCCCAGAGTATCGAAATCACCACCAAAACGTCAGTAGCAATAAAAATTTGTAATAAAAAAGCACATTTCTATACAACTTCTGTGGCAGTGACGATACATATGGCATCTTGTACACACATTGTAATAATCTGATTTTTCTATTACTACTGGGGCAGTGACTACCAATTGCATCTTGTACAAACATTGTACTAATCTGATTTTTCTATTACTACTGGGGCAGTGACTACCAATTGCATCTTGGACAAACATTGTACTAATCTGATTTTTTCTATTACTACTGGGGCAGTGACTACCAATGGCATCTTGTACAAACATTGTACTAATCTGATTTTTCTATTACTACTGGGGCAGTGACTACCAATTGCATCTTGGACAAACATTTTACTAATCTGATTTTTCTATTACTACTGGGGCAGTGACTACCAATTGCATCTTGTACAAACATTGTACTAATCTGATTTTTCTATTACTACTGGGGCAGTGACTACCAATTGCATCTTGGACAAACATTGTACTAATCTGATTTTTCTATTACTACTGGGGCAGTGACTACCAATTGCATCTTGGACAAACATTGTACTAATCTGTTTTTTCTATTACTACTGGGGCAGTGACTACCAATTTCATCTTGTACAAACATTGTACTAATCTGATTTTTCTATTACTACTGGGGCAGTGACTACCAATTGCATCTTGTACAAACATTGTACTAATCTGATTTTTCTATTACTACTGGGGCAGTGACTACCAATTGCATCTTGTACAAACATTGTACTAATCTGATTTTTCTATTACTACTGGGGCAGTGACTACCAATTGCATCTTGGACAAACATTGTACTAATCTGATTTTTCTATGACTACTGGGGCAGTGACTACCAATTGCATCTTGGACAAACATTGTACTAATCTGTTTTTTCTATTACTACTGGGGCAGTGACTACCAATTGCATCTTGTACAAACATTGTACTAATCTGATTTTTCTATTACTACTGGGGCAGTGACTACCAATTGCATCTTGGACAAACATTGTACTAATCTGATTTTTTCTATTACTACTGGGGCAGTGACTACCAATGGCATCTTGTACAAACATTGTACTAATCTGATTTTTCTATTACTACTGGGAGCAGTGACTACCAATTGCATCTTGGACAAACATTTTACTAATCTGATTTTTCTATTACTACTGGGGCAGTGACTACCAATTGCATCTTGTACAAACATTGTACTAATCTGATTTTTCTATTACTACTGGGGCAGTGACTACCAATTGCATCTTGGACAAACATTGTACTAATCTGATTTTTCTATTACTACTGGGGCAGTGACTACCAATTGCATCTTGGACAAACATTGTACTAATCTGTTTTTCTATTACTACTGGGGCAGTGACTACCAATTTCATCTTGTACAAACATTGTACTAATCTGATTTTTCTATTACTACTGGGGCAGTGACTACCAATTGCATCTTGGACAAACATTGTACTAATCTGTTTTTTCTATTACTACTGGGCAGTGACTACCAATTGCATCTTGTACAAACATTGTACTAATCTGATTTTTCTATTACTACTGGGGCAGTGACTACCAATTGCATCTTGGACAAACATTTTACTAATCTGTTTTTTTCTATTACTACTGGGGCAGTGACTACCAATTGCATCTTGTACAAACATTGTACTAATTTGATTTTTCTATTACTTCTGGGGCAGTGACTACCAATTGCATCTTGTACAAACATTGTGCTAATCTGATTTTTCTATTACTTCTGGGGCAGTGACTACCAATTGCATCTTGTACAAACATTGTGCTAATCTGATTTTTCTATTACTTCTGGGGCAGTGACAATACCATGCTCATGTTGGACACAAATTGTACTAATGTGATCTATCAAAAACCTTTGTGTGAATAGAAAAATTTTCTTTTTTTAATAAAAAAAATTATAATGTGATCTATACAAAGGTAATCAAAAAAATCATTGCCAATTCAAATGTTGTTTTCCTGTTGTACAAAATAAATGTGCCAATCTTCTTTTAGTAATTTTGGTTTGCTTTGTGTTTATTTCGCCACCTATACACTGCGACGTACACACACTGCGATGTACACTTTGCGTTTTTGACTACACATAACTACAGGAATGACACAAGTTTGTGTACTTCATGGAGATATGTTTAGTCCAAAACACAAATATATTCCTTTTTTTGCACCAACAGTCTGTCTGTCTGCTAATATTGCACAGACTGAATAGAGGATGGTGTTGAGTGCAAGGCATATCTATTTAACCTTGCCAGATATACTAAAAAAATAAATGAGTGTGGTGTGTTTTTGACATTATTTCACTTTGTGATACAAGGCCAGGGATTCTAGATATAGCTTGTAATTGAGCACATCCTCTATTCAGTGTGTGTTGAAGAAACAGAGGAGATGATGGTGAAAATACACTTTATATGTACAATACCCTGACCTTGTATCATTACTATCACACCTGGCCAGGTGAATAGACATGAGTTTTAACCAGATGCGTTTCTTCAGTATGCATATATTTGAAGCATACTGTAGTGATGCTGCTGTTTATAACTCATGTGTACTCACCTGCCCAGCCTTGTATCATTACTATCACACCTGGCAGGTGAATAGACATGAGTTTTAACCAGCAGCGTTGCTTCAGTCTGCATTAATTTGAGCATACTGTAGCGATGCTGCTGTTTAGAAGTCATTGTACTCACCTGCCCAGGCCTGATAGATTCTGAAGTGACGATGCGTTATTTGGGGCATCACCACTTCAGCATGCCACCAGCATTGGTATAGAACAAGATGTATAATCTTTATTATCTCTGCGTTCCAAATCAAGTCACAGTGACACAAATAATTGTTGTGTTAATAAAGGTCATACAACTTGTGTGCATGTATATTTAACTACATAGTCAGGATACAAATAAATTCATGATGCACCCAAAAATATGCATCATGAATTTCACTGGTAAACCTGGCCATTTCATAATTGTTTTTTATTTAAAAACAGACTGCACATGGTACAGGTATAAACAGAGGTATTTTATTTAACTAAAAAAAAAAAATTTTTGATAACATACAGACAAGAACATTATTTTACACCATTGTTCTTGCCAATCCACCCGTCCTACATCTGAGATGAAGTAGGCCGCAAATGGTCTCTCATTTGGCTTACTTCAACAGAAGACCTAGAGGGTGCTGAGTGAACTCAGGCAATGGTTAGGAGCTGCATCATCAAGTCAAGTTGGGTGCTCTTCGCCATGACAAAGTTATGTAGCACCACACAGGCCTTCACAACTTCATCCACTGTTTGCACTTTCAGATGAATGGCTGTGCCCAGAATGCACCATCTGGAAACCAGTATACCGAAGGCACACTCTACAGTTCTTCTTGCCCTGGTCAGCCTGTAATTGAAAATTTTTTTGTTGTGATCCAAGTCCCGGCTGGAGTAGGGTTTAAGTAGGTGTTGGCTCATCTGGAATGCCTCATCCCCAACCATTACAAATGGCATTGCTGGACCTTCGGTGTGGGGAAGAGGCCGTGGCATGGGGAAATTAAACTGGTTTCCATACAACCTCCGTCCCATGTCCGAGTTCTTAAACGCCTGTGAGTCAGTCCCACGGCCAAATGCCCCAATGTCCACCGCAACAAACATACACTCTGCATCTGCAATGGCCATAAGAACTGTAGAATAGTACTTCTTGTAATTGTAGTACTCCGAGCCTGTTCTTTTAGGTTTGATGATGCGGATGTGTTTCCCATCAACTGCTCCCAAACAGTTGGGGAAATTGCATGTTGTCCAGAATTTTTCTGCTATTTCTAGCCACTTGGTGGTGGGCAGGGGCATAAATTCCGGACAGAGAACAGTCCACAATGCCCGACAGGTGTCAACAACAATTCCTGACAACGTGGAGATACCAATCCGGTACTGGAAGTGAAGTGAAGAGAGGCTCTCCCCAGTAGCAAGGAATCTATAGAAAGAACAAAAAAATTATTATTGTATATGTTTTTGTAAAACATTAATAAACCAAAAAATGGCATAAAAATAATTATGCAGGTCTTTGTTTACTAGCTGGCAGAACAATAATTCTGTCATCTTTGTAATAGTACATGGCATTAGTAATACAATGATGCAGGCATTTGTTTATCAATAATACATACCGCAATGTCACCAGGAGTCTTTCCTCTGGAGGAATCGCCCGACGGAGCTGTGTGTCCTGTCTCCTGATTAATTGTTGTACCCGAGCAAGTAAATCCATGAAGGATTGTTGTGACATCCGGGTGTAGTCGTTAAATTTCTCCAGGTTTGACTGCAGCTCACTGTAGAGGGTGTGATACGCTCCACGGCTCTCCCGGAGTTCAACAATGGGATGTACCCACAAACGCCGCCGCTGCCGTCTCCGCTGTCTATCTCTCTTCCTTTGTTCATGGCAAGCAACGGCATAAGACTGTGCCATAGCCATGTCCACATCAAGGTTGAAGAAGAAAGTCTGCATAAGCTGATCCATGTTCATCAAGGCAAATGCAAGCAAATGTAAAAAAGGGCTGTGAACAGGCTCTATATAAAGATTTTCAATGAGACACGCCCACTGGTGTCCCATTGGTGGGTTCTGTTGCAAGAATTTTTCAAGGATTTTCATCATGTGTTTTGCCCAGAAAAAATGCAAACGCATACAAAAACTCTTTAAATCGCATACAATCGCTTACAATCGCTGCGTTTTTCCAAAGCAATGCGCACTATTCGACTGAAAAATATCGCAGCGATTACACGCGTTTACACGCGGATTTTTCATGCGTTTCATGTGCGCTCGATATGCAGCGCTAAAAAACGCAAGTGTGAAAGTAGCCTAAGCATGTACGAGGATGCAGAAATGAAGGGAATGCTGAACAATGCTTAACAACAGTGCAATTTAATTTATAACAAAGATAAAGGAACTGATCTGCTTGCAGGGAGACAATAAACAATCAACAGTAAAATTGTGATGTAACACAACTATCTGGTTATTAAACTTCATTTATCATGACTTCTCTGTTCCTCACTCACAAACAGTCTGATGAGAGTTGAAATACCGGCACTGGCCGGCACGGCGTCTTCAGGCGTAACCCACCACACCACGGTCCAGCTTCTGGCAGCAACGGGCAGTCACCGGTTTTACCTGTTGAGCCCCTAGTCCATTAATCAATAAAGCCGAAGTGGAAAATGCCATAGGAGTCTTTGCCCAATGCGTGCATCGCTGGGAAGGAGGAGAACACACCTCACGATCCTTCACCTCGCACCCGCCTTTCAATGCAAGCACTGCACACTGCTTAGCACACTGCTTAGCTTAGCGACCAACGCTCTTTGCGCTCACTGACTCTCAGGGGCTCTCACATAAGCTCTGCCGGGGGCACGACTCCGCTCTGTCTCTCTTGCTGCAGAGCGCGGTACACCCCTGCTTCTTCGCTCTCTGCCGGGGGGAACCTTCTTTTTTCCCGCACTTCCTTCTCCCTGCCTGGTCTGGCCATGCCCCCTCTCACCAGGTCATGGGTCTTGTCCGGTTCCCCATTTTTTCTCCAGGCAACACTGGATGCAGCCTCGACAGTTCTGGACCCGGCATTGCAAAGTTACCCGGTCTTCCTCCTTACAGATGCAGGAAAAGTTTTCTTCTGATGACTCTTCCATGAAGGCCATATTTGTGTAGTTTTCTCTGAACAGTAGATCAATGTACCACAACTCCGAGTCTGCTAAATCTTTTTGAAGGTCTTTAGTAGTCAAGCGGGGGTTCTGATTTGCCTCTCTAGCAATCCTAACTGCCATTTCTTAATTACATTTTGAACTGAGAAAAGGGCAACTTGAAAATGCTTTTCTATCTTCTTTCAGCTTTCTCCTGCTATGGGGGCCTACACCATTTTTTTTTCAGAGTGTTAGGCAGCTGCTTAGAAGAACCCATGGCTGCTGTTTTTGGCACAAGTTAAAGAGGAGGCTGGGTTTTTAGAAAGCTGGAAAATTTGCATCACCTGGCCTTTCCTAGCGATGATAGTGAACAAGTCATTACCATAACAGGCTAATTAAGGTCTGACACCTTGGTGCTCAAAGTTATCTAAGCACACAAATTTCCAAGGGTGTCCAAACTTTTTGCATTGGTTCATTTTCCTTTTTGTAATTTTTAAAATGTAAAAAATGACAACTTTTTTTTGCATAACCCCTTTCCGTCTGTGAATGTATCCATAAGTCCATGTGACCTGGGTCTTATTGACCCTGAACGTATGGAAACATCCAAGCAATTTTTGCGTGCACAGAGGCTGTGCGCGAGCAATCGCCGCCGGGTGTCAACTGATTCTAACAGCTGACAGTCAGCACTCAGTGCCAGGAATGGTCCCACACTGCTCTGGGTACTTTAACCCCCTAAATGCTGCCATCGAACTCGATAACAGCATTTCAGGAGCAGGCAGAGGAAAGACAGCCCCTCTGCCTTTGCATTGGAGACCCACTGACGTCATCGCGGGGTCCTGATTGTTGCCATGTTGACCCGATATCACCATGATGACATCCGGGTCAACAGAGCTAGCAAAGTTGTTTGATCATGCTCAGAGCATAATCAGCAACTTTGTCAGTGCAGCGCTGACAGTTTACAAAGCATAGTGATGCTGTTGCAATCCCATGCTATAGAAGCAATCAACCTGCAAAATATGAAAATTCCATAGTGGGACAAAGTAAAAAAGTAAAAACAAAAAGTAAAAAAAAAAGTATTTTAAAAACTGTAAAAATATTAAAAAATTAAATAGTAATAAAAAATTTAAAGATATTGTACCCATAAATAAATATTTTTCTGAAAAAAAAATATAAGCAATTAAAGTACACATATTTGGTATCGCCACAACCGGAATGACCCAACCTATAAAACTATTCCACTAGTTAACGCTTTAGTGAACACCATAAAAAAAATAAAAAACAAGGCAAAAAACAGTGCTTTATCATCATACTGCTGAACAAAAAGTAGAATAAAATGCAATCAAAAAGATGAATATAAATAAACATGGTACCACTGAAAACGTCATCTTGTACTGCAAAATACATGCTATCATAATGCTCCATCAATAGAAAAATAAAAAAGGTATAGCTCTCAGAATAAAGCAATGCAAAAATAATTATAATTTCTATAAAATAGTTTTTTATTGTGTAAAAGTGCCAAAACATAAAAAAGGTATAAACGGGGTATCACTGTAATAGTACTGATTCGAAGAATAAAGCTACCTTATTAATTTTATCACTCACGGAACGACATAAAAAAAATCCTAAGTTGCTGGTTTTTGTTCACTCTGCCTTCCAAAAATCAGTCATGTGTCTGAAAATTGTACTCATATACAGTCATGGCCAAAAGTTTTGAGAATGACACAAATATTAATTTTTACAAAGTCTACTGCTTCACTTTTTCTATTGGCAATTTGCATATACTCCAGAATGTTATAAAGAGTGATCAGCTTAACAGCAATTACTTGCTAAGTCAATGTTTGGCTAGAAAATGAACTTTATCCCCCAAAACACATTTCAACATCATTGCAGCCCTGCCTTAAAAGGACCAGCTAACCTCTTTTCAGTGATTGCTCCAGTAACACAGGTGTGGGTGTTGATGAGGACATGGCTGGAGATCAATCTGTCATGATTAAGTAAGAATGACACCACTGGACACTTTAAAAGGAGGCTGGTGCTTGGCATCATTGTTTCTCTTCTGTTAACCATGGTTATCTCTAAAGAAACACGTGCAGTCATCATTGCAATGCACAAAAATGGCCTAACAGGAAGAGTATCGCAGCTTGAAAGATTACACTTCAGTCAACAATCTATTGCATCATCAAGAACTTCAAGGAGAGAGGTTCCATTGTTGCCAAAAAGGCTCCAGGGCGCCCAAGAAAGACCAGCAAGTGCCAGGAGCGTCTCTTAAAAGTGTTTTGAGCTGTGGGATCGGGCTACCAGCAGTGCAGAGCTTGCTCAGGAATGGCAGCAGGCAGGTGTGAGTGCATCTGCATGCACTGTGAGGCGGAGACTCTTGGAGCAAGGCCTGGTCTCAAGGAGGGCAGCAAAGAAGCCACTTCTCTCCAGAAAAAACATCATGGACAGACTGATATTCTGCAAAAGGTACAGGCAGTGGACTGCTGAGGACTGGGGTAAAGTTATTTTCTCTGATGAATCCCTTTTTCGATTGTTTGGGACATCAGGAAAACGCCTCATTCGGAGAAGACAAGGTGAGCGCTACCACCAGTCTTGTCTCATGCCAACTGTTAAGCATCCTGAAACCAGGGGTTGTGGGGTTGCTTCTCAGCCAAGGGAATCGGTTCTCTCACAGTCTTGCCTAAAAACACAGCCATGAATAAAGAATGGTACCAGAATGTCCTCCAAGAGCAACTTCTCCCAACCCTCCAAGAGCAGTTTGGCGATCAACAATGCCTTTTCCAGCATGATGGAGCACCTTGCCATAAAGCAAAGGTGATAACTAAATGGCTCAGGGAATAAAACATAGAGATTTTGGGTCCATGGCCTGGAAACTCCCCAGATCTTAATCCCATTGAGAACTTGTGGTCAATCATCAAGAGACGGGTGGACAAACGAAAACCTAAAAATTCTGACAAAATGAAAGCATTGATTGTGCAAGAATGGACTGCTATCAGTCAGGATTTGGTCCAGAAAGTTGATTGAGAGCATGCCAGGGAGTATTGCAGAAGTCCTGAAGAAGAAGGGTCAACACTGCAAATATTGACTTGCTGCATTAACTCATTCTAACTGTCAATATAAGCTTTTGTTACTCATATGTTTGCCATTATGTTTCTGTTTGTGATAAAAACATCTGTCAAACACACATAAAAACCAGAGGGCAGCAGATCATGTGAAAATATAATATTTGTGTCATTCTCAAAACTTTTGGCCATGACTGTAAATGTCAACTCATCCCGCAAAAAACAAGCCATCACATGACTCTGTGGGCCGAAATATGGAAAAATTATAGCTCTAAAAATATGGTGATGCAGCAACTAGTTATTGCAATAAAAAGCATCTTTTAGTGTATGACAGCTGCCAAACATAAAAACCCGATATAAATCAGGTATCGCTGTAATCGCACCTACCCAAAGAATAAAGTTGTCTAATCACTTATACCACATGATGAATGGCGTAAAAAATAAATAAAACCAATTCACCAGCTGTTGATATTTTCATTCTGCCTCCCAAAGATTGCAGTAAGGTTGGCGCACATTTATCCTGCGCTCTGCGCTGAGAACTTACATTAAGTTTTCCATGTAAATCTCTGAAGTACATGGTTCAGGTGGAACTCTTGTCGGAAGATTCCTTATAATGAGGCAGATGGAGGTACTGTGGATGCTGTCTGACCTGTGATCTGGCTGTGTTCGTCTTTTTAAGAATGCATAAAAGTGCCATCTGACACATTTTTGTTCACTCCTGAAAAGAAGGACAATGCTGAACAGAGGTCAGACAGAGTCCAGAGTAATTCTGCTGCCTCATTATAGTAAATGGATCCCTCAGAGGTTTCATCTGATTCACATCACGTGGAGATTTAGATGGAAACCCCGTTGTAAGTGCTCTGCATAGAGTTCAGGATAAATGTGACCCTAAATGTTATGTAAAATGTCCCCAATAAAAGCTTCAACGCAATCCACAAAAAAACCAAGCCCCCACTCAGATCTGTCATCTGTTAACAGAAATATAGTGGGCTTCCATGTAACTGGTAGTACAAAGGCTCTGGAAAAGCAAAATGGCTCCTAACCCCGCAAAAGAAATTCAGCTGTGACCCTAGTCACAACCCACAGACAGGCCATGAGTCAGCAAAGTCAGACATTCCGGGGTCAATACCAAAAGAACACGTAGTAAACCAAGGGAAAATGCGAAGTCGTAAGTCAGGTTACAAGCTGTTAGGGTCTGCGGAACGCACCAAATATATGATGTAAGAGGTGCGTTCGCAGCCCGGGTTCCACCGTGCAGGCTGAGCCTGCTGCTAGTAAAATGGCGCAAGAAGCGAACTCTGTTATCCCGCAGAGTCGCCAAAATAAACGCCGTAACGCTCTGTGGCAATATGTGCGAACTCTGTTATTCCACAGAGCAGCTAGGAGGAGTGCCGCAGCGCTATATGGCGATGTGTGCGAACTCACTTAACACCACTGAGTCGCAAAATAAACACGCTAGGGCGCTGTCTAGCGTTGAGAGCGAACCCTGTTACGTCACAGAGCCGCTGAGACAAACTTCTGTGTCCTGTCAGGCACCCAGGTACACAGTTGACTGCTAAGCGAACATAGAACGTGATCATGCGCTAATGTCCTCGCGGGAGTCACCCGCAATCTATGGTGTCTGAACGCCAGGCCCTGAATACGGCAATCAAACTCCTCACCGGTTATGCCGGTAATCTAGGGCATCTAGGACACCAACCCTGACCAGCTAGCATACCAAACTCCTCACCGATTAAGTCGGTATTCTAGGGCCTTATTTCAGCCGGGCCCTAACCACACACACGCATGACCACACTGGCGCAAAGCATATAACGGTTGATACTAGCGCATGGAGGCTCAGCATTGCCACCCTTTTATAGTAACAGCTACAGGACCTGCCAGAAACAAGGACCAATGAAACTGTTCCAGAACATCAGTAGTCACAGGAGCTTCCTGGCGGACCAATAGGAGCTGCTGCAGTACCTGAGCATGTGACCCCTGATCTCCAATAAGAGATCTCACCCTGGGCATGCTCAGAAGGGAAAACAAGGACTTTGTCCTAAAGACATCTGCTCGCCGCTAACCAGTACTGGCCACAATAGCAGAGCCTGGAGAGGCAGCAGCAACCCTCTGCACACTGTTAGACTGGGCGAGACGCTGGGACCGACGTCTAAGCTGAGCAGAGTCCACTGCTGCCGGAGACAGATGGGAGACCGCAGCAGGAATGGCTCAAGATTCCCCTTGTGCAGAAGCGGGAACTCGACCTCAAACATTACCCCCCCTCCTAGGGCCCCCCCTTCTTTGGGCCTCGCTGCGCTCAAAGGCAGCGATGAGCTGCGGAGCATGAACGTGCTCGGCAGGCTCCCAGGACCTATCCTCAGGCCCATAACCCCTCCAATCCACCAAATAAAATCTTTTGCCCCGTACCACCTTACACCCTACGATGGCGTTCACCTCATGGTCGTCCGTAGACGAACCCGATTTCCCGGCAGATGACTCGGAAAACCGGGACATGAGCATGGGTTTCAGAAGGGATACGTGAAAGGTGTCGGAGATACCCAGGTGTGGTGGAAGAGTCAAACGGTATACCACAGGATTAACCTGTTCGAGGACTTTGAAAGGACCCAGGTAGCGGGGTGCCAACTTAGTGGACTCAACTCACAGCCTAATGTTACGGGCGGAGAGCCACACCAAGTCCCCAGGGGCAAATGTCGGAGCGGGACGCCGATGTGGGTCAGCGGAAGACCTCATCCTCTCCTTGGACGCCTGAATGGCATCCTGGGTACGGTTCCAAATGTCCCGTGCCTCCACAGCCCAGTCTGCCACCCTGGAGTCGGCGGAAGACACGGGCATGGGCACCGGAACCCGTGGATGCTGACCGTAGTTTAGGAGGAATGGAGTCTGTCCGGTGGAGTCAGCCACAGCATTGTTTAGTGCAAACTCAGCCCACGGTAGCAAAGATGCCCAGTCATCCTGCCTGGCTGAGACAAAATGTCATAGATAGGTGACCAAGATCTGGTTGGCCCTCTCTACCAACCCATTCGTCTCAGGATGGTACGCTGAAGAGAGATTTAACTCAATACTGATAGACGACAAAGCTCTCTCCAGAACCGAGACGCAAACTGGGGCCCTCGATCACTGACAATTTTGTCCAGCATGCCGTGTAGACGGAAGATGTGCCTAACGAACAACGCTGCCAGAGCCCGTGCAGAAGGTAACCGTGGTAGCGGCACCAGATGCACCATTTTGGAAAAATGGTCGGTGATGACCCAAATGATGGTGCAACCCCGAGACTTGGGCAAGCCCACCACAAAGTCCATCCCAACCATCTCCCAGGGCCTGTCTGCCACCGGCAAAGGGTAAAGTAACCCAGCTGGTTGTTGTCGTGGAGACTTATTCTTGGCGCAGGAGACACACGCCTGAACATAGTCCCCAACGTCACGGACCATATGCGACCACCAGTATGTCCTCGCCAGCAATTCAGATGTCCTCTTTGCCCCAAAGTGTCCACCCACCCTGGACGAATGTGCCCAAGATAGTACCTCCGGTCGCAAATTTGTAGGCACAAAAGTCTTGCCCGGGGGCACAGACTCTAGCGAAACCAGGGCCACAGTTCTCAGGCTCTCTGTGGGGACAATAAGCCGAGGCTCCTCCTCCTCAGAGGACACCACAGAGCAAGAGAGAGCGTCGGCACGAATGTTCTTCTCTCCCGAGAGGAAATGGAGTGTGAAATGAAACCGGGAGAAGAACAAGGACCATCTGGCCTAATGAATTAAGCCACTGAGCTGTCTGAAGGTATACCAGATTCTTGTTGTCGGTGAAGACTTGGAAGGGAAAGCGAGCCCCCTCCAACAGATGTCTCCACTCAGAGAAAGCCAACTTCATTGCTAGCAACTCCCTGTCCCCGATGGAATAATTCGTCTCTGCTGGTGTGAAGGTCTTGGAGAAGAAGAAGCAAGGATGCTTCCGACCTTGAGCATCCTTTTGAAAGAGGACTGCTCCAGCACCAACGGATGAGGCATCCACCTCCAATATGAATGGCTTATCAACATCAGGGCGGTGTAGAATGGGAGCACTAGCAAACTGAGACTTAATTGAGATGAAAGTGTAAGGTTCTTTGTCTCTGTTGACATGTTCCTTGAAACTCAGTTTTCCCTCGGCCATTTTGCTTTCTGTCTTTCTGCAGCTCTTGCCCTCAGTTAATATGGAGTTTCCAGTTTTCATGTTCCCGCCCTGATTCTTCCCTCTTGCTTCTTAAGCAGCCTCAGCTGAACAATCAGTGCTCCTGAATCAAGCCTCAGTCAGTCTGTGACCTGACTCCTGGAAACCTTGGACTTGTACTCCAGCTATTCCCTACTGAGGAACCTTGGAACACTTTTGGACTCTGGAAACCTGCTGTTTGGTGAATCCATGTTTGCAGAGGAATTACGGTACAGAGAAGAGATCCTGAACCTGCTTTGGAGATTTATTGTAGTGCTTGAAGTTACTCTGGCCTGCTGTGTCTCCTGTCGCTGTTCCTGCAAACTGTGTGAACTTTTCAGCATGCTTGTATGAAGTAATACAAGTCATTTAATTTCAACCTATGTCTCCTGTGTTTTCCTCGCACCCAAGCACAAGACGCTATAGGAACTGTACACTATACATGACAAGATTCAGGAGCCAATGTTTAGTGTCTGCTGGGTCTGGGAAAGCCGTGTCTGCTGTGACTGTGGATATCAGATGTCCGTTTAATACCCTATGTGATGACAGTGGTTGTGACTTCTCACAACCATTCCAGGTGAGCGCATTCCCTTAAAATTTTACTCTGGAGTGTTACCACAGGTAAACACTATTGTTTTTTTTTTTTTTTTTCCTTTCCTCTTCTCCTTCCAGCACTTCTGCCTTAAAAGATCTGGAAGATGGAGGCCGCATAAAGGAACTTTGCGGAGTGACTGATACAATCCTTTCAGATGTACAGACTTTAAAAACCCGTTTTGCAAGCCTACAGGACCTCACTAATCATAATTTGCAAGTGTTTGGACAGACTACCCAGGAATTGCGAGCCAGGATTGAGGCTCTAGAGGAACGAGCCCAGGCTCCTGCCATAACCCCGAGTTCTGGGATCCCCAAATTACCTCCTTTTCGTTTTGGCGGTGAACGTGAGAAATTCAGGGGATTTATTAATCAATGCAATATATTTTTCTCTGCACATGCTTCACAATTTCCCACTGAACGATCCAAAGTGCTTACTATAATCATGTTGCTTACCAATAAGGCTTTGATGTGGGCAAACCCTCTGATTGAGACTGAGGATGATTGTTTGAATCACCTTGATGCTTTTATTTCAGCCATGGGGCAGGTGTTTGATGACCCCAATCGAGGTGCAACAGCTGAAGCAGCCATGTTAACTTTGCGCCAAGGTAAGCGTTCAGTAGCCGAATATGCCCTGGATTTCAGGAGATGGGCTCTTGATACCACTTGGGACACTTCCGCTAAAAAATCTATTTTTCAGAAAGGGTTGTCTCCACTGATTAAGGATGAACTTGCTCGTGCCGACCCTCCCACTGCGTTAGGTGACTTTATTAACTATTGTATCCGTATTGATGCTCGTCTGACTGAACGCAGACAAGAGAGATGGTTCGAAAATAATCGCACTAACCTTTTACTACCTCCCTCCTCAGCTAAGGAACCTTTGAGTAGGATCACAAGGGAACCAGTACCTGAACCCATGCAGGTGGACTCTTTACAAAGACTGGTTAGTGATGCACGCAAAGAACATCGTATAAAGGAAAATCTATGTTTCTACTGTGGTAAGTCAGGGCACTTCATTATAAACTGCCCCAGCCGTTCTCGTAAGACTACTGCAGCAGTCATTCACTGTGAGTGTTGCGAGAGGAGCTCTGTCATATCCGAGCCTCAGCTCCAGAGAGATCTGCTGCAAGAGATCTTGATTTCTCGGACTTAAACTCTGTTAGTTCTGGGGACGATGACGGTATAAACGCTGCAATTTTTCAAGTTTCCTCAGCGGTGTCCCAGCTGAGTTGTAAAAGAAACAATTCTCATTGCTTCCTTTCCATCAAACTCTGGGTTGACTCAGTCTGGGTGTCTAGCTCTGCTATGATCGACTCAGGAGCAAGTGGAAATTTTATGGATATCTCCTTTGCTCTGAAACAGGGGATACGTTCAGTGAAGAAGGCTACTCCAGTACAGATGGAGACTGTGGATGGCTCTCTACTGACTTCTGGACCAGTGGATCAAGAAACAGAGCCTTTGAGGGTCCTTATGGGTAAAGATCATCAGGAGAAAATGTCTTTTTTGCTTATCTCTTCTCCTCACTTTCCCATTATTCTAGGGCTACCATGGCTGCAGGCGCAGAATCCTACGATTAACTGGGAGACCAAGGAATTACACTTTCCGGAGAAACAGATGAGTCAAGGAGTTTCAGCTTGCTCTGTTCCTAAAGGAACCATGTCAGTCCCTGAACTACCAGCTGTATACCAGGACTATGTGGATTTATGTGACAAGAAGAACGCTGATCAGCTTCCTCCTCACCGTCCATATGATTGTCCAATTGAATTATTGCCTGGAGCCGAGATACCTTTTGGTAAGATCTACCCCCTAGCGGGGCCCGAGCTAAAAGCTTTGAAGGATTATATAGACAAAATTTAGCCAAGGGCTTCATACGCCCCTCTTCATCTCCCGCAGGTGCACCCATCTTCTTTGTGAAGAAGAAAGATGGATCTCTGAGACCCTGCATAAACTATAGGGAACTCAATAAGGTTACTATTAGAAACCGTTATCCATTGCCTTTAATCCCTGAGTTGTTGGAGAGAGTGCGGCATGCCAAAATTTTCTCTAAACTGGATCTCCGTGGGGCCTATAACTTGGTCCGTATTAGACCTGGGGATGAATGGAAGACTGCTTTCAGGTCACGCTATGGACACTTTGAATATCTAGTTATGCCTTTTGGTCTGAGTACCGCCCCAGCCACTTTCCAACACTTCGTGAATGATATCTTCAGGGATCTCCTAGATACATTTGTGGTGATTTATCTGGATGATATTCTAATTTTTTCTAACTCCACAGAGGAACATCATGGACATGTGAGAATGGTCTTAGAACGCTAAGACAAAACCATCTCTACATCAAACTTGAAAAATGTGAATTCCATAGGACCGAAATTCAATTTCTGGGGTATGTACTATCTACGCAAGGGATTAGTATGGATGGAAGCAAGACCCAAGCCATCAAGGATTGGCCAATTCCTAGAAATGTGAAGGAGGTGCAGCGTTTCATCGGGTTTGCCAACTTCTATAGACGTTTCATTAAGAATTTTTCTGAGGTAGTGTCACCTATCACCCAACTTACCCGGAAACAGTCTAGGTTCTCCTGGACCCCGCAAGCTCAGGAAGCATTTTCCTGTTTAAAGGATAAATTTACCACCGCACCTATCTTAGTACATCCCAACCCCGAGCTTGCCTTCATAATAGAGGTGGATGCTTCAGACTGTGCCGTTGGAGCTATACTCTCTCAGAGAACAGGTGAGAAGAATGTCTTGCATCCCTGTGCCTTCTTTTCCCAGCAGTTGTCTTCGGCTGAGAGGAACTACGATGTGGGCAATAGAGAATTGTTGGCCATTATTGCCGCCTTCAAGGAATGGAGACACCTTCTTCAGGGAGCTGCACAGCAAATAGTCGTCCTGACAGACCATCGTAACCTTGAATTTATCAGGTCGGCTAAGTGCCTGACTCCTCGCCAGGCTCGCTGGAATCTTTTCCTAAACCAATTTAATTTTGTCATTTCTTATAGACCAGGATCGCGCAATGGAAAGGCTGATGCACTCTCTAGGATTCATTCAGCAGAGACACGTCCACTTACTCCTCCTAAGACTATTCTTCCTGACTCTAGATTCCTGGGAGTGATTCATAATCAAGACCTACTTAAGGACATCAAGGAAGCATACCATGCGGATTCTTTGTTGGCTCAACCCCCAAGGGACGTAAGTCTTGTCTTTAAGAATGGTGTGTGGATTCAGGGACAACGTCTGTATATACCTGAAACAGTCAGATTGAGAGTATTGCAACTCATCCACGATTCCAAGATAGCCGGGCATAGGGGAATTCTAAAGACACAAGAATTTCTTTCTCGTTTCTTTTGGTGGCCCACTTACAGGAAAGATGTCTTAAACTATGTCACTTCATGTGAAGTCTGTGCAAGATGCAAAACACCTCACTCCTCACCAACTGGTCTGTTGCAATCTCTTCCCACCCCGTCCCGCCCGTGGGGATCCATTTCTATGGACTTCATTGTGGAGTTACCAACCTCTCAAGGGAAGAACACCATTCTAGTGGTGGTTGACCGTCTAACAAAGGCAGCTCATTTTATCCCTTGTGTCGGCTTACCCACTGCAAAACAGACATCAGACTTGATGATTAAGAATGTGTTTCGCTTACATGGAGTACCGGATGAGGTCATTTCGGATCGAGGGGTGCAATTCACTTCAAGGTTTTGGCAAAATTTCTGTGCAGCATTGGACATTAAAGTAAACCTTTCTTCTGCTTTTCATTCCCAGACTAATGGACAGACAGAACGAACCAATCAGACCCTGGAGCAGTATCTCCACTGTTTTATCTGCCACCTACAGGATGATTGGGTGGATCTACTTCCACTGGCTGAGTTCTCTTATAACAACTCTCAGAGCGCCTCCACTAAGCAGTCTCCTTTTTACTCCAATCTAGGTTATCATCCTAACATTCTTCCTCGATTTCCCATAGATACGCCCTTGCCGGCAGTGGCTGAAAGAATCACTTCTTTACAAAAGAATATGGATCTTCTAAAGGAAAATCTAGAATTGGCTCAGGAAAGGTACAAGAAAGCAGCAGATAAATTTCGTAAACCTGCACCAGCTTTCAAGGTAGGAGATTTGGTCTGGCTGTCAACCAGAAATCTTAAATTAAAGATTCCATCGTCTAAATTGGGACATAAGTACATTGGACCTTATAAGATCAATAAGATTATAAGTGCTGTTGCTTGTCGTCTTCAACTGCCCAGAACTATGAGAATCCACCCTGTCTTTCATGTATCCCTACTAAAGGCTGCAACACCCAATACGTTTCCTGGACGTTCTTCTCCTTGCCCTGACCCAGTGCTGGTTGATGGTCAGGAAGAATTTATGGTGGAAAGGATTCTAGATTCCAGGTTGTACAGAAATCAGTTGCAATATTTGATTAAATGGCAGGGCTACCCAGTGGAGGACAACTCATGGGAACCAGTCAATAATGTAAATGCTCCTCGCCTGCTCCGCCAGTTTCATCAGAGGTACCCTGACAAGCCTGGTCTGAGGTCATCCGGAGGTTGTCCCTAAGGGGGGAGTAATGTAAGGTTCTTTGTCTCTGTTGACATGTTCCTTGATATTCAGTTTTCCCTCGGCCATTTTGCTTTCTGTCTTACTGCAGCTCTTGCCCTCAGTTAATATGGAGTTTCCAGTTTTCATGTTCCCGCCCTGATTCTTCCCTCTTGCTTCTTAAGCAGCCTCAGCTGAACAATCAGTGCTCCTGAATCAAGCCTCAGTCAGTCTGTGACCTGACTCCTGGAAACCTTGGACTTGTACTCCAGCTATTCCCTACTGAGGAACCTTGGAACACTTTTGGACTCTGGAAACCTGCTGTTTGGTGAATCCATGTTTGCAGAGGAATTACGGTACCGAGAAGAGATCCTGAACCTGCTTTGGAGATTTATTGTAGTGCTTGAAGTTACTCTGGCCTGCTGTGTCTCCTGTCGCTGTTCCTGCAAACTGTGTGAACTTTTCAGCATGCTTGTATGAAGTAATACAAGTCATTTCATTTCAACATATGTCTCCTGTGTTTTCCTCGCACCCAAGCACAAGACGCTATAGGAACTGTACACTATACATGACAGAAAGCCTTGGAGACTTCCTCAGACCACAATTTGGGATTTGCTCCCTTCTTGGTGAGGGCTACCAAGGGAGCTACCAAAGTTGAAAAATGGGGAATGAACTGGCGATAATAATTAATGAACCTCATAAAGCGCTGCACCGCTTTAAGGGAATGGGGTTCTTGCCAGTCCATTACAGCCTGCAGTTTGGCAGGATCCATAGCCAATCCCTGGGCGGAGATGATATAGCCCAGGAATGGTAAAGACTCCTGCTCAAACACACATTTCTCCAACTTTGCGTAAAGGGAATTTGCTCGCAGGAGGTCGAAGACTCTGCAGACATCTCTCCGGTGGGAGTCAATATCTGGAGAGAAGATGAGAATATCATCCAGATAGACTACGACCGAGGTGGAAAGCATGTCCCGGAAGATGTCATTAACATAGTCTTGGAAAACGGCTGGGGCATTACAGAGCCCGAAGGGCATCACCAGATATTCATAGTGCCCATCCCTGGTATTAAAAGCCATCTTCGATTCGTCCCCCTCACAGATGCGAATCAGATTATAAGCACCCCACAGGTCTAATTTGGTAAATACCCTTGCTCCCCGGAGCCTATCAAAAAGCTCAGAAATCAGGGGCAACGGGTATTTATTCTTAACGGTGATGGCATTAAGACCCCTGTAATCTATGCAGGGATGTAATTCTCCGTTTTTCTTCTGCACGAAAAAGAACCCCGCCCCAGCAGGTGACACTGACTTCCTAATGAACCCTCTTGCCAGATTCTCCTGGATGTATTGGGACATAGCCTCCGTCTCTGGGAGAGAGAGAGGATAAACCCTACCCCGAGGCGGTTCTGCTCCAGGCAAGAGGTCAATAGGACAGTCATAGGAGCGGTGAGGTGTAAGAGTCTCTGCAGCCTTTTTGGAGAACACGTCTACATAGGACCAATAACACTTGGGAAGAGAAGTGAGATCTGCGGGTATCTCTGTAGTAGTAACCTGAACACTCTCCCTCACACATCTACCTCTACAAGACTCACTCCAAACCCGTATCTTCCCAGAGGACCACTCAATATGTGGGGAGTGAAGACGAATCCAGGGTACTCCAGCAGGACCTCATCTATACCCTCAGGAAGGACAAGGAAAGAGATAATCTCCTGATGGGTAGGAGACATAGCTAATGTGAGAGGGATTGTCTGATGTGTGATCTGTAAGGGCAGTATGGATCCATTCACCACTCGAACCGTCACCGGTTTGGCGAGCATCACCAGAGGTATTGTGTGGCGGAGAGCAAAAGCAGAGGACATAAAGTTCCCCTCTACTCCAGAATCCACACAAAGCTCAACCGTCAGAGTGGATGGACCAAAAGAGATTGTCCCTTTAAAGGACAGCTTGGAGGCAGGAATCTCCCTGGTGGCCAAGGCGTCCTTTACATGGTCAGCCAGACCTCTCCAGTATACCGGTATAAGGACCTTATCCGGCCACTCTAACTCGGAGGCCAGGGTTCGAAATTGAACTGAAAACTGACTGACCAAGCTCAAACCATGTGACATTGCCAGCAGTTGAAGCGCCGAATCTTGGGTGACCTGAGGGCCTAAAAAGACCTTTTTAAGAGCCTCCAGAAACCGAGAAGCACTCCGCACCACGCGATCGTCACGCTCCCACAGCGGTGTTGCCCATTCCAAAGCTCTGCCCGACAGTAGTGACACTATGAAACCCACTTGTGCCCGCTCTGTAGGAAAACGTGCAGCCAGAAGCTCGAGCTGTATAGAGCACTGACTCACGAATCCCCGACAATGTTTGCTGTCACCAGAAAACTTGTCTGGAAGCGGGAGATGGGACAAAGTCAGAGCAGAGGTGTTGGAGGACAAACTGGCTGCCGCCGTGCTAGCAGCCTGAACAGCGACTGAGGTCACATCCACAGCTGAGGTTGTGCGCTCAAGAGCCGCCAACTTACCCTCCAGCTGCTGGATGAACTGCCGTAGATGCTGGTCGTCCGCCATTTTACTAGCCAGACCCTGGCGCTAGTATTATGTTAGAGTCTGCGGAACACACCAAATATATGATGTAGAGAGGTGCGTTCGCAGCCCGGGGTCCACCGTGCAGGCAGAGCCTGCTGTTAGTAAAATGGCGCAAGAAGCGAACTCTGTTACCCCGCAGAGTTGCAAAAATAAATTCCGTAACGCGCTGTGGCAATATGTGCGAACTCTGTTATTCCACAGAGCCACAGGAGGAGTGCCGCAGCGCTATATGGCGAGTCGCAAAATAAACACGCTAGGGCGCTGTCTAGCATTGAGAGCGAACCCTGTTACGTCACAGAGCCGCTGAGACAAACTTCTGTGTCCTGTCAGGCACCCAGGTACACAGTTGACTGCTAAGCGAACATAGAACATGATCATGCGCTAATGTCCTCGCGGGAGTCACCCGCAATCTATGGCGTCTGATCGCCAGGCCCTGAATATGGCAATCAAACTCCTCACCTGTTATGCCGGTAATCTAGGGCGTCTAGAACACCGACCTGACCAGCTAGCATACCAAACTCCTCACCGATTAAGTCGGTATTCTAGGGGCTTATTTCAGCCGGGCCCTAACCACACACACGCATGACCACACTGGCGCAAAGCATATAACGGTTGATACTAGCGCATGGCGGCTCAGCATTGCCACCCTTTTATAGTAACAGCTACAGGATCTGCCAGAAACAAGGACCAATGAAACTGTTCCAGAACACCAGTAGTCACAGGACTTTCCTGGCGGACCAATAGGAGCTGCTGCAGTACCAGAGCATGTGACCCCTGATCTCCAATTAGAGATCTCACCCTCGGCATGCTCAGAAGGGGAAAACAAGGACTTTGTCCTAAAGACATCTGCTCGCCGCTAACCAAATCCAAATTCTCTCCCTCCCTTCTGAGCCCCACAGTGTGCCTAAACCACAAATAGCACCCACATGTTTGGCATTTCTGAAGCAATAAGAACCCGCCTAACTTACGGGTAAATGTCTCCAGAACCATGAACTAGGCATAACATACTGGTCACTGCAATGTACTGGTCAATACAACGTACTGGTAACTACAACAGCAGTTTGCAATTTTCACTCGACAACACTCATTGCTGTTTATGTTTGGAAAACCCATATGGAGTCAAAATCGTCACTACACCTGTAGATAAATTCCCAAAGGGGTATAATTTCCAAAATTCGGTCACTTGAGGGAGGGTGTCATGCTCAAGCCCTGACTGGTGGGCGTGAGCCAGGGGATTGTGGCCCACTGTGCCACAAACCAGACTACCCTGAAAGGGGCATGACTAGGACAGCTGCCTCGGTTTTCACTGGAGCCTCTGATGGTGAGGTCAGGCTTGTGCGGCAGGCAGCTGCCAGGTGCCACTCCAGGGTGGTGTCTGGCTGTGGCTGCTGATCCCACTTGGGGAGACGGTGGCACGGCTGAGACACTGGCAGGCAGGCATGGCTGAGACACAGGGCTGGCAGGCACAGCTGAGACACAGGGCTGGCAGGCACAGCTGAGACACAGTGCTGGCAGCCATGGCTGAGATACAAGGGCTGGCAGGCACGGCTGAGACACAGGGCTGGCAGGCACGGCTGAGGCACTGTGTAGGCAGGCACGGCTGAGACACAGGGCTGGTAGGCACGGCTGAGACACAGGATAGGTAGGCACGGCTGGGACACAGGGCTGGCAGGCACGACTGAGACACAGGGTAGGTAGGCACGGCTGAAACACGGGGTAGGGTCCTGTTCACACAGCAATTGCAGGTACTGGTACTGACAGAAAGGAATGGAGTATGGAGGAACAGGTAGAGACCTGTTCACACAGCAAATTCAGGTACTGGTACTGACTGGATGGAATGGTGTATGGAGAAACAGGTAGAGACCTGTTCACACAGGAGGAGAACTGCAAGGCTGCGGAGAAGGGCTGTAGAGCAGCAAGAGGTTCTGCAGTGGCAGTAGCAAAGCAAAGGTGTGCGGAGAGAAGCTGCAGCAAGAGGTTCTGCAGCTACAGGAGTGAAGCAGATGTAATGGTCATGTGTTAATATGCATTTACATTTTGCATACACATCAACTTACTTTTTCAGTTTAGATCTAGTTTTCTATCTAGACAGAAAAGTACAGGAAAGAATTCTGACTGCAATCCAACAAAAACCCTAACAAAAATACCAACACTTCTGATTGCCAAAAAACCTGAGATCACACGACCTCTTCCACCTAAATCAGATCTCTGGTGTAACAAAACGCTATTCAGCAAATTAAAAGTAACAAAAGAGCAAAGCAAAAAGTGCAGACACAAACGTAGCACAATTGCATCTCCAGACCCCCAAAAGGGGACAGGCTGCAGTCCACTGCAGGCAGCAAACCAGCAGAGAAAATCAAACAGAGAAAAAAAACAGCAAACACTTATCTGAAGGAGAGCAGGAAACTAGCAGTGCTTCAAGCAAGACCAGAAGAACAATTGATAACCGGCAAGGCTGCTGGGAACTCAGGCCACTTATATCCTACCATTCAGCGCCAGCTGAAGGCCATTCATTAATCAGCTCATTACCCTCAGCAACCACCGGAGGGAGCCCCAGCTCAGAAGCCGCCTCCAGCATATTCACAACACCCATCCTTATCCTGGTATGATTGGCCCCCATCCCAGTCCTGGAATGCATGGCCCCATCCTTATCCTAGTATGCATGGCCCCATCCCAGTCCTGGTTTGATTGGTCTAATCCTTATTCTGGTATGATTGGCCCCATCCCATTCCTGGTATGATTGGTCCAATCCTTATTCTGGTATGATTGGCCCCATCCCATTCCTGGAATGAGTGGTCCAATCCTTATTCTGGTATGCATGGCCCCATCCCAGTCCTGGTTTGATTGGTCCCATCCTTATTGTGGTATGATTGGCCCCATCCTGTTGCTGCTTTGATTGGTCCCATCCTTATTCTGAGAGGATTGTCCCCACCCCATTGCTGGTATGATTGGTCCCATCCTTATTCTGATATGATTGGCCCCATCCTTATTCTTGTATGATTGGGCCCATTCCGTTCCTGGAATGCATGGCCCCATCAGAAAAAATTAAAAAACCAAACTATTACACTTACCTTCCTCCACTCTCTCGCAAAGCAGCACTTGGCAGGGACATCATGTGCTGCTCACAAGCAGAGCACAGCTGCCGGAATACTGACCTGTGACAGTTCATCGGAGAGTTTGCGGTGAGTATTTATTCCTCTTCAGTAGCGCGCAGTGTCAGCTGCCGGCTTCCTGTTGCTACAGCGGTCATGTGTTCCTATACTTAAGAGAAATCAATATTCAGAATATTCTCAGTTGGCCCCTTTAACACATACCACAATTCATAATGAATAGATACAGCAAAGAAATATAGGTATACAATGTAAAAAAGTTCAATTCTTACATTACATGAGTGATAACTATTGTACATTCTACAATAGGTCATAAATCAGACAGTATAGTCCTCCATACAGTATTATGGACACCACATAGTCCTCCATATAGTATTAAGGACACCACATAGTCCTCCATACAGTATTGTGGGCACCACATAGCGCTCCATACAGAATAACATGCCCCATATATTGCTCCATACAGTATAATGAGCCACATATATTGCTCCATACAGTATTATGAGTATTATGGATACCACATAGTGCTCCATACAGTATAATGAGCCCCATGTGTTGCTCCATACTGAATAATAAGCCCCATATATTGGTCCATACAGAATAATGAACCCCATATAATGCTCCAAATAGTATAATGAGCCCAATATAATGCTCCAAACAGTATAATGCACCCCATATAATACTCCATTCAGTATAATGAGCCCCATACCTTGCTCCATACAGAATGGGCCCCATATAATGCTCCATACAGAATAGGATGGGCCCCATGTAATGCTCCAGTATATGATGGACCCCATATATTGCTCCAAACTCCAAACAGAATGGGCCCCATATAATACTCCATACAGTATATGATGGGCCCTATATATTGCTCCAAACAGAATGGGCCCTATATAATGCTCCATATCTAATGGTCCCCATATGAGGCTCCATATATAATTGGCCCCATATAATGCTCCACATATAAATGGGCCCCATATAATGCTCCAGTATATAATGGGCCCCATATTTTGCTCAAAACAAAAAAAAAGCTGAAATCCTCATGTGGAGCCCAGCTGCGACTGGATCCATATCTTCCAGAAGGGTGCACTGAAAGAATATCCCACTAGAGGTCATTATTCACATGCACACACGTTCATTTATTCCCAAAGACCACCAGAGGGAGCTGTGTAAGACATATAAAAGAAGTTGTAAGTTTCAGTTTCAGTTAGTTCAGAGCTCAGTTCTGCTTAGTCAGTTCTGTTAGTTCTGTGAGTTTAGTTCAGTCAGCCAGTCAGTCTGCAGAAGGTGACGTGCAGAGCTGAGGTTAGTGAGGCTGCAGAGCTAATCAGTTCCAAGCAAGTGGAGTCTAGTAAAGAGTGATACAGAGAGATCACTCCAGCCTAGTCAGAGCTGAATCTAGGAGTGTAGCTCAGTAGAAAGCGTGCCGACGCTTAGAGAGTGGTGAAGAGGCAGCCCACCAACTGCCAGTGTGTGTGATCGTGTGAGGATCCAGGTAGGCCGAAGGCGAGTGGAAAGTTTATGAGACAGTGGAGCCTTAATAGCTCATCTCAGCAAGTATTGACCGGACACCGGGGTCCGAGCCTATAGGGATCTCCACGACCCATTAGGAGAACACTGGAGTTCCTGGAGGACTACAAGTCCCAGGAGTACCACAGAGCTGATATGTAGCAGGATCAGAAGGACGGAGTCTAGCAGTGCACTGCAAATAGAGACTGTGTACTTCAAGAAGAGGTCCAATCACAAGGTCAGCCAGGTGCAGACGGAGACCAAGTTAGACCTAGCTACAAGCAGGTCAGGACTTCATTACAAAAAGGCAAAGTACAGGAGGCCACACACCTACCAAGTGGAGTAATCTGGATGTGCATCCTTCACCCTACAGCGTTCCGGGAAGTGCCTGCAACATCTTCAGTAAAGGTACTAAAGTGACTTATGTGTGTGTCTTCCTTATTGCCCCTGACTGCCGGGTCCCCGTCTGTCCTGCATTCCTACACATCTATCTGCCCTGGAGGATCAGCCTTACTTGTGGGAGGCTTAACATCTAGCTGCACAATATTAACCCTCCAGTGGATCTGCATAGCAGC
The DNA here is from genome assembly GCA_033576555.1 of Oophaga sylvatica. NCBI lineage: Eukaryota > Metazoa > Chordata > Amphibia > Anura > Dendrobatidae > Oophaga > Oophaga sylvatica. Next base: position 334,484,424 of record JARQOD010000001.1, on the reverse strand, counting down.
GCTGGTCATCCTGACCAGGTACCACAAGTGGCGTCACGAATCCCCATATCATTATTCAAATCACCTGTAAATATCCCACATTACAGTGAGCGCCCAGGGCACGGACCGAGCTGTGCTACCCGTGACATTCCCCATAGACATCAACAAGCTCGGTGCCGAGTACCCCAAAGCTCTGGCTGTGCGACTCATCTGTCCTGGCGTCACAAACAGGATTTCGTGCCCTGCAGCAACGGAGTAATTTGTGCCCGTTGCCACCGGGTACTGTGTGCCTAAAGACTGTGTTTTGTATGTGGTGAAGATTTCCCGCCATTTGCCCGCCATTGCCCGCCATTTACAGCGCCACGGCGCGAAAACTAGTGGGCGTAACTGCAAAAGCGCGCTGAGTCCTGGACACGCCCCAACGCTGACGCGGCGGCAGGTCCTGTGAAGAGCTACAGTGAACGCTCTGACGTCAGAGCGCCAGCGACGCAGGTCCTTCTACACACCCCTGTGCCCTGCAGAGCTGCAGCCATCAGGGAAGGTAGGCCACGCTTAACTAGGGGGGCGCAGACATGTCGCAGCAGAAAGCCGACAACGCGGCCCAGGCCGACGGCCTTAATGACTTACCCCTCGGCGCTGCCGCACAGGCTGGAAATGCTAGCCCCTCACCTGGTCCTGTGGCCCCAATAGTACCGCTAACGCTGCCATACATGCCTGGAGCGAAGTGGCTCCCTCAGTACAGCGGCAAGCCAGACACCATGTCAGAGTTCAAGCGAAAAATATGCAGCATAATGGACATGTACCCTATGACAGAAAAGCAGAGAGCTGCAGTGGTAGTGGGACAATTGACTGGTGCTGCAGAGAGAGAAGTAGAGACTTGGACAGCTGCAGACCAGGAATCAGTGCTTGCGATATTCTTAAAGCTACAGACTATCTTTGAGGACCGCACTGAAACAGATCTCCGAATGAGGTTCTACCAATGCTCCCAGAAACCAGATGACAGCATTAGGGACTACGCCTGCCGACTACAGGGGGCCCTGCGAGCACTCAAACAAGTTAACCCCATAAGTGTCACTAAAGAGAATAAAATGTTAAAGGAACAATTTGTACGGGGACTGAGGTCCCAAGCTGAAAGCAGGACTGTGCACTAGTGGTCCTTGGATCATCCTGATGCTACCTTTGATGCCCTTAAGGATATGGCTATAAAAGGACTGCGACCCCTGGAAACACCCGAGATGGCAACCCAGTGTCACCCGAGTGAAGCCACCCTAAAGCCAGCAGCATCCACCTTTTCCCCGCTGGTTGCGGAACCAAAACGCAAGTGGCGCCCCCTACCGAGCTGGACTGTCTGCGCTCAGAAGTGCGCCAGTTGACCAAAAACCTGGCCACTGTAATGAGTGCCCTGCAACTGCCGACGGAGGAAGAAGGAAAGATCCTGCTAGCTGACTGCCCAGAGGATGTCCCTTGGATGAACCGGAGGAGAAGGAGGACGTCGCCCCACCGGAGGAGGACAACGCCACCCCCAGGAAGGACCTGCGACCAGCATCATCCTCGCCGAGAGATCATCTGCTACCGCTGCCACAGAGAAGGTCACCCAGCACGTCGGTGTCCTTTAAACGAGCAAATCCTGGGTCCAAGGGCCAACACCCAGGAATAGACTCCTCAGGCCCCTCAGACTGGAACCACAGGTTTGTGGGAGGAAGACCATACCTGTCCATCATACTGGACGGGATCGCAATCCCTGCCTTGCTGGACACTGGATCTCAGGTAACCGTCATACCTGATGTTCTTTACAATAGATACTGGTCCAGTGACGGTCTCCAACCCCCAAACCCTGACTTTGCCGTATACGCCTCTAATGGCCTCCCTCTTGACTTACTGGAGGCTAAAAACGTAGACGTAAAAGTGGGGAGAATGGAGCTAAAGGATCAGGGACTTCTTGTAGTGAAGACTGTTAATGAGGAAAATGGGTTGAATGTGGTTTTAGGCACTAACATTATTAGTAACTGTTTGGAGGAGGTTGTGTTTTTACTCCAACAGCTCGCCGAAGTTGCCAGACCAAGGCAAAAGGGAGTGATCCGGAAGGAGATTCGGACCCTGATGTGCCAGCAGCAAGTGAAACTGGCCGGTGGTGAGATTGGTAATGTACGGGTAACAGACCCGAACCCCATTGTGATACCCCCAATGAGTGAAATGCTTATTTGGTGTAGAGCAGCAATAGGTCTGAGAGGACAGAACTACCAAGCAGTAGTAGAGCCCCATTGTTCAGAACACAGACCTACACTTTTGACTGCCAGAGGGGTAGTGGAGGTACATAATGGGAGGGTGCCAGTGCGTCTTCTCAACTGAGGAGAGGATGAAATCAAATTACCACGTTATGCCTCTGTTGCTCAGTTACATGCTGTGGATAATAACTCCATTCACCCGACGGAGCCCTTAACCTCCCACAACCAGTGGAGGATAACGGTCCGACCACCCAGGTGGAGGATTGGTGTCAGCAGCTCCATGTCGGGACAGACACCACTCCAGCCCATCAGAAACAAGGAGTATATCGAGTAGTTCAGGAGTATGCACAGGTATTCAGCAAACACCCACTCGACTTTCGGAAAATTAAAGGGGTTCAACATCACATCCCCACAGGCAATCATCCTCCCATTAAAGAACGGTACAGGCCTATACCTCCAGCACACTACCAGAAAGCCAAGGAAATGTTGCGTGATATGAAGGAAGCAGGGGTGATAAGGGATAGTTGTAGTCCCTGGGCGGCACCTCTAGTCTTAGTCAGGAAAAAGGATGGAAGCATGAGAATGTGTGTAGATTACAGACAAGTAAATCGCATTACTGTTATGTTTCGGTAGCTGAGGAGTGCAGGTAAAAAAGGCAATACACCAGAGCAGTTGGAATCTATGAGATTGCAGTACCCTGACTAACACCACAACTAGAGGCAGCCGTGGAGCGTTCCTACGTTGGTCCTAGACGCCTCGTCACAGCCTGAGAAACTAACTACACCTAAAGATAGAAATAGGAAAGCTATCTGCCCCGGAGCAGAACCCCAAAGATAATAGAAAGCCCCCAAACATGTAATGGCGGTTAGACAAGAAGAAATACTAACACAGACAGAAAATAGTATGAGCAAACGCTGGGGCCCAAACTAACTAAATAGAAAAGGATAGGAAGGGTACTTACTGCAATCCCAGAAAACCCTGAAAAGCACCAACTCTACTAATTTCAAAATCACCTGAGATCACACGACCTCTTCCACCTAAATTAGTTCTCTGGTGTAACAAAATCAAAACAGCAGCCACTGAAAAAACTGGAAAAAGCAAAAGTACAAACATCAGTGGCTGAACTAAACTGAGAGGGCAAAAGCCCCCGGAGGGGACCCAGAAGGCCCCACAGAAGTGCAGGACAAAATGCAAAAATATAGCACAAAAACAAAAAGAAGAAAAAGTCTTATCTGTTAGCAGGAGATGCAGACCAGACACAGCAGGCTACAAGGGAAACAGGAATGAAGGATTCAGACCAGAACAATTGATCACCGGCAACCCTGATGGGAAGGTGACTCCCTTATATAAGACCAGTCAGTAACACCTGATTCCCAGTCCTCACAATCTTCACTGAACAGACCAGTACCGCTTGTAACCACCAGAGGGAGTCTCTGCTCAGAACTCATCTCAAACCCATTCACAACAGTACCCCCCCCTTGAGGAGGGGTCACCGAACCCTCATTTGAGCAACCAGGTCGGTCAGGATGAGTTCTATGATACGCACGGATGAGTCTCCTACATGGATGTCCGAAGCAAACACCCAAGAATTGTCTTCCTGACCATAACCTCTCCACTTAACCAAATACTGGAGTTTCCGTCTAGAAAAACGAGAATCTAATATTTTCTCAACCACATACTCCAGATTGCCCTCAACCAAAACAGGGTCAGGAGGCACAGCAGCAGGAACCACTGGCTCAACAAACCTCTTCAACAAGGACTTGTGGAACATGTTATGGATCTTAAATGTCCCTGGAAGAAGCAAACGAAAAGAAACAGGATTAAGAATCTCAATGATCTTATAAGGTCCAATGAACCTAGGCTTAAATTTAGGAGATGCTACTCTCATAGGAATATTCTTTGAGGACAACCAGACCAAGTCCCCCACTTTAAACCGAGGACCATCAGTCCTATGCCGGTTAGCAAACCGCTGGGCCTTCTCCTGAGAGAGGGACAACCTCGCCCCTACCTGGTCCCAAATCTGTTGCATACGCTCCACAACAGAGTCAACACCTGGACAGACAGAAGCCTCCGTCTGTCCTGAAGAAAATCGAGGGTGAAACCCAGAATTACAGAAAAACGGAGACATCAAAGTGGCAGAGCTAGCCCTATTATTAAGAGCAAACTCAGCCAAAGGCAAAAAAGAGACCCAGTCATCCTGATCAGCAGACACAAAGCATCTAAGATAAGTCTCCAATGTCTGGTTTGTTCTCTCAGTTTGACCATTGGTCTGAGTATGAAATGCCGAGGAGAAAGACAATTGAACACCCAGTTTAGAACAAAAAGTCCTCCAAAATCTGGAAACAAACTGGACTCCTCTGTCAGACACAATGTTCTCAGGAATGCCGTGTAAACGAACCACGTGCTGAAGGAACAACGGCACCAATTCAGAGGAGGAAGGCAACTTAGGTAATGGCACAAGATGTATCATTTTGGAAAACCTATCACAAATTACCCAGATGGTGGTCATTCTCTGAGAAACAGGAAGGTCGGAAATGAAATCCATAGAGATATGGGTCCATGGTCTCTTGGGCACAGGCAATGGCATCAACAAACCACTAGAGCGAGAGCAAGGCTTGGAGCGAGAGCAAGTCCCACAGGACTGCACAAATTCCCTGACATCACGAGACAAGGTAGGCCACCAAAAGGACCGACTAACCAAGTCTCTGGTACCAAAAATTCCGGGATGCCCAGCCAATGCGGAACAATGAATCTCAGACATCACACTCTTTTCCACTGGTCCGGGACAAACAATTTTCCAACAGGGCAGCACTCGGGCCTATCCTCCTGACACCCCTCCAGAGCAAGTCTCAAATTGGGCGAGATGGCGGAAAGAACTACACCCATGGGCGTACCCAGGATCAAAACTAGGGGGGGCAAGCCAAGGTCACATCTTATACAGGTCACATTGTATACACTGTACATTATACTGTATATTAGGTATGGAGCGTTAGAACTGCTGTATATTGTATAATACAGCAGTGTATGCGACACTACGCTGTATACACCATATATTATACATGGCACACTAGCCTCTATACAAAGAATAAGAGGCATTATAACCTGTATATGAAAAGTATAATACAGCAGTGTATACACTCTATATACCGCACACAATGTGTATGACCCTGTATACACCATATACTACACTCTATATACCGCACACGATTTATATGGCCTATATACCGCACACAATGTGAAAATAGTCATTTTTCATTAAGCTGGGGCTATACGTCAACTTTGGCCATGAAACAGCTGCTTGTATAATGCAGGTAAATGGGGTCGCATTGTGACCCGGCTAGGTACCGCGACAAAGAATCAGAACCAGTTGGATTTTTTTTGCAACTTGATTGTCGCAGTTGCAATACCTTGTGGGTCATAATGCAACCCCATCGATGGAGCAGCAGCAGCCTAGAGCAATTTTTGGCCGTTTGTGTCACAGCCAATGTCGCCTTCTTTGATGTAATGGACGAGAAATGTATATAAATACTATTCAAAACAATGTACATATTTTATGACATGAGAGAGAGACCTGTGCACTTCACTGTGCACTATAGAGCCATATCATGAGAGACCTGTGCTCTTCACTGTGCACTATAGAGCCGTACATGTGAGAGAGACCTGTCCCTTCACTGTGCACTATAGAGCCATATCATGAGAGAGAGGCTTGTGCATTTCACTGTGCACTATAGAGCCGTATCATGAGAGACCTGTGCACTTCACTGTACACTATAGAGCCGTATCATGAGAGACCTGTGCTCTTCACTGTGCACTATAGAGCCGTACGTGAGAGAGAGACCTGTGCACTTCACTGTACACTATAGAGCCGTATCATGAGAGACCTGTGCTCTTCACTGTGCACTATAGAGCCGTACATGAGAGAGACCTGTGCACTTCACTGTGCACTATAGAGCCATATCATGAGACCTGTGCACTTCACTGTACACTATAGTGCCGTATCATGAGAGAGATCTATGCACTTCACTGTGCACTATAGAGCCATATCATAAGAGACCTGTGCACTTCACTGTACACTATAGAGCCATATCATGAGAGAGATCTATGCACTTCACTGTGCACTATAGAGCCATATCATGAGAGAGATCTATGCACTTCACTGTGCACTATAGAGCCATATCATGAGAGACCTGTGCACTATAGAGCCATATCATGAGAGACCTGTGCACTATAGAGCCATATCATGAGAGACCTGTGCATTTCACTGTGCACTATAGAGCCATACAGAGAGAGAGACCTCCGACACAGAAGCTTCCGCCACTACTCACCCCGGCACAGAGTGGCTCCTAATAACAGGTCTCACAGGACGGGTGCAGATCTGTGGGACCCTTGGCCAGCAACAGGAGGAAGCAGTCATAGATAGCAGCTGCACGCTACTCACACACTCAAGCAGCTGGGCGGCTGAAGGACCTGTGGACACGCCTCTCTCTGGATCATGTGACCCTGTGACTGCATTCAATCCATCCTGATTCTTCACATATGTAACTAGAGGACCTGCGGTGACACCTCCCTGCTGCGGGTCACATGGTTGGGTGATGTCCTCCTCTCTTTCAGTATGGGTGGACTGACCTGTGGCAGAGTCTCAGCCTGTGCTGCAGTGAGTCCCGCCCCCTGTCGGCTTTGTGTGTCTGCCTGCTCTCCAAGTTCTTTGTGTGCCCTGCTTCTAGGGGGGGGCAGTTGCCCCCCCTGCCCCACGGTGGGTACGCCATGCTACACCCTCTTTCAAAATAACAGAAGGATCAGATAACTCAGGAGAGTCCGCAAGGAAACTCCTCGAGAGGGCATCCGCCTTAACATTCTTAGTGCCAGGAAGAAAGGAAACCACAAAATTAAAACGTGTGAAAAACAAGGCCCACCTGGCCTGTCTAGGATTGAGTCGCTTGGCAGATTCCAGATAGACCAGATTCGTATGGTCCGTAAGGACCACCACCTGATGTTTGGCTCCTCCAGCCAATGTCTCCACTCTTCAAAAGCCCACTTCATGGCCAAAACTCCCGATTACCCACGTCATAATTACGTTCAGTAGGAGAAAATTTTCGAGAGAAAAAGGCACAAGGGTTACTTTTAGAGGTCTCTGGATCTTTTTGGGACAAAACGGCACCTGCCCCAATTTCAGAGGCATCAACCTCCACCTGAAATGGCAGAGAAACATCAGGCTGCCGTAGAACAGGAGCAGAAGTGAATCTCTGCTTAAGTTCCTGAAATGCAGAAACTGCCTCAGGAGGCCAATTCACCACATCAGAACCCTTTCTGGTCAAATCAGTTAATGGTTTAACAATAACCGAGAAATTACTAATAAATTTACGATAAAAATTGGCAAAACCCAAAAATCTCTGAAGAGCCTTTAATGAAGTAGGTTGGACCCAATCACAGATGGCCTGAACCTTGACCGGGTCCATTTCAATAACAGATGGGGACAAAATGAATCCCAGAAATGAGATCTCTGTACGCCAAAAAGACACTTTGATCCCTTCACATACAGAGCATTCTCTCTCAAAATCTGGAACACAGTTCGAACATGTTTCACATGAGAGTCCCAGTCATTAGAAAAAATCAAGATATCATCCAAATAAACAATCAGAAATTTGTCCACAAAATCCCTGAAAATGTCATTCATGAAGGACTGGAAGACGGAAGGAGCATTAGTGAGCCCAAAGGGCATCACTAGGTACTCAAAATGCCCTTCAGGGGTATTGAATGCCATCTTCCATTCATCCCCGTGCTTAATGCGAATAAGGTTATACGCCCCCCTGAGGTCAAGCTTGGTAAACCAAGTAGCGTTTTTCACCCTGGAAAACAGGTCAGAAATCAAGGGTAACGGTATTGATATTTCACAGTAATATTGTTCAAGAGACGATAATCATTACACGGCCTTAATGAACCATCCTTTTTGGCCACAAAGAAAAAACCGGCACCTAAGGGTGAAGAGGATGGTCTGATATGACCCTTCTCCAATGATTCCTTGATATAAGACCGCATAGCGTCATGTTCAGGTACAGACAAGTTAAAAAGGCGACCTTTAGGGAATTTACTACCAGGCAATAATTCAATAGCGCAGTCATAGCTCTATGGGGAGGCAAGGATGCAGATTTACTTTCGCTAAACACATCAGAAAAATCAATCAAAAAGTCAGGAACATCCTGAGCCTGGGGGGAGGCAGAAAAAACAGGAGTGTTTGGTATTAACACATTGGCAGCCCCAACTGTTACAGACACAGATTTCCAATCCAAAACAGGATTATGAGACTGTAACCAAGGGAAACCCAGCACGATAATGTCATGCAGATTATACAGAACAAAAAATTTGCAGCACTCCTGGTGATCAGGTTCAACCCTCATTATCACCTGAGTAGAAAACTGGGGTTTATTCTCAGCCAAAGGGGTAGAATCGATCCCCAGTAGGGGAATAGACTTCTGTAGGGTATCAAGGGAAACCACAACGTTAGCAAAATCATAATCCATCAGGTTAATAGCTGCTCCAGAATCAACGAAAGCCTGAGCAGAAAATGAGGACAGAGAGCATATCAGAGTGACAGTTAATAAAAACTTAGTCTGAACACTACCCAAGACAACTGAGCGTGCAAAACGTCTTCCCCGCTTAGGGCAGACTGAAATAGCATGAGAGCATCACCACAGTAGAAACATAACCCATTGCGCTTTCGAAACTCATGACGCTGTGCCCCAGACACCACTCTATCACACTGCATGGGTTCAGAAGCTGGTTCACAAGGCAACACCATTCCACGCATACTTCTCCGCTCACGCAAAACGTCTGTCAATTTGAATCGCTAATGACATAGAATCATTGAGACCAGAGGGGACAGAGAATCCCACCATAACATCCTTTACATTATCTGACAGACCCTTCCGGAAAAGGGCTGCCAAAGCGTCGTCATTCCATTTGGTCAGGATGCCCACCTACGGAATCTCTGACAGTATAACTCAGCGTCATAAGGCCCTGATTTAATGCCAACAAGGCTTTTTCAGCTTGATCAGTGACATTAGGCTCATCGTACAATAACCCCAAAGCCTGAAAAAATGCATCAACATCACTCAAAACAGATCCCCAGGTGTCAGGAAAAAGCCCAATCTTGAGGATCGCCGCGCAGGAGAGAGATGATAATTTGAACCTGCTGCGCTGCGTTCCCTGAGGACTTAGATTTTAAGGCAAAAAACAATTTACAATTATTTTTGAAATTCTGAAACTTAGCTCGATCCCCCAAAAACAAATCTGGCATGGGGATCCTAGGTTCCACAACAGGCAACCTAGCAAGATATGCAGCAATACTCCGAACCTCAGTGGCAAGCTGATCCACACGCCAGACAACTGTGCAAACTCCATTGAGAGAAAAGATCCTCCCCAGCACCCAGAGATACAGAGGGAAAAAAAATGCAACAAACAGAAAAATATCTCTGACAACTCTGACAACCTTTTTTCTTTCACAATATTTTTTCCCTTCTGTGAGTACCATACAATTTTCAATTTTTGGTCCGGTGATACTGTTATGTTTCGGTAGCTGAGGAGTGCAGGTAAAAAAGGCAATACACCAGAGCAGTTGGAATCTATGAGATTGCAGTACCCTGACTAACCACCACAACTAGAGGCAGCCGTGGAGCGTTCCTACGTTGGTCCTAGACGCCTCGTCACAGCCTGAGAAACTAACTACACCTAAAGATAGAAATAGGAAAGCTATCTGCCCCGGAGCAGAACCCCAAAGATAATAGAAAGCCCCAAACATGTAATGGCGGTTAGACAAGAAGAAATACTAACACAGACAGAAAATAGTATGAGCAAACGCTGGGGCCCAAACTAACTAAATAGAAAAGGATAGGAAGGGTACTACTGCAATCCCAGAAAACCCTGAAAAGCACCAGCTCTACTAATTTCAAAATCACCTGAGATCACACGACCTCTTCCACCTAAATTAGTTCTCTGGTGTAACAAAATCAAAACAGCAGCCACTGAAAAAACTGGAAAAAGCAAAAGTACAAACATCAGTGGCTGAACTAAACTGAGAGGGCAAAAGCCCCCGGAGGGGACCCTGAAGGCCCCACAGAAGTGCAGGACAAAATGCAAAAATATAGCACAAAAACAAAAAGAAGAAAAAGTCTTATCTGTTAGCAGGAGATGCAGACCCGACACAGCAGGCTACAAGGAAACAGGAATGAAGGATTCAGACCAGAACAATTGATCACCGGCAACCCTGATGGGAAGGTGACTCCCTTATATAAGACCAGTCAGTAACACCTGATTCCCAGTCCTCACAATCTTCACTGAACAGACCAGTACCGCTTGTAACCACCAGAGGGAGTCTCTGCTCAGAACTCATCTCAAACCCATTCACAAACATTACACATAAAGATGCATACCTTTACCACGCATTGAGGAATCCTTAGCTGCACTAAAGACTGCTAATTACTTTTCCACCCTTGACCTCACTAGTGGGTACTGGCAAGTAGCAGTGGCTGAGGAGGATCGGGAGAAGACGGCTTTCACCACCCCGATGGGACTCTGTGAGTTTGACAGAATGCCGTTTGGACTCAGCAGTGCCCCTGGAACGTTCCAGAGAGTGATGGAGAGCTGCCTGGGACATCTCAACTTTGAAACTGTGTTGCTGTACCTGGACGACATCATCGTGTACTCCAAAACGTATGAAGATCACTTGAAGCACCTGGCGGAGGTATTCGAGTCACTGTCCAAGTATGGGATGAAACTGAAGCCTTCAAAGTGCCATCTGCTCAAACAAAAGGGACAGTATCTGGGACATATTGTCAGCTCAGAAGGAGTAGCGCCAGACCCTGAGAAGATCACCGCCATCCAGAAATGGCCGGAGCCGAAAAATCTCAAGGAGGTGTGACAGTTCCTGGGACTGACAGGATACTACCGGAGGTTTGTGAAGGATTACACCAAGAAAGCAGCGCCTCTGCAAGACCTCCTGGTGGGACAGTCCCTCAAGAGCAGAAATTCTCCATTCCATTGGGTAAAAGAACAGGCAGAAGCATTCAACGAAATGAAGGAGATCCTGACAGGTGATGAGATCCTAGCTTACCCAGACTACAGCCAGCCGTTCCTGCTGTATACTGATGCCAGCGATGAAGGATTGGGAGCTGTCCTCAGTCAGAAGCAAAATGGCCTGGAGAAAGTCATCGCCTATCCTAGCAGGAAGCTCCGCCCGACCGAGAGGAACCCAGAGAACTACAGCAGCTTCAAGTTGGAGTTCCTAGCACTGGTCTGGGCCATCACGGAGAGGTTTAAGCACTACCTAGCCTCCAGCAAGTTCACTGCCTACGCTGATAACAACCCCTTGATGCATCTTGAAACAGCTAAGCTGGGAGCCATGGAACAACGATGGGTGGCTCGGCTGTCAAACTACATTCACAATCAAGTACTGAGCAGGCCGCAAGAATGCCAACGCTGATGCCCTATCCAGGATGCCTCATGAATCGACACAGAAGAAGAAGTGGATGATCTGGAAGAGTTTGAACTACCTGCCTTTCACAGTAATGGGATGATCCACGTGCAACAAGCCAGCAGGAGGCCGCGTGGTAAGACGTTAAATCCTTTACCTCACCACAGCTGGAAGGAGACTCAGGACAGCGATCCGGTTGTCAGCCGAATCAAGGAGTTGATAACTCAAGAAGGTTCCTCCTTGGAGAAGGATGCGCCTCTACAAGCAAAGCAGCTGTGGATCGAGAGAAGCCGTTGTTCATCTACCGTGAGAAGCTGTGCCGGAGGTACGTCAACCCAAGGACCCATGAGATGGTATGGCAGATAGTAGTCTCTAGAGCAGATATCCAGATGGTGTTAGAAGCCTACCACGATCAAGCGGGACACTTTGGCTGGAAGAAGCTGGAGACCCTGTTGAAGTGTCGTTTCTACTGGGTGGGAATGCGCAGCTCCATTGAGAGATGGTGCCAGAACTGTGGACCCTGTGGCCTCAGAAGAAAGGACTACAGCAGTCAGAAGGCACCCCTGCAACCCATCAAGACGACTCGTCCCTTGGAGATCGTGGCCCTGGACCATGTCAAGTTGTCACCCCAGCCGGTCAGGATACTCCTATGCCCTGACTATGGTGGATCACTACTCCAGGTTCTGGTGGTCGCTCCTGTCAAGGATCTGACGGCAGAAACAGCAGCAAAGACGTTCCAAACGTATTTCTGCAGACCACACGGATATCCTGAGCAGGTGCTAACTGACCAAGGCCCAGCCTTCGAGCAGAATTGTTCAAAGAGTTCTGTCACTTGTACGGGTGTAAGAAGATCAGAACCACACCGTACCACCCTCAAACAATGGTCTCTGTGAGAAGATGAATCACATCGTCATTGACCTGCTGAAGACTGTACCACTGGAAGAGAGAAATCGGTGGCCAGACTTACTACCTGACCTGGTAGATCTGTACAATCCACTACCATGAGTTCCACCAATTGCACCCCAGCCTACCTCATGCGGGCAAGACCAGGAAAGCTGCCCATGGATCTGGAGCTTGGGTTGTAGAACCAGAAGCAGATGTGACTACTGAAGACTGGGACACAAACAGACAGGAACAGTACAGAAAAGTACAGGCCTGCGTTGAAGATAGTCTCAATCGAGTAAGGGATAAACAAGAAATCGCTATAACAAAAAGTGCGCCAGCTGAACCTTTCGCACCTGGTGAAGTCGTACTGAAAAGAAAGAGGAGGATACACAAACTCGACGATCAATGGGAAAGAGAGCCCTACATCATACAGAATTCAAGGTTTAACAACAAGAAAACGTGCATAATTAGCAAGGATTGGAGGAAGAACGACTGCAACCGCATCCCGAGATCACCTAAAGTTGTGTCCAAACCCATTAAAGCTTCAGAGAGAAGAACCTGTTATCAATCAGGAAGAGCGTGATGACTCAGTCATACATACAGACTTAGGAGATTTCCCCGCGGATTGGCCTCGCATTGGAGAAGCTGTAATCATTCCCGTGCTTCAATTCTATCAACCACAAGAAGAACCTCTACCTTCAGTTGCACCGGTTGTAGCAGTAGAGTCAGTTCCAGAGAACCTGCCCAGCAGAACCCCAAGAAGCCGAATCCCAAGAAATTGAATCGCAGGAAGAAGAATCCCCTGGCGAAACAGAACCGCATCGCCCAGTCGCTAGTATGCTTGCCAGATCCCTAGAGAGGTGGAGGCAGATCTACAGTTTGCCGGCACGCAGGACAGACAGGGTAACTGACACTCACCTACCACTACACCACGTAGGTCAGTACGCACAACAAGGGGGCAATTACCTGTTAGGTACAGAGAGTAGGGCCTAACACCTTGTACATAATTATCAAGACCACTGTTATATGAATGTATATATTGTTGTTATAACATGCCTTTGTATACCGTTATTTATTAACCTATTTTTCCTTATAATATTGAAACAAGTGGAATGGACATTCTTTTTGCTTGTTTTCTTTACCTCCTTTGAGCATCCTTTTTCCAAAAGAGACTGGGACTTTTAATGGTTGCTCAATTCCTCATTGTGCTAATGTACATAGTTGTTTATTTACCGTTATGCAACAGTTCAAGAGTGCCTCACCTCCTGTAAAGGAAGAGTTATTATACAATGTTTATTGTTATCTGTTTTTGTATTTCAGCCCCGGAGTGCTGAGTTCTACTAGGGGGAATGTGGAGCCCAGCTGCGACTGGATCCATATCTTGCAGAAGGGTGCACTGAAAGAATATCCCACTAGAGGTCATTATTCACATGCACACACGTTCATTTATTCCCCAAAGACCACCAGAGGGAGCTGTGTAAGACATATAAAAGAAGTTGTAAGTTTCAGTTTCAGTTAGTTCAGAGCTCAGTTCTGCTCAGTCAGTTCTGTTAGTTCTGTGAGTTTAGTTCAGTCAGCCAGTCAGTCTGCAGAAGGTGACGTGCAGAGCTGAGGTTAGTGAGGCTGCAGAGCTAATCAGTTCCAAGCAAGTGGGGTCTAGTAAAGAGTGATACAGAGAGATCACTCCAGCCTAGTCAGAGCTGAATCTAGGAGTGTAGCTCAGTAGAAAGCGTGCCGACGCTTAGAGAGCGGTGAAGAGGCAGCCCACCAACTGCCAGTGTGTGTGATCGTGTGAGGATCCAGGTAGGCCGAAGGCGAGTGGAAAGTTTATGAGACAGTGGAGCCTTAATAGCTCATCTCAGCAAGTATTGACCGGACACCGGGGTCCGAGCCTATAGGGATCTCCACGACCCATTAGGAGAACACTGGAGTTCCTGGAGGACTACAAGTCCAGGAGTACCACAGAGCTGATACGTAGCAGGATCAGAAGGACGGAGTCTAGCAGTGCACTGCAAATAGAGACTGTGTACTTCAAGAAGAGGTCCAATCACAAGGTCAGCCAGGTGCAGACGAAGACCAAGTTAGACCTAGCTACAAGCAGGTCAGGACTTCATTACAAAAAGGCAAAGTACAGGAGGCCACACACCTACCAAGTGGAGTAATCTGGATGTGCATCCTTCACCTACAGCGCTCCGGGAAGTGCCTGCAACATCTTCAGTAAAGGTACTAAAGTGACTTATGTGTGTGTCTCCCTTATTGCCCCTGACTGCCAGGTCCCCGTCTGTCCTGCATTCCTACACATCTATCTGCCCTGGAGGATCAGCCTTACTTGTGGAGGCTTAACATCTAGCTGCACAATATTAACCCTCCAGTGGATCTGCATAGCAGCGCTGGTCATCCTGACAAGGTACCACAAGTGGCGTCACGAATCCCCATATCATTATTCAAATCACCTGTAAATATCCCACATTACAGTGAGCGCCCAGGGCACGGACCGAGCTGAGCTACCCGTGAAATTCTCCATAGACATCAACGGGCTCGGTGCCGAGTACCCCAAACCCTCTGGCTGTGCGACTCACTCACTGTGTACAGTTTTGGTCTCCGGTGTATAAGAAAGACATAGCTGAACTGGAGCGGGTGCAGAGAAGAGCGACCAAGGTTATTAGAGAACTGGGGGGTCTGCAATACCAGGATAGGTTATTACCCTTGGGGTTATTTAGTTTGGAGAAAACGAAGGCTTAGGGGTGATCTTATTACAATGTATAAAATATATGAGGGGACAGTACAAAGACCTTTCTAATGATCATTTTATTCTTAGACCTGTGATGGGGACAAGGGGGCATCCTCTACGTCTGGAGGAAAGAAGGTTTAGCCATAATCACAGATGCAGATTCTTTACTGTAAGAGCAGTGAGACTATGGAACTCTCTGCCGTATAATGTAGTGAGTGATTCCCTACTAAAATTTAAGAAGGGACTGGATGCCTTTCTTGAAAAGCATAATATTACAGGCTATATTCACTAGTTTCCTAGATATTGCGTTGATCCAGGAGCTAGTCTGATTGCCGTACGTGGAGTCGGGAAGGAATTTTTTTCCCAATGTGAAGCTTACTGTTTGGCACTTGTTTTTTTTTTGCCTTCCTCTGGATCAACATGTTAGGGCAGGTTAGGATAGGATATGGGTTGAACTAGATGGACTTAAAGTCTTCCTTCAACCTTAATAACTATGTTACTATGTTATTATGTTACTATGTTACCTCTCCTCCCTGGCCGCTGCTCTGCTCCGGACTTCTCAATGTTGGCGTCTTCTGACTCTCTGCACTGTGACTGTTCAGGCAGAGGGCGCACAAACGTGATATCACTGCACCCTTGACATGAAGTGTCGCAGTCAGAAGACACCACAGCGGAGGAGCGGGAAGAGGTAAGTATTGCAGGTAGGGCTGAACGAAACAGGTCGTTCAATTTCAAAGTCGCCGATTTTATGCAAAGTCGGGTTTCATGAAACGAAACCCACCGTGGAGTGAGTTCGGTCACGTGTTCTGAGACCATTTTGCCTGAGTCGGTTTTCCCCCTACTACTTTAAAAGGGGCCTTTTCTCGGCCAATGAGCAAGGATGCAGGCTGTGGGCAACGCGATAACATGAGCAGCAGCCAGCACCATCTTAGAGAAGGACATTGCAGCGATTGGCTTGCTTTGTGTGGGGTCACAGTGCATATAAAATCCTCAGCGCCGACCTCCATTTTACTTCTGCCAATATCATTGTAGGGACAGCTTGCTGCGGCTGCTTGTCAGCAGGGAGAGCGTTAGGCAGGGCCTAAAAAAAAAAATTAGCTTGTGCTGATAGTGATTAGCTGTACAGTGACTGTGCAGTGAGAGGGGATGTTTAGGTGTGTGCAGCAACGCTGGTTCTTAGGCTGCCTGCCAGTGACAGAGTTGAAATTGCCTGTGTTTGGAGCAGCAGAGCTCATTAATAGGCTGCCTGCCAGTGAAAGGGGAAAATTATTTGGTTGAGCAGCAGAGCTGATTACCAGGCTGCCTGCCAGTAATAAGGTGGAAATTTTTTTCAGTTACCGAGTGCTCTTTTTTTCCCACACCGTATAGAGCTGTACGCTCCTCACAGTACCGTGTACCGGCTGGTATCACGGACAAATACAGGCTGACTATCTGTGTGTGACTCCGGAAATATCTACGGAGATTTACAATTCCCCCAACACTGTATACAGCTGTACGCTACAGAGACCGCACACTGTTCCAGATTTTGATATTCTGGTGTTAGCCAGACTGTGCCTGTGACCGTGTGTCTTACTATAAAAATAAATACGGAGATTTTAAATGACCCCAACACTGTATACAGCTGTCCGCTACAGAGACAGTACACTTTTCCTGATTGGATATTCTGGTGTTAGCCAGACTGGGCCTGTGACCGTGTGTCTTACTGCTGAAATATATACGGACATTTACAATTCCCCCAATACTGTATACAGCTGTACGCTACAGATAGAGTACACTTTTCCTGATTTTCATATTCTGGTGTTAGCCAGACTGGGCCTCTGACTATGTGTGTTGCTCCTGAAATATATACGGAGATTAAAATTTTTCACCTTCACCGTATACAGCTGTACGCTTCTGATACTGTACCATATATCTGCTGTTATTTTGGGTACATTTACACAAACATGAGGAAGTATGGTGGAAGAGGTCTCGGACGTGGTCGTGGGGGCCACCTTGCTACTGATGGTGGTGGTGGTGCATCTGCTGGTAGTGCCAAAAGCACAATAGCACCTAAGGCAGGAGGTGTTGAGCCTGCATCATCGTCTGGCTCCAGAAGGCCTGGAAGGCTACCTTTTCTGGGAGTAGGTAAACCGCTTTTAAAGCGGGAGCAACAGGAACAGGTTTTGTCTTACATTGCTGTTGTAGCCCTGGTGGTAGGCACACGCAGTACCCTGGAGAGTGTATGGCGAGACGGCGGCTTAATGCTCAATAATCATTCACTCGACACACACTAGACACACCCCTAGGGTAGTGGAGTATACTCTAGAGGGAGTGGTCAAGGTAGTAGGTGTTAGAGTGATTTGTCTAGTTCCTGTCTTTGGACAGTGAGGACGTGTGGAGTAGAGTCTAGACATCTGAGAGGAGAGACGTTGGAGGGAGTAAAGAGTCTAGCCTGCTTCATCCCAGTTCATATAGTGGAGTCTGGTATAGGTGTTTGGAATACACCTTAGTCTGGTCAGAGCTGTATCACCCTCTCAGCACCCACTGAAGAAAGGAGAAGTAATAGCACGAAAGCCTTCAGCATCCCTGTCTAGAGGACGGTATCAGGTTCAGAGACGTGCTCCTGCCTGTGATAACTGAGCATCTGTGGCTAACTTCATTGGAAGGAAAAGGAAAGAAGTGACTGCTCGACCCTTGGCTAGTTTTGAGTGCTTATGTTACCAGCGTGGATAAGGCGAAAGGCAAGTGGATTATAGGATTAGTGCTACAGGATTGCAGAAGTCCAGCACATTACTACCGGTCACTGGGGACCGAAGAGTCACTGTTGTTTCAGGCACGGTGACAGGAAAACCAGGAATCTACCGGACCCTAGGTCGCGGCAGACAAGCCCCTTATAGTCAGTACGTAGCTGGAGTCAGGGGGAGTGAAGACTTTGAAGTTCTGTAGGACAAAATAAGGATTCAGCTCCTTCATAGGAAGGCCCCTAACACTAAGCTGACTGGGCAGGTACAGCTAAAGATTAGCTGGAGAATTGAGGGAAATCGCTTCATGCTAGTTGTACTCGTTCATATTGGAGATAAAGGAGGCCCCTAACTTGTCCAGCTGCCGTCTCAAGATACACTCTCCTTGGATCAGCCTCCCTGGGACCTGCCTTATCATCTTGCAAGTAAAGGTATGGAAAGACGCTGACCGTGTGAGACTGTGTTCTTTAACCGCACTCGACTTCACTACTCACATAGACTTTGAGGGACCAGTCCCACCTGTAGGGGACCCGACATCTAGCTGCCTCACCATCCCCTCAGAGATCTACAGCAGCGCTGGTACAAATTACCAGAATACTACAGGTGGCGTCACGAACTGTACATAAATCAATCCCCTGCAAATATATCCCCAACAACGCCAGACCGCCCGGGCCACAGACCGAGCCACAGCTACCTGTGACAAAATCCCCATAGACTTCTACGGGCTCGGCTCTGAGTACCCCATTGCCCTGGTAATCCACAATTGTGGTGGCGGGTCGACCACAAACTTTGGCGTCATGAACAGGATACGAAACTCGCGAAATTGCGAGCCCTGCGTGCCTAAGAACTTGTTTTTTGTGAAAAGGACTGTTTGCACTTTTGGCGCCAAAAATCGCCATTTTTGTCGCCATATTCGCGCCCTCAGGCGCTGGAGAAGAAGGTGGGCGTGCCTTCGTGGGCGTCTACCCCCCTGTGGCGCGAAGAAAATGCCTGCCCTCTCAAAGTGCTACTATAACATGCGGTCCTGCCCTACAGCAAAGGAGGTCCGCCTCCTCTTCACCTTCCCTGCGAGGAGGAGGAGACGCAAACCCCACCTCCACGGAAGAGACCGGATGTCTCCGCAGAAAGAGAGAATCTTCTGGAACATGATGGAGGCAGGACGTGTGCAGCCGAGTGGGGCAGCGGAGGAAGGCAGGCCCCGTGCCCCCGCCAAGCTGCCATCGGCATCGGAGACTTATGCAATCCTGCACCTGCAACAGGCGTTGTTAGAGGTTCGAGAGGAGAACTCACGCCCAAAGAAGATGTTCCAACCTGGACTGGAGGAGATAGAGAGACGCCGATGTAACCTGCTGAAGTGGCAAATGACGAACACGGCGTCCTCTCCCCTCAACGAACCCCCCCGATTCCAAAAACCGAAGAGTCTGCTGCCCAAGGCGAAGGAGCAACCGGAGGCTGCCCCCGAAAGTACCGTTCCCGATCCCACTGGTGAAGCGGTGGAAGCGGAGGAGGTTGAGGAGGTACAGCCAATCCCGGAACGCCCGCCCGGCCAAGAGGCCGCAGCAGATTATCGGTCCCCGGCAGGGAACACCGGAGGGGTCCTGTCCGTCACTACCAGATGTGGACTGGGACGAAATGGCGCGCCTGGAGTGACGTCGCCTACACCGCCCAGTGGAGCAGAATGGCAGAGTCGTGAGGAGACGAAGAGGCGCCAGCAGGAGGAAGAGCGGGAGGCTCAGAGGAACCGCCAGCGACAGTATGCCGAGCTGATTGCCGACAAGGAGACTGTCCGTCGCGACAAAGGTACCTTACGGGAACCGCGGCGGCGGGGGTGTGTGGCTGAGTTCCAGCTCCGGAAGGGCTGGGGCTTTATCCGTGAACCGGGCCTCTACCCAGCGGTCTTCGTCAGCAGGCGTGACGTGGAATCTCACCTGCCGCAAGGTCATCCCGGGAGGGACTTAGCAAACGGCGATTATAGTCACCTATACGCGGCATTGGGGAATGAAGGGGTGGTATGCCCTGAACGTCGCCATCGTCTGCGACCCCGTCCCAGACGCAGGTACCGTCACCATTACCACCGCGTCCCGGTCCCAGTTCAAGCAGCATCCGGCCGTGCCCCAGCATCGCCCCCTGCAAAGTCATCGCAACTAGCGACCCAAAGTTCATCGCGAGTTAAAGCCACCTCCACATCGCCACATGCGACCCAGTCTAGATCGCAAACCCTGACGCGGTCTATATCGTTGACTGTGATGGAGAACGCAATCGGTGTCACGCGGAGAAAGTATACCCGTTGCGCCCCTAGAGGTTCGCACCAGAACTGTCGCAACCCAGACCCTGATCGCAGCACATGATTTGCTGTCCTGGGATCAAGGGCTCATTGCATCGTTCCAGCCCCCGGGGTGGAAAATGTATGGGAAAATGTATTTGTAGAAAATGAATAAATAGTAAAGAGTTGGTGAGATCCTTATCGGATCTACCACAAATAGAAAGCAGAAAGTTTAAAATGTTTTTGAAAAAGTTTTGCACAGGTTATATATAGTGAATATATATTTTTAATTATAGAATGCCCAGCTGGGTATTGGTAGTTGATAATTGATAAATGATAGATGAAAAAACAGTTGCACTTTGATAATGTGATTTAATGTGATATGTCTTCCTTTGCAAATGGACTTTTGAGGTTAAGGACTATGCTACCCAGAACTTTCTTGTACATAGTTGCGTTTCGGTGCCCTATCTTGGTTTTACAAAAAACCATCCATAACTACCTGAAAAACAAAAACCCGTATGGTGTGGCACTGAGTGAGGTCTGCAATCGGACGTCCTGCAGCCCACCCAGGACCCACGTTGAAGGTTTGGTGCGGGTCCTTCACAAGTATATTGTATATTTATTTACTGAATGCTATTTGATACTATTTGTATTTTTGTATAAAGTTTGTAACGTTCAAGGTGTTCTCACCTCCCGGATGGGAAGATGTTATTGTTAAATGTTTATTGCATAAACAAAATGTCTTTTGTATTTCACAGCCCGGGAGTGCTGTCGTTTACCATGGGGGAATGTGTAGCCCTGGTGGTAGGCACACGCAGTACCCTGGAGAGTGTATGGCGAGACGGCGGCTTAATGCTCAATAATCATTCACTCGACACACACTAGACACACCCCTAGGGTAGTGGAGTATACTCTAGAGGGAAGTGGTCAAGGTAGTAGGTGTTAGAGTGATTTGTCTAGTTCCTGTCTTTGGACAGTGAGGACGTGTGGAGTAGAGTCTAGACATCTGAGAGGAGAGACGTTGGAGGAGTAAAGAGTCTAGCCTGCTTCATCCCAGTTCATATAGTGGAGTCTGGTATAGGTGTTTGGAATACACCTTAGTCCTGGTCAGAGCTGTATCACCCTCTCAGCACCCACTGAAGAAAGGAGAAGTAATAGCACGGAAAGCCTTCAGCATCCCTGTCTAGAGGACGGTATCAGGTTCAGAGACGTGCTCCTGCCTGTGATAACTGAGCATCTGTGGCTAACTTCATTGGAAGGAAAGGAAAGAAGTGACTGCTCGACCCTTGGCTAGTTTGAGTGCTTATGTTACCAGCGTGGGTAAGGCGAAAGGCAAGTGGATTATAGGATTAGTGCTACAGGATTGCAGAAGTCCAGCACATTACTACCGGTCACTGGGGACCGAAGAGTCACTGTTGTTTCAGGCACGGGTGACAGGAAAACCAGGAATCTACCGGACCCTAGGTCGCGGCAGACAAGCCCCCTTTTAGTCAGTACGTAGCTGGGGTCAGGGGGAGTGAAGACTTTGAAGTTCTGCAGGACAAATAAGGATTCAGCTCCTTCATAGGAAGGCCCCTAACACTAAGCTGACTGGCAGGTACAGCTAAAGATTAGCTGGAGAATTGAGGAACTACGCTTCATGCTAGTTGTACTCGTCATATTGGAGATAAAGGAGGCCCTACTTGTCCAGCTGCCGTCTCAAGATACACTCTCCTTGGATCAGCCTCCCTGGGACCTGCCTTATCATCTTGCAAGTAAAGGTATGGAAAGACGCTGACCGTGAGAGACTGTGTTCTTTAACCGCACTCGACTTCACTACTCACATAGACTTTGAGGGACCAGTCCCACCTGTAGGGAACCCGACATCTAGCTGCCTCACCATCCCCTCAGAGATCTACAGCAGCGCTGGTAAAATTACCAGAATACTACAGGTGGCGTCACGAACTGTACATAAATCAATCCCTGTAAATATATCCCCAACATACGCCAGACCGCCCGGGCCACAGACCGAGCCACAGCTACCTGTGGACAAAATCCCCATAGACTTCACGGGCTCGGCTCTGAGTACCCATTGCCCCGGTAATCCACATTGTGGTGGCGGGTCGACACATTGCCATAACAGCCTCCAGCTCTATCCCTCCTCTTCTGAAGTTTCAAAAGCTCCAAGCACTGAGTCGTCAGTGCAGGCTTCTGGTCAGGAACAACCCCTTTCCTTGGTCCTTCACCCCACCAAAAGTGAAGGATGCGGCAGTCCACACTTCAGATTCCCCATGGAACCTTTTCACATACTATCCCTTTTGGTTACAGTCAAACCCCTGTTTCCCCCCAGTCCAAGATGATCTGCAGGGGAGTGCACTGATGCACAGCCATGCTAGATTTTTGTACGGGTACATTAAACCCACGACTACTTGCCCTCGCAGCTACTGAGCCAAAATCTGACCCTGAAAAAACTCAGGTCCCTTCCCCAAAATATGATACCCCTTACAGGGACACAGAAAAGGTGCAGATGAAATTAAAAGAGGGGGTGATGGATAAAAGTTTTGACCCATTTGCATCCTTGGGGGAGAGGTCCCGCGGGCAAACTCAGAAAAGGTGGAGGATCTTCGCAGGCCGTGTCGCAGCTGAATCGGCACCCCGTGCAGTCCAAAAATGGTTAAAAAAAGAAAGATTCGGGACTTTAAAATTTTAGTATTTCAAAAAAAAATATACATCATTGAAAAATATACATATTCGTTATAATGAAAGGTTAAACTGAGGGCGCTGGTAGAGACATCGTTCCCTGGTTGTCAGGTTTTAAGTCCCCCTTTTCAAACTGTCATTTGTGACATTTGGAGATGTAAATAGTTCCAAAGGTCTAGGCCCGGCTTTGGTTTTTTTAAAAAAAGGATCAATAAAAACAATGCATTTTCCCTAAGTTTAGTATTCTTCAGTGGTGTTTCTAAAAGTAGAAGAACGAACTTAGCAGAAATCACCATTTGTGGTTTTAAAAACGGAGAAAAAGAAACCAAAGTAAGTCTAGGGGTCGAAAAAGAATAAAACCCACCGACCTGTTCAGGCGATCTCTCAACCTTGAGAACTCCAAAACGGGCCACATCTGCCTCAAGACCATATTAAAAACCATTGAATATTTGTTTTTATTTCCTTTCTTTTGTGGCATGAAATTTCTTTTCTTCATTTTTGTAATCACTTTTTCTGAATGAACTTTTTAAAAAAGTTTTGTTTTATCCATACAAGTCAATATTCATTTTTATCCCACCGTGCTCTTAAAGAAGTGAGAAGGGTTATTTTTTTTTTAACAAGGACAGCTTGGCCAGATGGTCAAATTTGCACAGCGTGCAAGCCCGAAAATTTATCCCCTATGGAAGAGTGCAGTGTGGCACTTTTTTTTAAAACCCAAAATCCCATTTTTGAGGCAAGTTATCGTAAGAAGTGGGAAGGACCTTTAGCCAAAGGGGGAAAAACTCCGCAATTGAACACCGTTGCTGCTTGACCTTTTTAAAAACCCTGCACTTTAAGGTGGCGGACACAAAAAACCCCATGGCTTTTAACGCCTACATTTCCAAAAGACTCATTTGAGATGATGCCCTTTCCCTTTGGTTG
>JARQOD010000001.1:334425486-334460455 GCA_033576555.1 Oophaga sylvatica | reverse complement strand
AAACAGTAGTTTACCCCACAAATGGGGTATCAGCATACTCAGCACAAATTACACAACTCTTGGGGTCCAATTTCTTCTGTTACCCTTGGGAAAATAAAAAATTGGGGGTGAAAATATCCTTTTTGTGGAAATAAATATGATTTTTATTATTATGGTTCTACATTATAAACTTCTGTGATGCACTTGGGGGTTCAAAGTTCTCACCACACATCTAGACAAGTTCCTTCGGGGTCTAGTTTCCAAAATGGGGTCACATGTGAGGGGTTTCCACTGTTTAGGCACATCAGGGGCTTTCCAAACGTGACATGACACCTGCAGACCATTCCAACAAAGTCTGCAATGCAAAACATCACTACTTCCCTTCCGAGCCCCGCTGGTGCCCATACAGTAGTTTTTCTCCCACATATAGGGTACCAGCATACTCAGGACAAATTGGACAACAACTTTTGGGGTCCAATTTCTCCCGTTACCCTTGGGAAAATAAAAAAATTGTGACTAAATGTCATTTTTGTGGAAAAAAATAGGATTTTTTATTTTCATGCCTGGGCATTATAAACTTGTGTGAAGCACTTGGGGGTTCAAAGTGCTCACCACAGATCTAGATAAGTTCCTTAGGGGGTCTAGTTTCAAAAATGGGGTAACTTTTGTGGAGTTTACACTGCTTAGGCACATCAGGAGCTCTGCAAACTGAACATGACACCCATCAAAGTCTGCATTCCAAAATGTCATTACTTCCTTTCCGAGCCCTGCTGAGCGCCCAAACAGTATTCCCCCCCCCACATATGGGGTATCAGCGTACTCAGGACAAATTGGACAACAACTTTTGGGTCCAATTTCCTTGGGAAAAATCAAAAATTGGAAAATTGGGGACTAAAAAATCATTTTTGTGGAAATGTTTTTTTTCTTTTTTTCACACACAGGCATTATAAACTTTATTGAAACACTTTGGGGTTGAACGTGCTCACAACAGATCTAGATAAGTCGGGGTGAAAAGATCATTTATGTGGAAAAAATATGATTTTTTAATTTTACGGCTCTACGTTATAAACTTGTGTGAAGCACTTGGGGTTTCAAAGTGCTCACCACAGATCTAGATAAGTTCCTTGTGGGGTCTATTTTCCAAAATGGGGTCACTTGTGGGGGGTTTCCACTGTTTAGGCGCATCAGGGGCTATCCTATTGCGACATGGCATCCAATCTCGATTCCAGTCAATTTTGGTTTGAAAAAGTCAAATGGTGCTCCTTCCCTTCCGAGCTCTGCCATGCGCCCAAACAGTATTTTTTCCCCACGTATGGGGTATCAGCGCACTCAGGACAAATTGGACAACTTTTTGGGTCCAATTTCCTTGGGAAAAAATCAACAATTGGGGATTAAAAAATCATTTTTGTGGAAATTTTTTTTTCCCACCCAGGCTTTATAAACTTTTGTGAAACATTTGGGGGTTCAAAGTGCTCACAACAGATCTAGATAAGTTCCTTAGGGGTCTAGTTTCCAAAATGGTGTCACTTGTGGGGTTTCCACTGTTTAGTCACATCAGGGGGTCTCCAAACGCGACATGGCGTCCAATCTCAATTCCAGCCAATTTTGGTTTGAAAAAGTCAAATGGTGATCCTTTCATTCCGAGCCCTGCCGTTCGCCCAGACAGTGGTTTTCCCCCACATATGGGGTGTCGGCGTACTCAGGAGAAATTGCATAACAAATTTTTCTGTCCATTTTCTCCTTTTACTCTTTTTAAAATAAAAAAGTTGTTTGTAAAAGATCATTTTGTGACTAAAAAGTTAAATGTTAATTTTTTCCTTCCAAGTTGCTTCAGCTCCTGTGAAGCACCTGAAGGGTTAATAAACTTCTTGAATGTGGTTTTGAGTACCTTGATGGGTGCAGTTTTTAGAATGGTGTCACTTTTGGGTATTTTCTGCCATATAGACCCCTCAAAGTGACTTCAAATGTGAGGTGGTCCCTAAAAAAAATGGTTTTGTACAATTTGTTGTAAAAATGAGAAATCGCTGGTCAACTTTTAACCCTTATAACTTCGTAACAAAAAAACATTTTGTTTCCAATATTGTGCTGATGTAAAGTAGACATGTGGGAAATGTTATTTAGTAACTATTTTGTGTGACATATTTCTCAGTTTTAAGGGAATAAATATTCAAATTTTGAAAATAGCAAAATTTTCCAAATTTTCGCC
This sequence comes from Oophaga sylvatica, assembly GCA_033576555.1. NCBI lineage: Eukaryota > Metazoa > Chordata > Amphibia > Anura > Dendrobatidae > Oophaga > Oophaga sylvatica. The sequence continues at coordinate 334,458,270 of JARQOD010000001.1, read as the reverse complement.
ATATTTCCTGATATAATATTATATGTATATAATTGGGTTTCTTCAAATATTTTGTTACAGCAGCCTGATGAAGAGACCTAAGCAGTCTCGAAAGCTTGTGTGTGGCCCAGCTATGTAAGGCACACATAAAATCCAGGAGAATGCACAGGAAGGTAACCACAAAAGCTTGTTATCATTCACGTCACTCACACTTTCAGACACACCCACCAGGGTATAGGAGGTAGTGACACGTAGCAGAGCAGATTCAAGCTTCCTGTCTCAGGACAGTGCAGACCAGTCAGTTTCCCGTCTTAGGACAGTGCAGTTCAGTGCCAGTTCAGTCTGGACTAGGAGAGAGGACTGAATCCTCGCAGAGTTAGCGTAGCTCACCTGACAAGGAAGTGGAGGCTAGTACGGGTGAAGTGAATCATCCTAGCCTAGTCAGAGCTACCCTTAATCAGTACCTCAACAGAAGCTGAAACAAGGAGGATACTGAGAGCTGCTCAGCGAGCTCTGGAGAAAGCTGACATTTCCATCGAAAGCTACAAGTGCTTATGCAAAGAGCAAAAGCAGGGCGAAGGGCGCAGTGGAGAAGACATAGAGAAGTGCTTTAGGTATTGGATTGCCTGCACTAAATAACCGGACACCGGGGTCCGAAGCGTTGCTAGAGTTTCAAGCATAGTAACAAGATACTCGGAGGCTATCTGGACTACAGGTCGCAGAGAGCAGCCCAAAGCGCTGATACGTAACCGGAGACAGGGTAAACAGGAGTCTAGCCTGATCAGCAAATATAGACTTAGTTCTCCCAACATCTGCTAGTCAGAGCCATAGAAGTCTCCACCACAAAGTCGGCCGGGCTTGTCAGCTATTGAGAAAGCTGGAGATTGTAGAGTTAACTTCGCTTCATGCAAGTTTGGACTCCGATATATACGAAGTAAAGGAGGCCTCTAACCTGCTCAGCGGTTACCCGAATGTGCATTCTCCACCCCGACCAGCTCCCCGGGACCTGCTTGAACCATCTACCAGTAAAAGGTATGAAAAGAAGCTGCATTGTGTGTGACTGAATTCTTATCTACACCCTGCATCATCACCATAGACTTCCAGGGACCAGTCTCACCTGTGGGAGACTTACCACCCAGCTGCCCCATAACATCACCTGTGAAGGTCCTTATAGCAGCGCTGGTCCAATTGACCAGATACCACAGGTGGCGTCACAAACTACCTATCCTAATAATCCCTGTAAATATCCCCTATCGCACGACCGCCAGGGCCACGGACCGAGCCACCGCTACCAGTGACAACTCCCATAGATTTCCATGGGCTCGGCTCCGAGTACCCCATAGCCCTGGTATCCACAATTGTGGTGCGTGTCGGAACAACTTGGCGTCACGAACAGGATACGAAAGCTTGCAATTGTGAGTCCTGTGTGTCTATTGAACTGTTTGCTGCATTTGGCGCCAAAATACCGCCATCTTCCTGCAAAATTCGCGCCCTCAGGCGCTGGTGAAGAAGGGGGCGTACCTGAAAGTGCGCGCTGGTTCCCTGGCCCCGCCCCCAACTCTGACGCGGCGGCAGGTCCTGTGAAACAGGAAGTGAACGCTCTGACATCAGAGCGCCAGCGACAAAGGTCCTGTCTCCACCGCTGTGCCTGCGACGCTGCAGCCTGTGAAAGAGGTAGGCTCAGATTAACCAAGGGGCATCAAATGTCGCATCAACCGGCAGACGGAGCGGCCCCCGCTGGAGGCCCCAATAGCCCACCGCTTGGCGTCGTACCGCAGGATGGGGGTGCAGGCCCCTCACCTGGTCCGTGGTCCCGCTCATGCCCCTAACGCTCCCATACATGCCTGGAGCGAAGTGGCTCCCCCAGTACAGCGGCGAGCCAGACACCCTGCCAGGATTTAAACGGAAGATATATAGTATTTTGGATATGTACTCAATGACTGAAAAGCAAAAAGCTGCTGTGGTAATAGGACAGTTAGCTGGTGCGGCTGAGAGAGAAGTAGAGACTTGGCCCACTGCAGACCAGGAGTCGGTACCTGCGATTCTCTTAAAGCTACAGGCCATCTTTGAGGACCGCACAGAAACGGATCTCCGGATGGCATTTTATCAGTGCTTCCAGAGACCGGGTGACAGTATTAGGGACTACGCCTGCCGACTACAGGGGGCCCTGCGAGCTCTTAAACAGGCTAACCCTACAAGTCCCATTGATGAGAGCCAAATGTTGAAAGAGCAATTCGTGCGGGGACTGAGGTCTCCAGAGGAAGGCAGGACTGTAAACTGGTGGTCCTTAGATCATCCAGATGCCACTTTTGATGCCCTAAAAGACATGGCAATAAAAGGGCTGCGAACCTTGGAAAAGCCTGAGGTGGCAAATCAGTATCACCCGGGTGAAGCCACTCTAAAGCCGGCAGTACCCACCTTTTCCCCGCAGGTGGCAGAAGCTACAATGCAGGTGGCGCCCCCTAGTGAGTTGGAATGTCTGCGCTCAGAAGTGCGCCAGCTGACTAAGAACTTAGCCACTGTAATGGATGCCCTGCAACTGCGGAAAGAGGAAGGAGGAAAGATCCTACTAGCCGACTGTCCGGAGGATGTTCCTTGGATGAACCGGAGGAAATGGAGGACGTCGCCTCATCGGAGGAGGACCACGCCACCCCAGGAGCGACTCCTGAGCAACATCATCCTCGCCGGGAGATCATCTGCTACCGCTGCAACCAAAAAGGTCATATGGCTCAGCAATGTCCTTTAAACGAGCCGATCCTGGGTCAGAGGGCCAATACCCAGGAGTAGACTCATCAGGCCCCTTGGACTGGAACCGCAGGTTCGTGGGTGGACGGCCCTACCTGTCCATGATACTGGACGGGATTGCAATTCCTGCACTGCTGGACACTGGATCTCAGGTGACCATCATACCTGATGTCCTTTACAATAAATTTTGGTCCATGGACAGCCTCCAGCCCCCGAGCCCTGACTTGACAGTGTACGCTACCAATGGTCTCCCTGTTGAAGTAATTGGAGCCAAAAACGTAAACGTAAAAGTGGGCAGGGTGGAGCTGAAGGATCAGGGACTCCTAGTAGTCAGGACTGTAAATGAGGAAAATGGCCTAAATGTGATATTAGGTACTAACATTATCAGTAACTGTCTGGGAGAAGTTGTGTTTTTGCTCCAACAGCTCGCTGAAGTTGCCAAGCCAAAGCAGAAGGGAGTGATCCAGAGGGAGATCCGGGCCCTGATGTGCCAGCAGCAAGCGAAGCTTACAGATGGCGAAATCGGTAATGTACGGGTCACAGACTCGAACCCCATTGTAATACCCCAATGAGTGAAATGTTAATATGGTGTAGAGCAGCCATAGGTCTGAGGGGACAGAACTACCAAGCAGTAGTAGAACCCCATCGCTCAGAACATAGACCTACACTCATGATTGCTAGAGGGGTAGTGGAAGTAATAAATGGGAGAGTACCTGTACGACTTCTCAACTGGGGGGACGATGAAGTAAATTTGCCACGTTATGCTACAGTTGCAAATTACATGCCGTAGATAACAATTCTATCCTCACGACTGAGTCCTTAGCCTCCTGCCGACCAGCGGAGGATAATGATCCGGCAACCCCGGTAGCGGACTGGTGTCAGCAGCTTCATATAGGAACAGACACCACTTCCGTCCACCAGAAACAGGGGGTACTACGGGTGGTACAAGAGTACGCACAAGTATTTAGCAAGCACCCACTTGACTTTGGGACAATTAAGGGAGTACAGCATCATATCCCTACAGGCAGTCATCCTCCCATCAAAGAGCGGTACAGGCCTCTACCTCCAGCCCACTATCAGAAAGCTAAGGAAATGCTGCATGACATGAAGCAAGCCGGGGTGATAAGGGATAGTTGTAGCCCCTGGGCAGCACCTCTAGTTCTAGTGAAGAAAAAGGATGGTAGCATGCGAATGTGTGTAGATTATAGGCAAGTAAATCGTATAACACATAAAGATGCATACCCATTACCACGCATAGAGGAATCCTTAGCTGCTCTGAAAACGGCTAACTACTTTTCTACCCTCGACCTTACTAGTGGGTACTGGCAAGTAGCTGTGGCTGAGGAGGACCGGGAGAAAACTGCTTTCACCACCCCAATGGGACTCTGCGAGTTTGACAGAATGCTGTTTGGCCTCAGCAGTGCCCCAGGAACATTCCAGAGGGTGATGGAGAGCTGTCTGGGACATCTCAACTTCGAAACTGTGCTGCTGTACTTGGACGACGTAATTGTGTACTCTAAGACATATGAAGATCATCTGAAGCACCTGGCGGAGGTATTCGAGTCATTGTCCAAGTTTGGGATGAAACTAAAGCCATCTAAATGCCACCTGCTCAAACGGAAGGTACAGTACTTGGGACACATTGTCAGTTCCGAAGGAGTAGCGCCGGACCCTGAGAAGGTCACAGCTATTCAGAAATGGCCAGAGCCGAAGAACCTAAAGGAGGTGCATCAGTTCCTGGGACTAACAGGTTACTACAGGAGGTTTGTAAAAGATTACACTAAGAAAGCGGCGCCTTTGCAGGACCTCCTGGTAGGACAACCTCTTAAGAGCAGAAACCTTCCATTCAATTGGGGAAAAGAACAAGCTGAGGCATTCAAAGAGATGAAAGAGATCCTTACCGGTGATGAAATCTTAGCCTACCCAGATTACAGCCAACCGTTCCTGCTATACACAGATGCCAGTAACGAAGGATTAGGAGCGGTCCTCAGTCAGAAGCAGAACGGCCAAGAAAAAGTCATCGCATATGCCAGCAGAAAACTCAGGCCAACTGAGAGGAATCCGGAAAACTATAGCAGCTTCAAACTGGAGTTCCTGGCGCTGGTCTGGGCCATTACCGAAAGATTTAAACATTACCTTGCCTCCAACAAGTTCACTGCGTTTACAGACAATAACCCCTTGACGCATCTGGAAATAGCCAAGCTGGGAGCCATGGAGCAACGTTGGATGGCTCGGTTGTCAAATTATCAGTTTACCATCAAGTACAGAGCGGGCCGTAAAAATGCCAACGCGGACGCCTTGTCCAGAATGCCGCATGAATCCGACACGGAGGAAGAATCAGATGATCTGGAAGAAATCGAGCTACCTGCGTTCCACCGAAATGGGATGGTCCAAGAGCAACGAGTCTACAGAAAGCGGTGTGGTGAGATGTTGAACCCTTTACCCCATCACAGCTGGAAGGAGACTCAAGACAGCGATCCAGTGGTCAGCCGTATCAAGGAGTTGATAAGACAAGAAGGTTCCTCCTTGGAGAAAGACGCGCCCATACCAGCAAAGCTCCTGTGGAATGAAAGAAGCCGGTTGTTCATATACCGAGAGAAGTTGTGCAGGAGATACGTCGACCCAAGGACCCATGAGATGGTTTGGCAGATAGTGGTGCCCAGAGCAGACATCCAAATGGTGTTGGAAGCCTACCACGATCAAGCAGGGCACTTTGGCTGGAAAAAGCTGGAGACCCTGTTGAGGTGCCGGTTCTACTGGGTAGGGATGCGCAGCTCCATCGAGAAGTGGTGCCGGAACTGTGGACCCTGTGGTCTCAGATGAAAAGACTATCATAGTCAGAGAGCACCCTTGCAGCCTATCCGGACGACTCGTCCTCTGGAGATTGTAGCATTGGACCACGTTAAGTTGTCCCCAAGCAGGTCAGGATACTCGTATGCCCTGACCATGGTGGATCATTACTCCAAATTTCTGGTGGTCGCCCCTGTCAAGGATCTCACAGCCGAGACAGCAGCCAAGGTCTTCCAAGCAAGTTTCTGCAGACCACACGGATATCCAGAGCAGGTACTGACTGATCGAGGTCCAGCCTTTGAAGCTGAACTGTTTCAGGAATTCTGTCAATTGTATGGATGTAAAAAGATCAGAACGACGCCATACCACCCTCAGACCAACGGCCTTTGTGAAAAGATGAATCACATTGTCATGGATTTACTGAAAACTGTACCCCTGGAAGAAAGAAATCGGTGGCCAGACTTGTTACCTGACCTGGTTGACTTGTACAACCACATACCAGTAAGTTCCACCAACTGCACTCCAGCTTACCTTATGAGAGCAAGACCTGGAAGACTGCCAATGGCTTTGGAGCTGGGGGGTAGAACCAGAGGCTGATGACAGTGCTGAAGATTGGGACACAACTCGACAGGAACAGTACAAGAGAGTACAAGCCTGCGTAGAAGACAGTCTCAACAAAGTAAGAGAAAAGCAAGAGAAGAATTATAACAAAAATGCTCCCGCTAAGCCTTTTATGCCTGGAGAAATGGTGCTTAAAAGGAAAAGAAGAATGCACAAGTTGGATGATCAGTGGGAACAGGAGCCATATGTCGTGCAAAATTCCAATTTTGATAACAGAAAGGTCTGTGCCATTAGTAAGGATGGAGGAAAAACGACGGCAACGGTGTCCAGAGATCATTTAAAGTTGTGTCCTTGCCCATTAAAGCTCCGTGAAGAAAACCCTGTTGTCAATCAGGAAGAAAATAATGAAGCGGTCATACACACAGATTTGGGAGATTTACCTGCGGATTGGCCCAGATTGGGAGACGCTGTAATTATTCCTGTGCTGCAGTTTTATCAACCGCAAGAGGAGTCTCTACAACCAGTCATACCAATTGTGCCAGTAGAGCCAGTTCCAGAAGGACCTGTTCCGGCAGACCCTCAACCATCAGAACCCCAAGCAGCGAACCCGCAAGAAGCAGCACCACAAGAAGTGGAATCCCCTGGTGAAGCTGGTGAAGCAGTACCGCCTCGTCCAGTCACTAGCATGCTTGCCAGGTCCCTAGAGAGGTGGAGTCGTATATATAGTTTGCCGTTACACAGAACAGATAGGCTAGAGAATACTACACCTGACACCACTCTACGTAGATCAGAACGCATCACTAAAGGAAAACTGCCTATTCGCTATCAGGAGTAGTCCTAGTAAACTAGTTAGCAAGACCCAGACAGGGTTTATTGTCACTGACAAAATGTATAAAGTTTGAAAAAGTTATTAATGTGATTTCTATTTATATGTATTGAAATGTGTCTTTTCCATGCTATGGACTGCGTGGCTGTGGACTGTGCCAGCCCAAGAACTTGCTTTGTAAATAGTTTGCACTACGGTGCCTTATCCTGGTTTTACATGAAACCATTACTATCTACCTCTGAAGAAAAACCCGTATGGTGTGGCCTAGAGTGAGGTCTGCAGTCAGAAGTCCTGCAGCCCACCCAGGACCCACGTGGGAGGTTTTTGGTGCGGGTCCTCCACAAGAATATTGTCTAGTAATATGAGAATGTTTGATACTTTTGATACTTTTGTATTTTTCTAATGTACAAATTGTAACGTTCAAGAAGTCTTACCTCCCGGATGGGATGAGTTAAAATGTTGATGTTTAATGCAAAAACAATATGTTTTTCTTTTTCTCTTTTACAGCCCGGGAGTGCTGTGTTTAACCAAGGGGGGATGTGTGGCCCAGCTATGTAAGGCACACATAAAATCCAGGAGAATGCACAGGAAGGTAACCACAAAAGCTTGTTATCATTCACGTCACTCACACTTTCAGACACACCCACCAGGGGTATAGGAGGTAGTGACACGTAGCAGAGCAGATTCAAGCTTCCTGTCTCAGGACAGTGCAGACCAGTCAGTTTCCCGTCTTAGGACAGTGCAGTTCAGTGCCAGTTCAGTCTGGACTAGGAGAGAGGACTGAATCCTCGCAGAGTTAGCGTAGCTCACCTGACAAGGAAGTGGAGGCTAGTACGGGTGAAGTGAATCATCCTAGCCTAGTCAGAGCTACCCTTAATCAGTACCTCAACAGAAGCTGAAACAAGGAGGATACTGAGAGCTGCTCAGCGAGCTCTGGAGAAAGCTGACATTTCCATCGAAAGCTACAAGTGCTTATGCAAAGAGCAAAAGCAGGGCGAAGGGCGCAGTGGAGAAGACATAGAGAAGTGCTTTAGGTATTGGATTGACTGCACTAAATAACCGGACACCGGGGTCCGAAGCGTTGCTAGAGTTTCAAGCATAGTAACAAGATACTCGGAGGCTATCTGGAGTACAGGTCGCAGAGAGCAGCCCAAAGCGCTGATACGTAACCGGAGACAGGGAAAACAGGAGTCTAGCCTGATCAGCAAATATAGACTTAGTTCTCCCAACATCTGCTAGTCAGAGCCATAGAAGTCTCCACCACAAAGTCGGCCGGGCTTGTCAGCTATTGAGAAAGCTGGAGATTGTAGAGTTAACTTCGCTTCATGCAAGTTTGGACTCCGATATATACGAAGTAAAGGAGGCCTCTAACCTGCTCAGCGGTTACCCGAATGTGCATTCTCCACCCCGACCAGCTCCCCGGGACCTGCTTGAACCATCTACCAGTAAAAGGTATGAAAAGAAGCTGCATTGTGTGTGACTGAATTCTTATCTACACCCTGCATCATCACCATAGACTTCCAGGGACCAGTCTCACCTGTGGGAGACTTACCACCCAGCTGCCCCATAACATCCCCTGTGAAGGTCCTTATAGCAGCGCTGGTCCAATTGACCAGATACCACAGGTGGCGTCACGAACTACCTATCCTAATAATCCCCTGTAAATATCCCCTATCGCACGACCGCCAGGGCCACGGACCGAGCCACCGCTACCAGTGACAACTCCCATAGATTTCCATGGGCTCGGCTCCGAGTACCCCATAGCCCTGGTATCCACAATTGTGGTGCGTGTCGGAACACTTGCTTTGTAACATCATTCACTATATTTTGTTAGCCATTAAAAGGTATCATACCCACAAGATTCCTATTTTGTTTCTGCCACTGAGAGCTTTCTGTAATAATCATCTAATGACTAATAAAACAGAGTAACATCACACAGTCTGTTTTTTTTTTATTTCGTTTGTAGCTTATCAGTTTATTCATAATATGTGATCCATTACTAGGCTATAAATTTCGCTAGGTCTGTTATCATGGTGTTTTGATAACAGTGAGCTCATTAAAAAGAGGCCATGACATATGTCTTTCTGCACTAAAGTATGAATGAGTTTGAAACAGGTTACATTCCCTGGCCTAATGTTTTTTTAAAGTTTTTATAGTGAAAAAAGCAAATTGTCTCTTCAGAGAGGAAGAGGACTAGAACTAGAGTGCTCTGAAAGCTTGCTAACATAATTTTCTGGTTAGCCAATAAAGGTATAACTCTAAGAATTCTCTTGTCATAATTGGACGGAAAAGTATTCACATCAAGCTCTTTAACACAAACAAAACCTTAGCGATGTCAACGTGACCTTAACCCCAAGGGTGGTTTACACGTTAATGACCGGGCCAATATACAATATACAATTCTGACCACTGTCTCTTTATGAGGTTATAACTCTGGAACGCTTCAATGGATCTTAGCAATTCTGAGATTGTTTTCTCGGGACATATTGTACTTCATGATAATGGTAAAATTTCTTCACTATAACTTGCGGTTATTTATGAAAAAAATGGAAATATGGCGAAAATTTTGAAAATTTTACAATTTTCAAACTTTGAATTTTTATTCCCATAAAACAGAGAAATATGTCACACAAAATAGTTAATAAATAACATTTCCCACATGTCTACTTTACATCAGCACAATTTTGGAACCAAAATTTTCTTTTGCTAGGAAATTATAAGGGTTAGGCCGGGGTGACACTGGCGACAAAATCGGACGACTGCAATGCGATGAAATATCGCATTGCAGTCGGACCAATGTTAATCTATGGAGCAGCTCCCACCATCAGATTTTTTGTGGTCCGTTTTATACGTGCGAGTGCAATCGCAGCATGCTGCGATTGTCACCGATTTTGGGTCGACAATCGCCAATGCAAGTCTATGGGTGCGATGAAAAATCTGATTACAAACGGACCGCACGTGTGACTTAAATCGCACCAGTGTCCTTTAGAAAAGCCAGCAATTCATCCCCGGCTATACTGTAAAATCATACTGACAGCTTTAATAAAGAATGGACAGAATACATATACACACATAGAATACATATATATATATATATATATATATATATATATATACATACATGTCATTGAGACAAATATATATATATATATATATATATACATATATTTATATTTCATGCACTTCTACATAGTGTAATAGCCGCTAATTCAATTGCTGGCTTTTGTGAAATTACAGAACCCGACATGAAATGACACATGGCTTACATATAGTTAACCATGTCATTTCATGTAGTTTGATATACGGTTTTCACTAACAATTACATGAGTGTATGTGTGCAAAATTTCACACATATAGGGGTTAATTAAAGATGTAAATTCGTTGAAAAAAATGCATGGGCTCCCGTGCTATTTTTCTCAACCAGACAGACAAAGCCAGCGAGTGGGGGCAGATAATAATAGCCTAGGGAGGGTACATTTATTTTGTGCCCCCCCTGGCTACTACCATCTGCCCCCAGCCACCCCAGAAAAGGCAAATCTATAATTAGATTTGCCCTTTCTGGCACTTTGCCCATCTATTCCCATTGCCCTGTAGCGGTGGCGAATGGGTTAATAATGGGTTAAAGCCACCTTGCTATTGAAAGGTGACTTTAAGCCAGGTTAATAATTGAGAGCTGTCAATTAGACAACTATCAATTATTAATCCTATTGAAGGAAATAAAAAAAACACACACTTTAATAAAAAATAATTTTAATGAAATAATCACACATTTTTTGACCATCTTTTATTTAACTGGTAATCCGTGCGAAGCCCTTGATCTCCTGTAATAAAGAAAAAATAATAAAACAACATTATTCTTACCTATCCGGTGCTCTGTCAGGTCCCACGCTGTAATCCTTCACAAAGGGTTATCTGCCTTACAGCTAGCAGCACAGCTAATACTGGCTGCTCAGCTGTAAGCCCCTGAATGAATGAGTTCCTCTCCCAGCGACAGGAGAGGAAGTGATTAGTGTGGGAAGCTTAATTGATTGCTTCTCACAGTAATCAGTTCACTTCAGGTCAGTCGGGACTCCCTCTGACGTCACTGATGCTGTGCGGTGTCCCCGCTGACCTGAAGTGAACTGATTACTGTGGGAAGCAATCAATTAAGCTTCCCACACTAATCACTTCCTCTCCTGACCAGCGATCTCACAGGCACTGCTGCAGGCTTTCTCAGCGCCTGCTCTCAGCAGGCACTGAGGAAGCCGCCTCCCTGCAAGACCCCAAAGGACCCCGCGGCCAACTTGGATCCGGGGTCCTGCAGGGAGGAGGGTCCCTCGGAACAGCGCGATACATCGCGCTGTTCTGAGGGTCTCACGGAAGCACGCAGGGAGCCCCCTCCCTGCGAGATGCTTCCCTGTGCTGCCGGTACACCGCGATCATGTTTGATCGCGGTATGCCAGGGGTTAATGTGCCGGGTGTCAGCTGTGATAATCAGCTGACACCCGGCCGCAATCGGCCGTGCTCCCCCCGGGAGCGCATCCGATCACTGACACGTACTATCCCGTCCATGGTCATATGGGCCCAGGTACCATGGGCGGGATAGTACGTCCAATGGCAGAAAGGGGTTAATGAGGCACCACAAACGCAGTTGTAGTGATTGCATTAAAGTGCCTGCTGATTCTCACAGCAGGGCACCTGGAGTCATTGTCACGGAGGTGGGGGGTGGTTCCGTCCCCCACAACTACGATCACTGTGATGGCTGTTCAATTCTTAACAGGCAATCACAGCAATATCAGTGTTTCAGGCAATGAAATTGCCTCAAAGACTGATGTTCAGCCTATGATCGGTACTACAACAGCACCGAACATAGGCTGGAGCCTAGCAACAACTACATTACCAGGCTTAGCTCTGATTGGTGTGATCAAACTATGATGTCGATCGCACCAATCAGAATGCACAGACGCAATCTGACCTTACTATGACCCCTCTGCACTTCCTCTAGTTTTGGACGTGTGCAGAGGGGTCACAGTGCTGTTCTGTCATGCTGTGCTGGGCCTTGTGATGTCATAGACTTTTTGAAGCCTGTGTGTCAGAGACCGTCGCACTGCATCTGGCTGCAGAGGGTCTCAGCAGTTTGCTTTGCAAACTTCTTCCTGGTCCTTCTGACTCTATGACTCAGATGCAACCTTCCCCCTGCTCTAATGGACAAACCTGGACCTGCATGTTTATAACTCCCTGCTTGCTGTTGGCAGTTGCCGGTGATATTCCCATTTCCTCCTGTTGAGGCTTGGCGCTATAGCAGTAGGCTATCTTCATCTTAGTGTTGCTGAAGGATGTCTCTGTTTCTCTCTGAGTCTGCTCAAGCTAAGTGTTCCCCTTGTTTGTCTACCCAGCTGTCTTTAGTGGTAGTGGGGATTGGCTAGTTATACCCTGCCCTTCTCTATGCAGGGCTTATTGCCAGGTTGAGGCAGGGATTAGGTTCCTGCTCTGAAATAGGTGTTTGGGCTCCCTTCCCCTTATCCCTTTGTGTTGCACTTAGTCTTTTCTACACCATGTGTGACATTATCACCGGCCATTGATATTTGCAAAGTAAAAAAAAACTGGCACTTGTTTTTTTTTTTGGTGTGTTTTTTCTGTGTGGGTTTTTTTCTTTTGTTGGTTCATGGATCCCGTTTATGTGCTGGAAAAGCAGCTGCAGAGGTTGTCACTGGAGGTGACTGACCTTCATTCTGAGGTTCAGCAGCAATGGCAGCAGCTGCAGGCTCCTATTGTGGGGGACTCTGCAGGTTGGCTGGTTCAGCTTGAACCCAAAACTGCCCTCCTGGACAGGTTTTCTGGGGGTAGGGAAAAGTTTTTTGTGGTTAAGGAGCAGTGGCGTCCCGTGAATAGAGCAGACTAAGCAGCTGCTATGGGGCCCAGACAGGTGAGGGGGCCCACGACGAGGGGGCCCACGACGGCCGCTGTCGTTTGGCAGCTGTGCTGTGCTGACACAGTACTATCTCCTTTAATTAAATATAAGCAATGACTGCCGGACACTGTAAACCACCTTGAAGGTCCCCTTTCCTTGTTGTTTCCTTGTCAGCAGTTGGCTTAAGTCTCTGGCTGCATTTGCATAAGAAAGCCAGCCTGCAGCCAGAGATCAACACGTGCCTCACAGGAAGCAGGAAACATTCATAAGTTTCACTCAGGGAGATACACACAATAAGGTGAGTCCTGCTGGCTGGGGTGGATTTTTTTTTTTGAATGTGTCCCCTCACTGTGCTGGCACTTTACATTTACAATGGCTCTGGCTGCACTTTGCACCTTAGGGAGGGGGGCCCGGCTGCACGCACTGTGGAGGGTGTAGGGGGCCCTGCATGCACTGCAGGTGTGTGTGTGTGTGTGTGTGTATATATATGTATATATATATATATATACACACCACTGAGCCACCAATGATTTATTCTGCCTTGCTAAATGTCTGTGTTATATATATTGACAATCAATCAGCTACTTGTTAGCCAATAGCTGATAGCCCATTTTGGCATTTCTTATGCTCACAGCCACAGGATCAGGATGATCAGTATAGATTGTTTTGTGTGCATAGATTATTATTGTTCTCAGCAGCACATACTGGTTACAATGAAGGATGTGTTACTGAGTGGGAGTATTTTTAAGCCAGATTGAAAATCTTTTTAGTCAATAATTGTTTTGTTGAATTGTTCATTGTTTGGGTGATGATCGGCTGTCTGTTTACACTGTTTATTGGGCAATAAGCAGTTCTAGGAATCCTGCAGTGTAAATCCAGCTCTCTACAAAAAGTGACCCTATGTATTCCAGGATGGTTGCTTGCAGGCAGTCACACCGCTTTCAGGGATCATCCCAAGTTACATTTCTATGTGTACGCTTGGTTGGTAATGCTTTTGTAGATGTGTGATTTTCGAATAACCTGAAATAAATAATATTAAATCATAACTTCGTATTTTCCACCAGATAAGACTACATTGGATGTGTTTTACTTTTTCTTTTACTCAAATGAGAAAAAAAATCAAAGACTAGCTATAAAATTAATTGTTTGACATATAACATGCATGCCTGGAGTTAAGAGCACCTGTTGATTTTTTTTTTTTGGGGGGGGGCCCATTCAGACTTTTGCTATGGGGCCCCATGATTTCTATGTACGCCCCTGTTAAGGAGGCAAGCAAATTGTACTTTAGACTTAGTCCTTATTCCTCTGGAGATGAGGAGCAACGAGTAGGAATTGTTGTTTCACTGTTGCAGGGAGAACCTCAGTCCTGGACTTTTTCTCTGTCACAGGATTCTATGTGTCTCCAGTCTGTGGAGGAGTTTTTCAGGGTCCTCTCTCTTATGTATGATGATCCTGACCATATTTCCTTCCCTAAATCCAGGCTCTGTCACCTGCAGCAAGGGAATCGTTCAGTGGAGACTTATAGCTCTGAATTCCACAGGTGGTCAATTAATATTAAATGGAATGACCCGGTTCCCAGAAGCCAGTTTCCTCAGGGCCTCCGTGGAAGGTTAACCCCTTAACCACCAAGGGTGGTTTGCACGTTAATGACCGGGCCAATTTTTACAATTCTGACCACTGTCTCTTTATGAGGTTATAACTCTGAAATGCTTCAACGGATCTTAGCGATTCTCAGATTGTTTTCTCGTGACATATTGTACTTCACGTTAGTGGTAAAATTTCTTCGATATACTGTAACTTGCGTTTATTTTTGAAAAAAACAAATATGGCGAAAATTTTGAAAATTTTGCTAATTTCAAACTTTGAATTTTTATTCCCTTAAAACAGAGAAATATGTCACACAAAATAGTTTCTAAATAACATTTCCCACATGTCTACTTTACATAAGCACAATTTTGAAGGCAATTTTTTTTTTCTTACGAAGTTATAAGGGTTAAAAGTTGACCAGCAATTTCTCATTTTTACAACAAATTGTACAAAACCATTTTTTTAGGGACCACCTCACATTTGAAGTCACTTTGAGGCGTCTATATGGCAGAAAATACCCAAAAGTGACACCATTCTAAAAACTGCACCCTTCAAGGTACTCAAAACCACATTCAAGAAGTTTATTAACCCTTCAGGTGCTTCACAGGAGCTGAAGCAACTTGGAAGGAAAAAATGAACATTTAACATTTTAGTCACAAAAATGATCTTTTACAAACAATTTTTTTATTTTAACAAGGGTAAAAGGAGAAAATGGACAGAAAAAGTTGTTGTGCAATTTCTCCTGAGTTTGCCGATACCCCATATGTGGGGGAAAACCACTGTCTGGTCGCACGGCTAGGCTCGGAAGGGAAGGAGCGCCATTTGACTTTTTCAAACCAAAATTGGTTGGAATTGAGATTGTATGCCATGTCGCGTTTAGAGAGCCCCTGATGCGCCTAAACAGTGGAAACCCCATTTTGGAAAGTGACACCATTTTGGAAACTAGACCCCCTAAGGAACTTATCTAGATCTGTTGTGAGCACTTTGAACCCCCAAGTGTTTCACTAAAGTTTGTAATGCCTGGGTGTGAAAAAAAAAAAAATTCCGAAAAATGATTTTTTAGTCCCAATTTTTGATTTTCCCAAGGAAATTGGGCCCAAAAAGTTGTTGTCCAATTTGTCCTGAGTACGCTGATACCCCATATGTGGGGAGAAAATACTGTTTGGGCGCACCGCAGGGCTCGGAACGGAAGTAATGACGTTTTGGAATGCAGTCTTTGATGGGTGTCATGTTCAGTTTGCAGAGTCCCTGATGTGCCTAAACAGTGGAAACACCCCACAAGAGACCCCATTTTGGAAACTAGACCCCCCTAAGGAACTTATCTAGATCTGTGGTGAGCACTTTGAACCTCCAAGTGCTTCGCACAAATTTATAATGCTCGGGCATGAAAATAAAAAATCCTATTTTTTTTCCCACAAAAGTAATATTTAAGTCACCAATTTTTTATTTTCCCAAGGGTAACATGAGAAATTGGACCATAAAAGTTGTTGTCCAATTTGTCCTGAGTACGTTGATACCCCATATGTGGGGGGGAACCACTGTTTGGGCGCACGGCAGAGTTCGGAAGGGAAGGAGCGCCATTTGACTTTTTCAAACCAAAATTGGCTGGAATCGAGATTGGACACCATGTCGCATTTGGAGAGCCCCTGATGTGCCTAAACAGTGGTAATCCCCCACAAATGACCCCATTTTAGAAACTAGATGCCCTAAGGAACTTATCTAGATCTGTGATGAGCACTTTGAACCCCAAGTGCTTCACACAAGTTTATAACGTAGATCCGTAAAATTAAAAAATCATATTTTTTCCACAAAAATGATCTTTTCACCCCAATTTTTATTTTCCCAAGGGTAACAACATCTCAAAAGTTATTGTGCAATTTGTCCTGAGTACGCTGCTCCCAATATGTGGGGTTAAACTACTGTTTGGGTGCATGGCAGAGCTCGGAAGGGAAGGAGCGCAGTTTGACTTTTTCAACGCAGAATTGGCTGTATGCCATGTCGCGTTTGGAGAGCCCCTGATGTGCCTAATCAGTGGAATCCCCCACAAGTGACACCATCTTGGAAACTAGACCCCTTAAGGAACTTATCTAGATATGTTGGGAGCACGTTCTACCCACTGTTAGGGTTCGAGTTCCCACTGCTGCACAAGGGGAGTCTCGAACCAGTCCCGCTGCGGTCCCCCATTTGTCTCCGGCCGCAGTGGAGCCTGCTCAGCAGAGATGTCGGTCCCAGCGTCTTGCCCATTCCAGTACTGTGCAGAGACTTGCTGCTGCCTCTCCTGGATCTGCTATTATAGCCAGTGCTGGAGCAGATGTCTTTGGGATGAAGTCCTGCGTTTCCCCCTTTTGAGCATGCCCAGGGTAAGATCTCTCATTGGAGGGGTCACATGTTCAGGTACTGCAGCAGCTCCTATTGGTACACCAGGAAGGTCCTGAAACTACATGTGTTTTGGAACAGTTTCTCATTGGTCCTTGTTTCTGGCAGGTCCTGTAGCTGTTACTATAAAAGGGTGGCATGGCTGGGCCGCCATGCGCTAATATCAATCGTTATATGCTTTGCGCCAGTGTGGTCATGCGTATGTGCAGGGTCGGACTGGCCCACCGGAGAACCGGAGGATTCTCCGGTGGGCCCTGGCATCTGGGGGGCCCTGGCACCTGCTGGCATACAGGGGTCAGTTGCCTAGGGCCCCCGCTGCTCCAGGGGCCACCAGCCGGTGGTGTGTCGCTAATAGCGGCACACCACGCAGCTGCCATGGGGGCCCGTGCCAGCGGAGCAGCAGCGGGTGACAGGAGGCAGGAGCCCCTGTCCCCGCTGCTAAAGAAAATGAATATTCACTGCTTCCCACGCCCACATGGGCGTGGGAAGCAGTGAATATCATTACTTACCTGTCACTTGCTCCAACCCCTGAGCGCCGCTGTGTCCTCGCGTCCTCTCTTGCTGCGATGTTCAGGCAGAGGGCGCGATGACGTCATTAGTGAGCGCCGCGCCCCTGCCTGAGCATTCACTGCCGGAGGACCCGAAGACAGCGGCGCTCAGCAGTGGACCCGGTGACAGGTAAATATCGCAGGTGCTGGGGCCCTGGCCCCCAGCGATAAGAGGTGAGTATGTCTTTTTTTTTTTTTGCAGCATCTATGGGGGCATAATCTGGGGAGCATTTATGGGGGCATAATCTATGGGGGCATAATCTGGCGAGCATTTATGGGGGCACAATCTATGGGGGCATAATCTGGCGAGCATTTATGGGGGCATAATCTATGGGGGCATAATCTGGGGAGCATTTATGGGGGCATAATCTATGGGGGCATAATCTGGGGAGCATTTATGGGGGCATAATCTATGGGGGCATAATCTGGGGAGCATTTATGGGGCATAATCTATGGGGGCATAATCTGGCGAGCATTTATGGGGGCATAATCTATGGGGGCATAATCTGTGGAGCATTTATGGGGGCATAATCTATGGGGGCATAATCTGTGGAGCATTTATGGGGGCATAATCTATGGAGCATCTATAGGGGCATAATCTATGGGGGCACAATCTATGGAGCTTCTATGGGGGCATAATCTAAGGAGCATCTATGGGGGCACAATCTATGGAGCTTCTATGGGGGCATAATCTAAGGAGCATCTATGGGGGCACAATCTATGGAGCTTCTATGGAGGCACAATCTAAGGAGCATCTATGGGGGCATAATCTAAGGAGCATCTATGGGGGCATAATCTATGGAGCATCTATGGGGGCACAATCTATGGAGCATCTATGGGGGCATAATACATGGGCAGCATATGGGGCACAATCTATGGAGCATCTTGTGGGGCATAATACATGGGGCAGCATATGGGGCATAATCTATATTCCACCTTCTGCTTATACTCGAGTCTATAAGTTTTCCCAGTTTTTTGTGGCAAAATTAGGGGGGTCGGCTTATACTCGAGTATATATGGTATCTATCTATTATCTATCTATCTATTATATATATATATATATATATATATATATATATAGCATTATACCCTATGAGGGGGGGCAGCATTATCCTCTATGAGGGGGGCAGCATTATCCCCTATGAGGGGGGCTGCTTTATAATCTATGAGGGAGGCTACCCCAATTCCTGCTACATAATTAAGACATGTACTACCTTATATTATACCCTGATATTAGCGTGTTTTACTGCACAATTGGTTGTCTTGTATTTATTTCTATGTAGCTACATAGTGGGCCCCAAGAATGATTTTCTCTGGTGGGCCCAAGGTGTTCCAGTCCGACGCTGCGTATGTGTGGTTAGGGCGGCTGAAATACGCCATTACAATACCGACTTAATCGGTGAAGAGCTTGGTATGCTAGCTGGTCAGGGTCGGTGTCCTAGATGCCCTAGATTACCGGCATAACCGGTGAGGAGTTTGATTGCCGTATTCAGGGCCTGGCGTTCAGATGCCATAAATTGCGGGTGATTCCCGCGAGGACATTAGCGCATGATCACGTTCTATGTTCGCTTAGCAGTCAACTGTGTACCTGGGTGCCTGACAGGACACAGAAGTTTGTCTCAGCGGCTCTGTGATGCAACAGGGTTCGCTTTCAACGCTAGACAGCGCCCTGGCATGTTTATTTTGCGACTCAGTGGTGTTAAGTGAGTTTGCACACATCGCCATATAGCGCTGCGGCACTCCTAGCGGCTCTGTGGAATAACAGAGTTCGCACATATTGCCACAGTGCGTTACGGCGTTCATTTTGGCGACTGCGGGATAACAGAGTTCGCTTCTTGCTCCATTTTACTAGCAGCAGGCTCCGCCTGCATGGTGGACCCCGGGCTGCGAACGCACCTCTCTACATCATATATTTGGTGCATTCCGCAGACCCTAACACCCACAAATGTTTCACTAAAGTTTATAATGCCTGGGTGTGAAAAAAAAAATTCCACAAAAAATGATATTTTAGTACCCAATTTTCCAATTTTCACAAGGAAATTGGACCCCAAAAGTTGTTGTCCAATTTGTCCTGAGTATGCTGATACCCCATATGTGGGGGGGAAATACTGTTTGGGTGCACGGCAGGGCTTGGAAAGGAAGTAATGACATTTTGGAATGCAGACTTTGATGGGTGTCATGTTCAGTTTGCAGAGTCCCTGATGTGCCTAAACAATGGCCCAATTTTTGAGACTAGACCCCCTAAGGATCTTAATTAGATCTGTGGTGAGTACTTTGAACCTGCCAAGTTCTTCACACAAGTTTATAATGCCCGGGCATGAAAATAAAAAATCCTATTTTTTTCCAACAAAAATGATCTTTTAGTCACCTTTTATTATTTTCCCAAGGGTAACAGGAGAAATTGGACCCCAAAAGTTGTTGTCCAATTTGTCCAGAGTACGCTGATACCCTATATGTGGGAGAAAACTTCTGTGTGGGCGCACGTCGGGGCTCGGAATAGAAGTAGTAAGTGACGTTTAGTAATGCAGACTTTGATGGAATGGTCTACTGGTGTCATGTCGCGTTTGGAGAGCCCCTGATGTGCTTAAACAGTGGAAACCCACCACAAGTGACCCCATTTTGTAAACTAGACCCCCAAAGGAACTTATCTAGATGTGTGCTGAGAACTTTGAACCCCCAAGTGCTTCAAAGAAGTTTATAACGTAGAGCCATAAAAATAATAAATCATATTTTTTTCCACAAAAATGATATTTTCGCCCACAATTTTTTATTTTCTCAAGGGTAACAGAAGAAATTGGACCCCAAAAGCTATTGTGCAATTTGTCCTGAGTATGCTGATACCCCATATGTGGGGGTAAACTACTGTTTGGGCGCATGGCAGAGCTCAGAATGGAAGGAGCACTGTTTGACTTTTTCAACGCCGAATTGGCTGGAATTGAGATCAGACGCCATGTCACATTTGGAGAGCCCCTGATGTGCCTAAACAGTGGAAACCCTCCAATTATAACTCGAACCCTAACCCCAACACCCCTAACACTAATCCCAACCCTAATCATAACCCTAACTACTAACCTAACCCTAAC
The DNA here is from genome assembly GCA_033576555.1 of Oophaga sylvatica. Taxonomy (NCBI): domain Eukaryota; kingdom Metazoa; phylum Chordata; class Amphibia; order Anura; family Dendrobatidae; genus Oophaga; species Oophaga sylvatica. The sequence continues at coordinate 334,437,885 of JARQOD010000001.1, read as the reverse complement.
ACACCCTTAACCCTTGTCCCAACCCTAACCTTACTTTAGCCCCAACTCTAACCCTAACTTTAGCCCCAAACCTCACCCTAACCCTAATGGGAAAATGGAAATAAATACATTTTTTTAATTTTATTATTTTTCCCTAACTAAGGGGGTGTTAAAGGGGGGTTTGATTTACTATTTATATCGGGTTTTTATGATTGGTAGCTGTCACACTCTAAAAGACGCTTTTTATAGCAAAAATAGTTTTTGCATCATCACATTTTGAGAGCTATAATTTTTCTATATTTTGGCCCACAGTCATGTGAGGTCTTATTTTTTGCGGGACGAGTTGACGTTTTTATTGGTACCATTTTTGGGCACATGACATTTTTGATCGCTTTTTATTACAATTTTTGTGAGGCATAATGAACGAAAAACCAGCAAATCATGAATTTCTTTTGGGGGAGGGGCGTTTAGCGTTCGGCGTGTGCTAAAATTGATAATGCAGTTTTATTCTTCGGGTCAGTACGATTACCACGATACCTCATTTATATCATTTTTTATATTTCGAGCTCCCTGCGTGATGCTTCCCTGTGCCCCTGGTACACCGCGTTCATGTTTGATCGTGGTGTGCCAGGGGTTAATGTGTCGAGAGCACATCCATGCTCAGATTGTCCCGGGTTTCATGGATGGGATAGTATGTCGGATGGCAGAAAGGCAGAAAGGGGTTAAAGGACGCATTAGCAGTGTATGAAACTCCTTTATTTATTTTAAACTAAAAAAGTCTGCTTTCTTTCTGAGTCTATTGTGTCCCTACCTGGCTAGACAGACTAAACTGGTTGCCCATCCTGAAAGTTTTGAATGCAGTTTTTATTATTTTAGGATTTTTACTTTTGTGAACATGAAGTTTAACCTGAAGCACAAGAGATTTAAGATTTAAGAAGTGTGCTTTACCGTATTTAGCTATTTTCTATATATTTTTGAGATTTTTTAGTTTTTTTCTTGACAAATATGGATGATGTCCATAGGGCATTTTTTTTTGTTTCACATCGCTTGAGTTAATTGGGTACTAAAAAATCATATAAAAATTCTAATCTGAACTAGCCCATTAATGAGAATTTGTAATAAACTTTTACCTCCTCAAACCATTTATATGACTGGAACCCTTAAAAAAAAGTCAGTCAATTCCATTATGACCCCAAAAAGCTGTGTATACATGACGCTGGAAGTGCATTGGTGCTGGATAAAACACTTCCCCGCTCAGCAGCCTCATGTTATATTCCCTGACTAACGCCAACCTCCTTTGGGTGTGTAACAAAGATGTCAATCAACCAGAGTGACGCTAGGCAGAGAATGCAGTGAGAATGAGAAGCGCTAAGTGTATTGTCACACCTCAATACTATTCCAGACTCATGTAAATATCTCTAAAATACAATTTTGACTGTTGGAAAAGCACTTTGAGGTCATCAAGGGATTGATTGGTTAATCTCCTGAAAGGCTGCTCTATATATTAATTGTAATGGGGAGGTGTTCCTTTCATCATAGGCCTTGTGGACCTCTCACCAAATGAAATGTTTATGGTTGTGTCCAAAAAGCTCAATTTTGGTCTCATCACTCCAAATTACCTTGTTCTAGAAGTTTTGAGGCTTTTATTTGTGTTGTTTGGCGTTTTTGTAGAAGGGAGGACTGTGCTGCTGAAGTGGCGGGTCCAGAACTGCTGGGGCAACATCTCCTGTTGCTGGAGGGAATGCAATTGCAGCCGGAGCAAGCCGGTAACCTGGGTGAAGGGGGGTGGCCAGGGTCAGTAAGCTAAAATGGGCTGCGGGAACGGAGGGGAGATTCCCGCCAGAATGCTGAGCAGATGCGGTTCGCAGCTGCAGTGAGGAAAGCGATAGGCCGCAGCGTGTAGAGACAGGGCAGCAGCATGAGAGACGCACCCATACCGGCAGGTGCACATGGGAACATGCGTCGGACGGAGTATCGCAGTACGGACGTCCGGGTGTCGGCTGACCTTCAGGGAAGAGGAGCGCCTACCAGGGCAGTGGAAATACTCGGTACCGGGCCGCTTCTTAAAGGGGCAGTTTCACGGCAGCAGTGACCCAGTTCGTGGCCCTGGACGTCCAATAAAATGGGATATTTACAAGGGATAACAGGGTTTGTAATAAAGTGTTCGTGACACCACCTGTGGTACTCGGCAATAAAGATGTTAGCCGACGCTGCAGTCTTCTGGGACAGTTGTTGATGCAGCAGAGTTGGTATAGCTCCCCACAGGTGGAGCTAAGTCTCAGGGCAGATGTAATATATTGGAGATGGTAATGATGTAGTATTTGGCAAGGACACAGACAGGGTGCAGTTTCCAAAGCTTAACTCACAGTTCTTGCATGCATAGATGCCTGCTTGGTGCCGTGTCCTCCAGGTGAGTGGTCCAGCAAACTCCCAGGAAGATTGGGATACACCTTTTCAGGACTCACTTCAACATGTTCCTTTCCTGGCCATCTCACTGTGCTGGCTTTCGCCCTTCCTGCCCAACACCTCACAGTCAGTGTCCCAAGACAGCAGCCGCAGACCTTGTCGGGTGACGTTCTCTCTGCGTCCCCTTGCTCCCTTATGGCTGCCTTTTCAGCGAAGGTAACTGTGGCTGTAGCTGAAGCACCTAGAGGTGCCTCTGCCTCCAGCTTGCTAGCTGAGTCTGGCGACTTCTCCACTAGTCTCGGGGGCCGGTACCCCACTGTGACCTGGTGCCTCCACTCTTGGATCGGGCCCCATGGATGGCATGCTCACTATCCGTGCCCCTAGGACCTCTTCTATCCTTCCGGAAGCTTCTTTCTGCCTCGTGCTTAATTCTATCTTTCTGTGTCTGGGGACAAGCTCCTTACAGCTTGAGCTCCCCTCACACTCTGACCCTACAGTCTCATTCCCACTCTCTAAGCTCCACTCCCTTCCTTCTACTTTCTCCACCCACTTCCAAACACCCTTTACTACCCAGCCTGCGACGAGACCATCCTCCCTTAGGGTATGTCCAGGGTGCCCTGCTGCTATAGTCTGTGTTGGGTGCAGGTGTTAGAGTCCTGGGTGGTGCTCCCTCCTTACTTGAGAGTGGGGTACCACACCTCTGGATGAGGTGCAGTACCTCTGTGGCGACTGAACCCTCAGGGGCACCACAGAGGCGCACGCCTGGCAGAGCATTGCAGCGCAACCATTCAGGTGACGGCTGCTACCCAGAGAGACACGTGCTGAGTAGAACCTTGCGGAGAGCTTGATCCCATTGCTCAGCAGTTACATGGACTAAGGGCTCAGTGGGCAAAACCAGAGACAACGCACTGCCGCCAGAAGCAGGACCATGTGTTGGGTGGGGATGCCCGAAGATGCTGCATTCTACTATCCATGGGACCTTCAGAGAGTATTGGGCTGCAGAGCCACGATAAGTGAACTGTTATCAAAAGACTGTCTAGTTTAACAACCATTAATCAGTTAAGTTTTTGTACCCCTTTTCCCCTGCTATCTCCCTGCAAGGAGTTTATTGCTGTTGGATAATTAAATATAGCTAATCCCTGCTCTGCAGCATTTGTGTTACTGCATCCCAGAATATGCTTATTACATATTGTAGGAGAGATACTTTGTGGCATTTGCGCAGTAATGGCTTTTTTCTGGCGACTCGACCATGAAGCTCATTTTTCTTCAAGTGCCTCCATATTATCAATTTTCCTGGCAGTTGTGGGCAAAATTTTTGTTGGTCTACCTGACGGTGGTTTTGTTTTTACAGAGCCCCTGATTTTCCATTTGTTAATCACAGTTTGAATGCAGCTGATTGGCATTATCAATTGCTTGGATATCTTTTTGTTTCCCTTTCCTGTTATACAGTTCAACTACCTTTTCCTGTAGATCCATTGACAATTCTTTTTCTTTCCCTATAACTCACAATCCAGAAACATCAGTGGCTGGATGAAAGATGAAAGAATCTGTCTGGATCCCAGAAACTCACTACGCTTTTATGCACATACACTGAATATAAGCAAACAGGTCCCATTTGTGTCAACTTCTGTGCATGTTATCAGGCCAAAATCACCAGGGTATGAACATGACCTAACCGGGTTTAGAAATAGATCCAATTGAGAACAAAGGGATCTGAATTTATGGCAAGTTTTCTTCTGTTTTCTTTTTCTACAGAAAATATGGAGAGAACGAAAAAAAAATATGATTTTACAATCATGTCTGTCAGCAGGGCTAATCAGATACTTTTGCCTAGCGAGACTAGAAAAGGAAGTCAGTCAGCAAAAAGGATGTATCTGTTTAAAAAATTGATCCACTTGAAGACTTTCCCACCTATTTCTTTTTAGTATGTTTTTTTCACTCTGCAACAGAAACAAATTTGTAACCGTATATTAGGGGTCAGATTTACTAAAACTACCCTTAAGGGGTGGTTCGAAGGTAAATTAATTTTGCTCCTAACTCTCTATCTATTTGATGCTATAATGTAAGCTTGTTATATACTTGCTTTAAAAATTCCCTACCGTTCCATAACTACTGTACACTGCCTAACAGCTATTGTATTCCTGCATGATGACTATTCACTTGCGCATCCCAGTACCGTCGTGGCCAAAAGTTTTGAGAATGACACAAATATTAATTTTTACAAAGTCTACTGCTTCACTTTTTCTAATGGCAATTTGCATATACTCCAGAATGTTATAAAGAGTGATCAGCTTAACAGCAAAAAAGGAGGCTGGTGCTTGGTATCATTGTTTCTCTTCTGTTAACCATGGTTATCTCTAAAGAAACACGTGCAGTCATCATTGCAATGCACAAAAATGGCCTAACAGGGAAGAGTATCGCAGCTAGAAAGATTGCACCTCAGTCAACAATCTATCGCATCATCAAGAACTTCAAGGAGAGAGGTTCCGTTGTTGCCAAAAAGGCTCCAGGGCGCCCAAGAAAGACCAGCAAGCGCCAGGACCGTCTCTTAAAAGTGTTTCAGCTGCGGGATCGGGCTACCAGCAGTGCAGAGCTTGCTCAGGAATGGCAGCAGGCAGGTGTGAGTGCATCTGCACGCACTGTGAGGCGGAGACTCTTGGAGCAAGGCCTGGTCTCAAGGAGGGCAGCAAAGAAGCCACTTCTCTCCAGAAAAAACATCATGGACAGACTGATATTCTGCAAAAGGTACAGTGTTGTGAATTCGTTAGAAATGAATACTGAGCAGAAGCTCCCTCTGGTGGTTACAAACATTACTGAACCATTCAATGAAGATTGGCAATCAGGAGTTACAGACTGGTCTTATATAAGGGAGGTTCCCTCCCATCATGGTTGCCGGTGATCAATTGTTCTTGTCTAAACTGTGGTTCCTGGTTCACTTGGAAGCTTGCTGAGTCTTGCCTGCATCTTCTGCTATCAGATAAGTGTTGTGAATGGGTTTGAGATGAGTTCTGAGCAGAGGCTTCCTCTGGTGGTTACAAGCGGTGCTGGTCTGTCCAGTGAAGATTGTGAGGACTGGGAATCAGGTGTTAATGACTGGTCTTATATAAGGGAGTCACCTTCCCATCAGGGTTGCCGGTGATCAATTGTTCTGGTCTGAATCCTTCATTCCTGTTTCCCTTGTAGCCTGCTGTGTCGTGTCTGCATCTCCTGCTAACAGATAAGACATTTTCTTCTTTTTGTTTTTGTGCTATATTTTTGCATTTTTGTCCTGCACTTCTGTGGGGGCCTTCAGGGTCCCCTCCGGGGGCTTTTGCCCTCTCAGTTTAGTTCAGCCACTTATGTATGTACTTTTGCTTTTTCCAGTTTTTTCAGTGGCTGCTGTTTTGATTTTGTTACACCAGAGAACTAATTTAGGTGGTAGAGGTCGTGTGATCTCAGGTGTTTTTGAAATTAGTGGTGTTGGTGCTTTTCAGGGTTTTCTGGGATTGCAGTAAGTACCCTTCCTATCCTTTTCTATTTAGTTAGTTTGGGCCCCAGCGTTTGCTCATACTATTTTCTTTCTGTGTCAGTATTTCATCTTGTCTAACCGCCATTACATGTTTGGGGGCTTTCTATTGTCTTTGGGTTCTGCTCCGGGGCAGATAGCTTTCCTATATCTATCTTTAGGTGTAGTTAGTTTCTCAGGCTGTGACGAGGCGTCTAGGACCAACGTAGGAACGCTCCACGGCTGCCTCTAGCTGTGGTGGTTAGTCAGGGTACTGCAATCTCATAGTTTCCAACTGCTCTGGTGTATTGCCTTTTTTTACCTGCACTCCTCAGCTACCAAATCATAACAGTATCTCCGGCCATAACTGAAAATTGTGTGGTACTCACAGAAGGGAAAAATATTGTGAAAGAAAAAAAAAAAAAAAAAAAGGTTGTCAGAGTTATCAGAGATATTTTTCTGTTTGTTGCATTTTTTTTTTTCCCTCTGTATCTCTGGGTGCTGGGGAGGATCTTTTCTCTCAATGGAGTTTGCACAGTTGTCTGGCCGTGTGGATCAGCTTGCCACTGAGGTTCAGAGTATTGCTACCTATCTTGCTAGGTTGCCTGTTGTGGAACCTAGGATTCCCATGCCAGATTTGTTTTTAGGGGATCGAGCTAAGTTTCAGAATTTCAAAAATAATTGTAAATTGTTTTTTGCCTTAAAATCTAAGTCCTCAGGGAACGCAGCGCAGCAGGTTCAAATTATCATCTCTCTCCTGCGCGGTGATCCTCAGGATTGGGCTTTTTCCCTGACACCTGGGGATCCTGTTTTGAGTGATGTTGATGCATTTTTTCAGGCTTTGGGGTTATTGTACGATGAGCCTAATGTCACTGATCAAGCTGAAAAAGCCTTGTTGGCATTAAATCAGGGGCTTGATGACACTGAGTTGTACTGTCAGAGATTCCGTAGGTGGCAGTCCTGACCAAATGGAATGACGACGCTTTGGCAGCCCTTTTCCGGAAGGGTCTGTCAGATAATGTAAAGGATGTTATGGTGGGATTCCCTGTCCCCTCTGGTCTCAATGATTCTATGTCATTAGCGATTCAAATTGACAGACGTTTGCGTGAGCGGAGAAGTATGCGTGGAATGGTGTTGCCTTGTGAACCAGCTTCTGAACCCATGCAGTGTGATAGAGTGGTGTCTGGGACACAGCGTCATGAGTTTCGAAAGCGCAATGGGTTATGTTTCTACTGTGGTGATGCCTCTCATGCTATTTCAGTCTGCCCTAAGCGGGGAAGACGTTTTGCACGCTCAGTAGTCTTGGGTAGTGTTCAGACTAAGTTTTTATTAACTGTCACTCTGATATGCTCTCTGTCCTCATTTTCTGCTCAGACTTTCGTTGATTCTGGAGCAGCTATTAACCTGATGGATTATGATTTTGCTAAACGTTGTGGGTTTCCCTTGATACCCTTACAGAAGTCTATTCCCCTACTGGGGATCGATTCTACCCCTTTGGCTGAGAATAAACCCCAGTTTTCTACTCAGGTGATAATGAGGGTTGTACCTGATCACCAGGAGTGCTGCAAATTTTTGGTTCTGTATAATCTGCATGACATTATCGTGCTGGGTTTCCCTTGGTTACAGTCTCATAATCCTGTTTTGGATTGGAAATCTGTGTCTGTAACCAGTTGGGGCTGCCAATGTGTTAATACCAACACTCCTGTTTTTTCTGCCTCCCCCCAGGCTCAGGATGTTCCTGACTTTTTGATTGATTTTTCTGATGTGTTTAGCGAAAGTAAATCTGCATCCTTGCCTCCCCATAGGAGCTATGACTGCGCTATTGAATTAGTGCCGGGTAGTAAATTCCCTAAAGGTCGCCTTTTTAACTTGTCTGTACCTGAACATGACGCTATGCGGTCTTATATCAAGGAATCATTGGAGAAGGGTCATATCAGACCATCCTCTTCACCCTTAGGTGCCGGTTTTTTCTTTGTGGCCAAAAAGGATGGTTCATTGAGGCCGTGTATTGATTATCGTCTCTTGAACAATATTACTGTCAAATATCAATACCCGTTACCCTTGATTTCTGACCTGTTTTCCAGGGTGAAAAACGCTACTTGGTTTACCAAGCTTGACCTCAGGGGGGCGTATAACCTTATTCGCATTAAGCACGGGGATGAATGGAAGACGGCATTCAATACCCCTGAAGGGCATTTTGAGTACCTGGTGATGCCCTTTGGGCTCACTAATGCTCCTTCCGTCTTCCAGTCCTTCATGAATGACATTTTCAGGGATTTTGTGGACAAATTTCTGATTGTTTATTTGGATGATATCTTGATTTTTTCTAATGACTGGGACTCTCATGTGAAACATGTTCGAACTGTATTCCAGATTTTGAGAGAGAATGCTCTGTATGTGAAGGGATCAAAGTGTCTTTTTGGCGTACAGAGGATCTCATTTCTGGGATTCATTTTGTCCCCATCTGTTATTGAAATGGACCCGGTCAAGGTTCAGGCCATCTGTGATTGGGTCCAACCTACTTCATTAAAGGCTCTTCAGAGATTTTTGGGTTTTGCCAATTTTTATCGTAAATTTATTGGTAATTTCTCGGTTATTGTTAAACCATTAACTGATTTGACCAGAAAGGGTTCTGATGTGGTGAATTGGCCTCCTGAGGCAGTCTCTGCATTTCAGGAACTTAAGCAGAGATTCACTTCTGCTCTGTTCTACGGCAGCCTGATGTTTCTCTGCCATTTCAGGTGGAGGTTGATGCCTCTGAAATTGGGGCAGGTGCCTTTTTGTCCCAAAAAGATCCAGAGACCTCTAAAAGTAACCCTTGTGCCTTTTTCTCTCGAAAATTTTCTCCTACTGAACGTAATTATGACGTGGGTAATCGGGAGTTATTGGCCATGAAGTGGGCTTTTGAAGAGTGGAGACATTGGCTGGAGGGAGCCAAACATCAGGTGGTGGTCCTCACAGACCATAAGAATCTGGTCTATCTGGAATCTGCCAAGCGACTCAATCCTAGACAGGCCAGGTGGGCCTTGTTTTTCAAACGTTTTAATTTTGTGGTTTCCTTTCTTCCTGGCACTAAGAATGTTAAGGCGGATGCCCTCTCGAGGAGCTTCCTTGCGGACTCTCCTGAGTTATCTGATCCTTCTGTTATTTTGAAAGAGGGTGTAGTTCTTTCCGCCATCTCGCCCAATTTGAGACTTGCTCTGGAGGGGTGTCAGGAGGATAGGCCCGAGCGCTGCCCGGTTGGAAAATTGTTTGTCCCGGATCAGTGGAAAAAGAGTGTGATGTCTGAGATTCATTGTTCCGCATTGGCTGGGCATCCCGGAATTTTTGGTACCAGAGACTTGGTTAGTCGGTCCTTTTGGTGGCCTACCTTGTCTCGTGATGTCAGGGAATTTGTGCAGTCCTGCGGGACTTGCTCTCGCTCCAAGCCTTGCTCTCGCTCTAGTGGTTTGTTGATGCCATTGCCTGTGCCCAAGAGACCATGGACCCATATCTCTATGGATTTCATTTCCGACCTTCCTGTTTCTCAGAGAATGACCACCATCTGGGTAATTTGTGATAGGTTTTCCAAAATGATACATCTTGTGCCATTACCTAAGTTGCCTTCCTCCTCTGAATTGGTGCCGTTGTTCCTTCAGCACGTGGTTCGTTTACACGGCATTCCTGAGAACATTGTGTCTGACAGAGGAGTCCAGTTTGTTTCCAGATTTTGGAGGACTTTTTGTTCTAAACTGGGTGTTCAATTGTCTTTCTCCTCGGCATTTCATCCTCAGACCAATGGTCAAACTGAGAGAACAAACCAGACATTGGAGACTTATCTAAGATGCTTTGTGTCTGCTGATCAGGATGACTGGGTCTCTTTTTTGCCTTTGGCTGAGTTTGCTCTTAATAATAGGGCTAGCTCTGCCATTTTGATGTCTCCGTTTTTCTGTAATTCTGGGTTTCACCCTCGATTTTCTTCAGGACAGACGGAGGCTTCTGTCTGTCCAGGTGTTGACTCTGTTGTGGAGCGTATGCAACAGATTTGGGACCAGGTAGTGGAGAGGTTGTCCCTCTCTCAGGAGAAGGCCCAGCGGTTTGCTAACCAGCATAGGACTGATGGTCCTCGGTTTAAAGTGGGGGACTTGGTCTGGTTGTCCTCAAAGAATATTCCTATGAGAGTGGCATCTCCTAAATTTAAGCCTAGGTTCATTGGACCTTATAAGATCATGGAGATTATTAATCCTGTTTCTTTTCGTTTGCTTCTTCCAGGGACATTTAAGATCCATAACGTGTTCCACAAGTCCTTGTTGAAGAGGTTTGTTGAGCCAGTGGTTCCTGCTGCTGGGCCTCCTGACCCTGTTTTGGTTGAGGGCAATCTGGAGTATGTGGTTGAGAAAATATTAGATTCTCGTTTTTCTAGACGGAAACTCCAGTATTTGGTTAAATGGAGAGGTTATGGTCAGGAAGACAATTCTTGGGTGTTTGCTTCGGACATCCATGCTAGGAGACTTATCCGTGCGTATCATAGAACTCATCCTGACCGACCTGGTTGCTCAAATGAAGGTTCGGTGACCCCTCCTCAAGGGGGGGTACTGTTGTGAATGGGTTTGAGATGAGTTCTGAGCAGAGGCTTCCTCTGGTGGTTACAAGCGGTGCTGGTCTGTCCAGTGAAGATTGTGAGGACTGGGAATCAGGTGTTAATGACTGGTCTTATATAAGGGAGTCACCTTCCCATCAGGGTTGCCGGTGATCAATTGTTCTGGTCTGAATCCTTCATTCCTGTTTCCCTTGTAGCCTGCTGTGTCGTGTCTGCATCTCCTGCTAACAGATAAGACATTTTCTTCTTTTTGTTTTTGTGCTATATTTTTGCATTTTTGTCCTGCACTTCTGTGGGGGCCTTCAGGGTCCCCTCCGGGGGCTTTTGCCCTCTCAGTTTAGTTCAGCCACTTATGTATGTACTTTTGCTTTTTCCAGTTTTTTCAGTGGCTGCTGTTTTGATTTTGTTACACCAGAGAACTAATTTAGGTGGTAGAGGTCGTGTGATCTCAGGTGTTTTTGAAATTAGTGGTGTTGGTGCTTTTCAGGGTTTTCTGGGATTGCAGTAAGTACCCTTCCTATCCTTTTCTATTTAGTTAGTTTGGGCCCCAGCGTTTGCTCATACTATTTTCTTTCTGTGTCAGTATTTCATCTTGTCTAACCGCCATTACATGTTTGGGGGCTTTCTATTGTCTTTGGGGTTCTGCTCCGGGGCAGATAGCTTTCCTATATCTATCTTTAGGTGTAGTTAGTTTCTCAGGCTGTGACGAGGCGTCTAGGACCAACGTAGGAACGCTCCACGGCTGCCTCTAGTTGTGGTGGTTAGTCAGGGTACTGCAATCTCATAGTTTCCAACTGCTCTGGTGTATTGACTTTTTTTACCTGCACTCCTCAGCTACCAAATCATAACAGATAAGATTTTTTTCTGCTTTTATTTTTGTGCTTGCTTTTTGCATTGTTTCCTGCACTTCTGTGGAGGTCAGCCAGGTCCCCTCCGGGGGCTTGTGCTCCTCTCAGTTTATCTGAGCCACTGTTATTTGTTCATTTGCCTTTTCCAGTTTTTTCAGTGGCTGCGGCTTAGTTTTGTGACACCAGAGAACTAATTTAGGTGGTAGAGGTCGTGTGATCTCAGGTGTTTTTGCAATTAGTAGAGTAGTTCCCATAGTCCTATATTAAACAGGCGGGGGACACTTCATATACTTAACATTCTACCAAATCTACAGTGGAAGGTGCCACCCATAGATAAGAAGTGCAGAGAGGTTATTTAATAACAAAAATTTTTTATTGAGATACAACTTCTTAAAAACATACACAATTGCAACATATACAACATAGATGAAGGGAGACTCCAAAAGTAAGAAAAAGGGGGAAAGATTACAATATGCCAATGTGATGAACCACCAAAATATGCACAATCACAAGTAACCATGAAATAGATATAGATAAATAACCAGGCACTAAATATCCCAAAATAGGAGCATTAAAGCCTCCATGATCATTATAGAAAAAACGATGTAAAATGTCTCATAGAACTTGTGAATCTTTCCCATATAAAGTCAGCCAGCCGAAAAAATGATGATAGTGCTCAGGTGAGGAGTAACATACATCCAAACAATGACTTTCATAAGGCAATCAACCTAGAATAAGTCCTGGGTTTGCAACCCATCTACATACCGAAGTACTAGAAGGCAATGACGCTGACAGTGGGATAGTGCAGGAGTGGAAGTCCCGTGGCATCAATTCCCCGTGCCCGACGGGCACCCCAGTGCAAAATTCAAAGCTTGGTTAATACGTAGGAATAAGCTGTAGACATCAGGAAGAAAGAAACCATCCAAATTTAAAGCAATTACCTTGAAAGAATAAAAAGAACAAATGAATAAAAAATAATTAAAATAATAATTTTTATACTCCTATTGATAACACTAAAAAGAAAGACATCATTATTAAAAACACCTAAAACTAAACTCAGGAACATAACCATAAACTAGAGCAGTCATACTAGTCAGGTCAGG
>JARQOD010000001.1:334253896-334425386 GCA_033576555.1 Oophaga sylvatica | reverse complement strand
GGTTTTGTTTGTGTTAAAGAGCTTGATGTGAATACTTTTCCGTCCAATTATGACAAGAGAATTCTTAGAGTTATACCTTTATTGGCTAACCAGAAAATTATGTTAGCAAGCTTTCAGAGCACTCTAGTTCTAGTCCTCTTCCTCTCTGAAGAGACAATTTGCTTTTTTCACTATAAAAACTTTAAAAAAACATTAGGCCAGGAATGTAACCTGTTTCAAACTCATTCATACTTTAGTGCAGAAAGACATATGTCATGGCCTCTTTTTAATGAGCTCACTGTTATCAAAACACCATGATAACAGACCTAGCGAAATTTATAGCCTAGTAATGGATCACATATTATGAATAAACTGATAAGCTACAAACGAAATAAAAAAAAAACAGACTGTGTGATGTTACTCTGTTTTATTAGTCATTAGATGATTATTACAGAAAGCTCTCAGTGGCAGAAACAAAATAGGAATCTTGTGGGTATGATACCTTTTAATGGCTAACAAAATATAGTGAATGATGTTACAAAGCAAGTGTTCCGACACGCACCACAATTGTGGATACCAGGGCTATGGGGTACTCGGAGCCGAGCCCATGGAAATCTATGGGAGTTGTCACTGGTAGCGGTGGCTCGGTCCGTGGCCCTGGCGGTCGTGCGATAGGGGATATTTACAGGGGATTATTAGGATAGGTAGTTCGTGACGCCACCTGTGGTATCTGGTCAATTGGACCAGCGCTGCTATAAGGACCTTCACAGGGGATGTTATGGGGCAGCTGGGGGGTAAGTCTCCCACAGGTGAGACTGGTCCCTGGAAGTCTATGGTGATGATGCAGGGTGTAGATAAGAATTCAGTCACACACAATGCAGCTTCTTTTCATACCTTTTACTGGTAGATGGTTCAAGCAGGTCCGGGGAGCTGGTCGGGGTGGAGAATGCACATTCGGGTAACCGCTGAGCAGGTTAGAGGCCTCCTTTACTTCGTATATATCGGAGTCCAAACTTGCATGAAGCGAAGTTAACTCTACAATCTCCAGCTTTCTCAATAGCTGACAAGCCCGGCCGACTTTGTGGTGGAGACTTCTATGGCTCTGACTAGCAGATGTTGGGAGAACTAAGTCTATATTTGCTGATCAGGCTAGACTCCTGTTTTCCCTGTCTCCGGTTACGTATCAGCGCTTTGGGCTGCTCTCTGCGACCTGTAGTCCAGATAGCCTCCGAGTATCTTGTTACTATGCTTGAAACTCTAGCAACGCTTCGGACCCCGGTGTCCGGTTATTTAGTGCAGTCAATCCAATACCTAAAGCACTTCTCTATGTCTTCTCCACTGCGCCCTTCGCCCTGCTTTTGCTCTTTGCATAAGCACTTGTAGCTTTCGATGGAAATGTCAGCTTTCTCCAGAGCTCGCTGAGCAGCTCTCAGTATCCTCCTTGTTTCAGCTTCTGTTGAGGTACTGATTAAGGGTAGCTCTGACTAGGCTAGGATGATTCACTTCACCCGTACTAGCCTCCACTTCCTTGTCAGGTGAGCTACGCTAACTCTGCGAGGATTCAGTCCTCTCTCCTAGTCCAGACTGAACTGGCACTGAACTGCACTGTCCTAAGACGGGAAACTGACTGGTCTGCACTGTCCTGAGACAGGAAGCTTGAATCTGCTCTGCTACGTGTCACTACCTCCTATACCCCTGGTGGGTGTGTCTGAAAGTGTGAGTGACGTGAATGATAACAAGCTTTTGTGGTTACCTTCCTGTGCATTCTCCTGGATTTTATGTGTGCCTTACATAGCTGGGCCACACATCCCCCCTTGGTTAAACACAGCACTCCCGGGCTGTAAAAGAGAAAAAAAAAACATATTGTTTTTGCATTAAACATCAACATTTTAACTCATCCCATCCGGGAGGTAAGACTTCTTGAACGTTACAATTTGTACATTAGAAAAATACAAAAGTATCAAAAGTATCAAACATTCTCATATTACTAGACAATATTCTTGTGGAGGACCCGCACCAAAAACCTCCCACGTGGGTCCTGGGTGGGCTGCAGGACTTCTGACTGCAGACCTCACTCTAGGCCACACCATACGGGTTTTTCTTCAGAGGTAGATAGTAATGGTTTCATGTAAAACCAGGATAAGGCACCGTAGTGCAAACTATTTACAAAGCAAGTTCTTGGGCTGGCACAGTCCACAGCCACGCAGTCCATAGCATGGAAAAGACACATTTCAATACATATAAATAGAAATCACATTAATAACTTTTTCAAACTTTATACATTTTGTCAGTGACAATAAACCCTGTCTGGGTCTTGCTAACTAGTTTACTAGGACTACTCCTGATAGCGAATAGGCAGTTTTCCTTTAGTGATGCGTTCTGATCTACGTAGAGTGGTGTCAGGTGTAGTATTCTCTAGCCTATCTGTTCTGTGTAACGGCAAACTATATATACGACTCCACCTCTCTAGGGACCTGGCAAGCATGCTAGTGACTGGACGAGGCGGTACTGCTTCACCAGCTTCACCAGGGGATTCCACTTCTTGTGGTGCTGCTTCTTGCGGGTTCGCTGCTTGGGGTTCTGATGGTTGAGGTCTGCCGGAACAGGTCCTTCTGGAACTGGCTCTACTGGCACAATTGGTATGACTGGTTGTAGAGACTCCTCTTGCGGTTGATAAAACTGCAGCACAGGAATAATTACAGCGTCTCCCAATCTGGGCCAATCCGCAGGTAAATCTCCCAAATCTGTGTGTATGACCGCTTCATTATTTTCTTCCTGATTGACAACAGGGTTTTCTTCACGGAGCTTTAATGGGCAAGGACACAACTTTAAATGATCTCTGGACACCGTTGCCGTCGTTTTTCCTCCATCCTTACTAATGGCACAGACCTTTCTGTTATCAAAATTGGAATTTTGCACGACATATGGCTCCTGTTCCCACTGATCATCCAACTTGTGCATTCTTCTTTTCCTTTTAAGCACCATTTCTCCAGGCATAAAAGGCTTAGCGGGAGCATTTTTGTTATAATTCTTCTCTTGCTTTTCTCTTACTTTGTTGAGACTGTCTTCTACGCAGGCTTGTACTCTCTTGTACTGTTCCTGTCGAGTTGTGTCCCAATCTTCAGCACTGTCATCAGCCTCTGGTTCTACCACTCCCAGCTCCAAAGCCATTGGCAGTCTTCCAGGTCTTGCTCTCATAAGGTAAGCTGGAGTGCAGTTGGTGGAACTTACTGGTATGTGGTTGTACAAGTCAACCAGGTCAGGTAACAAGTCTGGCCACCGATTTCTTTCTTCCAGGGGTACAGTTTTCAGTAAATCCATGACAATGTGATTCATCTTTTCACAAAGGCCGTTGGTCTGAGGGTGGTATGGCGTCGTTCTGATCTTTTTACATCCATACAATTGACAGAATTCCTGAAACAGTTCAGCTTCAAAGGCTGGACCTCGATCAGTCAGTACCTGCTCTGGATATCCGTGTGGTCTGCAGAAACTTGCTTGGAAGACCTTGGCTGCTGTCTCGGCTGTGAGATCCTTGACAGGGGCGACCACCAGAAATTTGGAGTAATGATCCACCATGGTCAGGGCATACGAGTATCCTGACCTGCTTGGGGACAACTTAACGTGGTCCAATGCTACAATCTCCAGAGGACGAGTCGTCCGGATAGGCTGCAAGGGTGCTCTCTGACTATGATAGTCTTTTCATCTGAGACCACAGGGTCCACAGTTCCGGCACCACTTCTCGATGGAGCTGCGCATCCCTACCCAGTAGAACCGGCACCTCAACAGGGTCTCCAGCTTTTTCCAGCCAAAGTGCCCTGCTTGATCGTGGTAGGCTTCCAACACCATTTGGATGTCTGCTCTGGGCACCACTATCTGCCAAACCATCTCATGGGTCCTTGGGTCGACGTATCTCCTGCACAACTTCTCTCGGTATATGAACAACCGGCTTCTTTCATTCCACAGGAGCTTTGCTGGTATGGGCGCGTCTTTCTCCAAGGAGGAACCTTCTTGTCTTATCAACTCCTTGATACGGCTGACCACTGGATCGCTGTCTTGAGTCTCCTTCCAGCTGTGATGGGGTAAAGGGTTCAACATCTCACCACACCGCTTTCTGTAGACTCGTTGCTCTTGGACCATCCCATTTCGGTGGAACGCAGGTAGCTCGATTTCTTCCAGATCATCTGATTCTTCCTCCGTGTCGGATTCATGCGGCATTCTGGACAAGGCGTCCGCGTTGGCATTTTTACGGCCCGCTCTGTACTTGATGGTAAACTGATAATTTGACAACCGAGCCATCCAACGTTGCTCCATGGCTCCCAGCTTGGCTATTTCCAGATGCGTCAAGGGGTTATTGTCTGTAAACGCAGTGAACTTGTTGGAGGCAAGGTAATGTTTAAATCTTTCGGTAATGGCCCAGACCAGCGCCAGGAACTCCAGTTTGAAGCTGCTATAGTTTTCCGGATTCCTCTCAGTTGGCCTGAGTTTTCTGCTGGCATATGCGATGACTTTTTCTTGGCCGTTCTGCTTCTGACTGAGGACCGCTCCTAATCCTTCGTTACTGGCATCTGTGTATAGCAGGAACGGTTGGCTGTAATCTGGGTAGGCTAAGATTTCATCACCGGTAAGGATCTCTTTCATCTCTTTGAATGCCTCAGCTTGTTCTTTTCCCCAATTGAATGGAAGGTTTCTGCTCTTAAGAGGTTGTCCTACCAGGAGGTCCTGCAAAGGCGCCGCTTTCTTAGTGTAATCTTTTACAAACCTCCTGTAGTAACCTGTTAGTCCCAGGAACTGATGCACCTCCTTTAGGTTCTTCGGCTCTGGCCATTTCTGAATAGCTGTGACCTTCTCAGGGTCCGGCGCTACTCCTTCGGAACTGACAATGTGTCCCAAGTACTGTACCTTCCGTTTGAGCAGGTGGCATTTAGATGGCTTTAGTTTCATCCCAAACTTGGACAATGACTCGAATACCTCCGCCAGGTGCTTCAGATGATCTTCATATGTCTTAGAGTACACAATTACGTCGTCCAAGTACAGCAGCACAGTTTCGAAGTTGAGATGTCCCAGACAGCTCTCCAT
This sequence comes from Oophaga sylvatica, assembly GCA_033576555.1. Classification (NCBI taxonomy): domain Eukaryota; kingdom Metazoa; phylum Chordata; class Amphibia; order Anura; family Dendrobatidae; genus Oophaga; species Oophaga sylvatica. The sequence goes on along the minus strand of JARQOD010000001.1, from coordinate 334,420,331 downwards.
CACCCTCTGGAATGTTCCTGGGGCACTGCTGAGGCCAAACAGCATTCTGTCAAACTCGCAGAGTCCCATTGGGGTGGTGAAAGCAGTTTTCTCCCGGTCCTCCTCAGCCACAGCTACTTGCCAGTACCCACTAGTAAGGTCGAGGGTAGAAAAGTAGTTAGCCGTTTTCAGAGCAGCTAAGGATTCCTCTATGCGTGGTAATGGGTATGCATCTTTATGTGTTATACGATTTACTTGCCTATAATCTACACACATTCGCATGCTACCATCCTTTTTCTTCACTAGAACTAGAGGTGCTGCCCAGGGGCTACAACTATCCCTTATCACCCCGGCTTGCTTCATGTCACGCAGCATTTCCTTAGCTTTCTGATAGTGGGCTGGAGGTAGAGGCCTGTACCGCTCTTTGATGGGAGGATGACTGCCTGTAGGGATATGATGCTGTACTCCCTTAATTGTCCCAAAGTCAAGTGGGTGCTTGCTAAATACTTGTGCGTACTCTTGTACCACCCGTAGTACCCCCTGTTTCTGGTGGACGGAAGTGGTGTCTGTTCCTATATGAAGCTGCTGACACCAGTCCGCTACCGGGGTTGCCGGATCATTATCCTCCGCTGGTCGGCAGGAGGCTAAGGACTCAGTCGTGAGGATAGAATTGTTATCTACGGCATGTAATTTAGCAACTGTAGCATAACGTGGCAAATTTACTTCATCGTCCCCCCAGTTGAGAAGTCGTACAGGTACTCTCCCATTTATTACTTCCACTACCCCTCTAGCAATCATGAGTGTAGGTCTATGTTCTGAGCGATGGGGTTCTACTACTGCTTGGTAGTTCTGTCCCCTCAGACCTATGGCTGCTCTACACCATATTAACATTTCACTCATTGGGGGTATTACAATGGGGTTCGAGTCTGTGACCCGTACATTACCGATTTCGCCATCTGTAAGCTTCGCTTGCTGCTGGCACATCAGGGCCCGGATCTCCCTCTGGATCACTCCCTTCTGCTTTGGCTTGGCAACTTCAGCGAGCTGTTGGAGCAAAAACACAACTTCTCCCAGACAGTTACTGATAATGTTAGTACCTAATATCACATTTAGGCCATTTTCCTCATTTACAGTCCTGACTACTAGGAGTCCCTGATCCTTCAGCTCCACCCTGCCCACTTTTACGTTTACGTTTTTGGCTCCAATTACTTCAACAGGGAGACCATTGGTAGCGTACACTGTCAAGTCAGGGCTCGGGGGCTGGAGGCTGTCCATGGACCAAAATTTATTGTAAAGGACATCAGGTATGATGGTCACCTGAGATCCAGTGTCCAGCAGTGCAGGAATTGCAATCCCGTCCAGTATCATGGACAGGTAGGGCCGTCCACCCACGAACCTGCGGTTCCAGTCCAAGGGGCCTGATGAGTCTACTCCTGGGTATTGGCCCTCTGACCCAGGATCGGCTCGTTTAAAGGACATTGCTGAGCCATATGACCTTTTTGGTTGCAGCGGTAGCAGATGATCTCCCGGCGAGGATGATGTTGCTCAGGAGTCGCTCCTGGGGGTGGCGTGGTCCTCCTCCGATGAGGCGACGTCCTCCATTTCCTCCGGTTCATCCAAGGAACATCCTCCGGACAGTCGGCTAGTAGGATCTTTCCTCCTTCCTCTTTCCGCAGTTGCAGGGCATCCATTACAGTGGCTAAGTTCTTAGTCAGCTGGCGCACTTCTGAGCGCAGACATTCCAACTCACTAGGGGGCGCCACCTGCATTGTAGCTTCTGCCACCTGCGGGGAAAAGGTGGGTACTGCCGGCTTTAGAGTGGCTTCACCCGGGTGATACTGATTTGCCACCTCAGGCTTTTCCAAGGTTCGCAGCCCTTTTATTGCCATGTCTTTTAGGGCATCAAAAGTGGCATCTGGATGATCTAAGGACCACCAGTTTACAGTCCTGCCTTCCTCTGGAGACCTCAGTCCCCGCACGAATTGCTCTTTCAACATTTGGCTCTCATCAATGGGACTTGTAGGGTTAGCCTGTTTAAGAGCTCGCAGGGCCCCCTGTAGTCGGCAGGCGTAGTCCCTAATACTGTCACCCGGTCTCTGGAAGCACTGATAAAATGCCATCCGGAGATCCGTTTCTGTGCGGTCCTCAAAGATGGCCTGTAGCTTTAAGAGAATCGCAGGTACCGACTCCTGGTCTGCAGTGGGCCAAGTCTCTACTTCTCTCTCAGCCGCACCAGCTAACTGTCCTATTGCCACAGCAGCTTTTTGCTTTTCAGTCATTGAGTACATATCCAAAATACTATATATCTTCCGTTTAAATCCTGGCAGGGTGTCTGGCTCGCCGCTGTACTGGGGGAGCCACTTCGCTCCAGGCATGTATGGGAGCGTTAGGGGCATGAGCGGGACCACCGGACCAGGTGAGGGGCCTGCACCCCCATCCTGCGGTACGACGCCAAGCGGTGGGCTATTGGGGCCTCCAGCGGGGGCGCTCCGTCTGCCGGTTGATGCGACATGTTGATGCCCCCTTGGTTAATCTGAGCCTACCTCTTTCACAGGCTGCAGCGTCGCAGGCACAGCGGTGGAGACAGGACCTTTGTCGCTGGCGCTCTGATGTCAGAGCGTTCACTTCCTGTTTCACAGGACCTGCCGCCGCGTCAGAGTTGGGGGCGGGGCCAGGGAACCAGCGCGCACTTTCAGGTACGCCCCCCTTCTTCACCAGCGCCTGAGGGCGCGAATTTTGCAGGAAGATGGCGGTATTTTGGCGCCAAATGCAGCAAACAGTTCAATAGACACACAGGACTCACAATTGCAAGCTTTCGTATCCTGTTCGTGACGCCAAGTTGTTCCGACACGCACCACAATTGTGGATACCAGGGCTATGGGGTACTCGGAGCCGAGCCCATGGAAATCTATGGGAGTTGTCACTGGTAGCGGTGGCTCGGTCCGTGGCCCTGGCGGTCGTGCGATAGGGGATATTTACAGGGGATTATTAGGATAGGTAGTTTGTGACGCCACCTGTGGTATCTGGTCAATTGGACCAGCGCTGCTATAAGGACCTTCACAGGTGATGTTATGGGGCAGCTGGGTGGTAAGTCTCCCACAGGTGAGACTGGTCCCTGGAAGTCTATGGTGATGATGCAGGGTGTAGATAAGAATTCAGTCACACACAATGCAGCTTCTTTTCATACCTTTTACTGGTAGATGGTTCAAGCAGGTCCCGGGGAGCTGGTCGGGGTGGAGAATGCACATTCGGGTAACCGCTGAGCAGGTTAGAGGCCTCCTTTACTTCGTATATATCGGAGTCCAAACTTGCATGAAGCGAAGTTAACTCTACAATCTCCAGCTTTCTCAATAGCTGACAAGCCCGGCCGACTTTGTGGTGGAGACTTCTATGGCTCTGACTAGCAGATGTTGGGAGAACTAAGTCTATATTTGCTGATCAGGCTAGACTCCTGTTTACCCTGTCTCCGGTTACGTATCAGCGCTTTGGGCTGCTCTCTGCGACCTGTAGTCCAGATAGCCTCCGAGTATCTTGTTACTATGCTTGAAACTCTAGCAACGCTTCGGACCCCGGTGTCTGGTTATTTAGTGCAGGCAATCCAATACCTAAAGCACTTCTCTATGTCTTCTCCACTGCGCCCTTCGCCCTGCTTTTGCTCTTTGCATAAGCACTTGTAGCTTTCGATGGAAATGTCAGCTTTCTCCAGAGCTCGCTGAGCAGCTCTCAGTATCCTCCTTGTTTCAGCTTCTGTTGAGGTACTGATTAAGGGTAGCTCTGACTAGGCTAGGATGATTCACTTCACCCGTACTAGCCTCCACTTCCTTGTCAGGTGAGCTACGCTAACTCTGCGAGGATTCAGTCCTCTCTCCTAGTCCAGACTGAACTGGCACTGAACTGCACTGTCCTAAGACGGGAAACTGACTGGTCTGCACTGTCCTGAGACAGGAAGCTTGAATCTGCTCTGCTACGTGTCACTACCTCCTATACCCCTGGTGGGTGTGTCTGAAAGTGTGAGTGACGTGAATGATAACAAGCTTTTGTGGTTACCTTCCTGTGCATTCTCCTGGATTTTATGTGTGCCTTACATAGCTGGGCCACACACAAGCTTTCGAGACTGCTTAGGTCTCTTCATCAGGCTGCTGTAACAAAATATTTGAAGAAACCCAATTATATACATATAATATTATATCAGGAAATATGGCGAAAATTTGGAAAATTTTGCTATTTTCAAAATTTGAATATTTATTCCCTTAAAACTGAGAAATATGTCACACAAAATAGTTACTAAATAACATTTCCCACATGTCTACTTTACATCAGCACAATATTGGAAACAAAATGTTTTTTTGTTACGAAGTTATAAGGGTTAAAAGTTGACCAGCGATTTCTCATTTTTACAACAAATTGTACAAAACCATTTTTTTTAGGGACCACCTCACATTTGAAGTCACTTTGAGGGGTCTATATGGCAGAAAATACCCAAAAGTGACACCATTCTAAAAACTGCACCCATCAAGGTACTCAAAACCACATTCAAGAAGTTTATTAACCCTTCAGGTGCTTCACAGGAGCTGAAGCAACTTGGAAGGAAAAAATTAACATTTAACTTTTTAGTCACAAAATGATCTTTTACAAACAACTTTTTTATTTTAAAAAGAGTAAAAGGAGAAAATGGACAGAAAAATTTGTTATGCAATTTCTCCTGAGTACGCCGACACCCCATATGTGGGGGAAAACCACTGTCTGGGCGAACGGCAGGGCTCGGAATGAAAGGATCACCATTTGACTTTTTCAAACCAAAATTGGCTGGAATTGAGATTGGACGCCATGTCGCGTTTGGAGACCCCCTGATGTGACTAAACAGTGGAAACCCCCACAAGTGACACCATTTTGGAAACTAGACCCCCTAAGGAACTTATCTAGATCTGTTGTGAGCACTTTGAACCCCCAAATGTTTCACAAAAGTTTATAAAGCCTGGGTGGGAAAAAAAAATTTCCACAAAAATGATTTTTTAATCCCCAATTGTTGATTTTTTCCCAAGGAAATTGGACCCAAAAAGTTGTCCAATTTGTCCTGAGTGCGCTGATACCCCATACGTGGGGAAAAAATACTGTTTGGGCGCATGGCAGAGCTCGGAAGGGAAGGAGCACCATTTGACTTTTTCAAACCAAAATTGACTGGAATCGAGATTGGATGCCATGTCGCAATAGGATAGCCCCTGATGCGCCTAAACAGTGGAAACCCCCCACAAGTGACCCCATTTTGGAAAATAGACCCCACAAGGAACTTATCTAGATCTGTGGTGAGCACTTTGAAACCCCAAGTGCTTCACACAAGTTTATAACGTAGAGCCGTAAAATTAAAAAATCATATTTTTTCCACATAAATGATCTTTTCACCCCGACTTATCTAGATCTGTTGTGAGCACGTTCAACCCCAAAGTGTTTCAATAAAGTTTATAATGCCTGTGTGTGAAAAAAAGAAAAAAAACATTTCCACAAAAATGATTTTTTAGTCCCCAATTTTCCAATTTTTGATTTTTCCCAAGGAAATTGGACCCCAAAAGTTGTTGTCCAATTTGTCCTGAGTACGCTGATACCCCATATGTGGGGGGGGGAATACTGTTTGGGCGCTCAGCAGGGCTCGGAAAGGAAGTAATGACATTTTGGAATGCAGACTTTGATGGGTGTCATGTTCAGTTTGCAGAGCTCCTGATGTGCCTAAGCAGTGTAAACTCCACAAAAGTTACCCCATTTTTGAAACTAGACCCCCTAAGGAACTTATCTAGATCTGTGGTGAGCACTTTGAACCCCCAAGTGCTTCACACAAGTTTATAATGCCCAGGCATGAAAATAAAAAATCCTATTTTTTTCCCACAAAAATGACATTTAGTCACAATTTTTTTATTTTCCCAAGGGTAACGGGAGAAATTGGACCCCAAAAGTTGTTGTCCAATTTGTCCTGAGTATGCTGGTACCCTATATGTGGGAGAAAACTACTGTATGGGCACCAGCGGGGCTCGGAAGGGAAGTAGTGATGTTTTGCATTGCAGACTTTGTTGGAATGGTCTGCAGGTGTCATGTCACGTTTGGAAAGCCCCTGATGTGCCTAAACAGTGGAAACCCCTCACATGTGACCCCATTTTGGAAACTAGACCCCGAAGGAACTTGTCTAGATGTGTGGTGAGAACTTTGAACCCCCCAAGTGCATCACAGAAGTTTATAATGTAGAACCATAATAATAAAAATCATATTTATTTCCACAAAAAGGATATTTTCACCCCCAATTTTTTATTTTCCCAAGGGTAACAGAAGAAATTGGACCCCAAGAGTTGTGTAATTTGTGCTGAGTATGCTGATACCCCATTTGTGGGGGTAAACTACTGTTTGGGCGGATGGCAGAGCTCAGAAGGGAAGGAGCACCGTTTAACTTTCAACACCGAATTGGCTGAAATTGAGATCAGACGCCATGTCACGTTTGGAGAGCCCCTAATGTGCCTAAACAGTGAAAACCCCACAATTCTAACTCCAACCCTAGCCCCAACACACCCTTAACCCTAATCTCAACCCTAATCATAACCCTAACCACAAACCTAACCCTATCACACCCCTATCCCTAATCCCAACCCTAACCCTAACTTTAGCCCCAACTCTAACCCTAACTATAGCCCCAACCCTAAACCTAATGGGAAGATGGAAATAAATACATTTTTTTAATTTTATTATTTTTCCCTAACTAAGGGGGTGATAAAGGGGGATTTGATTTACCATTTATATCGGGCTTTTATGATTGGCAGCTGTCACATGCTAAAAGACGCTTTGTATTGCAAAAAACAGTTTTTTGCATCATCACATTTTGAGAGCTATAATTTTTTCTTATTTTGGCCCACAAAGTCATGTGAGGTCTTATTTTTATTGGGACGAGTTGATGTTTTTATTATTACCATTTTCGAGCACATGATATTTTTTGATCGCTTTTTATTAAGATTTTTGGAAGGCAGAATGAACAAAAACCAGCAACTTGTGAATTACTTTTGGGGGGGGCGTTTATACCGTTCCGTGTGTGGTAAAATTGATAAAGCAGTTTTATTCGTCGGGTTAGTACGATTACAGCGATACCTCATTTATATCATTTTTTTATGTTTTGGCGCTTTTATACAATAAAAACAATTATATATAAAAAATAATTATTTTTGCATCGCTTTATTCTGCGAGCTTATAACTTTTTTATTTTTTCACTGATGATGCCGTATCGCAGCTTGTTTTTTGCGGGACAAGATGACATTTTCAGCGGTACCATGTTTATTTATATCCGTCTTATCGTGTTATTCCACTTTTTGTTCGGCGGCATGATGATAATTCATTGTTTTTTTGCCTTGTTTTTTTTTTTAAGGAGTTCACTAAAGGGGTTAACTAACGGGACAATTTTATAGGGCGGGTTGTTACGGCCGCAGCGATACTAAATATGTGCACTTTTATTGTTTTTTTTTATTTACATAAAGAAATGAATTTATTGGGGGATATTTTTTTTTTCTTTATTTAGGAATTGTTTTTTACATGTTATTTTTATTTATTTTAACTTTTTTACTTTGTCCCAGGGTGGGACATCACTGTATAAGGTCAGATTGCCGATCTGACACTGTGCACAGCACTCTGTCAAATCGGCGATCTCACAGGCAGTCCTGCAGGCTTTCTCAGCGCCTGCTCTCAGCAGCCACTGAGGAAGCCGCCTCCCTGCAGGACCCGGAAGGGCCCCGTGGCCATCTTGGATCCGGAATCCTGCAGGGAGGAAGCCCTGAGAACAGTGCGGTCACATCGTGCTGTTCTGAGGGTCTCAGGGAAGCACGCAGGGAGCCCCCTCCCTGCGTGATGCTTTCCTGTACCGCCGGAAAACTGCGATCATCTTTGATCGCAGTGTGCCAGGGGTTAATGTGCCAGGAGCGGTCCATGACCCTCCTGGCACATAGTCCAGGGTGTCAGCTATGATAATCAGCTGACACCCGGCCGCGATCAGCTGCGCTCCCCCCGGGAGCGCAGCTGATCGCATATGACGTACTATTCCGTCCATTGGAATTAAGTCCCAGGGCACATGGACGGAATAGTATGTCTGATGGCAGAAAGGGGTTAATATACATTACTCAAAAAAATAAAGGGAACACTTAAACAACACAATGTGACTCCAAGTCAATCACACGTCTGTGAAAGTAACCTTTTCAGTTATGAAGCAACACGGATTGTTAAACAATTTCTCCTTCTGTTATGCAAATGGAAAAAACAGGTAGAAATGATAGGCAATTAGCAAGATAACCCATATAAAGGGGTGGTTCTGCAGGGGTTGACCACAGACTGTTCTCATCCTTTTTGGCTGTTGTTTTGGTCACTTTAGCATTTTGTCATTGCACTCACTCCTAGAGGTTACAGTAGCAACCCACAGAAGATGCTCAGGTAGTGCAGCTCATCCAGGATGGCACATCATTGTGAGCTATGGCAAGAAGGGTAGCTTTGTCTGTCAGCACAGTGTCCAGAGCATGGAACAGATACCAGGAGACAGGCCAGTACACCAAGAGATGTGGAGGGGGCCTTAGGAGGGCAACAACCCAGCAGTAGGACAGCTACCTTCTCCTTTGTGAAAGGAGGAACAGGAGAAGCAGTGCCACAGCCCTGCAAAATGACCTCCAGGAGGCCACTAAAATCCATGTGTTTGCTTAGACTGTTAGAAACAGCCTCCATGAGAGTGGTATGGGGGTCCGACGTCCACAAGTAGGTGTTGTGCTTACAGTCGAACACCGTGTAGGGCAATTGGCATTTGCCAGAGAACACCAAGATTGGCAGATTCGACATTGGCGCTCAGTGCTCTTCACAGATGAGAGCAAGTTCACACTGAGCACATGTGACAGACGTGACAGAGTCTGGAGACCCGTGGAGAATGTTCTGCTGCTTGCAACATCCTCGCGCATGATCGTTTGGCAGTGGGTCATTAATGGTGTGGGAAGGCATTTCTTTGGAGGGCTGCACAGCCCTCCATGTGCTAGCCAGAGGTAGCCTGAATGCCATTAGGTACCGGGATGAGATTTTCAGACCCATTGTGAGACCATATGCAGGTGCACTGGGCCCTGAGTTCCTTTTGATGCATGACAATGCTAGGCATAATGTGTCTTAAGTGTGTCAGCAGTTCCTGCATGATGAGGGCATTGATGCTATGGTCTGGCTTGCCCATTCCCCAGACCTGAATCCAATCGAGCACATCTGAGACATCATGTTTCAATCCATCCAGCAATGCCATGTTGCACCACAGACTGTCCAGGAGTTGAATGATGCTTTAATCCATGTCTGGGATAAGATCCCTCAGGAAAACATCTGCAGCCTCATCAGGACCATGTGCAGGCGTTGTAGGGAGTTCATACAAGAAGCACGTGAAGGCCACATACACTACTGAGTGTCATTTCCTAGTCTTGATCAGACAGTGTCACACAGGATAGGATTAGATACATGGCTCAGCAGACAGTAACACACAGGATAGGATTAGATACACAGGTCAGCAGACAGTAACACACAGGATAGGATTAGATACACAGGTCAGGAGACAGTATCACACAGGATAGGATTAGATACACGGCTCAGCAGACAGTATCACACAGGACATTTTTAGATACACAGCTCAGCAGACAGTATCACACAGGACAGAATTAGATACACAGCTCAGTAGATGGTATCACACAGGATAGGATTAACTAGATACACAGCTCAGCAGTCGGTATCACACAGGATAGCATTAGATACACAGCTCAGCAACAGGATGTGCCAAAGGAGAGGACATTTTCATTCCAAGAATTCCACTCATTTCATCTGATTTGCCTTTGATTTTAAATGCCTCCAGTTTCCACTTCGACCGGCATTTGCAATGTCCATTAATAAAGGGTATGCCACACTAAACAATATCGCTAACGGGATCGCTAAAAAACGTCACTATTTAGCGATCCCGTTAGCGATATTGTTCAGTGCGGCAGCTTCCAGCGACGAGCTTCCTGCTGTGATCTCGCTCGTCGCTGGAATCGTTCCGGACCCTATTTCATCGCTGGCGCTCCCGCTGGGTAAGTATCTAATCGCTGTGTGGCACCTTTTCTTAGCGATTTAGCGGTACTTTTGTACCGCTAAAGTCGTTAAGAAGATCGCTAACGGCGATAGCGTCGTTAACTATATCGCTAAATGTGGCCGCACTTAGCGATATAGAAACAATCCCGCTAGCGATCTCATTAGTATGCAACGCTAACGAGATCGCTAGCGGGATAGCTTAGTGTGGCAGTACCTTAAGGCTAAGGAACAGTCCTTGAAAGTAGTAGGGATTGATTTGCAATCTCCATGTTTTTCTCATGGTCAACTTTACTGGCCTGTTCAAGAGTTGGAACTGCCAAAAATCTGTTCATCTTTGCACCAAAAGGAAAAACCAAAAATGTTGTTTATCAAAAGGCTCTTGAATGAGTTGAAAATAAAATACTGTCAATACTTGTTAATAACATTGTTTATAACATTGAGCCCTGAAAATAATAAAATCACATTTTCCTCACAAAAAATGTTATTTGAGCCCCAGATTTTGCATTTTCATAAGAGTAACTAGAGAAATTGCACCATACAATTTGTTGTGCAATTTCTCGAGTACGGCGATACCCCATATGTGGGGGAATACCACTTTTGAGGTACAGTGCAAAGCTCAGATGGGAAGAGGTGCCATATTGGAGTTCAGATTTTGCTGGAATGGTTTGAGGGTGCCATGTCACATTGGCAGAGCCACTGAGGTGCCATCTAGGGGTGCAGTGATCATATTAGCACCATATGTGCCTCACAGAATTTTATACAACTGAGCGGTGAAGAAAGAATAAATTACATTTTCACCACTAAAATATTGTTTTATCCCCAAGTTTTTAGTTTTTCTAAGGGCCAATAGGAAATTTTTTTTGCAACCAACTGAGGTCCATTTTTCCTGAGTGCACAAATACCCTACATGTAATCAGGAAATATTTTTCAGGCACATTGCAAAGCTTAGAAAGCAAGTAGCGCCAGATTTTACTGTTATGGTTTGCAAGTGCCATGATCCACGGCGAGAGCCCATGAGGTGCCAGAACAGCATAACCCCCCATAAGTGACCGCCTTTTATGATCACAATAGTACTCAATGAACTCATCTAGGGGTGCAGTGATCATATTGACACCATGGGTGTGTCACAGAATTTTATATCATTGGGCAAGGAAGACAATATAACTACATTTTTACCACCAAAATGTTGTTTTAGCCAAAGATTTTACATTTTCACAAAAGTAGTGGGTAAAAATGGCACCAAAATGTGTCCAACAATTTCTAATGAACGTGACAATTCATATGTGGCTGTAGAGTACTACTTAGCCATACGGAGAGACTTGGGAGGAACAGAGCTATATTTGCCTCCAGGAGCGGAGTTTCCTAGAACAGTTTGCAGACTACACATACAGAGCCCCTAATTGCTATAAGAGCAGAATCCCCCTCAAGTGACCCCATTTGGGAAACTATATACCCCTTGGGGAATTTATCTACATGCATAGTGCAGATTTTGACCCCATGGGTATTTTCCTGAAACAAACAGCAATGAATGTTGCCAAGTGAAAATTGCAACCTGCCGTTGTAGTGACAGTACGCTTTAGTGACCAGTACGTTGCACTCACCAGTACGTTATGCCCAACTCATGTTTCTGGAGGCATGCACCCATAAGTTAGACAGGCTCTTATCACTTCAGAAATGCCAAATGTGGACACAATATGTGGTTTAGGTACACTGTGGGGCTCAGAAGGGAGGAGGCAATTGGATTTGGGACTGTAGAATTTGCTGAATTTCTTTTGGCGGGTAAGGAGCCATTTCGCTTTACCAGAGGCTTTGTGCTATCAGTAATGTGGAAGCCCCCTATATTTCCATTAACAGATGGCGGACCTGAGTAAGGGCTTACTTTTTTTGTGGATTGAGTTAAAGCTTTTATTGGGAAAATTTTACATAATGCTTGGGATCACATTTTTCCGCCGCTCTACGCTCAGCACTTACAGTGCCGAGTTCCTCCGAGTGACGAGATTCAGATGAAACCCCTGAGGGATCCATTCACTATAATGAGGCAGCAGAGTTACTCTGGACTCCGTCTCGTCTCTGTTCAGCTGTGTCCTTCTTTGCACAAGTGCACAAAACTGTGGCCAACGGCACTTTTGTGCCATCCTTAAAAGACGAACAACGCCGGATCACAGGTCATTTGGTGTCCACAGTGCCTCCATTTGCCACACTATAGGGAATCTTCTGCCAGGGGTTCCGCCTGAATCACGCATTTCAGAGGTTTACATGGAAACCCCGATGCAAGTTCTCAGGGCAGGATAAATGTGCGCTGAACCTTACTGCGATCTTTGGGAGGCAGAATGAAAAAATCAACAGCATGGGAAGAATTGGTTTTATTTATTTTTTACACCATTCATCGTACGGTATAAATAATTAGGTGACTTTATTCTCTGGGTCGGTGTGATTACAGCGATACTAGATTTAGGCCTCTTTCACACATCCATGTCTCCAGTATGTGTGGTGACACTCAGTGTGTCCATGGGCAAAACACACTGGCATGTCCATTTTTTAATGTCAGCACGGGCCGCAAAACGTCTCGCACACGTGCACATGGATAACACACATGGATGTCATCTATATGACATGCATCAGTACCGAGGAAGTAGCATTACAGTAAGCACTATTCTCCGGTGCCGGGTGCTCAACACGGCTTTCATCAGTCTCCCTTGCTCTGCCGGCGATAAGCGTGAGCAGGGGAGAATGATGAGAGTTATATTTAAGTAATAAAAGAGACAACATCCGGCGGCTGATGGGACTATTACTCCCATCAGTCTACCCCTGCTGTTGCTAATAGCAGTGACAGCAGGAGTGGCTGATGGGGGTATTCATCAGCTGCCGCCTGCGCTATTAGTAAATGAAAAAAATGGCGTGGGTTCCCCTGTATTTTCTATAACAAGGCAGGCAAAACTCACAGCTGGGGGCTGCAAGGTTGGTTATCAAGAATAGAGGGGTCCCCACACTGTTTTTATTAATTATTTTAACAAATAAATAATTTTAAAATACAGCATGGGGTTCCCCCCCATTTCAACATCCAGCCTTGCTAAAGCTCACAGCTGGGGGCTAGTATTCTCAGGCTGGTAAGGGGCCATTGATATTAACTCCCCTGCCTAAAAATAGCAGCCAACAGCCACCTAGAAAAGGCGCATCTATTAGATGCGCCAATTTTGGCACTTTTCCCGGCTCTTCCCACTTGCCATGTAGCGGTAGCAAATGGGGTTCATATTCGTGGAGTTGATGTCACCATTGGATAGTCCAATGACATCAAGCCCATGGCTTAGTAATGGAGAGGTGTCTATAAGACACCTATACATTATTAATCCTATAGTTATATGGTAAATAAAGACACAACCAGAATAAAGTATATTATTAGAAATAAAACAAAACACACTTTTCCATTTTTATTTAAAAATAACAAACACAGTTATACTGACCTAATGCCTAATTCCACTGAAGCCCTAGTTCTCCTGTAATAAATCAAAGACAAAAAACAACAATATCCCTCACCGATCTGTCTTTCTGTCCCACGCCGTAATAGTATCCCCATGCTATAGAAACTGTCGGCTCTGCACTGACAGACAAACTTGCTCATCATGCACTGGGCATGATCAGCAAGTTTCCTAGGTCTGGTGACCTGGATGTCATCATGACGACATTGGGTCACCATGGAAACGATCGGGACCCCGTGTCATGACACGGGGTCTACGATCCAAAGCCAGAGGGGTTGTCAGCCCTCTTTCGGCTTCCGGAATGCAGTGATTGTGTTCCGCATTTCGGGGGTTAAAGTGCCGGGAGTGGTTTGTAACCGCTCATGGCACTTAGTGCTGGATGTCAGCTGTCAGTAATAATCCGTCCTGGTCAAGTAGACCCAAGGCACATGAATGGATTATTACGTCTGATGTCAGAAAGGGGTTAAAGGAAGATAAGTTCTTTCCCCTACATAGTGACCCAAAGTCCCAAGGAACCCACTTAGATACAGCATGCATAAAATTGTGGTAGACGGTGGCCAAAAGCCACAAGATGCATCTTGTTTATAGCAGAATAAAGATGTTTTGAAGCTTCATCACCTGCTTTTGGATGCTGTCTGCCACAATTGTGTGAAGTCATTAGGTGTCTGACAAAAGATTGCCTGAGTAATGAACATGGTTTATACCTGTAATGTGTCAATTTTAAATTCAGTTTAGAAGCCTCAAAGTTTCCTACATTTTGCTTTTATAATGCGGGTCAAAGAGCATAGCTATCAAGCAGTCATTCCTTTCAGGGCCGGCTCCAGGTTTTTGAGGGCCCCGGGCGAAAGAGTCTCAGTGGGCCCCCCGCCCCCCTTTTAACACATACTATGTCTGCAGGAGATCCATAACCACAAATGTGGAGATGCCAAATGGGAGCAATTGGCAGTGTGGGCCTACGGCACAGCTCCTGCTCGGCCATAGCACTGCGCTGTGAGTCTTCAGAAGGTGCTGTAGTGCTCCTCAGATCTTTCATTCTACCAACTGGTGAAGGTTTCTGCTAATCAGTGAGCAGCTGCACAAGCTAGAGACCTGCAGTCACATTAATTGGTTGAGACGCCCTATAAGGCCGGCGTCACACTAGCGAGTTTGATGCGAGTAAGTCGCACGACTTACTCGCATCAACACCCGGCACGGCCGCTCGCTCTTGGACCAGAGTGCGCGGCTGTGTGTAGCCCAGCTGCGCTTGGTGCCACATGTTACCCAGGAAGATGCATTAAAGGTAATTCACAATCACCCGATATTCATTCACACTCCACATTTCCCTGGTACCACCAGAGGGAGCCCTTTAGATTACGCAGGTATAAAAGGGTGTGGAGAGATAGAGCAGAGAGATAAGGCAGTCTAGCTGAACATTAGCTAGTCATTGGTTGTACCTCAGAGAGACGAGCCGAGAGGAAAGTTACCTCAGAACGTGCGGACTGATAGTTCCCTAGGGAAGTGGAAAGTGACTCTCGAAGTGTGCATAGATCAGTCTGACGGAAGGTCCTGATAGCTACTTTGGACAGAGCCTAAGAAGGAAGTGAAGGAAAGGGAACTGCAGTATTTGTAAGACCGAGTCAACTGAGGTATTGTTAGAGAGCGAGCGTGCCGACGCTTGGAGAGCGGTGAAGAGAAGGAAGCTGACATCTACTGCTGCTTGTGCTTATGTTAAAGGTGTGAGTAGGACGACAGGCAAGTGGAAAAGAGAAAGGGAGAGTGACTGAGGATGAATAGCAATGATGGCTTACCTCCACTCTGCACTACCGGACACCGGGTCCGAGCTTGCTAGTACCTTCACGGCTAGTGGGAAAAACCGGAGACCCTGCTGGACTTCAGGTCACAGAGGGGCCCAACAGTGCTGATACGTAACCGGGGTCAGGAAGAACAGGAGTCTGGTCAGCGCAACCATTGGAGACTTAGTTCTGTCCAAGAGAAGGCTCCACCACAAGATCAGCCGGGCGTAGCAAAGAGAACGGAGTTAAACTTTGTTTCATGCAAGTTAGAAACTCACACACATATAGACGTAAGGAGGCCCTACACCTACTCAGTGATTACTGGAGGAGGATCTACATTGCAGCGCTGGTCACCCTGACCAGGAACCACAGGTGGCGTCACGAACAATTTCTACAATCCCCTGTAAATATTCCCCCTTTAGTGAGCGCCCAGGGCAACGGACCGAGCTGCGCTACCCGTGACATCCCCCAGTGAAGTGAACGGGCTCACTGCCGAGTACCCCAAAGCCCTGGTACGTGCGACTCAGCTGCATGTATTTCTATGCCGCCGCGTACTCTGGTCCGAGAGCGGGCGGCCGTGCCGGGTGTTGATGCAAGTAAGTCGTGCGACTTACTCGCATCAAACTCGCTAGTGTGACGCCGGCCTAAAGAAGATAATCTGTCATGTAAACTGATAACCCGGTGATGAAGCATGATATTATTTACATTACTAATTGGGCATCCTATAAACGGATCAGGTTTCCACTGTTAATTCCACGCCATAAACTCATCATATGTGGTCAGCACTTAGAGGAGCAGCGTTTTGTAGATTTTACAGCAGTTCTTAGATTTCATCCTGCAAAGACCAGACCCACTGCTTGTGACCCCCGCCAGCAGCTAATATACTGTAGTGTTACGTTCCTAAAGGAGCTGATTAATGCTTTCCTCCTGTGTTATTCCAGGGGAAAGGTTACTACACTAGTAGTGCAGGCAACCTTTCCCCTGGAATAACACAGGAGAAAGCATTAACCCCTTAACGACCAAGCCATTTTGTAGGTTAAAGACCAGGCCAATTTTTACAATTCTGACCACTGTCTCTTTTTGAGGTTATAACTCTGGAACACTTCAACGGATCTTGGCGATTCTGAGATTGTTTTCTCATGACATATTGTACTTCATTATAGTGGTAAAATTTCTTCAATATAACTTGCGTTTATTTATGAAAAAAATGCAAATATGGCAAAAAATTTTAAAATTTTGCAATTTTCAAACTTTTAATTTTTATGCCATTAAATCAGAGAGATAAGTCACAAAAATTAGTTAATAAATAACATTTCCCACATGTCTACTTTACATCAGCACAATTTTGGAACCAAATTTTTTTTTTGTTAGGAAGTTATAAGTGTTAAAAGTTGACCAGCAATTTCTAATTTTTCCAACAAAATTTACAAAACCATTATTTTTAGGGGCCACCTCACATTTGAAGTGAATTTGAGGGGTCAATATGACAGAAAATACCCAAAAGTGACACCATTCTAAAAACTGCACCCCTCAACGTGTTCAAAGCCACATTCAAGAAGTTTATTAACCCTTTAGGTACTTCACAAGAATTGAAGCAATGTGGAAGGAAAAAATGAACATTTAACTTTTTTTCCCAAAATTTTTCTTTCGACACAATTTTTTTAAATTTTGTCAAGGGTATCAGTAGAAAATGAACCACAATATTTGTTGTACAATTTCACCTGAGTACACCGATACCCCATGTGTGGGGGTAAACCACTATTTGGGTACATGGCAGAGCTCGGAAGGGAAGCAGCGCCATTTGACTTTTTTGGCTGGAATTGAGATTGGACGCCATGTCGCATTTGGAGAGTCCCTGATGTGCCTAAACAGTGGAAACCCCCCACAAGTGACCCTATTTTGGAAACTAGACCCCCCAAGGAACTTATCTAAATGTGTTGTGAGAGCTTTTAACCCCCAAGGGCTTCACAGAAGGTTATAACGTAGAGCTGTAAAATTAAAAAATCATATCTTTTCCACAAAAATGATCTTTCCACCCCCAATTGTTATTTTTCAAAGGGTAACAGGACCCCAAAAGTTATTGTGCAATTTGTCCTGAGTACGCTGATACCCCATATGTGGGGGTAAACCACTATTTGGGCGCATGGCAGAGCTTGGAAGGGAAGCAGCGCCATTTGACTTTTTTGGCTGGAATTGAAATTGGACGCCATGTCGCATTTGGAGAGTCCCTGTGTGCCTAAACAGTGGCAACCCCCCACAAGTGACCCCATTCTGGAAACTAGACCCCCCAAGGAACTTATCTAGATGTGTGGTGAGAGCTTTGAACCCCCAAGGGCTTCACAGAAGGTTATAACGTAGAGCAGTAAAATTAAAAAATCATATCTTTTCCACAAAAATGATCTTTCCACCCCCAATTGTTATTTTCCAAAGGGTAACAGGACCCCAAAAGTTATTGTGCAATTTGTCCTGAGTACGCTGATACCCCATGTGGGGGTAAACCACTATTTTGACGCATGGCAGAGCTCGAAAGGGAAGGAGCGCCTTTTTCAAATGCAGACTTTGATGGAATGGTCTGCGGGTGTCATGTCACGTTTGGAGAGCCCCTGATGTGCCTAAACAGTAGAAACCCCCCACAAGTGACTCCATTTTGGAAACTAGACCCCAAAGGAACTTATCTAGATGTGTGGTGAGCACTTTGAACCCCAAAGTGCTTCACAGAAGTTTATAACGTAGAGCCGTGAAAATAAAAAAATCATATTTTTTTTCCACAAAAATAATCTTTTTGCCCCCAAATTTTTATTTTTATAAGGGTAACAGGAGAAATAGGACCCCAAAAGCTATTGTGCAATTTGTCCTGAGTACGCTGATATCCCATATGTGGGGGGGAATCACTATTTTGATGCATGGCAGAGCTCGGAAGGGAAGGAGCACCATTTTTAAGTGCAGACTTTGATGGAATGGTCTGCGGGTGTCATGTCGCGCTTGGAGAGCCCCTGATGTGCCTAAACAGTAGGAACCCCCCACAAATGACCCCATTTTGCAAACTAGACCCCCCAAGGAACTTATCTAGATGTGTGGTCAGCACTTTGAACCCCCAAGGGCTTCACAGAAGTTTATAACGTAGAGCCGTGAAAATAAAAAAATCATATTTTTTTTCCACAAAAATGACCTTTTTTCCCCCAAATTTTTATTTTTATAAGGGTAACAGGAGAAATAGGGCCCCAAAAGTTGATGTGCATTTTGTCCTGAGTACGCTGATATCCCATATGTGGGGTGGAACCACTGTGATCGCCTTACTGTGATCTTTGGGAGGCACAATGAACAAATCCACAAAAGGTGAAGAATTGGTTTTCTTTTTTACGCCGTTCCTCGTGCGGTATTAGTGATTAGGCGACTTTATTCCTCGGATCGGTGCGATTACAGCGATACCAGATTTATACACTTTTTTCATGTTTAGCTTCTGTCACACACTAAAAGATGCTTTTTTTGGAATAATTTTTTGTAAGAAATTTTTGAATCGCCGTATTTTGAGAGCTATAATTTTTCCATATTTCGTCCGACAGAGTTATCTGTGGGCTTATTTTTTGCGGGACGAGCTGACGTTTTAATTGGTACCATATTCGGGCACATAACGTTTTTTGATCGCTTCCTATTCCGATTTTTGTGGAAGCAGAATGAACAAAAAACAGCAATTCAGGAATTGTTTTTTTCCTCCGTTCCGCGTGTGGTAAAATTGATAAAGCAGCTTTATTCTTCGGGTCACTACGATTACAGTGATACCTCATTTATATTTTTTTTATGTTTTGGCGTTTTTTACACAATAAAAAATTTATATAAAAAAATAATTATTTTTGCATCAGTTTATTCCGCGAGCTATAACTTTTTTATTTTTTTGCTGATGATGCTGTATAGCGGCTTGTTTTTTGCGGGACAAGATGACGTTTTCAGCGGTACCATGATTATTTATATCTGACTTTTTGATCGCGTGTTATTGCACTTTGTCCAAGCGGTATGATGATACCGCTTGGAAAAAGTATAATTTACTACTTTTTTGTGTTTTTTTTATGGCTTTCACTAAAGGGGTTAACTAGGGTTACGCTTTTATAGATGGGATTTTTACGGACGTGGCGATACCAAACATGTGTATTTTTTTGTTTTTTTTTTTTTTTATTACATAAAAATATGTATTTTTTAGGGGATTTTTTAAAAATTATTTTTTAATATTTTTTTTACAATTTTTTTTAAAAAATGATTTTTTTTAACTTGTCCCTTTATGGGACTTTCACTTTTTTTACTTTTTATTGCAGTTACAATGCATTGCAATGCTCCAGCATTGCAATGCATTGTACCTATGATGAAAGCTGCTGTGAGCATGATCACAGCAGCTTTCCGTAGCTAGATGACCCGGAGGTTGTCATGACAACCCCCAGGTCATCAAGGCAGAGATCGAGCCCTGCAAATACATTGCAGGGTGCCGATCTGAGGCAGAGGGAGCTCCCGACCCTCTGCCTCCCCCCCTAAGCGCTGCGATCGCGCTCAGGGGGTTAACAGCCAGGGGCGGCAGGGGCGCCGCTCCTGGCTGTCAGTGCAGGAAGCTCGGCCACTGCAGCGCCGGCTCCTGCACTGATCGCGCTGGAGAAGCTGAAATTTCAGCTTCTCCTGCGCGATCGCTGCTGTGTTTGGTCAGTCAGATTGACTGACCAAGCACAGCGCTGTAGGTGCGGGGACCGACGGCAAAGGTCCCCGCACCGCTTGCCGTGCCTGTCAGCTGTCTGTGACAGCTGTCGGCACTGATCTACCACTGCGTGTTTACACGCAGTGGTAGATCAAAGGGATGATGTGCACAGTCCGTCCTGGTGCCGGAACTGACACCTTGCCATGACGGACTGTGCACGTCATTGGACATTAAGGGGTTAATCAGCTCCTTTAGGAACGACACGTCTGTACTCACTCACTGTCACTGCCGCAGGACTCAGGTCAGGAACCTCAGCGAGCGCCGGGAATCTGTGCAGACTGCAGTGACGGGAGTTGGGACCATTTCGCTTTCTCAACGCTGTCTGCAGCCTGCACACAAACTTGCTTCTGTCCTCAGGCTCTGCCGCTCGCCTCTTCCTGTCTCCCTCGGCACTTCCTCCCTGGCTGCGGCACACTTGAGAAGAGACAGGGGGAGCTCTACTAGACTCCACCAATCCTGACCGTCTGGAGTGTCTGGACTCAGTCTAATTGGCTGGTCCAAATTCCAATAGAAGCGTGTCTGCTGCCGTGAGTGAGAGTGAGTGGCCCCCCTGTCTCGCCAGGGCCCCGGCACTTGCCCGGGTGTGCCGGGTGCTGATGTCGGCCCTGATTCCTTTACTTCATGCTAACAATATGGCTAACAGCCAACAACTAATCAAACATGTACCTGTCTGTCTACTTTCCATTCCTTGCTGGGACATCATCAATTTTACACTGAATGCGAGCCTCATTCCCTGCCTATGCCTAAGATAACTCAATGTTCCCCACTTCATCCACCTACTTATGCTCCTCCTTCTCACCTTCCTCAACATGCTGCTTGAGAAATAGTCTCTGAGGGTCATCAACAGACCCAGAGAAGTGATAAACATGAAGAAATGTTGTTCTCCTTGTTGTAGACTTGTGTTTTCCAATATTAACATTAGAGGGATGATATCATTGATGCTACAGTTGTCCCAAGTGGCAAATGTAGTAGCTGTACTGAAGACCTGGACCAACATATTCAATACTGGTTGGAAATGGGAAGGGGATAGTAATTAAAAATATCAGAAATTTTGTTCAAACCAAAGGGTTTATGGGTGTGTTTAATTTATAGATCCAATAAATTTCCTTTTTATTTAGCTGTTGTAGGCCGTTATTGAGACTTAGGTATACGCTCAATCGGGATAATATGCAAAACATTATAATCTTTATTGTGCACCAATGCACAGTAACGTGATAAACCATGTTGTAAGAAGCCCTTTGTGATGTTTGAAATAGGAATATTTATTCATCTATGTAATGGTTGGGTTGTTCTTCCCATGTATTGTTTTCTGCAGGGGCACTGTGACATGTGAATGACATGACTGGTTTATCAGGTTAAAAACTTTTTACAGGAAAGAATTCATTTGTATTTGTGGAGGAGAAATTCATGCAGGGATGTGTAATAGATATGCAGCACAAAAACTTAGCCACAGTACATTTAAATACCCCATTATGTGATTCTCTGAATGGAAAAGGGTTCCTGGGAATTCCTTTTTGTATTTTTAGCCGGTAAGGCGCTTGTGACGCAATTGTCGCGCCCGAGGGGCCGTGGGGTACTTGGTACCAAGCCTGTTGACCTCTACGGGGGATGTCACGGCGGCGACGACCCGGTCCGTGGCCCCAGGCAGAGATTTAAAAGGGGATATATTTACAAGGGATAAAGTTTATTTAATGATTCGTGACGCCAGTTGGAGTATTCGACTGTATTTTAGCCGGCACTGCAGAGGATCTCTGGGGGAGTAGATGGTGATGGCAGTGCAGATGTTAAACCCTCTCCAACCAGGGCAGGTCCCCCCAAGAGATGGTGATATAAGTAGAAGGCACTGAGTAATGAAGCAGGAGACACGGAAAGTCACTTTAACATTTACTGGAGTTATGCTGCAGTCCATATGAGATATTACAACCCTCACAGTATACAGTTTGCTCCGGGTAATGGGGGTTAACCTTCTCTGCCAGGCTCAGTGTATCTTCCTGCTAATCTAATCCCTTCGGGGACTAAGGCTTTATGGGGTTTAGAACTTCCCAGTATCGCTTCTACTCACGGTGTATTTCACCTTCAGCCACATGCAGTCTGAATCCTTTGTGAAGCAGCTTGTACTGAAAACTCTTCACTGACTCCTGGTCACTGCTGTAATTCTGAGGTAAAAAACAACACCTACTGCTGGTTGTGTAAACCCACGCAGTCCCTCAGCTTATCATCCAGCTTTGGAAGCCTGTATGATCTAGGGGCTGGCTCCCTGTTTGCTAGATCACACTTAGGGATCACCCAATTGAGTAATGGCGTCCCCAGCGTTCATCTTCCTTCTCCTCACACCGAACAACAACTCTTCCCTTCCCAATTAGGGTATGTCTACCAAGCTCTTAGCTTCAGACCAGTAAGGGAGCGAGGCAAAATATGTGTATCTGCCTAGCAGAGAAGCATAACTCCCATTGCTTACAACACACATATAAAACAGTACACTTTTAACCCTTTTGTGGCGAATAAGACGCAGGGCGCCACATTCCCCCCTAGTTAAAGGTAGCACGTCCTCGGGTTACACCAGGAACAAAAGCATATAACAAATAGCAAAAGTCAACTATAATAAACAGTCCTAATAACTGAGTTGAGGTTGTGGAGTACAGCCCAAAACCACTTCTGAATATTTAGATCGTCCCTGAGTGCAGCTGCAGGGCAGCAGCTGCAGGGCACACAGACCATAATAGAAAATTCACTGCACTGGCTGTTTTTTTGATGGCTTCCTGCCAAGCACGATGAAGAGAATTTTCTTCCTGAGCTTAAAAGTTTTTATAAGAGTTCTTGTAGAAGAAAAACATATTAAACACTAAAATCTCACATTAGTCCATGTGGGCACAATATCTTTAACATTTTTGTTATAACGTTACCTAAGGCAAAAGTTCAAGATTAGCATAATCCAGAGTATTGTTACAAATCATTTCTATAACGAGAAGGGATTTGGCCCTGTGTGCTACGCTGTGATCTGCGCACTATAGGAATACTAGGCAGCTTCCAACGAAACTTTGAACCTACCATGGGTACAACAGGTTCGCTGCTGACTGTGGGCAAGTTTTCTGATTCTTCCTCATGCACAGTGTTAGTGGTTGGCATTAGCGACTCATTGCTTCTAGAACAACTTGGTGTCTCTGGTACAGACCTTTGTGGGAACACCATCACTGGAACTACCACTGCATTGTTAACTTGTAGCCAAGAACTAGGAAATTCACCTAGAACAGTGCTAATATTGGTATCAGTCTTTTCTCTTTGCTGAGAGTCTTCCTTTTTCTCAACTCTTTCATGCAATTGTGCTGGACATACTTTCAGATTGTCTCTAGATACTGTGGTACACGTTTTTCCGCCGTCTTTGGAGATGGTACACACTTTGCTGTTGTCATGGTTAGATGGTTGAATAGTGTAAGGCTGAACTTCCCATTGGTCATCTAACTTGTGGGTTCTTCTCTTTTTCTTCAGCACTTGTTCACCTGTTGGTAAGGGGGTTGCCATAGCATGTTTGTTAAAGTTCCTTTCTTGTTTTTGCCTAGCTTGCGCAAGACTTTCCTCCACACATTGTTGAACTCTTTGATACTGCAATTGTCTTTCAGTATTCCAATCAGTGTCCATTTGGCTGGAGATGGTTTTAGGAGTTAGGACTCCCATTTCCAAGTCGATGGGGAGTTTACCTGGCCGCGCACGCATCAAGTACGCTGGGGCATATCCTGTTGCACTGGTTGGGATATGGTTGTACATTTCGATCAAATCAGGCAATTTCTCAGGCCATTGGTTCCTTTCTTCTAGTGGCAGGATCTGCAATAAATTGATCACCAGATGATTTAGTTTTTCGCAAAGACCATTGCCTTGTGGATGGTATGGTGTAGTTCTGATCTTTTTACATCCATAGAGAGAGCAAAATTCTTGAAAGACTTCTGCTTCGAAGGCTGGACTTCTGTCTGTCAACACTTGATCTGGGTAGCCATGGGGTCTGCAGAAATATTCTTGAAATGCCTTTGCAGCTGTTCTTGCTGTTTGGTCTTTCACCAGAACGACCACTAGGAAACGGGAATAGAGATTCACTATTGTTAAGGCATAGGTGTACCCTGCTCGGCTTGGGGTTAGTTGCACATGATCTAAGGCCACCAGTTCCAAAGGTTGTTTAGTGATGATGGGCTTCAAGGGGCCCTTTGATTGGCAGAATTCTTTCTTCTGAGATTACAGGGGCCGCATTCTCTACACCACTGTTCAATGGACTGTCTCATACCTGTCCAGAAGAAGCGGTCGCGGATAACTACTTCCAGCTTTTTCCAACCAAAGTGTCCCGCTTGATTGTGGTAAGCTTGTAAGACCATGGGCACGTCTTTTTTAGGGACCACGTTCTGCCATACCAGTTCATGTGTACGTGGGTTAATAGCTCTTCGGATCAACTTGCCTTCGTAAAGGAACAGCCTCTTCCTCTCTTTCCACAACTGCTGAACCTCTGCAGGCGCATCAGGAGCTGGAGATGAATCTGCTGCTCCAAGGAGTTCTTTGACCATACCTATATCTGGGTCACTGCTCTGCGTCTCTGCCCAACCATGGTGAGGTAGCGGATTAAGGGAAACTTCATGAATGGCAAGACTTCTCCCTGTCACATGGTTAGAGTCTTGGGAAGCACCGTAGCGATGGAATGCTGGCATCTCTATTTCTTCCAAGTCTTCTTGATCTTCTGCTGGATCTGCAGCATTTGGCATACGTGACAAAGCATCGGCATTGGCGTTTTTAGTACCAGCTCGGTATTTAATGACAAACTCATAATTAGACAACCGAGCCATCCATCTTTGTTCCAAGGCGCCCAGCTTGGCGGTTTCCAGATGGGTTAACGGATTGTTGTCCGTGTAGATGGTAAATTTGGATGAGGCCAAATAGTGCTTGAACCTCTCGGTTACTGCCCATACGATAGCCAAGAATTCTAGCTTGAAGGAACTATAGTTGGTAGGGTTCCTCTCAGTAGGACGAAGCTTCCGACTGGCATAAGCAATGACTTTCTCCTTACCCTGCTGCACTTGCGATAGGACTGCTCCTAACCCCACATTGTTGGCATCGGTTTTGCAGGATAAATGGCTGATCATAGTCTGGATACGCTAAGATCTCTTCTCCAGTAAGTGCTTGCTTGAGGCTGTTGAATGACTCATCCAACCTAGCATTCCACTCGATCAGGGGACTCTTGCCTCTGGCCTTTTTGGATTGGCCAACTAGGAGATCTTGAAGAGGGGCTGCCAATTTAGTAAAGTCTTTGATAAAACGCCTGTAGTACCCCACTAGGCCTAGGAATTGTCTGACCTCTTGGATGTTGGTGGGTACTTGCCAGTCCCTGATGACAGTCACTTTGTCTGGGTCAGGTGCTACTCCTTCTGAACTCACGACATGGCCTAAATACTGCACTTTAGGCTTTAAGAGATGACACTTAGATGGTTTTACCTTTAAGCCGAAGTTGGACAACGCCTCCAAGACCTCTGCTAGGTGTTGCAGATGTTCTTCGTAGGTCCTGGAATATACAATCACATCATCCAAGTACAATAGCACAGTCTCGAAGTTCATGTGTCCCAGGCAACATTCCATGATTCTCTGAAAGGTTCCAGGAGCACTGCTCAACCCAAACGGCGTGTAGTTATATTCACATAGCCCCATTGGAGTAGTGAATGCAGTTTTTTCTTTGTCTGCCTCAGCAACAGGAACCTGCCAGTACCTACTGGTTAAGTCCAAAGTGGAGAAGTACCTATCTGATTGTAATGCTGCTAGAGACTCCTCTAAGCGCGGTAAGGGGTATGCATCTTTGTGAGTAATTTTATTGAGTTTTCTATAATCTACACACATACGCATTGTACCGTCTTTCTTTTTGACTAACACCAGGGGAGCTGCCCAAGGACTGTAGCTATCTCTAATTACCCCTGCTTGTTTCATTTCTTTTAGCATACCTTTTGCACGCTGATACTGAGCTGGAGGTACAGGACGATACCTTTCTTTGATAGGTGGGTGATCTCCTGTGGGGATGTTATGTTGAAACCCTTTTACCTGCCCATAATCCAAAGGATGCTTACTGAAAACCCTCTCGTATTCTTGCACCACCCGCTGCACTCCGTTTTTCTGATGTACAGGAGTGGAGTCGGTGCCAATATGTATCTTTTGGAACCATTCCTCCATCTGAACAGAAGAGCCATTGCCATCCGTCGCTTCTGACGGAGCCAAGGGTTCTACAGCTGAATATCATTGTTACTGACTGTGAACAGTTTGTCTACGGTTGCATAACGGGTTAAGCAAGCCTCCTCCTCTCCACAGTTCAGAACACGTACTGGAACCCTGCCCCTTTTAACATCAACAATTCCCCTTGCTGTCAGCACAGTAGGTCTGCTATCTGAATAGACTGGTTCAAGGAGAGCTTGGTAGTCCCGTCCTCTGATGCCCATGGCTGCTTGGCACCAGATGAGGGTCTCACTCCTAGGAGGAAGCATAATGGAGTAGGGATCACTTACCCTTTTGCTGCCAATCTCTCCACCAGTTAACACCACCTGCTGTTGCTGCACAAGGGCCTTGATATTTTTATTGAGGGCATGCTTTTCTTTGTATGGGGCCGACTCGGTTATGTCTTTCAACAGGGCTATGACCTCATTTAAACAATTTTCAATCACATTTGTACCCAATGTTATGATAGGTGGACACTCTCCTCTTTCCACCTCTACCACCACGAGACCTTGAGCTTTGAGCTCCACTTTCCCCACTTTAATGACAACCTCTTTGTACCCCACCTGTGTCATAGGTTGACCATTACTTGCTATTAAAGACAAGTTACCATCAGGAAATTGGGTGAAATCAGTCTCAGTCCAATATCTTTGGTACAGTGTGCGAGGCATTGTGGTTACCTGCGATCCAGTGTCCAGGAGGGCGGTGAAGGGGATACCATCCACTACCACGGGTACAAGTGGACGTCCTCCAACATACCTGTTTCTCCAGTTAGTTGGACCAGATTGTCTTACTCCTGGGGGTTGGTCCTCGGCCCCAGGGGTCGCCCATTTAAAGGACATTCTCTTTCGATGTGACCCACCTCATTGCACCGTCTGCAGATGGGTCTTCCAGAAGGATCAAACCGGTCCGCTGTTCTCCTGCCGGGGTGAGTCAGTTGTCGCTGATATTGTGGCCTCCTCTTTGGTTGTCGCCATAGGAGATCATCCGGGCTTGATGCTGGTTGAGTCCTATCTGTGGGGGAACAAGTCTGGAGAGTCTGAACAGTTTTACATAGACCAGCCATATTCTGTTCTTTCAGCATTTTGTTCCCATCTGTTACACTGTCTGGATCAAATTGTTTAATGGCCTGCAGCGCCTCCTGCAGGTTAAGGGCATAGTCTCTGACAGTGTCCTGGAGTTTCTGTCTGCAGCTGAAAAATTGCATCTTTATTTCTGAAGCAGTATGGGTGTCAAAAGTTTCCTTTAGCTTAGCAAAAATGTCTTGTACTGTCTTTTTATCAGTAGCTGGCCAAGATTTAACTTCTCTCTGGGCAGCGCCACTGAGTTGACTTATAAGTATACTGAATTTCTGCTCCTCTGACATAGGGTAAATATCAAACATGCTGCGCAGCTTCCCCTTAAAATCACTTAAGGTGTGCGATTCACCATTGTACTGTGGCAGCCATGTTGCACCCGGTGTATAAGGCATGGTGAGAGGCAATATGGGAGCTGCAGCCGCGGCAACCTGAGCGTCGCCGGGATTAGACATCTTCCCCCCCTAGTTAACCTTTGCAGGGGTGCGACTCACCGCTTCAGTTGCTGCAGGTCGTTGCTCCTGTAGAACTTTAGGCACGCACGGTAATCCTGTTCGATCCTGTTTGTGACGCCAAGAAATTGTCGTGCCCGAGGGGCCGTGGGGTACTCGGTACCAAGCCTGTTGACCTCTTCGGGGGATGTCACGGCGGCGACGACCCGGTCCGTGGCCCCAGGCGGCAATTTAAAAGGGGATATATTTACAAGGGATAAAGTTTATTTAATGATTCGTGACGCCAGTTGGAGAATTCGACTGTATTATAGCCGGCACTGCAGAGGATCTCTGGGGGAGTAGATGGTGATGGCAGTGCAGATGTTAAACCCTCTCCAACCAGGGCAGGTCCCCCCCAGAGATGGTGATATAAGTAGAAGGCACTGAGTAATGAATCAGGATACACGGAAAGTCACTTTAACATTTACTGGAGTTATGCTGCAGTCCATATGAGATATTACAACCCTCACAGTTTACAGTTTGCTCCGGGTAATGGGGGTTAACCTTCTCTGCCAGGCTCAGTGTATCTTCCTGCTAATCTAATCCCTTCGGGGACTAAAGGGTATGCCACACTAAACAATATCGCTAACGGATCGCTAAAAAACGTCACTATTTAGCGATCCCGTTAGCGATATTGTTCAGTGCGGCAGCTTCCAGCGACGAGCTTCCTGCTGTGATCTCGCTCGTCGCTGGAATCGTTCCGGACCCTATTTCATCGCTGGCGCTCCCGCTGGGTAAGTATCTTAATCGCTAGTGTGGCACCTTTTCTTAGCGATTTAGCGGTACTTTTGTACCGCTAAAGTCGTTAAGAAGATCGCTAACGGCGATAGCGTCGTTAACTATATCGCTAAATGCGGTAGCATTTAGCGATATAGAAACAATCCCGCTAGCGATCTCATTAGTATGCAACGCTAACGAGATCGCTAGCGGGATAGCTTAGTGTGGCAGTACCTTAAGGCTTCTGGGTTAGAACTTCCCATATCGCTTCTACTCACGGTGTATTTCACCTTCAGCCACATGCAGTCTGAATCCTTTGTGAAGCAGCTTGTATTGAAGACTCTTCACTGATCCTGGTCACTGCTGTAATTCTGAGGTAAAAAACAACACCTACTGCTGGTTGTGTAAACTTACGCAGTCCCTCAGCTTATCATCCAGCTTTGGAAGCCTGAATGATCTAGGGGCTGGCTCCCTGTTTGCTAGATCACACTTAGGGATCACCCAATTGAGTAATGGCATCCCCAGCATTCATCTTCCTTCTCCTCACACCGAACAACAACTCTTCCCTTCCCAATTAGGGTATGTCTACCAAGCTATTAGCTTCAGACCAGTAAGGAGCGAGGCAAAATATGTGTACCTGCCTAGCAGAGAAGCATAACTCCCA
Source organism: Oophaga sylvatica (assembly GCA_033576555.1). NCBI lineage: Eukaryota > Metazoa > Chordata > Amphibia > Anura > Dendrobatidae > Oophaga > Oophaga sylvatica. The sequence continues at coordinate 334,391,104 of JARQOD010000001.1, read as the reverse complement.
TTGCTTACAACACACATATAAAACAGTACACTTTTAACCCTTTTGTGGCGAATAAGATGCAGGGCGCCACACAAGTCACTGTAGTAAATATTAGTCCCAGAAGTGGAGAGCAAGACTACAATAACAGATAGTAAAAAATATATACTACTTACAGAATAAGTAACAGGAGGCCAAACAATCTGAGATCGGGTCCAGGAAATGGCGCAGTACAGCAAGGGAAGTCAGAGACAAAATCCAATTCATGAGCCGAGGTCAGGAAAGCCGGAAAGACAAGACAGTTTACAGGGAACAGGCACAAGAGAAGTCAAGTCAAGCAAGGTATAAGTTGGGGAGAGAATCAAGCAAAGCTGGGTCAGGCACAGAGCACAGAGGGATCAGTCTTACACAGGCAGCAGCAAATGTATGATTGACACTGAGTGGAGGAGCTAGCATGCTTAAGTAGAAGACTAATTAAGGAAAATGAACACAGGTGATTGCAGCACAGACCCAGTACAGACTGCCAGCAAGAACACAAAGTAACAAATAGACAGAAACAGAGTGGAGATCTTGACAGCGCTATTATATTTCTAATTGTGTGGATATCTATTTAGATGAGCATCCATTATAGGGTCACCCAGCAAATGTGCCAATGTTCTTATAGGATACCACATATTTTCTTGTTGGCTGCACTGAAGGTTTTAATGATGTTAGATTCATATTTATTGGATGTGAGTTTTATTGTCTTGGATAGGAGCGTATTTTGATTGATATCCTTTCTGTCCTTCAAAGGCTTGTTTTATCAAATTCTCTAAATAATTTTGTTCATGGAACCTGCTACGTAGGATGTTGGCTTGAGATAAAAAATCTGAATCTAAAGTGCTGAAGTGCAATTCTTTCTAATTCTCTTGAAGTGGCTCACAGGAATATTTCTTAGCAATTTATGATTGTGACTATTATTATAGCTCGGAGAAAGATTAATTCCCCATTCATTTCCATTCTGTTAGTAAATTAATCCTTATTATCTTGGGAATTATTCTAAATAAAAAGCAAGTCATCAATGAACCATTTATACAGGGTGATATGCTTGGTAATAAGGACTTCCTCAAATAATCAAATAAAAAGATATGCATATGTAGGTACTACCTGAGAGCCCATCGCTGTCCCATGCATTTGGTTGTAAAATTTTCCCAAGAAAGTAAAATAGTTGTTTTTGAGAATGAAGAATATCCCTTAAAAAATTAATTATTTTTGGTCAGCTTTAAGTATCTATTGATAAACATTTCTCAAAACCCAATAATCCGATATCATGTTCAATATTTGAGTGTAAGTCAGATACTTCCATTGTTGAAAATATGTATGAGTCACGGCACTGAATTCTCTTGAAAGATCCCTCAGGTGCTTCACAGAAGTTTATAAAGTTGAGCCGGAAAAAAAAAAAAAGCAAATTTTAAACATAAATATGTTTGTAGCACAAAATATTGCATTTTCATAAGGGTAACTGGAGAAATGGCACCATACAATTTGTTGTGCAATTTCTCCTGAGTACGCCGATACCCCATATGTAGGGGAATACTACTTTTGAAGCACAGTGCAAAGCTCAGAAGGAAAGAGACGCCATATTGGAGTTCAGATTTTGCTGGAATGGTTTGAGGGTGCCATGTCACATTGGCAGAGCCTCTAAGGTGCCAGAACAACAGAAACCCCCTATATGTGAACTCATTTTACAAATTACACTCCCCAATTAATTCATCTAGGGTGCAGTGATCATATTGACACTACATGTGCCTCACAGAGTTTTATACCACTGAGCGTTGAAGAAAGAATAAATTACATTTTTACCACTAATATGTTGTTTTAGCCCCAAGTTTTTAATTTTTCTAACGGCTAATAGGAATTTTTTTTTTACAACAAACTGAGGTCCATTTTTTTCCTGAGTACACCAATACCCTACATATAATCAGGAAATATTTTTCAGACACAGTACAAAGCTCAGAGTTGAGTGACTTTGCCTCCGGGAGGGTCGATTCGGGTTTCGGACCACCCGACTTTTCCAAAAGTCGAGTCGAACGAAGTCGGCAGACTATCGGAAAAAGTCGAGTTGGAGTCGGAAACCCGACCCCAATGCAAGTCAATAGGGAATAAAAGTCGGCAGTGAGTGGAGGACAGTAAACACACCTACAGTGCCCATTTCAATGCCAACGACATCAATTCTTATTACTTAAGCTTGTCAACCTTAATTTACATTATAATAATAGTAATGCATTGAAAACTTGGGGTTATTTGGCAAAAAGTTGTGGGTGGGGGCAGGGCTGGCTCCAGGTTTTCGTGGGACCCAGGCCAAAGAGTCTCAGTGGGCCCCTTTAACACATACCACAATTCATGATGCTCCGATACGGCAGAGAAATATAGGTATAGTACAATGCCAAATACTTCACTTCTTACATTACATGACTGATATCTATTCTAAATTCTACAATAGCTCAAAAACCGGACAGTACCGGACAGAAAGTCCTCCATACAGTATTATGGGCACCACATAGTGCGCCATACAGAATAATGAGCCCCATATATTGCTCTATACAGAATAATGATCCCCATATATTGCTCCATACAGAATGGGCTCCATATAATGCTCCATACAGAATAGGCCCCATATGTGTTCCATATGATGCTCCATATATAAAGGACCATATATGATGCCCCATAAATAATGAACCCCATATGATGCTCTAGTATATGATTGGCCCCATATATGATGCTCCAGTGTATGATGAGCCCCATATATGATGCTCCAGTGTATAATGGGCCCCATATATGATGCTCCAGTGTATGATGGGCCCCATATATAATTCTACAGTGTATAATGCTCCCCATATATTGCTCCAAACATTAAAAAAAATGAAATACCTCTCCTCGCTGGGCACTGCTCTACTCTGGAGTCCTCAGTGTCGCCATCTTCCAGCTCTCTTCACTGTGACTGTTCAGGCAGAGGGCGCACAGATGTGACGTCATCACGCTCTCTGACCTGAATGTCACTGTCAGGAAATGCGGAAGACGTCACAGCGGTGGAGCAGGGAGAGGTAAGTATTGCAAGTGCTGGGGCCCTGAGCAAGCAGGAGGGGCTGTTGTGAGCACTTTGGAGGCGACTTCGAAGCTGGGGCTCCCTCCGGTGGTTGCTGAGGGTAATGAACCAATTGCTGAATGGCTTTCAGCTGGGTCCGAGTGGTCTGATATAAGTGACCTGAACTCCCATCAGCCTTGCCGGTAATCAATTGTTCTTCCAGGTCTTGGTTGGAGCTCAGCTTGCATTCCTGCTTTCAATCAGTTAAGTGACTTGCTGTTTTTTTTTCCTCTGTTTGGATTTTCCTTGCTGGTTTGCTGCCTTGCAGTGGACTTCAGCCTGGTCCCCTCTTGGGGCCTGGCGCTGCATTTGTGCTCAGTTTGTGTTTGCACTTTTGCTCTATTCCTGTGTCACTTTTTATTTGCTGAATTGCTTATTTAGGTAGTAGAGATCGTGTGATCTCAGGTTTTTTGTTAATCAGAAGTGTTGGTATTTTTTATCAGGGTTTTTTGGGTTGCAGACAGAATACTTTCCTATACTTTTCTATCTAGACAGAATTGGGCCCCAGCGTTTGCTCATTCTATTTTCTATCTATGTTCGTATTTTCTTCTTGTCTAACCGCCATTACATGTTTGGTGGCTTCCTATTTCTTTGGGGGTTCTGCTACGGGGCATTTAGCTTTCATCTTTCTGTCTTTAGTTGTAGCTATCTCTCCGGCTGTGACGAGGCGTCTAGGATCACCGTAGGTACGTTCCACGGCTACTTCTAGTGTTGCAGTTAGTTTAGGGTTCTGCAACCCAGTAGTTTCCAGCTTCTCTGGTGTATTGCTATTTTTGCTATTTCTCCTCAGCTACCGAAACATAACAGGGGGCCCACTCATGGGCGCCGGCACTGGCACAGGGCCCCTCAAAGTACGCCGGTGTCTCTGACGGCGAGTGGGTCCCCCCACCTGCTCAGGCCTCGGCACTTGCCCGGGTGCGCTAGGGGCTGACACCTAGTTAGGGAGGTGGAAAAATTGGCATTTGTTGAGGTGTAGGCTGGATGTTCAGCAGCTGCAAATGGATGAATTGGAGAAGTCGGAGGAAGAGGAGGACAAAGCGAGCCATTTTGCTGGCAACCTATGTGTCACCAGGGGAAGGTGGTACAAAATCCTTTGAAACCCAGGCATGGTTCTTTTTAATGAAAGTGAGATCACCTACATTTTGGGTCAACAGCCGGGTCCTTCTTTCTGTCAGGATTGATCCTGCAGCACTGAAGACTCTTTCTGATAGCACACTACCAGCAGGTCAAGCAAGCTCCTGTAAGGCATATTGTGCCAATTCATGCCAGGTGTCCAGTTTACAGGCTCTGTAGTCAAAGGGGAATGAACTGTGAGGGAGAACATCGATAGGGGAGGAGAGGTAATTTTAAACCATAGTTGACAAATGCTGTCTCCTGTCTGTTGCAATCGATTCAATATTACCAGTCATGTGAGCGTTAATCGACCACAACGTGGTCATGAAACCCCTGTCTCCAATGCCACTTCAGCTGTGTGCACCACGAACACACAGCCATTTGGCCCAGTACGGCTCGTGGTAGAACCTGCACCGCTGCTGTGTGCTGGGAATGCACTAACAAACGGTTTACCAGAGTTGCTTGTTTGTTTGCCAATATTAGCTCTAGGTTCTCCTGTTGCATGATGTTCTGTAATTTGTCTTTATAGCGTGGTTCGAGGATGCTGGCCAACCAGTAGTTGTCATCCTTCAAAATTTTGGCAATGCTGGGGTCCCTTTTTAGGATCCGCAAGACATAATCACACATGTGGACCAATGTTCCAGGTGTCAATGATGCACTGCCAGTGGTGGCAGGAGGAGCACTTTCTGCCAAATCCACATCCCTCCAGTCACGCAGAAACCCTGTACCTGACCTTGGCAAGCCAACATTTTCTCTTGCCCCTGAGAAGCATCCTCCTCACCAAAATAATCATCCCGCTCATCCTCCTCCTCTTCCTCTTCTTCCTCCACCTCGTCCAGGACAGTTCCCTGAGCAGACGATGCCTGACTGTCATCAAGGCTTCCCTCCTCCTCCTCCACTGCAGATGACTGATCCTTAATGTGTGTCAAAGTTTGCATGAGCAGACGCATAAGTGGGATGCTCATGCTTATGATGGCGTCCTCTGCGCTTGCCAGCCTTGTGCATTCCTCAAAACACTGAAGGACTTTACAGAGGTCTTTCAGCTTTGACCACTGCACACCCGACAACTCGATGTTTGCGCTCAAACTGCCTGCCCGTGTATCCTCCCACATATGCATTACAGCCTGCCTCTGTTTGCACAGCCTCTCAACCATGTGCATGGTGGAGTTCCACCTTGTTGCAACGTCTATGATTAGGCGGTGCTTGGGGAGGTGGAGCAATCGCTGCAGCCTCTGCATATGACTGGAGTCTACGGGCGAGCGACGGATGTGCGAGCACAGTCTTCGCACCTTATGGAGCAGGGCTGGTAACTCCGGATAATTATTTATGAAGCACTGCACCACCAGGTTCAAGGTGTGAGCCAGGAAAGGTATGTGTCTGAGTTTTACCAGGGCTATGGCCACCACAAAATTACGGCCGTTATCACTGACTACCTTGCCTGGCTCAAGATGTAGACTACCCAGCCATGACTCAGTTTCTCACTGCAAGTAGTCCGCCAGTACCTCCGCGGTATGTCTGTTGTCGCCCAAAGACATCATCTTTAAAACAGCCTGCTGACGCTTACCATTAGCTGTTCGATAGTGGGACACCTCGTGTGCAACACTGGCAGCTGCGGATGGAGTGCTCATACGACTGAGCTCTGTCGACGAGCTTTTGCTTCTGGAGGAGGAGGAGGAGGGTCGAACGCCTACAGCCAACTGTTGCCTATACCATGGGCTAGGCAGCACTGTCCCACTGCCGCTTTCCCCTGTGGACCCAGCATCCACCACATTAACCCAGTGCGCAGTGATGGACACGTAACGGCCCTGGCCATGCCTACTGGCCCATGCATTTGTTGGGAGGTGCACCTTTCCACTCACTGATTGTTTAAGTGCATGGACAATGCAGTCTTTCACATGCAGGTGGAGGGCAGGGATGGCTTTTCTAGAAAAGAAGTGCCGACTAGGTAGGTCATAGTGTGAGACAGCGTAGGCCATGAGCTCTCGGAATGCTGAGCTTTCAACCAAACAGAAGGGCATCATCTCTAATGAGATCAGTTTGGCAATGTAGGCATTCAAAGCCAGTGAGGTTTTGTAGTCAGTCCACGCTTGCAAGTGCATGGTGTTTAAATGTCTAATCATGCAACTGGTATTCAATTTTCGTCCGCGGCCTCTTCCACCATACTTCCTCATGTTTGGGAAAATGTACCAATAATACCAGCAGATATATGGTACTGTATGAGGAGCGTACAGCTGTATATGGTGTAGGGAAAAGTTTAAATCTCCGTATATATTTACGGAGTCACACACAGACGCTCTCTCAGTATGTATTTGACCGTAATACAAAGAGCAGATATACGGTACTGTATCAGAAGTGGACAGCTGTATACGGTGTAGGGGAAAATTTCACTCTCTCAGCAGCAGCTCTCCCTACACTAGCTGATTCGGGAGCACACTGTCACGAGCATGGTGGCGCCAGGTCTCTTATACACCTGATGACGCTGGGCAGCAAGCCAATCACTGTAATGCCACTACCAAGATGGCTGCGACATTACAGTACGTGGAAGACAATCCCCTGCATGTTGATTGGCACTCTAAAGAGCGCCAAAAATGCATGGTGTCCACTAGAACTCCTGCCGAGCAATCCTGGAAATGCTCGGTGTTCGCTGAGTACCACGAGTACAGCAATGCTCGGGCGAGTAGCGAGCATTGCCAAGCACGTTCACTCATCACTAGTTCTTAGTTTAACATTCTGATCAGACAGTATGAAGCCTACTGCCACGTCACGGCAAACATCGCAGTGGGTCCTACCGCCCTAACAGAGCGGAGCCGTGCGTCCTCCACTGCCACAGCAGCCATGCATCAGCAGGGCAAACGGCCTGGCATCGCCAGACCACGCCGCCCCACCAGCACAAAACCACAGCAACAATGGCCACCACACAGCACCAACACCAAAAGAAAGGAGTCCCTGTAGCTCCAACGGAGTGGAGCCGCACACTGACCACTGCCACAGCAGCAATTCACTGGCAGGACAGACATCCTGATGCCCCACAGCAGCATTGCTGCCAGAGTCCCCATGACTCCAGACCACACTGCCCCACCAGCACAAAACCACAGCAACAGTGGCCACCACACAGCACCCACACCAAATGAAAGGAGCACTGAAACTCACCTTCCTCTAGGTCAGTGGTTCTCAACCTTTCTAATGCCGTGACCCCGAAATACAGTTCCTCATGTTGCGGTGACCCCAAAACCAAAAAATAATTACAGTCCTCCATACAATATTATGGGCACCACATAGTCCTCCATACAGTATTATGGGCCAAATATAATGCTCCATAAAGAATACTGGTCCCTATATAATGGTCCATACAAAATATGGAGCTCTCCTCTGTACTGTGCTGCGTTCTGCACTGTTACGGCTCAGGAAAGGGCACTGTGGAAAGACTCCCCATTATCATCATTGCCTCCCCATCATTATCATCGCCTCCCCATCATCATTATCATTGCCTCCCCATCATCATCATCATTGTCTGCCCATCATCATTGGCTCCCCATCATCATCATTGCCTGCCCATCATCATCGCCTCCCCATCATCATCATTGCCTTCCCATCATCATTGGCTCCCCATCATCATCATTGCCTTCCCATCATCATTGGCTCCCCATCATCATCATCATTGCCTGCCCATCATCATTGGCTCCCCATCATCATCGCCTCCCCATCATCATCATCATCATTGCCTGCCCATCATCATTGGCTCCCCATCATCATGATCATTGCCTGCTCATAATCATTGGCTCCCCATCATCATCGCCTCCCCATCATCATCATCTTTGCCTGCCCATCATCATTGGCTCCCCATCATCATCGTTGCCTCCTCACCACCATCACTGCCTCCCCCCATCACCATCACACATACAGCACCACACACAGACAGCACCGCAGCACTCTCTCACATACACACACGCAGGCAGACACACACACACACACTGATACACACAGACACATACACCTCACATCTCACCTGTCCGGCGCCCGCGCTCTCTGCCACAGCCGGCCGCTGAATGATGACGTCATCCAGCGGCGCTGCTGTGACAGGAAGCGCGGGCGCCCTGCAGGCGCCCCCTGGAGCCCGGAGCTACGGAGGCACGGGGAGAGGTAAGTATTGCGCCGCCTGCTCAGGCCGGGTCCCCCCTCTCCCCGCACAGTGGACTCACCGACCCGCTGCTCAGCTTCGGAGGGTCCCGGGCCGCTGCACTGTGACTCCTGGAAGGAGGAATTGCTGCTGCTACCACGCCGCCCCACACACGTGCTGCCTGGGGCGGACCGCCCCCGCCCGCCCACGCTGCACCCGCCCACGCTACGCCCCTGCTACGCCACTGGGCTAAAGCCATCGGAAATATGCTGTATATATGGCTCCGCTCCCCCTCCCATCCTGTATACATTACTCCGCTCCACCCTCCCATCCTTGTATTCATGGCTCCGTTGCCCCCTCCCATCCTGTATACATGGCTCTGCTCCCACCCTCCCATCCTGTATACATGGCTCCGCTCCCACCCTCCCATCCTATATACATGGCTCCGCTCCCATCCTCCCATCCTGTATATATGGCTCCGATCCCCCTCCCATCCTGTATACATGGCTCCGCTCCACCCTCCCATCCTGTATATATGGCTCCGCTCCCACCCTCCTATCCTGTATATATGGCTCCGCTCCACCCTCCCATCCTGTATATATGGCTCCGCTCCATTCTCCCATCCTGTATATATGGCTCCGCTCCCCTCCTCCCCCCTGTATACATGGCTCTGCTCCCCCATCCCCCCATCATACTTACCCTCCTCGCTCCGTCGCTGCAGGTCCCTGCCTCCCTGTCGGCCGCGTCAGCTTCCTCCTGTGCGCAGCGGTGACGTAATACCGCTCATTGAGGACATGAATATGGACGCCACGCCTATGGGAGTGGCGTCACGTCCATATTCATTACCTTAATGAGCGGTACTACGTCACCGCACTGCCAGGAGGAAGCTGCCGCGGCCGACAGGGAGGCAGCGACGGAAGGTAAGTATGGATGTCTTCTTGAAGCCGGCGGCTGCAGCTGTCACTATAGTGCTGCAGCCGCAGGCTCCTTTAAGCGACCCCTGTGTTTTGGTCATTCGACCCCCGCGGGGGTCGCGACCCACAGGTTGAGAACCGCTGCTCTAGGTCTTCAGTGAGAGTAAAAATGGGCTAGACCCCTTACTTTGCAGTCTCCTGCTAATTGAAATAACCTGTGCCAAATGGAAGGAGTGCTGGTCCAAGAAAGGGGAAAGAACATGCTATACACCAGAAAAAGAGCATGAACCGCACCTTCAAAAATCATACTTTGATCTAATGCCACTAGGCAAAAATTTATATAACTGAACATGAGGTTCTTAGTTTAACATTCTGATCAGACTGTATGAAACCCACTGCCACATCACAGCAAACCTCATATTGGGTCCTACCACTCTAACGGACTGGAGCAGTGCGCCGACCACCGCCATAGCGGCCATGCACCAGCAGGGCAGATGGCACTGCATTGCCAGACCGCACCTCCCCACCAACACAAAACCACAGCAACAATGGCCGCCACACAGCACCAACACCAATAAAAAGGAGTTCCTCTAGCCCCAACGGAGCTGAGCCGCTTGCTGACCACAGCCACAGTGGCAATGCACTGGCAGGGCAGACAGCCTGGTGCCCCACAGCGCCCCATGCTGCAAGACAATCCCCATGATTCCAGACTGCACCGCCCCACCAGCATAAAACCACAGCAACAATGGCCACCACACAGCACCCACACCAAATGAAAGGAGTACTGAAACCCACATTCTTCTAGCTCTTCAGTGAGAGTAAAAATGGGCTAGACCCCTTACTTTGCAGTCTCCTGCTAATTAAAATTACCTGTGCCAAATAGGAGTGCTGGTCCAAGAAAGGGGAAAGAACATGCCATACGCCCAAAAAGAAGCTTGAACCACACCTTCAAAAATCATACTTAGTATCACGAACACCGCACTGCACTTGCTCACTGAGCCAGTGCGCGTGTCCTGAATAAGACAGACTGCACTCAAAGATACCTGTGGAGCGGGGCAGTAGAAGTGAAGATGCGTGCTTCAGACTAACAGGACTTGAAGCACGTTACTGCCAAGGGGCGGCGCCGGCCACAGGTCTCTCAGAGGGAGCAGTAACAGATAGAGAATGCTTCAGGCCAGAGGACCTGAAACACGTGACTGCTGGTGGGCGTGGCCTAAGCTCCAGAGAGCTATGAGCAGAAGGAAAACTCCTAGAAGGGTAACTACGGGACAGAGTTACCAAGGGGCATAGACAAAATGGATAGTCAGGATAGCTAGGTCATACACAGAGGGAGCAACGCAGTACAAGAGGAGCAGGCAGAGAATAACCAGAACGTAGCCAAGAGATCAGAAAACCAGAACGGCAAATACACAGTACCAAGACAGTAGACAAACTCACAACGAAGAGACAGACCGGGTCAAAACCAAACAAGCAACAAGATCAGGCACAAGGCACAGGCACACAGGAGGTCAACTAACTCAGCCGAGGGCAGGAGTATAACTGACACCAGACCTAGGTCAATTGGCAACTAAATAGCCGCCCTCTGCCAGAGAGAGGCTGAAACCATTAACCCCAGTCTGACCAGGACGGGACAAAGACAAAACCTCGTCCTGGGTCATGACACTTAGATTTAATTCCACTAGGCAAAAATTTAAATAACTGAACATGAGGTTCTTAGCTTATTATTCTGATCAGAACATATGAAGCCCACTGCCACGTCACGACAAAACTCGTAGTCATACAGTATATACTTTTGCCAAGAGGTATTAGATCATTGTATGATTTTTGGAGGTGCTGTCCACTTTCTGCTTTGGCCTATTATAATGTGTCTACTCTGTGGAAATTGATGCCACTTTTGTGCTGTGTGACAATTATTTTTTGAAATGTGGGGATTCCAAATTTGGTATCCATCTAGTGGGTTTGCCTATGTAAGTAGGTCTCTCAGACAGCCAGGCCTGCACTTAATTTCAGTCAATTACCTGTGTTACTATTCTTACATTTTTCTATCAACAGTAGCTTATAAAACTGATATTTGTGCCATCTGAGTGTGGCTGGAATGAAAAAAAAAATTGGAGGTGTTGCATCAGTTATCAGGTCTCCCAGTTAAGAAGGTTCGCACCACTCCCTTAATCACAAGATCCTCATTAAAACTTCAGTTTCCAACCTGCAAATGCTGGGCCATCTCTAGGGGTATGATTATATTGAAATCAACCAAAGAATAAACCAAAACTCTATAAAATCACAAGCAAGGTAACTGATCGCAATGATTAATATAACCCAGATAGCAAATTAACTAAAACCACCGTTCATATACTGTCAGAAAAAACTCCTTAAGTTTGCACTCTCAGTGTCTATTTAGACCCCAATTGGTGTCTCTCTCTCTTACCAAAGAACATATACGTGAAATAAAATCAATATCTGCAATGTATCACCTCTGTGCATGGAATTTTATGAAACCCTCACTTACCTCTGTCAGATAGCTATATGGTTGGTATGTTCAACTAAGACCCCCGATGGTGGATTATTTCCTTCTAATACACCATCTAAAATGAATAACAAGAATGCACCCCTATTCTTCTTAAACCCTCTTATCAATATTATACAGTGGGTTCGGAAAGTATTCCGACCCCTTTAAATTTTTCACTCTTTGTTTCATTGCAGCTATTTGGTAAATGCAAAAAAGTTCATTTTTTTCTCATTAATGTACACTCTGCACCCCTTCTTGACTGATAAAAAAAAGAAATGTAGACATTTTTGCAAATTTATTAAAAAAGAAACACTGAAATATCACATGGTCATAATTATTCAGACCCTTTTCTCAGACACTCATATTTACGTCACATGCTGTCCATTTCCTTGTGATCCTCCTTGAGATGGTTCTGTTCCTTCATTGGAGTCCAGCTGTTTTTAATTAAACTGATAGGACTTGATTTTTAAAAGGCACACATCTGTCTATATAAGACCTCACAGCTCACAGTGCATGTCAGACCAAATGAGAATCATGAGGTCAAAGTAACTGGCCAAGGAGCTCAGAGACAGAATTGTGCCAAGGCACATATCTGGCCAAAGTTACAAAAGAATTTCTGCAGTACTCAAGGTTTCTAAAAGCACAGTGGCCTCCATAATCCTTAAATGGAAGAAGTTTGGGACCACCAATCTGAGCAATCGTGGGAGAAGAGCCTTGGTGAGAGTAGTAAAGAAGAACCCCAAGATCACTGTGGCTGAGCTCCACAGATGCAGTAGGGAGATGGGAGAAAGTTCTACAAAGTCAACTATCACTGCAGGCCTCCAACAGTTGGGCCTTTATGGCTGAGTGGCCCGACGGAAGCCTCTCCTCAGTGCAAGACATATGAAAGCCCGCATAGAGTTTGCTAAAAAAAACACATGAAGGAATCCCAGACTATGAGAAATAAGATTCTCTGGTCTGATAAGATGAAGATAGAACTTTTTGATGATAATTCTAAATGGTATGTGTAGAGGAAACCAGACACTGCTCATCACCTGCACAATACAATCCCAGCAGTGAAACATGGTGGTGGCAGCATCATGCTATGGGGGTGTTTTTCAGCAGCAGGGACAGGACGACTGGTTGCAATTGAAGGAAACATGAATGCAGCCAAGTACAGAGATATCTTGGATGAAAATCTCTTCCAGAATGCTCAGGTCCTCAGACTTGGCTGAAGGTTCACCTTCCAACAAGACAATGACCCCAAGCACACAGCTTAAATAACAAAGGAGTGGCTTCAGAACAACTCTGTGACCATTCTTGACTGGCCCAGCCAAAGCCCTGACCTAAACCCAATTGAGCATCTCTGGATAGACCAGAAAATGGCTGTTCACCAATGTTCACCATCCAACCTGATGGAACTGGAGAGGATCTGAGAGGAAGAATGGCAGAGGATCCCCAAATCCAGGTGTGAAAAACATCATTCCCAAGAAGACTCATGGCTGTATTAGCTCAAAAGGGTGCTTCTACTCAATACTGAGCAAAGGGTCAGAATACTTATGACCATGTGACATTTCAGTTTTTCTTTTTTAATAAATTTGCAAATATTTCTACATTTCTTTTTTTTCAGTAAAGATGGGGTGCAGAGTGTACATTAATGAAAAATGAACTTTTTGTATTTACCAAATGGCTGCAATGAAACAAAGAGTGAAAAATTTAAAGGGGACTGAATTAGAGATGAGCGACTTTGTCTTTTTTAGAGTCGAGTCGGGTTTCATGACACCCGACTTTTGAGAAAGTCGGGTCGAACGAAATCGGCCGACTATCGGGAAAAGTCGGAGGTCCGACTGAAACACGAAACCCAATGCAAGTCAATGGGGAAGCAAAGTAGCCAGGGAGTGGAGGACAGTAAACACACCTTCAGTGCCCATTTCAATGCCAACGACATCAATTCTTATTACTTAAGCTTGAGCAACCTGAATTAACTTTATACAAATAGTTACGCATTGAAAACTGGGGGTTATTTGGCTAAACTTGTGTGGGGGGGGTAGGGATGGCTCACGGTTTTCGTGTGCCCCGGGCCAAAGAGTGTCAGTGAACCCCTATAACACATACCACAATTCATGATGCTCCGATATGGCACAGAAATATAGGTATAGTACAATGAAAAATACTTCACTTCTTACATGACATGAATGATATCTATGTTAAAATGTACAATAGCTCAAAAACCGGACACTATATTCCTCCATACAGTATTATGGCCACCACATAGTGCGCCATACAGAATAATGAGCCCCATATATTGCTCCATACAGAATTGGTCCCATATAATGTTCCATACAGTATATGATGAGCTCCACATACTGCTCCAGTATATGATAGTCCCCAAATAATGTGCCATAAAGTATAGGACGGTCCCCATAAAGTAGAATGAGCCCCACATACTGCTCCATACAGTATAATGAGTCGCATATAAAGCTCCATACAGTATATGATGGGCCCCATATATTGCTCCATACAGAATGGGCTCCATAAAATGCTCCATACAGAATAGGCACCATATGTGCCCCATATGATGCTCCATACCCTATATGATGCCCCATAAATAATGAACCCTATATGATTCTCCAGTATATGATGGGCCCCATGGATGATGCTCCAGTGTCTTATGGGCCAAAATCATGCTCCATATATAATGGGCCCCATTATTAATGATCCAGTGTATAATGGGCCCCGTAAATGCTGCTCCAGTGTCTGATGTCCCCCATTTACAAAGCTCCTGTCATGATCCGTTCCAGGGTTTAATCCTGTCTGCCCTTGGTCCGGGCGGATCATGTCAAGGGTTAACATTGCTCTGCCTCATTCTGGGTTCAGGTTGCTATTTAGCTCCCACACATCCTGCTAGCGGTGTGAGCTATACTGCTATCTTCGGCTTGTGAACCTGACTGGTAACTCTTGATTTGTCCTGCTGTTATCCCTGACTTGTCCCGTGTCTGTTGTCCCCCTCTGTCTGCCCTGTTCCCTGCATTTCCCTGTTTGTCGGTTTGATTCTCTGGTTTTTGACTCGGCCTGTATTCGAACTCGCTTCTGCTTTCTGTCTTTGTCTTATCTGCTTCTGACCATTGCTGACCTCCTGGCTTTCTCCTGACTACGTGTATTGCTTATTCCTTTTGTCCTGCTGCCTCCGTACGGTTTTGACTCGGCTTGACTGACCACGATCCCGCCACTTGGTGGCGCCTGTGCTTCTGCTCTGTAGAGCTGCTCTGTGTACACAGTCTCACGTCCCTCCCTAGCTCACTCTGAGGGAAGTTGCACTACACTGCAGTAGCCTGACAGCTCCCCTCTGGTTGTGACCTATTAGCTAGTTTCTGACCACGGGCTTGCTGAGACCTCTGGTACTTCAGGTGACTGATTATTCCTGACTCAGTCTTGGACGTTTTTGCTGCCACCTGGTGGTGGTTTTGGCTGCTGCAGTGCAGGCCTACCCTGGGAGTGTGTTATCCCTTCTCCCCTCTGTAACCTACAGGGGGAGCACACACCAGCCTGCATTGCAGCTGCATGACAGCTCCAGTATATGATGGGCCCCATGGATGATGTTCCAGTGTATGATGGGCCAAAAGAATGCTCCATATATAATGGGCCCCATTATTAATGATCCAGTGTATAATGGGCCCCGTTAATGCTGCTCCAGTGTCTGATGTCCCCCATTTACACTGCTCCAATGTATGATGAGCCCCATGGATGCTGCTCCAATATATGATGAGCCCCATGGATGATGCTCCAGTGTATGATGGGCCAATATAATTCTCCATATATAATGGGCCCCATTTATAATGATCCAGTGTAATAATGGTCCCTGTAAATGCTGCTCCAGTGTCTGTTTTCCCCCTTTTAGAATGCTCCAGTATATGATGGGCCCCATGCATGCTGCTCCAGTGTCTTATCGGCCAAAATCATGCTCCCTATATAATGGGCCCCATTATTAATGATCCAGTGTATAATGGGACCCGTAGATGCTGCTCCAGTGTCTGATGTCCCCCATTTAGAATGGTCCAGTATATGGTGGGCCCTATCTATGATGCTCAAGTGTATGATGGGCCCCATATATAATTCTCCAGTGTATAATGCTCCCCATATATTGCTCCAAACATTAAAAAAAATGAAATACCTCTTCTCGCTGGGCACTGCTCTACTCTGGACTCCTCAGCGTCGCCATCTTACAGCTCTCTGCTCTTGGACTGTTGAGAAAGAGGGCGTACAGACTTAACATCATCGCGCTCTCTAACCTGAATGTCACTGTCAGGAAACGCGGAAGACGTCACAGCGGTGGAGCAGGGAGAGGTAAGCGTTGCAAGTGCTGGGGCCCTGAGCAAGCAGGGGGGGCCGACTCTTGGGTGACAGCACTGTCTTAGGGCCCCTCATAGTACGCCGGTGTGTCTCCCGGCGAGTTGGCCCTCCCACCGTCAGAGACACTTTTTTGTATTATGAGGGGCCCTGTGCCAGTGCCGTCGCCCTGGGGGGTATTTGTAGGTTTTGTAGTCCGTTCACGCTTGCAAGTGCATGTTCATTAAATGTGTAAGCATGCAACTGGTATTAAAATTTCTGAGATTTTTCCCTCGGCTAAAGGTCCTTCCGCACTTCTTACAGATAACCTTTGCCTCATCAATAGGATTTAGGTAGAAAAAGTGCCACACTGGACTCTTCCTACTATGGTATAAATTTTCAGGGTTTGCAAGCTGTGCTAATTTGACCGTCTGGCAAAGCTGTCCTGCAACTCTTTTTGTTTTTTTAACACCTTTTTGTAGTGCTACTTGCCTGCCAGATAACCGCTGCTGCGATGTCGATCAGGGCCGTCATCAGGGCATGACAACCCTTACACTTGTATGGGGCCCGGTGATTAGGGGGGCCCGCCGCCCGTGCACGCCGATGCGCGCTCGGGCCTGGGGGTCCCCAACATTTTGAGGCTCCCCCTGCTCCCCAAGGGGCCCTCAGCTAGTGGCACATCACGCAGCCGCTATGGGGGCCCCTGTAAGGCAAGGGGGCCCGCCTACCCCCAGCGCCGACTCCCCCCGCCGCTGCTTTGAACTATATCGGCGTCTGCCGGTACAGTTCAAAGCAATGATGGAGGAGAGAGCGTCATCTGACGCTCCCTCTCCCATCATTCCCCACTCTGTCTCTGACACAGCGCACACTCACTGTGTGTCGGGCAGAGCAGGAGACAGAAACCGGGAGCAGCGAGGGCACGAGGAGAGGTGAGGAGTGTGTGTTTTTTTTATTTTTTTTTTTAAATTCTGTCAGTGCTTACTGAACTGGGGGTGGGGGGGAGAGATGAAGGCTGTACTCTGTGGGCCTTCCCTGCTGTATACTCTGTGGGCCCTCCCTGCTGTATACTCTGTGGGCAATCCCTGCTATATACTCTGTGGGCCCTCCCTGCTGTATACTCTGTGGGCCCTCCCTGCTATATACTCTGTGGCCCTCCCTGATATATACTCTGTGGGCCCTCCCTGCTGTATACTCTGTGGGCCCTCCCTGCTGTATACTCTGTGGGCCCTCCCTGCTTTATACTATGTGGGACCTCCATGCTTTATACTATGTGGGCCCTCCCTGCTTTATACTATGTGGGTCTTCCCTGCTATATACTCTGTGGGCCCTCCCTGCTTTATACTATGTGGGCCTTCCCTGCTGTATACTCTGTGGGCCCTCCCTACTATATACTCTGTGGGCCCTCCCTGCCGTATACTCTGTGGGCCCTCACTACTATATACTCTGTGGGCCCTCCCTGCTATATACTCTGTGGGCCCTCCCTGCTGTACACTGTGGGCCCTCCCTGCTATATACTATGTGGGTCCTCCCTGCTATATACTCTGTGCGCCCTCCCTGCTATATACTCTGTGGGCCCTCCCTGCTGTATACTCTGTGGGCCCTACCTGCTGTATACTCTGTGGGCCCTCCCTGCTATATACTCTGTGGGCCCTCCCTGCTATATACTCTGTGGGCCCTCCCTGCTATATACTCTGTGGGCCCTCCCTGCTATATACTCTGTGGGCCCTCCCTGCTGTATACTCTGTAGGCCCTCCCTGCTGTATACTCTGTGGGCCCTCCCTGCTGTATACTCTGTGGGCCCTCACTGCTATATACTCTGTGGGCCCTCCCTGCTATATACTCTGTGGGCCCTCCCTGCTGTACACTGTGGGCCCTCCCTGCTATATACTATGTGGGCCCTCCCTGCTATATACTCTGTGGGCCCTCCCTGCTATATACTCTGTGGGCCCTCCCTGCTGTATACTCTGTGGGCCCTACCTGCTGTATACTCTGTGGGCCCTCCCTGCTATATACTCTGTGGGCCCTCCCTGCTTTATACTCTGTGGGCCCTCCCTGCTTTATACTATGTGGGCCCTCCCTGCTTTATACTATGTGGGCCCTCCCTGCTTTATACTATGTGGGCCTTCCCTGCTATATACTCTGTGGGCCCTCCCTGCTTTATACTATGTGGGCCTTCCCTGCTGTATACTCTGTGGGCCCTCCCTGCTATATACTCTGTGGGCCCTCCCTGCTGCATACTCTGTGGGCCCTCACTGCTATATACTCTGTGGGCCCTCCCTGCTATATACTCTGTGGGCCCTCCCTGCTGTACACTGTGGGCCCTCCCTGCTATATACTATGTGGGCCCTCCCTGCTATATCCTGTGGGCCCTCCCTGCTATATACTCTGTGGGCCCTCCCTGCTGTATACTCTGTGGGCCCTACCTGCTGTATACTCTGTGGGCCCTCCCTGCTATATACTCTGTGGGCCCTCCCTGCTATATACTCTGTGGGCCCTCCCTGCTATATACTCTGTGGGCCCTCCCTGCTATATACTCTGTGGGCCCTCCCTGCTATATACTCTGTGGGCCCTCCCTGCTATATACTCTGTGGGCCCTCCCTGCTGTATACTCTGTGGGCCCTCCCTGCTGTATACTCTGTGGGCCCTCCCTGCTGTATACTCTGTGGGCCCTCCCTGCTATATACTCTGTGGGCCCTCCCTGCTATATACTCTGTCGGCCCTCCCTGCTGTATACTCTGTGGGCCCTCCCTGCTGTATACTCTGTGGGCCCTCCCTGCTATATACTCTGTGGGCCTTCCCTGCTGTATACTCTGTGGGCCCTCCCTGCTATATACTCTGTGGGCCCTCCCTGCTTTATACTATGTGGGCCCCCCTGCTGTATACTCTGTGGGCCCTCCCTGCTGTATACTATGTGGGCCATCCCTGCTGTATACTATGTGGGCCCTCCCTGCTATATACTCTGTGGGCCCTCCCTGCTATATACTCTGTGGGCCCTCCCTGCTGTATACTCTGTGGGCCCTACCTGCTGTATACGCTGTGGGCCCTCCCTGCTATATACTCTGTGGGCCCTCCCTGCTTTATACTCTGTGGGCCCTCCCTGCTTTATACTATGTGGGCCCTCCCTGCTTTATACTATGTGGGCCCTCCCTGCTTTATACTATGTGGGCCTTCCCTGCTATATACTCTGTGGGCCCTCCCTGCTTTATACTATGTGGGCCTTCCCTGCTGTATACTCTGTGGGCCCTCCCTGCTATATACTCTGTGGGCCCTCCCTGCTGCATACTCTGTGGGCCCTCACTGCTATATACTCTGTGGGCCCTCCCTGCTATATACTCTGTGGGCCCTCCCTGCTGTACACTGTGGGCCCTCCCTGCTATATACTATGTGGGCCCTCCCTGCTATATACTCTGTGGGCCCTCCCTGCTATATACTCTGTGGGCCCTCCCTGCTGTATACTCTGTGGGCCCTACCTGCTGTATACTCTGTGGGCCCTCCCTGCTATATACTCTGTGGGCCCTCCCTGCTATATACTCTGTGGGCCCTCCCTGCTATATACTCTGTGGGCCCTCCCTGCTATATACTCTGTGGGCCCTCCCTGCTGTATACTCTGTGGGCCCTCCCTGCTATATACTCTGTGGGCCCTCCCTGCTATATACTCTGTCGGCCCTCCCTGCTGTATACTCTGTGGGCCCTCCCTGCTGTATACTCTGTGGGCCCTCCCTGCTATATACTCTGTGGGCCTTCCCTGCTGTATACTCTGTGGGCCCTCCCTGCTATATACTCTGTGGGCCCTCCCTGCTTTATACTATGTGGGCCCTCCTGCTGTATACTCTGTGGGCCCTCCCTGCTGTATACTATGTGGGCCCTCCCTGCTGTATACTATGTGGGCCTTCCCTGCTGTATACTATGTGGGCCCTCCCTGCTATATACTATGTGGGCCCTCCCTGTTATATACTCTGTGGGCCCTCCCTGCTGTATACTATGTGGGCCTTCCCTGCTGTATACTATGTGGGCCCTCCCTGCTATATACTATGTGGTCCCTCCTGCTATATACTCTGTGGACTCTCCCTGCTATATACTATGTGGGCCCTCCTGCTATATACTCTGTGGGCCCTCCCTGCTGTATACTATGTGGGCCCTCCCTGCTGTATACTATGTGGGCCCTCCTTGCTGTATACTATGTGGGCCCTCCCTTCTATATACTACGTGGGCCCTTCTATATACTACGTGGGCCCTTCTATATACTATGTGGGCCCTCCCTGCTATATACTCTGTGGGCCCTCCCTGCTGTATACTATGTGGGCCCTCCCTGCTGTATACTATGTGGGCCCTCCCTGCTGTATACTATGTGGGCCCTCCTTGCTGTATACTATGTGGGCCCTCCCTTCTATATACTACGTGGGCCCTTCTATATACTACGTGGGCCCTTCTATATACTATGTGGGCCCTGCTATGCACTATGTGGGCCCTGCTGTATACTATGTGGGCTGCGCTATATACTATGTGAGCCCTGCTGTATACTATGTGGGCCGCGCTGTGTACTATGTGGGCCGCGCTGTATAATATGTGGGCCCTGCTATATACTATGTGGGCCGTGATATATACTATGTGGGCCATGCTATATACTATGTGGGCCGTGATATATGCTATGTGGGCCCTGCTATTTACTATGTGGGCCCTGCTATATACTATGTGGGCCCTGCTATATACTATGTGGGCCCTGCTATATACTATGTGGTCCGTGCTATACACTATGCAGGCCGCGCTATACACTATGTGGGCTGTGTTATATACTATTGGGGGATATATTATATTTTATAGGGTGGCTGTGTTATATACTATGTGGCTAAGTTATATACTTTGTGGCTGTGTTATATACTATGGGGGGCTACGTTATATTCCTTTGGGGAGGCAGGCTGTATGATATTCTATTCGGGGATACATTATATTCTATGGGGGGCTGTATTATATTTATTATATTCTATGAGGGGTGATTGCATCATACTCTATGAGGGGTCTACATTATACTGTATGAGGTGGCTACATTGTATTCTATGGGGGCTGCATTATATTTTATGGGGAGCTAGATTATATTGTATGAGGGCTTCATTATACTTTGAGGGGGCTACATTATATTCTATGGGGGCTGCATTATACTATATGAGGAGGGCTACATTGTATTTTATGGAGGGGCTACATTATACTGTATAAGGGGGCTCAGTTATATCCTATGGGGGGTTTACATTATGCTCTGTGGGGTGGTTGCATTATACTCTGTGGGGTGGTTGCAATATACTCTGTGGGGTGGTTGCATTATACTCTGTGGGGTGGCTGCATTATGCTCTGTGGGGTGGCTGCATTATGCTCTATAGGGTGACTGCATTATATGTGGTCTGCATTATACTGTATCGAGGACTATGGGGAATACATTATACCAAATAAAGAACTATGGGGTGCATTATACTATGGGAAGTGTATTGTACTACATGGATGACTATGGCAGCGCATTATACTATATGGAGCACTATGAGGAGTGTATTATACTATTTGGATGACTGAGTGTATTTTAATATATTGAGGGCTATTAGAAGTGTATTATACTATATGGAGGACTATAGATACATTATATTATATAGATGACTATGGGGTGTGCACTTTACAATATGGAGGACTGTGGTGCACATTATAATATATGGAGGACTATGGGTGTGTGATGTTGTTACTATATCTGTGATTGGCTTGCTGTTATCCTTGTTTCAGTTTCTGCCTAGTAACAATGATGTAATGGTGAGGAGGAGACAAGGCAGGAGCAGGAAGTCCTGGGTAAGGAGGCAGGAGAGAGGAACGAAAATAAAGTATGGCTGTTTAAACCTACCATCCAGCATCTCTGTGTGGCCTTCTGGAGTTCCCTTCATCTGCACAACAACACTACAACTGGCGACGAGGAAGCGTTCATCATCAGCTAAAGGTATTTCAGCTCTACAACAATGGCCTGTTTACCTGCCTTCCCTGCTTTTGATGTGCATCAGTCCCCAGCTAACCTAGCAGCATGTTGGGAGAAATGGCTGAAGCATTTTGATATATTCCTACAAGCCATGAACATATCAGATGTTACAGGAAGAAAGCCATGCTATTACATTATGCAGGGGAACAAGTCTATGATATCTTCACTACTCTGCCTAATACAGGAGAAGACAAAGACTATGAGCTCAGTAAGGCAGCATTAAGCAAGTATTCCTCCCCACACAGAAATGCAGCATTTGAAATCTTCAAGTTTAGACAATTAAAGCAGTCAGCAACAGAAAGAATTGATGAATATCATGTCCGACTACGGCACCTTGCAGCTTACTGTGAATTTACAGATGTCGACAAAGAGATCCAAATGCAGATTTTACAAGGCTGCATCTCCTCTAAGTTACGGAGACAAGCACTCAGAGATCCCACCATGACTTTAGCAAAACTGCTTGAAACAGCACGTGTAAATGATACCGCCGAAAAACAAGCTAAACTCATAGAGAACATTGAGTGCGAGGCAGAAGCACCATCTTGTATAGCAAAGCTGACAAAGAGACCTCCTGTGCCTCGTATGCAGGGGGCAACTTGCTACAACTGCGGAGGGTCGTATCCTCACCAGAATGTCTGCCCAGCAAAAGGGGGGACCTGCCATAATTGTGGAAAACAAAACCATTTTGCAAAAGTGTGTAGATCCAAACCACAATCCCCTCATTCCACAGTACAACCCAGGTCACAGAAAATCCAAACGCTGCAGCTTACTGACGAGCCTCACAGTACTTATCTATTCTCAGTGACTGCAGAGGGATCTCAAACACTGCACGCACTTACCAGTCCAAGGCGACTTATCCTGATAAATGGTAGTCCGGTGGAAGCCCTAGTAGACACGGGGGCATCAGTAAACGTCATCAGCCGTGCAGTCTATAGCCAACTCCCGAACAGACCTGCTCTACAAAGCACTAGCCTAAAGATTTTTCCTTATGGTTCAGCATCTGCACTACCCCTGTGTGGCAAATTTCAGTCAGAACTTGCAGCTGACGGGAAGTCCATCACCGACACTGTATATGTAGTAGAGTGCTCCGCAGACACGCTTCTCAGCTGCAGGAGTGCTATATCTCTGGGTCTGGTCAACCTGGTCAATAGCGTCACAGGTCCTTCGGCCCAACACATCATGCAGAGATACCCCAATCTCTTTAAAGGTCTCGGTAAGCTAAAAGACGTTCAGATAAAATTGCATATTGACCAGTCAATACAGCCGTCTGTTCAACCTCACAGGCGCATCCCATTTCATGTCCGCAAACTTGTGGAGCAAGAACTGCAGGATCTGGAAGCGTCTGATGTTGTTGAACGAGTTGAAGGCCCGACTCCTTGGGTATCGCCCATTGTTGTTGCACCAAAACCAAAGCAGCCTGGTAAAATCCGGCTATGTGTGGATATGCGGCATGCCAATTTGGCTATTCAAAGAGAAAGGCACATCACGCCCACTATTGATGACATTATCACAGACCTGAATGGTGCAAAAGTATTTTCTAAAATTGATTTAAAATCAGGTTATCATCAACTTGAGTTGCATCCAGATTCCAGGTACATTACAACTTTTAGTACCCATGTGGGCTTACGACGATTCAAGAGGTTGAACTTTGGTATCTCATCTGCGGCAGAAATATTTCAGAACGTTATCAGTCAGGTTCTATCTGGAATAGCAGGAGTTCTAAATGTCAGTGATGACATTCTTATATATGGTACAACCCAAGAGGAGCATGACAGTCACTTAGAGCAAGTGTTTCAGAGACTGCAAGCCTGCAATCTAACTGTCAATCCGTCAAAATGTGAGTTTAACCAAAAGTCATTAAGCTTCTTTGGATATATCTTTTCGGAGCAAGGAGTTTCAGCAGATCCTCAGAAAGTTGCTGCCATAAAGTCAGCTAGCCAACCTCAAAATGTGTCAGAGGTTCGCAGTTTTCTAGGACTAGTCACGTACTGTGGGCGATTTATGCCTGATCTGGCCACGATCTCCGAACCCCTGCGACTACTCACGAAAAAAGACACTCCTTGGACATGGACTACTGAACACCAAGCAGCATTCGATTCCATGAAGTCCGGTCTGACTGGCGACACCGTCATGGCCTATTTTGACCCTCTAAAGTCCACAGAGCTGATCGTGGACGCTAGTCCGGTGGGCCTGGGTGCAATTCTCACACAAGTGTCCAAAGAAGGCAACGTTTCTACCATTTCCTATGCAAGCAAAGCCTTAACAGAGACAGAACAACGCTATTCACAAACTGAAAGGGAAGCTCTTGCGGTTGTGTGGGGATGCCTTCATTTTCATCTGTACCTTATGGGACATAAATTCACAGTGATAAGTGACCACAAACCGCTCATTCCGCTTTTCAACAAACATTCTTCAAAGCCTCCCCCACGACTTGAACGCTGGTTGCTCCGCCTACAGAACTACCAGTTTCGGTTGAGATACGAGGCAGGAGCTGGTAATCCGGCTGACTACTTTTCGAGACACCCAACACCACAAACTACCAAGGACGACATCCCAGCAACTATCCTTGCAGAGAAACATATCAATTTTATTGTTGCACATTCTGTGCCAAAAGCTATGACTATGGAGGAAATACAAAAAACGGTGGATTCCGATCACCAACTTCAGTTAGTTATAGAGACTGTTCGATCTAAAAATTGGAGCAATTTTCTTGCTGAAGCCCGCCTCCAAACACTGGATCAAACAACCTACTTGACAGCCTTCTTTAATGCACGACATGATCTCTCCGTGTCTGATTCAAATCTACTGTTGCGTAACAATCGGTTGGTGATACCCCAGAAACTTCAAAGCAGAGTACTGGATCTGGCCCACGAGGCTCATCAAAGGGTGGTGAAAACAAAGCAATTACTGAGAGAGAAAGTCTGGTTTCCAGGACTAGACAAAAAAGTAGAGGCACTCATTGAAAATTGCATACCTTGCCAAGCAACTACAATTGACCATAGAAGCGCACCCTTACAAATGACACCCCTGCCAGAGGGCCCGTGGTCTGCTGTTAGTGTTGATTTCTGTGTTTTACCGGATCACTCCTATCTGCTGGTTGTCATGGATGACTATTCGAGGTTCCCAGTCATTGAACATGTTTCGACAACCTCTGCCAGGGCTGTTATACCAAAATTAGACAAGATATTCTCGGCATATGGCATACCGGAAACAGTGAAGTCCGACAATGGACCACCTTTTAATAGCACAGACTTTCGATCATTCGCAACCTATTTTGGTTTCACTCACAGGAAAATAACTCCTTACTGGCCTCAGGCCAATGGTGAAGTGGAACGGTTCATGCAATCAATCAACAAAACTTTGAGGATCGCTACCATGGAGCCCAAGGATTTACAGCAAGAGTTACACAGATTTCTTAGACAGTACAGAGCTACACCCCATTCTACTACTGGGATACCACCTGCGACTGCGCTGTTCAACAGGCCTATGCGTGTCAAACTCCGAGCGTTCCGCAGAGCCCTGTTCAAACCCCAATTGCTACTAAGGATGCCATATCCAAACAGAAGTTGAAGAAGTATGCAGATAAGAGCAGTCATCGTTGCAAGCCACCGGAAGTATTGGTGGGAGATTGGGTCCTGGTAAAAAGGCTAAGACCTAGAGACAAGTTTGCATCACAATACTATCCTGAACCCTTTCAGGTCACACAAGTCAAAGGCACCATGGTTACTGCTCAAGATCACGGTCGCCAGGTCACAAGGAACGTGTCCCATTTTAAAAAACTTTGCGACTATGTCCCAGAAACAGACGAGGCAGATAGCGATGACGTCCTGCCGGATCCTCAGAGCTCAGCAGTTCCAAGGGAGGATACCTCAGGGGACTCAGAAAGTTCATCTGGGACTGTGATGTCTCACCGCTATCCAGCGAGGGCAAATCGTAGACCGCCAGCCCACCTCTTGGACTATGTTCTGCAGTAAAAAGAAAAAAAATAAAAATCCTTTGTACTAATGTGAACTTTTGGACCGTTATCCAGTTATAATGTTGTTTTGTTTGGTGAGAAGAGGAGAGATGTGATGTTGTTACTATATCTGTGATTGGCTTGCTGTTATCCTTGTTTCAGTTTCTGCCTAGTAACAATGATGTAATGGTGAGGAGGAGACAAGGCAGGAGCAGGAAGTCCTGGGTAAGGAGGCAGGAGAGAGGAACGAAAATAAAGTATGGCTGTTTAAACCTACCATCCAGCATCTCTGTGTGGCCTTCTGGAGTTCCCTTCATCTGCACAACAACACTACTAGGGTGCATTATACTAAACAAGCAAAATGCTGCATATTCATCGAGTGATTGGTGTTAATGTGTCATTGGTGAGGGCATGGTGCAGAAGTGAAGTTTTTCCATGAAAGGGCGGAGGGATTTTGGAAGGTTTGCGTGGTGGAGGAGGAGCTAGCATACCTCCCAACCATCCCGGATTGACCGGGACAGTCCCGATTCTGACCCCCTCCTCCCGCTGTCCCGGCAGGACACTATGTGTCCCGCAGTGAGATGAGCCGCCACGCCCCCCATACACTCTATAGTTGCCCTCCCAGCGGTCCACTTT
Organism: Oophaga sylvatica; assembly: GCA_033576555.1. Taxonomy (NCBI): domain Eukaryota; kingdom Metazoa; phylum Chordata; class Amphibia; order Anura; family Dendrobatidae; genus Oophaga; species Oophaga sylvatica. The sequence continues at coordinate 334,364,454 of JARQOD010000001.1, read as the reverse complement.
AGCTTATCACAGCAGAGCAATGATCTGCTGAGCAGTACTCCTCTGTGCGAGCAGGACCTGTGATGAGGTCACAGGAGGGGAGGAGTTGGGTGTCACATGGTCAGGCTCCTCCGTGTGCAGGTCTCTGTTGTGCTGAGCTGTGCTGTGGTTGTCATGGTGCTGGATGAGGGTAAAGGGTATGCCACACTAAACAACATCGCTAACGGGATCGCTAAAAAACGTCACTATTTAGCGATCCCGTTAGTGATGTTGTTGTGTGCGGCATCTACCAGCGACGAGGCCCCTGCTGTGATGTCGTTCATCACAGAGATCGTTCCGGACCCTATTTTCGTCGCTGGCGCCCCGCTGGTAAGTATCAAATCGCTGAGTGTGGCACCTTTTTTAGCGATTTAGCGGTACTTTTGTACCGCTAAAGTCGTTAAGGAGATCGCTAACCGCGATAGCGTCCTAACGACATCGCTAAAATAGGTAGCTACTAGCGATATAGAAACAATCCCGCTAGCGATCTCATTAGTATGCGACGCTAACGAGATCGCTAGCGGGATTGTGTAGTGTGGCAGTACCTTAAGTTTATGTGAGGGGTCAGGAGGGATTTACAGTGTGGATGTAGCAGAGCCGTGTGTGAAAAGTGTATGGAGTGTAACCGTGTGTGTACAAGGTGTACGGAGCGGAGCCGTGTGGGAAAAGTGTATGGAGCGTAGCCGTGTGTGTACGAGGTGTATGGAGCGGAGCCGTGTGTGTACGAGGTGTATGGAGAGGAGCCGTGTGTGAAAAGTGTATGGAGCGTAGCCGTGTGTGTACGAGGTGTACAGAGCGGAGCCATGTGTGTACGAGGTGTATGGAGCGGAGCCGTGTGTGTGAAAAGTGTATGGAGCGTAGCCGTGTGTGTACGGAGCGGAGCCGTGTGTGTACGAGGTGTATGGAGCGGAGCCGTGTGTGTACGAGGTGTATGGAGCGGAGCTGTGTGTGTGCGAGGTGGCTGTAGCAGTGCTGTGTGTGTACGGGCGTACAAAACGGAGCCTTGTGTGTACGAAGTGTACGGAGCTGAGCCGCTCATCTCCGTACACACAGGGCTCCGTGCTTGAGCCGTGTGTGTACGGAGCGGAGCAGAGCCATGTGTGTACGGAGCAGAGCCGTGTGTGTACGGGGTGTAGAGAAGTGGAGCCGCGTGTGTATGGGCGACCTGCTGGGGGTGAAATGCTGGGGCCGAACTGCTGGGGGATAACTGCTGGGGGCGAAACTTCCAACTCCCATTTTAAGGAAGTCCATTTTGACTAATAAAGAGGTGTACAGAAAAACACGCACACTTTGTACAGTATACTGTCACAGTTAAATATCTGTTTGTTTCTTTTAAATTCTCTATTGTATTTTTTTTAAACCCAATTATTCTCCACTTTCCAAAAAGGATATGGTGGGCATACATCCAATAAGCAGCAGCGACAAAAGGCCACAGTATTGGTTTAGTGTTTATGGATGTAAAATTTGACTGATATAAATAGGTGTCCAAAGCCTCAGTACAGTAGTTATTGACAAACTATTTGCCATGTTCACATGTTCAGTATTTGGTCAGTATTTTACAACAGTATTTGTAAGCCAAAATAAGGAGTGGAGCAATCAGAGGGAAAGTATAATAAAAAACACGTCACCACTTCTGTGTTTATCACCCACTGCTGGATTTGGCTTACATATACTGAGGTACAATACTGACAGAATACTGAACATATGAACGTGGCCTTTTGTGTGACACTGGCAAACATAGGCCTCAATTCATCAAGGTCCTCAACATTTTCACGCTCGTCTTGATGAGGGGGCATAATGGAGTCAAATGCTCCTATTTCATTAAATAAGCACTCCCATCAAAATGTGTATCCAGTGTACTTACAATTGCTCATTTTGCCTTTCTACCCAGCTAATTCTTCTCTTTTCTATTAGGTCTATGACATCATGTGTAAACTGACTAGCTGAACTTTTCTAAGCTCTATGTAGAAACAGGAGGTTAATTATCCCTGTATGAGTCATAAGTCACTGTATAAGTCCCTGGCAGGGGGAGAAGCAGAGCAGCTGGGTCAGGGGTTGTAGAGGGAATGATAAATGCAGGGACAAAAGACTTCCTCCTTCTCATAGAGCACAGAATAGAGAAGAATTAGCTGGGTAGAAAGGCAAAATGAGCAATTGTAAGTACACAGTGCCATTTAATATGATGATTGCAATATATTAAGAGGACACAAACTTTGATAGGAGTGCTTCTTTAAGAGGCACACTCTTTTTAATGAATCAGGAGTGTCTGACATGTCACCACAAATCTTACCATAGTCATGAATTAGACAAAGCTGTTTCGTAACAACTCTGTCATGCCCTTGTCCATTCCCAGCTCCCCATTTTTGCAGAGCTTGGCAAAACTGGTTGTCAAAAGTCACAACATTTTTGCACAATTGCAGGTTGTGCAACAATTTTGGCACTTTTCAAAATGTTTAACCAAGAATTCTGGCGTAATCGCATTGATGAATTGTGGTAATAGAGTGTAAGTTTTATTTTTCCTCTCCTTGTTGGCATGCTTCTGCATGAAGAATGAAAAAAAAGCATAAATGATATGCAGCACTTTTAAGTTGCACTATAATATAGTCATTCTAATCAATCACTTCTGCCAGCTTTCCTATACAATGTACACTGTTTCAATTTGTCAATTGTTTGATGGCTCTCTCTTCCTATCTCTATTGCTAAACAGTGAGATATGACATCATCCCAATAAGAAGATTCAGCCCAAAATGGCTGCTTCATCCCCTGCTTTTTCTTATAACTATACTATGATAAGCACATCCGAGGTTATGTGAGCCTTCTGATTTGCTGTTGCAACGGCGGAGAGGGGAGTGGAGGGGCAATTTTGACGATTCGTGAAAAAAATAGGGCAAATTTTTCATATTTGCTTGTCCAATATATTTGATGCACTCATCTCTAGTGAATCTTTTAATACAAAGTAATATACTGTCAATCTGCATAGATTGCATAAGAATTCCAAGCTGACAAATTCTGATCTTCTTAATTATTATAGTATTTTGTGATCATTCCAAAATGTCATTAGTCTCATTACTAATTGTGAAGTTCTAACTTTCCAGAGAATATAATGCTGAGAAAATGTCCAATGATACAGATAGAGAGTGAAACATATACATATTTGATCATTGTTAACCTTGTGTTATGTGTTATATACTTTCAGGTTACAATACCAGACATTGTTTGGAGGAGTAGGGGCTTTCACAAAGGAGCAGTTCTTGAAAGTGAATGGTTTCTCTAACATGTTTTGGGGCTGGGGAGGAGAAGATGATGAGCTATATCAAAGGTTTGTTCTTTTAAGCAGAAGTAAAATTCGTTCACACTGTTTTTCCGACAATGAAAATGTTTTATCATTATATGGTTTTCAAAATAAAAATGGGGTCTTATATTAATATACACATATAATTATTAATTTGTGCCAAAATAACACATTTTTAAATATGCCCCATTTTGCACATATCACTCCCCAATTATGCCCTTTGAGGCTCTTTTTACCCTTCAGTTACCATTGGAGCCACCCTGCTGTAGTTCCAGTGCTCCAGGTTGATTGTGAGCAGAGTCCCATGGGACACGGAGTTAGTATAAGCAATGAAGACCATATACTGAGCTAATTATGGTGTTTCATATTTCTCCTGGGATATTATATTGTGATAATATGTATTTTTTCTGTGATATACTGATATACTGTGTTAAATTATCAAGAGGATTTGTTATTCTTCTAAACTAATATTCTTATATTCTTGTTATTTAATGATATCTTTATCAATACTCCTGTGGGTAGCTGGTATACGTACCAATTGTGCTTGTTACTATTTAGTATAGATGAGTAAAAGGGTACCTAGTGACATTCATCGTTGAGTGGAGGCATCTTGTCGTCATATTAAGGTGAAAATCTCCGCGGCTAGATATGAATACAGGCCTGTAGTACTTATTAGCAACTGCTAGCCCCTCTTCTATTCCTGGTACATTCAATATTATATATACATTTTTTTATTGTGCTGTCTTTTTGAGAGTCAGTCAATTATTGACAATTTTTAGATAATTTAGTAAAATATATTTTTAGTTTTTTTACCTTTTAGTTTCTGTATATAATTGAGCACGAATATACTTAATACTTGTTGTTTTTTTCAAAAGTGGGTTTAATCCCTTCGCCCCGAAGCCTGTTTTCACCTTTCTGACTAGGCTAATTTTTACAATTCTGACCACTGTCACTTTATGATGTTATATCTCTGGAACGCTTCAACAGATCCTGGTGATTCTGAGAATGTTTTCTCTTGACATATTGTACTTCATGATAGTGGTAAAATTTATTTGATATGACCTGCGGTGAAAAAAAATTCCAAACTATGTTAAAAAAAAAAATAGATTGCGCCATTTTCCGATACCCATAACGTCTCCATTTTTCGTGAACTCAGGTTGGGTGAGGGCTTATTTTTTGCGCGCCGAGCTGACATTTTTAATGATACAATTTTGGTGCTGATACAATCTTTGAATCGCCCGTTATTGCATTTTAATGCAATGTCATGGCGACCAAAAAACGGAATTCTGGCATTTTTACTTTTTTTTCGCTACGCTGTTCAGCGAACAGGTTAATCCTTTTTTTTTGATAGATCAGGAGATTAAGAACGCAGCGATACCAAATATGTGTGTGTTTGATTTTTTTATTGTGTTATTTTGAATTAGGCGAAAGGGGGGTGATTTGAACTTTTTATTTTTTTTTATATTTTTAAAAACATTTTTTTTTTTACTTTTGGCATGCTTTAATAGTCTCCATGGGAGACTAGAAGCTGCCATAACCCGATCGACTCTGCTACATGTAGGCGATGATCAGATCGCCACTATGTAGTAGAATACTCACTTGCTATGAGCGCCGACCACCAGGTGGCGCTCACAGCAAGCCGGCAGTGACAACCATAGAGGTCTCCAGGAGACCTCTGGTTGTCATGCCAACACACTGGTGACCCACAATCTCGTGACAGGGGTCACCGGTGGGCGGGTTTCCAGCCCAATGGCCGGAAGTGCGAGTTAAATGTTGCTGGCAGCGTTAGACAGTGGCATTTAACGGGTTAATAACTGCGGGTGGATCGCGATTCCAACCGTGGCTATTCCGGGCACATGTCAGCAGTTAAAAACAGCTGACATGTCCCGGGAAAGATGTGGGCTCACTGCCGGAGCCCACATCAAAGGGAGGGAGTCCGACGTCGGAATACTATTACGCCTGATGTCGGTAAGGGGTTAAAATTGTTTGTGCTAATAGTGTGGACCAGAGACCAGGCCACATTTCAGAGTCTAAATAGTTTGTGCTAATAGTGTAGGCCAGACATCAGGCCACATTTCAGAAACTAAATCTTTTGTGCAAATTATGTGGTCCAGTCAGCAGTAAGCATTTCAGCATCTAAATCCTTTGTTCTAATTGTGTGGTCCAGCCACACTATCTCAGCAAATACAGTGCCTTCAAGTAGTATTCAACCCCCTGCAGATTTAGCTGGTTGACACATGCGGAATTAACTTGGCATTGTGACATTTGTACTGTAGATCAGCCTGGAAGTGGGAAATGCACTGCAGCAAAAATTTTTGTTTTAATTTTTTTTTTTGTTTTTAAAAACGTTAAAAGTTAATTCAGAGTGTCATTTATTATTCAACCCCTCAAACCACAAGAATTCTGTTTGGTCCCCCTAAAGTATTAAGAAGTAGTTCAGGCACCAAGAATAATGAGCTTCACATGTGTGGATTAATGATCTCTTTTGCCAGCCTTTTCTGACTATTTAAGACCCTCCCCAAACTTGTGAACAGCACTCATACATGGTCAACATGGGAAAGACAAAGGAGCATTCCAAGGCCATCAGAGACAAGATCGTGGAGGGTCACAAGGCTGGCAAGGGGTACAAAACCCTTTCCAAGGAGTTGGCCCTACCTGTCTCCACTGTTGGGAGAATCATCCGTAAGTGGAAGGCTTATGGAACTACTGTTAGCCTTCCACGGCCTGGACAGCCTTTGAAAGTTTCCTCCCGTGCCGAGGCCAGGCTTGTCCGAAGAGGCAAGGCTAACCCAAGGACAACAAGGAAGGAGCTCCGGGAAGATGGGGACATTGGTTTCAGTCAATACCATAAGTAACGTACTCCACCGCAATGGTCTCCGTTCCAGACGAGCCCGTAAGGTACCTTTACTTTCAAAGCGTCATGTCAAGGCTCATCTACAGTTTGCTCATGATCACTTGGAGGACTCTGAGACAGACTGGTTCAAGGTTCTATGGTCTGATGAGACCAAGATTGAGATCTTTGGTGCCAACCACACACGTGACGTTTGGAGACTGGATGGCACTGCATACGACCCCAAGAATATCATCCCTACAGTCAAGCATGGTGGTGACAGCATCATGCTGTGGGGCTGTTTCTCAGCAAGGGGCCTGGCCATCTGGTCCGCATCCATGGGAGGATAGATAGCACGGCCTACCTGGAGATTTTGGCCAAGAACCTCCGCTCCTCCATCAAGGATCTTAAGATGGGTCGTAATTTCATCTTCCAACAAGACAACGACCCAAAGCACACAGCCAAGAAAACCAAGGCCTGGTTCAAGAGGGAAAAAGTCAAGGTGTTGGAGTGGCCTAGTCAGTCTCCTGACCTTAACCCAATTGAAAACTTGTGGAAGGAGCTCAAGATTAAAGTCCACATGAGACACCCAAAGAACCTAGATAACTTGGAGAAGATCTGCATGGAGGAGTGGGCCAAGATAACTCCACAGACCTGTGCCGGCCTGATCAAGTCTTATAAAAGACGATTATTAGCTGTAATTGCAAACAAGGGTTATTCCACAAAATATTAAACATAGGGGTTGTATAATAATTGACCCATACTTTTATGTTTAAAATTTATTAAAATTCAACTGAGCAACATAACTTTTTGTTTTGTAGATTTATGCTTCTGTTAATAAATCCTACTCTCGTTTGCAGTCTGAAGGCTCTAACTTATTTGCATCTTATCAAACCAGCTAAATCTGCAGGGGGTTGAATAATACTTGTAGGCACTAGTGTTGAGCGATACTGCTCGATATCTAAAAATATCGGATCGGAATGGTATCGCCGATATCACTAAATATCGGCGATATCCGATTCCGATACCGGAAGTCCCATGTAAGTCTATGGGAACAAAATATCGCAGCTAAAAAAAAAACTTTATTTCCTTGTAAACACTAAATATACACACATAGAATACATATATATATATATATATATATATATATATACACATGTCATTGTGACATATATATATATATACATATATGTATAGTTTATACACTTCTACATAGTAAAATATCCTCTGATTCAATTGCCGGGTAAAGCCAGCTTCTGTGAAAAGACAGAAGCACCCGACATGAAATGACACTTGGTGTACATAGGGTTAACCATGTCTTTTCATGTCGTTTGCAATCTGATTTGCACAAACAATTACATCAGTCTATGTGTGCAAAATTTCACACCTGTAGGGGTTAATTAAAGGTGTAAATTTGTTGTAAAAAAAACGGACTTTTTTGCTACGAATTTACACCTTTAATTAAGCCCTACAGGTGTGAAATTTTGCACACATAGACTGATGTAATTGTTTGTGCAAATCAGATAGCAAAGGACATGAAAAGACATGGTTAACCCTATGTACACCAAGTGTCATTTCATGTCGGGTTCTGCATTTTCACAAAAGCCGTCAATTGAATTAGCGGCTATTATACTATGTAGAAGTGTATGAACTATAAATATAAATAATATATATATGTGTCACAAATTCAATGACATGTATATATATATATTTTATATATATATATATATATATATATATGAGGTGTAAAATTGTTTAAAAAAAATGCGTGGGCTCCCGCCCTATTTTTGCAACCAGACAGACAAAGCCAGCGAATGGGGGCAGATAATAATAGCCAGAGAGGGACCATTATTTTTGCCCCCCCTGGCTACTAACATCTGCCCCAGACACCCCAGAAAAGACAAATCTATAATTAGATTCGCCCTTTCTGGCACTTTGCCCGTCTATTCCATTGCCCTGTAGCGGTGGCGAATGGGTTAATATGGGGTTAAAGCCACATTGCAATTGAAAGGTGACCTTAAGCCAGGTTAATATTTAAGAGCTGTCAATTAGACAACTATCAATTATTAATCCTATTGCATGAAATAAAAATAAAACACACACTTTAATTAAAAATCATTTTAATGAAATAAAGACACATGTTTTTGACCATCTTTTATTTGACTGCAAAAACCATTTCTGTAATAAAAATAAAATAAAAAAGCAAAATTATTCTTACCTATCCCATGCACAGTCAGGTCCCACGCTGTAATCCTTCAGAAAGGGTTAATGTTTACTGCAGGGACCGCAGCTAATGCTGCAGCCTCACAGTAAACCCCCAAATGAATGAGCTCCTCTCTGGCTGACAGGAGAGGAAGTGGAAAGCTTAATTGATTGCTTTCCACTTTCACTTCAGGTCAGCCAGGAGACAATCAGTGACGTCAAGGGACTGATTAACAAAAATAGGGGTTCCCTTCGAATAAAAAATTTCGTCGGGTCCCCCTATTTTTGTTAACCAGCAGATGAAGCAGACCGCTGAGGCCTGGATTTTCAGGCTGTTAAGGAGCCAAGATCCATGGACCTTGCCAGCTGATAATACCAGGCCACAGCAGTCTGCTTAGCTTGGCTGGTTAACAAAAATAGGGGATCCCCTCGAAAAAAAAAGACACGTAGGGTCCCCTATTTTTGTTAACCAGCCAAGTAAAATGCAGACTGCTGCGGCCTGGTATTAAAAGACTGTCAAGGCCCATGGATTTTGGCCCTCAACAGCCTGATAATACCAGGCTACAGCAGCCCCACATTTGGCGCATCAAAAGATGTGCCAATTGTGGCACTTTACCCGGCTCTTCCCACTGCCCTGTAGCGGTGGCAAGTGGGATAATAAGGGGTTAATGTCACCGTTGATTGCACGGTGACAATAAGCCCGGTTAATATGGAGAGGTGTCAATAAGACACGATCCATTATTAACCCCAAAGTTATTAAATGTATAAAAAAAAGACAAAGCAAGAAAAAAGTCTTTTAATGAAATAAAAGAGACAAACAAGTTTCATTAATTTTATTATACACTCATTCCTGCGACGCCATCGATCTCCTGTAAAAAAAAAGAAAAAAAAACACCAACAGTATACCACCTGTCCGACGCAGTCCATAGTAACGACAGTCCCACGACGATCCAGCTCTGTACATCGCAATGACAGGCAGAGCCTGTCATCGCAACGCAGCACAGCTGATTACCTGCTTCCCCGCGGGTTGACGTCATCGGACTGACTGCTTTACGGCGGGATTTACCCAGCAGTCACTGCAGTTATCGCGAAAAACTGCATGTGACCGCGGGGGAAAGATGATGGCGGCCATGAAGCAGTCCAGCCGTGACTGCCGGAGATCTTCTGCCAGGTAAGTGCCGCTGACTCCTGACAGACCGACGACGGGAACACTGACAGCTGACAGTGACAATCCCGATTCCGGTATCCGATATGACGAAAATATCGGAACTAAGTATCGAAAGTCCGATAGAGCTAATATCGGCCGATACCCGATACTTGCGGTATCGTATCGCTCAACCCAGTAGGACATGTACATAAGATTGTTAAAGTACTGACAGGTGACTGACAGATGTGGGCCTAGGGTTATGAAACAGCTGGTTAAAAGACAGGAAGGGTACATCCAACATGAGTGTGAAAAATGTGATGTCGTGGTGGAAGGTGGAACAGATTTAATGTCTGTGGGGTAGGTGATAATGTTACTGAATGCTCTGCTGAACAAATACTGACTCATCCTATCCGAAGACAACTGACAACGTCTGTTACTGGACAGGCTACCCGACTCCCTTTCTTTGGCAGCAGCACAGCGGTATGCCTTGAAAATGAAGGCCAGAAAGAGCATGTGCTCCAGGGGACGGCAAGTGCAGCATTAAGTGGCCTCTCCTTCACTTCGTCCACCTTAAACGGAACCTGTCAGCAGGATTGTGCACAGTAACCTACACACAGTGTCAGGTCGGCGCCGTTATACTAATTAAAATTATACCTTCGTTGATGAAATCCATCTTGTGGTTGTTGTTTTATCTTTATTTTCAGTTTTTAGTTAATGCTATGCCTGTGTCCCGGGGTGGGTCTGGAGGGGGGTTCTTTATGTGGTGCTCTGATTAGGTATTCATAATGCATACTACTGACAGGTCACTGACCCCCTCAGTGAACTGCCCTTTAGTTTGCATAATGAATACCTGTACATACGGTAGTAAAAAAAAACCTTCTGCAGGCAGGTGCCAGCCGTGGCGCTGTGGCATAATCACTTGTTTAGTGTCCTAGTAATCACTCTTCTTCATGTTATTGATCAAGTGCAAAAAGAAAAAATAATCAATTTGAAAATGGGGCCCGCCGCGCCTGTGCAGTAGCAGCTATCGGTGTCTATAGAGATCCAATAGCTGCTATTGCGCAGGCACCGGTGGCGCCATCTTGCTGGAGAAGAAAAAAAAATTCCTCTTCTTCTGGGACCACTACCTCCACCCACAGACTTTTCAAAGTGTGCTCCAGTATTTAGATGACTGGAATAGTGATGCTGATGATGGCATTTTCAATGCTAACCATTTCGAAACTGTGCAGAAAGGTGCAGAGGACTTTCATCTGTGCCCACTTTACAAGCTTGATTTGCACCACTTCCGTACTGTGTTGGCCCACGCTATGTAAAATGACATGCTGCACCAGGGCTCTTCACTGCCACATGTACAGAGTGAAATTCCACAGTGTAGGCACATTGAAAATCAACTGGTTAACCGATAGACCAAAAGACCTCTGTAGCGATGCAAGTCGATGACTCGCGGGGTGCGAATGGCGGAAGTGAGCACACAGCGTCCATGCATGGTATAAATGGCACAATAGCAATAATAATAATAATACCGCTGTGTGGCATCAAAAGAAAAGGAGTCGATTAGCCTGTCCAGTAACAGCAGTTGCCAAAAAACAGTGCAATTATACTATTTATACTCTTTGGAAATTGATGCCACTTAATTGGAGTGTGACAATAGTTTTTTGAAATGTGGAGACTCCAAGTTGGGTCTCCATTTGGTGGCTTGCCTGCTGTTGAAGGGGTGTCAGAGGGTCATTATACTGTTTCTACTCTGTGGAAATTATTATTGTTGAAAGTGTTACTATCCATACATTTTTCTAACATTAGTGCTCTACCAAGCTGATATTTAGGCCATCTGAGTGTGGCAGAGCAAAGAGCAGTTTGATCTGTTGCATGAAGTATTAGGGCTCCCAGCAAAGCAGACTAACACCCACCTTGTCTTAAATGAACCTTCAATTCAAAGCTGTAAATACTGGCCTGGTCCCTGGTTCCTCATGCATGGCCCATGGCTTACTGCTGCTTTGTTATTATCAAATTTCTACTGTAATTGAAGACAATTTTCCTGATGTCTGCTCCTAATTTTTAGAAATGTTAGGACTTCAAGTTTTTTGTCCTTCATGTGTTTTGCCTGAATTTGGCAGGGCTCTCAGAGCACCAGGCCTATACCTGTCACTCATCCACCTGTTACTGATCAATCTTTCAGCTAGAATAGCTGGTCCAAGCCTTGTCCCATGCATCCAATCTGCACAATTATACTATTTGTAGTCTGGGTCAATTGATGCCACTTTCCTGGTGTCTGCCACTATTTTGAGCTGTTTGGGAAGCTTTTTCTCCTCCCCCTTAAGGTGTTGTCTTTACGTTTTGGTTTTGCCTCTCATTTAATTCAATTTAATTGGGTTCAGGTACATTCTTTGAACTATTCAAACATTGGGACGTTCGCCGAACCGAACCTTGAAAGGTTCGCTCATCTCCACTGCAGTGCTTCCAACTTGCTACTGATATGAACTATAATTGCTACACCAGGGACTGGAGTAGGAGAAGAAAGAAACTCTGATGGAACTTGGGCCCGCAATCCCAGGCATCGGTGGCACGTGTGTGGTCTGAGGGTCAGACTCAATCCCGGCATCCAGCAGGTTCACACAGTGTGCCATCTGGGAAATGTAGCATCCATGTCCACAAGCACTTGTCCATGTGTCCCGGAGAAATAGTGGTGGCTGGGGAGCGAGTACTGAGGGACGTCAATCGCCATGAGGTTGCGGAAAGCCTTAATGTCCTCAAGCCTAAACATTTCCAACAAAGGGAGCAGTTTGGAAATGTAGCCACTTATTATTTGGACCTGTGGGTGGGTGGCTGCGTATTTCCGCTTGCGTTCCAAGGCCTGTAGTAGTGACAGCTGAATGCTGTGCTTAGAAAAGGTAGAGGCTGTGGTTGCTGATGTTGGATGCGTACGTGCAATGACATGTGCAAGGCAGGAGGCATCCGCGCCTGGACTGGGGATTGTCAAGCACATAGCACAACCCTTGGATTTCTGTCGGACCTGAGGTTAATTTAAATGATTAAAGAATGTCTGTTTTATTTCAAATAAAGTGTTTTATTCTCGGTGTGTGTGCTTATTTAACTATTTAATTACAGGATTAGTAATGAGGAAGTCTGCTCCATTATGTTGGCAGCGGATTATTCAGGATACTCTCCAATCGTGTGGTAACACAGTGTAAAGACACACACACACTGTGTGTCTTTCTAGGGTTCGCTGGGTGGGAGACACAGGACAGCCAGGGGATGCACGGGCATCGCAGTGCGCGAGGTATAACAGAGCAGGACCTGGCAGATCATGTGATGGCCGGGGAGGCACCGGGGCCGAAGCGAACCCAACGGGAATCAACAATTCATCCCAAATCGTACTACATGTGACCATCCACCAAAACCGGCTCAACAGAAGTCGGCTCCTCCTCCACCACCCCCAACGGTTTCAGAAGAGCCTTAGGAAAAACATTGGGGATTTTGAAAGAAGGTGTAAGTCGCAACCTAAATTTCATACAGGCCAATAAATTTAGGTGACAACTTGGCCGACGGAACCTTAAGTTTAATGTTCTGAGTAGACAACCACACCTTCTCCCCAACTTGGAACATAGGTCCCGCAACCCGTCTCTTATCTGCAAAGAACTTATATTTTTTCTGGGCTTTCCCAATATACCTTTGGATCACCTGCCACAATTCTCTCAAATGCCGTACCGCCCCCTCAACCCCAGAACATCCAGAGTCCAAACATGAGAACTCCCCGAAATGCAGACTAAAGCCATAGTTTGCCAGGAAAGGGGACATACCAGTGGACTGACTCACACAATTGTTAAATGCAAACTCAGCCAGCAGCAACGCATCACACCAATAATCCTGTCTAGAAGTGGACAAACAACGCAGAATTTGCTCCAAGGATTGATCTGTTCGCCTCGTCTGACCATTTGGTCTCCGGATGGTATGCAGAAGAGAAGTATAAGTGTTGTGAATATGCTAGAGGCGGCTTCTGAGCTGGAGCTCACTCCGGTGGTTGCTGATGGTAAAGAACTGATTAATGAATGGCCTTCAGCTGGCGCTGAATGGTAGGATATTCGTTGCCTGATTTCCCAGCAGCCTTGCCATTTATCAATTGTTCTTCTGGTCTTGCTTGAAGCACTGCTAGTTTCCTGCTCTCCTTCAGATAAGTGTTTGCTGTTTTTTTTTTCTCTGTTTGATTTTCTCTGCTGGTTTGCTGCCTGCAGTGGACTGCAGCCTGTCCCCTTTTGGGGGTCTGGCGCTGCAATTGTGCTTCGTTTGTGTCTGCACTTTTGCTTTGCTCCTTTGTTACTTTTAATTTGCTGAATAGCGTTTTGTTACACCAGAGATCTGATTTAGGTGGAAGAGGTTTAGTGATCTCAGGTTTTTTGGCAATCAGACGTGTTGGTATTTTTGTTAGGGTTTTTGTTGGATTGAAGTCAGAATTCTTTCCTGTACTTTTCTGTCTAGACAGATTGGGCCCCAGCGTTTGCTCATTCTATTTTCTGTCTGTGTCCAAGCTTTCTTCTTGTCTAACCGCCATTACATGTTTGGGGGCTTCCTATTTTCTTTGGGGTTCTGCTCCGGGGCAGATAGCTTTCATCTTTCTGCCTTTAGGTGTAGTTATCTCTCAGGCTGTGACGAGGCGTCTAGGATCAACGTAGGAACGCTCCACGGCTACCTCTATTTGTGTGGTTAGTTCAGGTTACTGCAATCCAATAGGTTCCAGCCTCTCTGGTGTATTACCGCTTTTGCTATTTTTTGCCATTTCTCCTCAGTTTCCGAAACATAACAGTATAACCGGCCCAAACTGAAAATTATATGGTACTCAACAGAAGGGAAAAATAGTAAAAAAGGAAAAAGAAAAAAGGGAGTTGTCAGAAATTTTTTTTTTTCTGTTTGTTGCATTTTTTCCCTCTTTTTCTCTGGGTGCTGAGGAGGAATTTTTTTTTTCTCTCAATGGAGTTTGCACAGTTGTCTGGCCGTGTGGATCAGCTTGCCACTGAGGTTCGGAGTATTGCTACCTATCTTGCTGGGTTGCCAGTTGTGGAACCTAGGATCCCCATGCCAGATTTGTTTTTGGGGGATCGATCTAAATTTCTGAATTTCAAAAATAACTGTAAGTTGTTTTTTGCCTTAAGGCCTAAGTCCTCAGGGAACGCGGCACAGCAGGTTCAAATTGTCATCTCCCTGCTGCGCGGCGACGCTCAGGATTCGGCTTTTTCCCTGACACCTGGGGATCCTGTTTTGAATGATATTGATGTATTTTTTCTGGCTCTGGGGTTATTGTACGATGAACCTAATGTCACTGATCAAGCTGAAAAAAAAAAACAGCAAACACTTATCTGAAGGAGATCAGGAAACTAGCAGTGCTTCAAGCAAGACCAGAAGAACAATTGATAACCGGCAAGGCTGCTGGGAAATCAGGCAACGTATATCCTACCATTCAGCGCCAGTTGAAGGCCATTCATTAATCAGTTCATTACCCTCAGCAACCACCGGAGGGAGCCCCAGCTCAGAAGCCGCCTCTAGCATATTCACAACAGATAAGGTAATACCCAACCTTTTACAAAATGCCCTCCAGAACTTAGAAACAAACTGCACACCACTGTCAGACACCACATTCAATGGCACTCCATTCAAATGGACCACATGCTGCACAAACAGCCTGGACAAAGTTTCTGCAGAGGGCAAGGCAGTCAAAGGTTCAAAATTAGCTTGCTTAGAAAACCTGTCCACCACCACCCATATTACAGTATTGCCTCTGGATGGATGAAGATTGGTGATAAAATCCATGGACAGGTGGGTCCACGGTCTATCAGGAATTGGCAAAAGCACCCATTCACCGTCTGGTTATGAGAGCTCTTGGCACGTCAGGAACGCTTCCACTTGTCCCCCTCTCGTATAAGTATCAAATTATAGGCCCCCTGTAAATCCAGTTTGGAAAACCATTTGGCCCCAGACAGTTGGTTACACAAATCAGAGGAAGCGGGTCTGTGTTTCGAACAGTGATCTTATTAAGTTCCCGAAAGTCGAGGCAAGGGCGAAGACCACCGTCTTTTTTTTTAAACAAAAAAGGACCCGGCTGCCACAGGAGAAACAAAGGGGGAATGTGCCCTTTACGGAGGCTCTCAGAAATATACTCCTTCATAGCAACCCGCTCAGGACCTGAGAGTTTGAACAAATGGGCCTTGGACAATTTGGAACCCGGAATCAGGTAAATGGCACAAACAAAGGGGCGGTGGGGTGGCAGAGCCTCAGCCTCGCTTTCAGAGAACATGTCTTCGAAGTACTTCGGGTACTCTGGAATACCCTCCAGACCGACAGACGACACAGATACAGATTTCAGACATCTATTAACACAGTTCGGACCCCATTGTACAATCTCCCGAGCTACCCAATTAATGACAGGGTTGTGACATTGTAACCAGGGAAACCCCAGAACCAACCCCGCAAAACAACCCGAACAAAACAGGCCAAGAGCTCCAGGTGTACAGAACCCACTTTGAGGAGGAATACCTCAGAAACAAAAGTGATCTCACCCTAGGTGAACACAGTAGAGATAGCTACCACTTTCATGGGAGCATTTAACCTAACTATCTCTATCTTGCAGTGAGTCACCAATTTTGAGTCAATAAGGTTCACAGATGTCCCGCAGTCCACAAAAGCCATAGCATGAAATAGACAGTTATTCATGCCCAGTTCCACCAGGAGCAAAAATTTATAAGCTGAGGAAAAATGTACCTGAGTGTCAGGGTAACCTCCTTGACAGTTACCCAGACCTAGGCATTTCCCGACATCTTAGAAGACGGGGGGCAGAATGGGCAGTCCTTCCTCCAGTATCCCGGGTCCCCACAGTAGAAGCAGAGCTTGTTCTCCTTACGACGTCTCCTCTCCTTCTCCCTTACTGAAACTGCTCCAATTTCCATGGGTTCAACAGACGAAGAAACTTCATTTTTGATAGGAAACAGAGGGGTTTCTCTTTGCACCACTCTCCTCTCTCGAAGTCTGCGGTCCATACAGACGGCCTGTGTAATGACCTCCAGAGAGTCAGGTGGCGGGTGCATGGCCAGAGCGTCCTTTAGATGTTCTGACAATTCTCTGCGAAACAACCCCCTGAGAGAAGGGTCGTCCCAGGATACCTCTGTGGCCAATGCCTAAATTCAGAACAATATTTTTTGGCCGAGCTCTTCCCCTGGGACAGACTCATAATCGTGTCCTCAGCCAGTCTCGGTTCATAGTAGATCTGCCCTAGGGCCTCGAAGTACCGATCCATAGACATTCTCTCAGGAGCAGTAGGAAAAAGAGAAAAAGCCCACGCCTGCAGACCCTCCCTCAGCAGAGATATGATGATCCCCACCCTTTGACCTCGTCGCCCGAAGATTGAGGTCGCAGGGAAAACAACAATTTGCACCCCTCTTTAAACACCCGAAACTTATCTTTCCCCGGAAAAAGTATACGGAAGTTTAATGGAGGGTTCAGGAGAAGAAAGGGAGAAATCAGTCACACCGCTATCCTTATGGCCAGAGAGAGAAGCATTCCGAACGGTTTTAACCGTATATGCCATCTTTCTCTGCACTTGTTGATGAGATTGAGCCAGTGCCCTCTGCTCTACCGACAGGTTTTGCATCATCTGGGTAAGATTTGAAACCGGCTCGGACAGAGTACGGAGAGGATACATATTACAAACAAAAAGAAAAAAGAAAAAGTGCCCCACAAAGCGGTAATGTATAAAGGTCAGTGATAATATAAAGACACACACAGTGTGTCTTTCTAGGGGTCGTTGCGCAAGAGCCACCGGACAGCCCGGGGACACACGGGCATCGCAGTGCACGACGCATAACGAAGCAGGACCTGGCAGATCACGTGATGGCCAGGGAGGCACCGGGGGGCGGAGCTGAGCTCCGTGAACGCACAGGAACCGACCGCTGCATGAGCGCCGGAAATGTAGTCAAGCAAGCTGAGGTCAGAAGCTGGGAAGACGAGTAATAGCAAGGGATGAGACAGAAGGATGATGGGGACAAGCCAAGTTTGGTAGCCAGGCAGGAGCGCGAGACCAGAGCGCAAGACAGGGGGTGTCGGGGGCAGAGCCGAGGATCAGAACCAAAGAGTACAGAGCAGAACCAAATCAAGAGACAGAATCAGAAACAGAGTCCTAACCGGGTCATACACTAGAAAACACAAACACTCAGAGGAACAATGATATCAGAACGATAACCTGGGTCAGCAACTCAAGCCGGGTAAGCAGATGTATCACTGACACTGAACCAGGCCAGAAGCAGACCTAAATAGCCCTCCCAATACCAAAGAGAGGTTCAACAAGGTTAACCCCTACCTAACAAGGATAGGAGCAAAAACCCCATCCTGAGTCATGACACAGAGCTTCTTTATTCAGGAACAAACAGGAGCAATATATGATAAGCTTAATAGATCAGGAATAAATCATTTGTATGTCTCTGTTGTGCATCACCTACAGCAGGCTGCTTCTCTCATACATACAGTAGATGCAGGAAAAACAGGAAATACAGTCACATGCTCTCCCGGTGTGAGCCTTTGGGAGTGTTTTTTTTTTTCGTTTTAACTTTATGAACAGCATACAAATCTAGCAACTAAACACTCATAGACAGGAATGGAGTTGTTGCACCAAACATATTCCAACACCCCCACTCAACTACTTATCCTGTTAATCCCATTGTGGTTGTGAAGTCAACAAACTTGGCTCTTGATAATGGCTCTGTCATACCATCAGCTATCATCTTGTCAGACTCGTAATAAACAAACTCGAGTACACCACGTTCCACTAAGTCACGTAAATGGTGATGTTTTACATTAATGTGCTTAGTCCTTGCACTAATCTTCTCACTGCTGGCAAGTTTAATGCATCCTTTGTTGTCTTCATTGATAACTGTTGGTTGAGCTAATGGCTTGCCAACATATTTCAAAAGTTGTTTCAAGCAAATTACTTCTTGACTTGCATATGCAGCAGACATATATTCTGCTGTTGTAGAAGATAATGCGACTGACACTTGTTTTCTGCTGGGCAAAGAAATTAATTTTCTCCTAACTTGAACAAGTAACCACTTGTTAATTTCCGATCACTTGAACCTCCAGCCTAATCTGCATCCATATAACCTCTGAGAGTGAGATCTACTGATGCAGATATCTTAAGATTTAGCCTTTGAGTTTCTTTAAGATATTAAAGAATTCTCTTAATTGCATTTCAGTCTCTTTGGCATGGCTTGCTTATATGTTAGCAGAGAATTCCGACTGTGGCTGTGATATCCAGAAAAGTTGTGGTTGCTATGTACAGAAGCGCCCCACTGCTTGTATGTAACTGTCTTTGCTGGGTAGCAGATCTTCTTCTCCTTCCAACCTTAAGTAGGATGTATCTATTGGTGTTGATGAACCTTTGGCTTCTGACATTCCAAACTGGTTTAGTATTGTGGAAATTTTAGCACTTTGGTTGAGAAGAAAACTCTCATCTTAGAATCATAGAATGGTAGAGTTCCTCTCTCTGGATTTGGATTCCCAAATAATATGTCACATTTCCAATGTCCTCAGTCTTAAAGTGCTGGTTGAGAATTTCACCTAGCTTTGCAATTTCTTTTTCATCTTGATGATACATGATTACATCGTCTACATATATTGCAGAACATACATCCACTCGTTCGCTACATTTTTCATATACAAACATTAATCAGCTTGAGATCTTTTAAATCCTTCATCAATCAAAACTTTGTTCATTTTCAAGTTCCATGCTCTTGCAGACTGCTTAAGTCCACAGAGAGATTTTTGCATTTTACAAACAAGGTACTCTTCAACCTTTTTAATATATCTCTCGGATTGGCTTATGTACAACTCTTCTTAAGTGTCACAATGTAGGAAGGCTGTTTTGATGTCAAAATGTCTGTCATCTGTTGAATTGCAGCTATGGACATTAAAATTCTGAATGTGGTTTGCTTGGCAACTGGAGAAAATGTAGCATCATAATCTTCACCATACTTTTGCGATTACCCTTTTGCAACCAATCTTGCCTTAAACCGGTGAACTTTACCTTCTGAGTCATATTTGTTTTTGAAGAACCACTTATATCTGATAGCTATTTTTCCTTGTGGTAGCTCAGTAAGCTCCCATGTCTGGAGCTGGTGAAGGGACTCCATCTCTTCATTAGTGGCATTTATCCACTTCTACTTCTCGTGGCAGGCAGTTTTTGCATCTCTTGCCATGACTGTGGCTCTGGTTCAGAAAGTGTTCTGACCATATAAGAAAGGCATCTAGCTGGGATACCTTTGTTTGGCCTTTCTGATCTCCTGACTGGAGGTTGACTTGGTTCTTCTGTGTCTTCCTTGGTGGCTTCAGACCTTATCCACACTTCAGTGTTTTCCTTTTCGGTGTCTGTGTTTGGTGATTGAGATTCTTGTTCTTGCTTTTTAGGTTGAATAACTGGTGTAACTTCATGGAATTTGAGCGATACTGAGTTTTCATCAATTACTACATCTCTGCTGATTGTTACTGTGTTGGTCTCTGGATGCAGGATTCTGTATCCCTTTTGAGTTTCACTATAGCCCACCAGGACTCCTTGCTTTGCATGTTTCTTGAAATGTTTTTCTTTGGGAACATACACAAACGTTTTGCTTCCAAATATCCTGAGGTGCTTCAGGTTATGCTTCTCGCAGTTCCATAGCTCATATGGAGTTTTATTTGTGGCTTTACCTGATACTCTGTTTTGAAGATAGCAAGCTGTTATGATGTCTTCTCCCAATACATTGTAGGTAGATTCGCATCAAACAACATACTTCTTCCACTTTCACAGAGTATAGTTCTTTCTATCTGCAATACCATTTTGTTCTGGGTTGCATATAATGGTAGTCTGGAACACAATTCCATCCTTTTTCAAAACGGTTTGCACCTTACCACTTGTATATTCGGTTCCATTATCTGCACGCAGGGCTTTTGGCAGTCTTCCAAATTTGTTAAATACTACAGCAAGATATTCTTCACGTTTGTGTGGAACTTCATCCTTACTGTGAAGCAGATAGACGACTGTATATCTGGAGTAGTCATCAATAAATGTGAGAAAATATCTCTTCTTGCTAGGAGTTTAAACACTCATTGGACCACATACATCTGTATGTATCAGATCCAGAGGCTGTGCAGATATAGTGGTGCTTATTTTAGGAAAGAATTTTCTGGACATTTTCCCTTTAAGACAGCTAGTGCACTTCATCATTTGACTACACTGGTTGATTTCAATACCATTTGCAAGTTGAGCTAGCTTCCTTACTGCTTCTGGGTCTCTGTGCCCAAGACATCTGTGCCATACATGGATACAGTTCTTATGCAGATTTTGTCAAGCACTGTACACTCTTTCTTTGCATTTTAGCTGATAAAGTTCATCTTCGATTTTTCCTTCTGCAAGAGTGTGACCCTTCTTTGAGATGATGCAGCTGTTATTTCTAAAGGTAACTACATTACCCTTTTGAGTGAGCTTATTTACTGACAGAAGATTGCTTTCAAGGCTGGGAACATGGAGAACATGCTTTACTGCGATCCTTCTGCTTTGTGCTGTGGAAACTGGACAGTGGAGGTAGCAATCTCCTACTCTTTCTGAAGTCATATAGTGACTATTAGCTAAGATGACCTTTTCTGACATGCTTTCATTAAGGGCAGTGAAGATACTATTGTTACTTGTCATATGACTGCTTGCACCAGAATCTATGCACCATATATGCTTTGCAGATGGGCATGTACTGACATTAAATGCAACTTCAACACCTGCAGAATCTTCCTTTACAGCTGTTTTAACCCTTTGATGACTGTTCTGCTTTTTAAGCTGATTCATTCTTGCTTTCCAAATTCTGCAGTCTGCTTTAAGGTGGCCGGGCTTTTTACAAACAAAACATTCACGAGTTTCTCTTAGATTGCTCTTATATTTAGGGAAATCCTGTATCTGTAATGCTGTTTCTGCTCTGGATTTATTACTGCTGCTTACATGCTGCGTTTTTCTCTTGAATTCATCCACAAGTTTGCCTTTAACATACTCTAGTGTCAGCTCATCATCTGGCTGTGCATCTAGTGCAGTCATGAGTGTGTCATAACTCTCTGGAAGACCACTTAATAGAAGTGCAGCAACATGAAAATCTTTAATTTCTTCTCCAATACCCCTGAGATGTTCCACAATCTCTAAGGTGTTTCTTATATAGTCCTGCATATTCTGTCCACTTAGCTTAGAGTGATACAGCTTTCTCATAAGATAAAGCTTATTGCTGAAATTTGATCTTTCATGCACTTTCTGTAACTCATCCCACATCTCCTTTGCAGTTGCACACTTGCATATATGAACAATCTGAATATCATCTACACTGAGGGAGATAGTGCTTTGTGCTTTCTGATCCTTCTCTTGCCAATCATCTGGTAATGGATGAGGCACTTGTTCCTGAGCATATTTTCACATACCTTCTCTTATGAGCAGCATCTTCACCTTGAATTTCCAGGACTGGTAGTTCTGGTTAGTGAGTCTTGGCACTGAGAACTTGACAGGATTGCTGCTAGTTGACATCTTCTTTGTTGCTCTGGGGTGCTTTTGCTTTAGGCTTTTGTTGATGTGTTACTCTGGGGTTCTGTATCACTCTGGGCCCATAACCTGTTGGCAGAGGATTGCAACATATGATAAGCTTAATAGATCAGGAATAAATCATTTGTGTGTCTCTATCTGTGCAGCATCTACAGCAGACTGCTTCTCTCATACACAGACACAGGAAAAGCAGGAAATACAGTCACATGCTCTCCCTGTGTGAGCCTCTGGGAGTGTATTCTTTTTGTTCTAACTTTATGAACAGCATACAAATCTAGCAACTAAATACTCATAGACAATAATAGAGTTGTTGCACCATATTCCAAAACATTACCCTAATGTGACTGCACCAAGGCGTTGGGAAGAGTCTGAGCTAAGTGCCAGAATTGGTGCTTCAAATATGAAGTGCCATTTCTGGGGAAGCTGAGTGCTGGTATTTCCAGCCTGGGACTGGGTAAATAAGCATGAAAAGTTGTTGAACAAGAAATTTACATCACAAAAGTTTTTTTTATTCTGTTTTCAAATATCTTTATTTAGCTCCAAAAAGCATTCATTGCTGTACAAAAACACATAAAAAACACATGCAAAAATGCATGTATTTTCCATTGTGTTTTTGCTGCCAACAAATTCCTAGAGATGCAAAAATGTTGCAGAATTTTCTGCAATCAAATACTCAATGTGTGCACATACCCTAAGTAAAGCAGAATGGAGACATGGGGCAGGATGGGAGGCATGGGGGAAGGATGGGAGATACGGGGGCAGGATGGGAGTCATGGGGGCAGGATGTAAACTCATGGTGCAGAATGGAGACATGGGACAGAATGGAGACACGGGACAGGATAGGAGACACGGGGCAGGATGTAAACACATGGTGCAGAATGGAGACACGGAGGAAGGATGGGAAACATGGGCGGGATGGGACATGGGAGATGGGAGACACAGAGGCAGGATGTTAGCACATGGGGCAGAATGGAGACAATGGGCAGAATGGAGACATGGGGCAGAATAGAGACATTGTTATTATTATTATTCATTTTTATAGCGCCATTTATTCCATGGCGCTTTACATGTGAGAGGTGGAGGGAGACATGAGGCTGGATGGGAGACACAGAGGCAGGATGGGAGACACAGGGGTAGGATGGGAGACACAGGGGCAGATGGGAGACATGGGGGCAGGATGTAAACACATGGGGCTGAATGGAGACATGAGGCAGAATTGAAACATGGGGCAGGATGGGAAACATGGGGGCAGGATGGGAGACACGGGGCAGGATGTAAACACATGGTATAGAATGGAGACATGGGACAAAATGGAGACACAGGGCAGGATGGGTGACACTGGGGCAAGATGTAAACACATGGTGCAGAATGGAGACATGGGGTAGAATGGAGAAATGGGGCAGAATAGAAACAGGGGCAGGATGGGAGACACGGGGCGAGATGGGAGTCACGGGGCAGGATTTAAACACATAGTGCAGAATGGAGACATGGGGTAGAATGGAGACACGGGGGCAGGATGGGAGATATGGGTCAGGATGTAAACACATGGTGTAGAATGGAGACATGGGGCAGAATGAAGATACAGGGGCAGGATGGGAGACTTAGGGGCAGGATGTAAACACAAGTGCAGAATGGAAACATGGTGCAGAATGGAGACATGGGGCAGAATGGAGACACGGGTACAGGATGGGAGACATGGGGCAGGATGCGAGACACGGGGCAGAATGTAAACACATGGTGCAGAACGGAGACATGGGGCAGAATGGAGACATGGGAGCAGGGTGGGAAACACGGGGGCATCCTCCTCCCCAAAATAATCATCCCCCTCAATGGCTGACTGTCATCAAGGCTTCCCTCCTCCTCCTCCGCTGCAGATGCCTGATCCTTAATGTGCGTCAAAGTTTGCATGAGCAGACACATAAGTGGGATGCTCATGCTTATGATGGCGTCGTCTGTGCTTACTGTGCATTCCTCAAAACAATGAAGGACTTTACAGAGGTTTTTCAGCTTTGACCACTGCACACCCGACAACTCCATGTCTGTCCTCAAACTGCCTGCCTGTGTATCCTCCCACAAATGCATTACAGCCTGCCTCTGTTCACACAGCCTCTCAACCATGTGCATGGTGGAGTTCCACCTTGTTGCAATGTCTATGATTAGGCGGTACTTGCGGAGGTGGAGCGATCGCTGCAAGCCTCTGCATACGACTGGAGTCTACGGGAGAGCGACGGATGTGCGAGCACAGTCTTAGCACCTTATGGAGCAGGGCTGGTAACTCCGGATAATTATTTATGAAGCACTGCACCACCAGGTTCAAGGTTTGAGCCAGGCAAGGCATGTGTCTGAGTTTTGCAGGGCTATGGCCGCCACAAACTTACGGCCGTTATCACTGACTACCTTGCCTGGCTCAAGATGTAGACTGCGCAGCCATGACTCAGTTTCTCGCTGCAAGTAGTCGGCCAGTACCTCCGCGGTGTGTCTGCTGTCGCCCAAAGAGCAAGACATCATCTTAAAACAGCCTGCTGACGCTTACCGCTAGCTGTTCGATAGTGGGACACCTCGTGTGCAACACTGGCAGTTGCAGATGGAGTGCTCGTGCGACTGCACTCTGTCAACGAGCTTTCTCGAGTAGGAGTAGGAGGAGGAGGGACGAACGCCTACAGCCAACTGTTGCCTATACCGTGGACTAGGCAGCACTGTCCCACCGCCGCTGGAGTAGGAGGAGACGTCAGTCCCAGCATCTTGCTCATTCCAATACTGTGCAGAGACTTGCTGCTGCCCTTCCTGGATCTTCTATTATAGCCAGTGCTGGAGCAGACGTCTTTGGGACGAAGTCCTGCGTTTCCCCTTCTGAGCATGCCCAGGGTAAGATCTCTCATTGGAGATCAGGGATCACATGTTCAGGTACTGTAGCAGCTCCTATTGGTCCCCATGAAGGTCCTGAAACTACATGTGTTTTGGAACAGTTTCTCATTGGTCCTTGTTTCTGGCAGGTCCTGTAGCTGTTACTATAAAATGGTGGCATGGCTGGGCCGCCATGCGCTAGTATTAATTGCATTATGTGCTTTGCGCCAGTGTGATCATGCACGCATGTGGTTAGGGCTCGGCTGAAATAAGCCCCTAGAATACCGGCTTCTCCGGTGAGGAGATTGCTTGATTGCGTTGCTGTCTGCATGATCACGGACTGCTATCCGCACAGCAGTTATCTGTGTATCCCTGTGGTGTTAACAGGACACAGTCTTTTTCTCAGCAGCTCTGTGACGCAACAGGGTTCGCTTTATAACGCTGGTTCAGCGCCCTAGCGTTTTACTTTGCGGCTCACTGAAGCTAAGTGAGTTCGCACTTATCGCCATATAGCACTGTGGCATTCCCGTTAGCGGCTCTTGGGATTAACAGTCGTACTTTCTGCCACAGCGCGCTACGGCGTTTATTTTAGCGACTCTGCGGGATAACAGAGTTCGCTACTTTCGCCATCTTACTAGCACCGGGCTTCGCCTGCACGGTGGACCCTGGGCTGCGAACGCACCTCTCTACTATATCTATTAGGTGCGTTCCGCAGACCCTAACATAATACTAGCGCCAGGGTCTGGCTAGTAAAATGGTGGACAACCAGCGTCTACAGCAGGACATCCAGCAGCTGGAGGGTAGGTTGGCGGTCCTTGAGCGCACAACCTCAACTGTGGATGTTACCGCAGTCGCTGTTCAGGCTGCTAGCGTAGCTGCAGCCAGTTTGTCCACATCTACCTCTGCTCCAAAATTATCCCACCTCCCACTTCCAGACAAGTTTACGGGTGACAGTAAACATTGTCGGGGATTCGTGAGTCAGTGCTCTATACAGCTTGAGCTTCTGGCAACACATTTCCCACGGAACAGGCACAAGTGGCTTTTATTGTGTCTCTTCTGTCGGGCAGAGCATTGGAGTGGGCAACGCCGCTGTGGGAGTGTGACTATCGTGTGGTGCAGAGTGCTCCTCGGTTTTTGAAGGCTCTGAAAAAGGTCTTTTTAGGACCTCAGTGTCATGGGTGCATCGCCACGAAGATCGTCGCGATTGCACATTCTGACTTCTCACAGCTGAGCTGCTGTTTCTTTGTGTTTGGTTATGAGAGAGTTAATTTTACCTAGCTCTTTGCTAAGACTAGGTCCAGCCTCGCCCGGCTGCTTTGGATTATGTTCTAATTAGTTTCCTTTATATTCCTGCCAGTCTGGGTGTTGGATGCCGGTGAAAGCATTCATATAGTTTAGCAGACTGGATCGGTTCTGGGAATACTTAAGCTAAGAGCTCCTTAGTTGTTTTACTCTTACAGCTTATAGTTTATCTCTGAGACCTAAGGTGTTCCTACTGTGTGTGAGTGTTGTATGTAAGACTTTATTTACTTTATTTCTTATCTTTCTTGTATGTCTTTCTGTTCATTAACCGTTACCTGGTCATTCCCTTTGGTGGTATTCAGGGTCCTTCTTAGGACTAGAATACAGTTGGCAGGGATTGATAGGAGACAGGGTTTACGCTGGTGGCCTGGACCTCTGTACCTTTAACAGTACCTCCAGGTTGAGGGATTAGTTAGGACCCCAGTTTAGGGTCAGCTTAGACCCGGTCACCCTCTAGCCGGAGACAGCGTATAACGGATTCCGTTTTGACCCTCTGGACATTCTGTCAGGTAAAATCTATGTTATCATATATCTATGCGCATGTTATATAGTATGTTGCCCTTTTGATATAGATTACTGTCATCACATATATATATCTGCTATACAGCGTGACATTTTCACCGGCCATACTAAAGATTCTCCCCAGCTGTCATGGATCCAGTAGCCCAGCTGGCCCGGCAGTTGCAGGGATTGTCCATGGAGTTGGCAGACATTAAGTCCAAGGTTTTGTCCCCCCCGGAGCAAACCAGATTTGAACCTAAGGTTGCTCTCCCAGACAGGTTCACTGGTGGGCGGGACAAATTTTTTACTTTCCGGGAGGGATGTAAATTGTACTTTCGGCTGCGGCCTCGGTCATCTGGGAGTGAAGAGCAGAGGGTGGGAATTGTTATCTCGCTCTTACAAGGGGATCCTCAATCTTGGGCGTTCTCTATTCCTCCAGGCTCCCCAGATCTCCAGTCAGTGGATCGATTTTTTACTGCCCTGGGTCTGGTATATGATGATCCGGATCGAGTCTCCCTTGCTGAAACAAGGTTACGTAAAATACGGCAAGGAAATCGTCCAGCGGAGGAATATTCTTCTGAGTTCCGTAGATGGGCAACAGATACTCAGTGGAATGACCCCGCTCTTAGGAGCCAGTTTTGTCAAGGGTTGTCTGACAAATTAAAAGATGTGTTGGCTCAGTATGATTCTCCTCCATCACTGGAGGCTGCTATGGCCCTCGCTATTCGCATTGATAGACGTCTTCGGGAAGACGCGAGGTAACTCCGCCCCCCGTGATGACTCCACCTACTACTAAAGTTCCTTATACTGAGGTTCCCCTGGTCTGTTCTGAGGAACCCATGCAGTTGGGAGGGACATCATTTTGTAGGAGGGAATCAGCGGTGCGCCGCAAGACTAGAAGGTGTTTCTTTTGCGGGAGAGAGGGACATTTTGTTGGGGATGTCCATCCCGGACCTCTTTGAACCAAGGAGTTAACCTGGGAGTGTGTATTTCGTCCCCAAATTCCTCTCAGTTTCTCGTGCCTGCGGAGGTGGTGATTGGTACTAGAACTGAGAGGATTTCTGTTTTTCTTGATAGTGGGTCCGGGGCTAATCTGGTGGACACTCGGTTTGCCCAGGTGCATGGTATGCAACTGAGTGTATTGGCCAAACCGGTCCCTATACTCTCTATTGATTCTAGACCTCTTGGTCAAGGTAGCTTGGTACAAGCTGTTCATAACATAGATCTTCGAGTAGGGCAATACATAAAGAGCAATTGTCTTGTTATGTGTTGGAGGGTCTGCCTGCTCCTATTGTGTTGGGACTTCCTTGGTTGGCTAAACATAACCCAGTGATTGATTGGCAATGCAGAAAGATAAGCCAGTGGGGTGAATTTTGCAAGAATAACTGCATGAGCACGGTCATCGGTGCGGTTGTGCCTAGGACTTTGCCTCCTTTTCTGGAGGACTTTTGGGAGAAGTTCTCAGAGGAGGGGTGTAAAGAGTTACCTCCTCATCGCACATATGACTTCTCAATAAAGTTGCTTCCTGATGCCTTATCTCGTACTTTCCCAGGGGTCGGGAAGACGGATGATCCGGTTCCTATTCCTCAGGAGGGAGTTGTAGTGTCAGCTGTATGCTCTGAGCTTGAGGGGGAGGTATTGGGGGCTCAGGGGGACGCCCCTGTGGGACTTCCAGGGAGACTGATAGTTCCAGATCGCTTAAGACTGAAGGTTACGGAGAACCCTTACAAACGGATGGCTGATAGGAGGAGAGTTTCTGGTCTAGATCTGAGGGTGAACGATTTGGTGTGGTTGTCTACCAGGAATATAAAACTTAAAGTTCCCTCCTGGAGGTTGGGTCCCAGATTCATCGGGCCATACAGGATCAGTTCCATAATTAATCCTGTGGCATTTCGTCTGGACCTCCCTCCTACGTTTAAAATTCATAATGTGTTTCACAAGTCATTACTTAAAAAGTATGTGGCACCAGTCATACCGTCACCTCTACCTCCTCCTTCAGTGGTAGTAAATGATAACGTGGAAGTTCATTGTAGGGGGTATGGTCCTGAGGAGAGGACGTGGGTCCCTGCGTCTGATGATAACGCAGATCGATTGGTTCGGACCTTTCACACAATTTACCCGGACAGACCTGGTCATGAGGGTCCGGAGGCCCCTCGTAGAAGGGGGGGTACTGTCATGGGTGCATCGCCACGAAGATCGTCGCGATTGCACATTCTGACTTCTCACAGCTGAGCTGCTGTTTCTTTGTGTTTGGTTATGAGAGAGTTAATTTTACCTAGCTCTTTGCTAAGACTAGGTCCAGCCTCGCCCGGCTGCTTTGGATTATGTTCTAATTAGTTTCCTTTATATTCCTGCCAGTCTGGGTGTTGGATGCCGGTGAAAGCATTCATATAGTTTAGCAGACTGGATCGGTTCTGGGAATACTTAAGCTAAGAGCTCCTTAGTTGTTTTACTCTTACAGCTTATAGTTTATCTCTGAGACCTAAGGTGTTCCTACTGTGTGTGAGTGTTGTATGTAAGACTTTATTTACTTTATTTCTTATCTTTCTTGTATGTCTTTCTGTTCATTAACCGTTACCTGGTCATTCCCTTTGGTGGTATTCAGGGTCCTTCTTAGGACTAGAATACAGTTGGCAGGGATTGATAGGAGACAGGGTTTACGCTGGTGGCCTGGACCTCTGTACCTTTAACAGTACCTCCAGGTTGAGGGATTAGTTAGGACCCCAGTTTAGGGTCAGCTTAGACCCCGGTCACCCTCTAGCCGGAGACAGCGTATAACGGATTCCGTTTTGACCCTCTGGACATTCTGTCAGGTAAAATCTATGTTATCATATATCTATGCGCATGTTATATAGTATGTTGCCCTTTTGATATAGATTACTGTCATCACATATATATATCTGCTATACAGCGTGACACTCAGGTCACGCACGATACGGCACTCCAACTGCTGGCAATGTCACAGGGCTTGTCCATGGTCAGCCAGTTCTCAGTCCGATTTCGGACTTTGGCCTCTGAATTAGAATGGCCAGATAAAGTTCTTATTCCAGTGTTCTGGAGAGGACTGGCAGACCATGTAAAGGACGCTTTGGCTACCAGGGAGATCCCTGCCACACTGGAGAAACTCATTTCTACATCTACCCGCATCGACCTCCGTTTTCACGAGCGGAGGTTAGAGCGGACCCAGTGTAGGCAGAGGTTTCGGCTGGAACCCACCTTTGCCAAACCTCTTGAATTTCCTGTTCGGGCGTCCGACTCCCCAGAGACCGTGGAGACTACTCGAGTGGGATCTAAGTCTCGGACCACTTGAGTATCCGTGGTCTGTAGAGTGTGTCAGCAGACAGGACATTATGCCAACCAATGTCCCCAGCGAATGAGTAAACGGTCATGTTCCGTGACCATAGATGCCGGGTCATTAGACGCGAGGGATTTTGCTCCGAAAGTGCTCCTTAAAGGGTTAATCTCTCTAGGTTCATCCACTCTTCCCGCCAAGCTTTGTGTGGACTCTGGGGCAGAGGGGAATTTTATGTCCTCCTCCTTTGCCTCTCGCCATTCCATACCGCTGGTGACGCTCGCAGAGCCAATATCGGTGAGAGTATTGAATGGAACAATCCTGCCCTCACAAATTACCCACCAGACTGTCTCTCTACCTCTGTCTATGTCCCCTTCTCATCAGGAGAATATATCCCTTTTTGTTCTTCCTGATGGAATAGATGAGGTTTTGTTGGGATTACCCTTGCTTCGCCACCACTCTCCCCATATTGAGTGGTCCTCTGGGAGAATACTGGGTTGGGGTGATCATTGCAGAGACAGATGTCTCAGAGAGGACGTTCAGGTTTCCACCACGGAGATACCCATAGAGCTTGCTTCTCCCCCCAAGGTTTATCGGTCATACGCGGACGTATTCTCCAAAAAGGCAGCGGAGACTCTTCTGCCTCATCGCCCCTACGACTGTCCTATAGACCTCTTGCCTGGAACGGAGACTCCTCAGGGAAGAGTGTATCCTCTCTCTCTTCCTGAGACGGAGGCCATGTCACAATACATCCAGGAAAATCTGGCAAGAGGGTTTATTAGGAAGTCAGTGTCACCAGCAGGGGCAGGATTTTTCTTCATGCAGAAGAATAATGGAGAATTACGACCATGTATAGACTATAGGGGTCTTAACGCCATTACCGTTAAGAACAAATATCCTTTGCCCCTAATATCTGAGCTCTTTGATAGGTTTCGGAGAGCAAGGGTATTTACTAAGCTGGATCTTCATGCTGCCTATAACCTGATCCGCATCCGTGAGGGGGACGAATGGAAGACGGCGTTCAATACCAGAGATGGACATTACGAATATCTTGTGATGCCCTTCGGGCTCTGTAATGCTCCAGCCGTCTTCCAAGATTTCGTAAATGATATCTTCCGGGAGATGCTTGCCACCTCTGTGGTAGTCTGTCTGGATGACATTCTCATCTTTTCTCCAGATATGGACACCCACCAGAGAGATGTTTGCAGGGTCTTCAACCTCTTGCGGGCAAATTCCTTATATGCGAAGTTGGAGAAGTGTGTGTTTGAACAGGAGTCTCTGCCATTCCTGGGCTATATCATCTCCACTCAGGGATTGGCTATGGATCCTGCCAAACTACAGGCTGTAATGGATTGGCAAGAACCCCACTCTCTTAAAGCGGTGCAGCGCTTTATGGGGTTCATTAATTACTATCGCCAATTCATTCCCTACTTCTCTGCTTTGGTTGCTCCCTTGGTAGCCCTCACCAAGAAGGGAGCCAATCCCAAATTGTGGTCAGAGGAGGTATCCAAGGCCTTTACTTCAATCAAGTCCCATTTTGCTAGCGCTCCTATCCTACATCGTCCCGAGGTTGATAAGCCTTTTATATTGGAGGTAGATGCCTCGTCCGTTGGTGCTGGAGCAGTCCTTTTTCAAAAGGATGCTCAAGGTCGTAAACATCCTTGCTTCTTCTTCTCCAAGACCTTCACACCAGCGGAGAGGAAATATTCCATTGGGGATAGGGAGTTGCTAGACATGAAGTTGGCCTTTTCTGAGTGGAGACATCTCCTGGAGGGGGCTCGCTTTCCCTTTCAAGTGTTCACTGACCACAAAAATTTGGTCTATTTACAGACCGCCCAGCGGCTAAATTCCCGTCAGGCCAGATGGTCCCTGTTCTTCTCCCGGTTCCATTTCACCCTCCATTTTCTCTCCGGGGAGAAGAACATTCGTGCCGATGCTCTGTCTCGCTCCGTGATGTCCTCTGAGGAGGTGGAGGAGGAGCCTCGGCTGTTGTCCCCACAGAGAGCCTAAGAACTGTGGCCCCGGTTTCGCTTGAGTCTGTGCCTCCGGGCAAGACTTTTGTGCCCATCAATTTGCGACCGGAGGTACTCTCTTGGGCACACTCGTCCAGGGTCGGTGAACATTTTGGGGCAAAGAGGACATCTGAGTTGCTGGCGAGGACATTATGGTGGCCACATATGGTCCGTGACGTCAGGGAATACGTTCAGGCGAGCGTCTCCTGCGCCAAGAATAAGTCTCCTCGAGAACGGCCAGCTGGGTTACTTTTCCCTTTACCGGTGGCAGACAGGCCCTGGGAGATGGTTGGGATGGATTTTGTGGTGGGCTTACCCAAGTCTCGGGGCTGCACCATCATCTGGATGATAACCGACCACTTCTCCAAAATGGTGCACTTGGTGCCGTTACCACGGTTACCGTCTGCACGGGCCTTGGCAGCATTATTCATCAGGCATATTTTCCGCCTACACGGTATGCCAGACAAAATTGTCAGTGATCGAGGTCCCAGTTTGCGTCTCGGTTCTGGAGAGAGCTGTGTCGTTTACTCAGCATTGAGGTGAATCTCTCCTCAGCATACCATCCCGAGACGAATGGGTTGGTAGAGAAGGCCAACCAGACCTTGGTCACATACTTGCGACATTTTGTCTCTGCCAGGCAGGATGACTGGGCATCCTTGCTACCGTGGGCTGAGTTTGCTCTAAATAATGCTGTGGCTGACTCCACCGGACAGTTTGCACCTAGTTCACATTAGTCTGGATGTGCCAGTCAGGTTTTTTTGTCTATTGACTCCACCGGACAGACCCCATTCCTCCTGAACTATGGTCAGCATCCGCGGGTACCAGTGCCCATGCCGTGTCTTCTGCCGATTCAGGGTGGCAGACTGGGCTGTGGAGGTACGAGAAATTTGGGACCGCACCCAGGATGCCATTCAGGCCTCCAAAGAGAGGATGAGGTCTTCGGCCGATGCCCATCGGCGCCCCGCTCCTACATTTGCTCCGGGTGACCTAGTGTGGCTTTCTGCCCGAAACATCAGGCTACGTGTAGAGTCCACCAAGTTGGCACCTCGCTTTTTGGGCCCCTTTAAAGTTCTTGAGTAGGTGAACCCGGTGGTTTACCGCCTAGCCCTTCCGCCTCGCCTTGGTATCACCGACACCTTTCACGTGTCTCTCCTGAAACCCGTGGCCATTTCCCGGTTTTCCGAGTCATCTGCCGGGATATCGGGTTCATCTACCGACGATCATGAGGTGAACGCCATTGTTGGGTGCAAGGTGGTACGAGGCAAAAAATTTTATTTGGTGGATTGGAGGGGTTATGGGCCTGAGGATAGGTCCTGATAGCCTGCCGAGCATGTTCACGCTCCGCAGCTCATCGCGAGGCCCAAAGAAGGGGGGGACCTAGGAGGGGGGGTAATGTTAGGGTTCGAGTTCCCGCTGCTGCACAAGGGGAGTCTCGAACCAGTCCCGCATCCATCTCCGTCCGCAGTGGAGCCTGCTCAGCAGAGACGTTGGTCCCAGCGTCTTGCTCATTCCAATACTGTGCAGAGACTTGCTGCTGCCCTTCCTGGATCTTCTATTATAGCCAGTGCTGGAGCAGACATCTTTGGGACGAAGTCCTGCGTTTCCCCTTCTGAGCATGCCCAAGGTAAGATCTCTCATTGGAGATCAGGGGTCACATGTTCAGGTACTGCAGCAGCTCCAATTGGTCCGCCAGGAAGGTCCTGAAACTACATGTGTTTTGGAAAAGTTTCTTATTGGTCCTTGTTTCTGGCAGGTCCTGTAGCTGTTACTATAAAAGGGTGGCATGGCTGGGCCGCCATGCGCTAGTATCAATTGCATTATGTGCTTTGTGATCATGCACGTATGTGGTTAGGGCTTGGCTGAAATAAGCCCCTAGAATACCGGCACCTCCGGTGAGGAGATTTGAGTGCACGTGGTTAATGCTTGGCTGAAATAAGCCCCTAGAATACTGGCTTCTCCGGTGAGGAGATTACTTGATTGCGTTGCTGTCAGCATGATCACGGACTGCTATCCGCATAGCAGTTATCTGTGTATCTCTGTGAAGTTAACAGGACACAGTCTTTTTCTCAGCGGCTCTATGGCGCAACAGGGTTCGCTTTATAACGCTGGTTCAGCACCCTAGCATTTTACTTTGTGGCTCACTGAAGCTAAGTGAGTTCGCACTTATCGACATATAGCGCTGTGGCATTCCCGTTAGCGGCTCTGGGGATTAACAGAGTCGCACTTTCTGCCACAGCGCGCTACGGCGTTTATTTTAGCGACTCTGCGGGATAACAGAGTTCGCTACTTTCGCCATCTTAGTAGCAGCGGGCTTCGCCTGCACGGTGGACCCCGGGCTGCGAACGCACCTCTTTACTATATCTAGTAGGTGCGTTCCGCAGACCCTAACACACGTAGGTCTGTGAACTCCTTAATTAAAAGCTAAGTTTTGAATATACTTAGAAGTTTCCTCACTGAATTCCTCCTTCCTTTCTGAAGCTCTGGCTTCATTTGTGTGAGGAACTCCATGCTTAATGCCCTGTCAGGTGAGCTGACCAACCTTGGTTTTTTTGTTAAAGCTTTTATCATTAACTAGCTGAAGAGCCCAACGCTGCCCAGGCATAGCAACTAACTACGGTTAGTTATAACAAATTATGATTATATCTCAATATATAAAGCTGAGTGTAAAGCCCGGCCCACTCCGCATAGCCACACTCACTATAATATCTCACACAATCCCGTCAGCCAGAGCTACCGGACTACTACCCCTAATATCCCACATCATCCCGTCAGCCAGAGCCACCGGACTACTACCACTAATATCCCATATTGTCCCATCAGCCAGAGCCACCGGACTACTACCCCTAATATTCCACACAATCCCGTCAGCCAGAGCTACCGGACTACTACCCCTAATATCCCACATCGTACCTTCAGCCAGAGCCACCGGACAACTATCACTAATATCCCATATCGTCCCATCAGCCAGAGCCACCGGACTACTACCCCTAATATCCCACATCATCCCATCAGCCATAGCCACCAGACTACTAACCCTAATATCTCACATCATCCCATTGCCCGAGCCACCGGCCTACTACCCCTAATATCCCACATCATCCCGTCAGCCAAGCCACCGGACTACTATATCCCACATCATCCCATCAGAGCCACCGGACTACTACCACTAATATCCCACATCATCCGTCAGCCATAGCCACCGGACTACTACCCCTAATATCCCACATCATCCCGTGACAGCCGCCAGACTACTACCCCTAATATCCCACATTGTCCCGTCAGCCTGAAGTCAGGACCAGAGCGCTGAGTGGACTGGCCCTAACTTCCATATCGGAATCCCTCTAAGAAAGGCCTGGCGTCAGAACTAGAGCGCTGAGTGGAGTTGCCCTGACTTCCATACCAATGATCCCTTTAATAGAAGCCTGGGGTGAGAATCAGAACGCTGAGGGATTTACCCTAACTTCCATACCGGAGATCCCTTTAAGAGAGGCCTGGGTTCAGTACCAAAGCGCGGAGTGGATTTGCCCTCACTTCCATACCGGGATCCCTTTAAGAGGGGCCTGAGGTCAGAACCAGAGCGCTGAGTGGAACGGTCCCTAACTTCCATACCAGAGATCCCTTTAAGAAGGCCTGGGTTCAGTACCAAAGCGCGGAGTGGATTTGCCCTCGCTTCCATACCGGGGATCCCTTTAAGAAGGGCCTGGGGTCAGAACCAGAGCGCTTAGTGGAATTGCCTAACTTCCATACCAATGATCACTTCAAGAGGAGCCTGGGGTCAGAACCAGAATGCTGAGTGGAACGGTCCTAACTTTCATACTGGGGATCCCTTTAAGAGAGGTCTGGGGTTAAAACCAAAGCGCTGGATGGGTTTGCCCTGACTTCCATACCATGATCCCTTTAATAGAGGCCTGGGGTCAGTACCAGAGCATTTGAAGGCAATTGCCCTGACTTCTATACTGGGGATCCCTTTAAGAAAGCCTGGGGTCAGAACCAGAGCACTTAGTGGAATTGCCCTAACTTCCATACCAATGATCCCTTTAAGAGACCCTGGGGTCAGAACCAGAACGCTGAGTGGAATTGCCCTAATTTCCATACCAGGGATCCCTTTAAGAGAAGCCTGGTGTCAGAACCAAAGAGCTGAATGGATTTGCCCTGACATCTATACCAATGATCCCTTTAAGAGAGCCCTAGGGTCAGAACCAAAGGGCTTAGTGGAATTGCCCTAACTTCCATACCAATGATCCCTTTAAGAGACCCTGGGGTCAGAACCACCCAGTCACTGTCTGCTGAGGTGTTGTCGTGGAGTGAGAAAACTGTTGCTCATAGCAACCAATCACAGCTCAGCTTCTTTTAAACAGCTCTGGTGAAATGAAAGATGCTTCGTGATTGGTTGGTGATACACACACACACACACACGTTAAATTTTATATATATAGATAGTTAACAAAGCTCAAGTCTCATTAAAAAAAAAGTGTCAGTAGATTGGTAATAGTACTCCAAATAGATCTGGGTTGAGTAATATTTATGATGGAAATCACATCTAAGGGAAGAGAGTTAAATCTTCCTTTTCCCTTACAAGCAGCGGAGGTTGGCACCCTATGGGGAACGTAGTGACGCCCACGCTCCACTATGGCTTACCCTGTCTGACCCTGAGAGCAATTCCCTCACCAAGCCATGACCAACACCCATTAAAGTGCTTAAGTGCCATACACTTCATACAACCTGCCACAATCGAGCTATTGATTTCATCTTTGTGAAATGCTTGAAATTGTGAAATCTCCAGGAAGGTCACATCTTTGATGGAATGGGCTATTTTATGATCCTGTTTAGTCCTTTAGAAGTGAGCACACCCTAGGTGATCTTTGCAAAAGGAACGGAATCCAGCATATTCACAGGTGAGTGAGAAAATCCAGAATTTATTGAAGTGTCAAATATTTAAAAACATGTTGACAGGCGGCTCTGGCCAAGGTGTGACCACCTCATACGAGCCTTGATCATGGTTATTAACCAATTAGTGTAAGTTACGTTTCATTGTGGTTCAGCAAGAGTTGTATTTAAGTAATGTCAGTTCACATTGAACCACAACCATGATTAACCCCTTCACCCCCAAGGGTGGTTTGCACGTTAATGACCGGGCCAATTTTTACAATTCTGACCACTGTCTCTTTATGAGGTTATAACTCTGGAACGCTTCAACGGATCTTCGCGATTCTGAGACTGTTTTCTCGTGACATATTGTACTTCACGTTAGAAGTAAAATTTCATCGATATAACTTGCGTTTATTTTTGAAAAAAATGCAAATATGGCGAAAATTTTTAAAATTTTGCAATTTTCAAACTTTGAATTTTTATTCCCTTAAAACAGAGAAATATATCACACAAAATAGTAAAGAAATAACATTTCCCACATGTCTACTTTACATCAGCACAATTTTGGAACCAAATTTTTTTTTTGTTAGGAAGTTATAAGGGTTAAAACTTGACCAGCGATTTCTCATTTTTACAACAAAATTTACAAAGCCATTTTTTTTAGGGACCACTTCTCATTTGAAGTCACTTTGAGGGGTCTATATGGCAGAAAATACCCAAAAGTGACACCATTCTAAAAACTGCACCCCTCAAGGTACTCAAAACTACATTCAAGAAGTTTATTAACCCTTCAGGTGCTTCACAGGAACTAAAGCAACGTGGAAGGAAAAAATGAATATTTAACTTTTTAGCCACAAAAATGATCTTTTACAAACTTTTTTTTTATTTTCACAAGGGTAAAAGGAGAAAATGGACAGATAAGGTTGTTATGCAATTTCTCCTGAGTACGCCAATACCCAATATGTGGGGGAAAACCACTGTTTGGGCACACGGCAGAGCTCGTAAGGGAAGGAGCGCCGTTTGACTTTTTCAAACTAAAATTGGCTGGAATTGAGATTGGACGCCATGTCATGTTTGGAGTGCCCCTGATGCGCTTAAACAGTGGAAACCCCCACAAGTGACACCATTTTGGAAACTAGACCCCCTAAGGTACTTATCTAGATCTGTTGTGAGCACTTTGAACCCCAAGTGTTTCACAAAAGTTTATAATGCCTGGGTGTGAAAAAAAAAAAAACAATTTTCCACAAAAATGATTTTTTAGTCCCAAATTTTTGAATTTTCCCAAGGAAATTGGACCCCAAAAGTTGTTGTCCAATTTGTCCTGAGTACGCCGATACCCCATATGTGGGGGGGGGGAAACTGTTTGGGCGCACGGCAGGGCTTGGAAAGGAAGTAGTAACGTTTTGGAATGCAGACGTTGATGGGGGTCATGTTCTGTTTGCAGTGCCCAGATGAGCCTAAACAGTGGAAACCCCCACAAGTGACCCCATTTTGGAAACTAGACCCCCTAAGGAACTTATCTAGATCTTTGGTGAGCACTTTGAACCCCCAAGTGCTTCACACAAGTTTATAATGCCCGGGCATGAAAATAAAAAATCCTATTTTTTTCCCACAAAAATTATCTTTTAGTCACTAATTTTTTATTTTCCCAAGGGTAACAGGAGAAATTGGAGCACATAAGTTGTTGTACAATTTGTCCTGAGTACGCTGATACCCAATATGTGGGAGAAAACTACTGTATGGGCGCACGTCAGGGCTCGTAAGGGAAGTAGTGACGTTTTGGATTGCAGACTTTGATGGAATGGTCTGGGGGTGTCATGTCGCATTTGGAGAGCCCCTGATGCGCCTAAACAGTGGAAACCCCCACAAGTGACCCCATTTTGGAAAATAGACCCCACAAGGAACTTGTCTAGATGTGTGGTGAGCACTTTGAACCCGAAGTGCTTTACAGAAGTTTATAACGCACAGCCGTAAAAATAAAAAATTTTTTTTTTTTTGCAAAAATGATTTTTTTGCCCCCAATAATTTATTTTCACAAGGGTAACAGGAGAAATTGGACCCCAAAAGTTGTTGTCCAATTTGTCCTGAGTACGCTGATACCCAATATGTGGGAGAAAACTACTGTATGGGCGCACGTCAGGGCTCGGAAGGGAAGTAGTGACGTTTTGGATTGCAGACTTTGATGGAATGGTCTGGGGGTGTCATGTCGCATTTGGAGAGCCCCTGATGCACCTAAACAGTGGAAACCCCCCACAAGTGACCCCATTTTGGAAAATAGACCCCACAAGGAACTTGTCTAGATGTGTGGTGAGCACTTTGAACCCCAAAGTGCTTCACAGAAGTTTATAACACACAGCCGTAAAAATAAAAAATCTTTTTTTTTTTTTTTTTGCAAAAATATTTTTTTTGCCCAATATTTTATTTTTACAAGGGTAACAGGAGAAATTTGACCCCAAAAGTTGTTGTCCAATTTGTCCTGAGTACGCTGATACCCAATATGTGGGAGAAAACTACTGTATGGGTACACGTTGGGGCTCGGAAGGGAAGTAGTGACGTTTTGGATTGCAGACTTTGATGGAATGGTCTGGGGGCGTCATGTCGCATTTGGAAAGCCCTGATGCGCCTAAACAGTGGAAATCCCCAACAAGTGACCCCATTTTGGAAAATAGACCCACAAGGAACGTATCTAGATGTGTGGTGAGCGCTATGAAGCCCCAAGTGCTTCACAGAAGTTTATAATGTACAGCCGTAAAAACAAAAAAATATTTTTTTTGTACAAAAATGATATTTTCACCCCCAGTTTTTTATTTTCCAAGGGTAACAAAAGAAATAGGACAAATTGCACAATAACTCTTGGGGTCCAGAGTACGCTGATACCCCATATGTGGGGATAAACTACTGTTTGGACGCATGGCAGAGCTCAGAAGTGAAGGAGCACCGTTTGACCTTTTCAACGCAGAATTGGCTGGAATTGAGATCAGATGCCATGTCACATTTGGAGAGCCCCTGATGTGCCTAAACAGCGGAAACCCCCCAATTCTAACTCCAACCCTAACCCCAACACACCCCTAACCCTAGTCCCAACCCTAACCACAAAACTAACCCTAACACACCCCTAATCCCAACCCTAACCCTAATCCTAACTTTAGCGCCAACCCTAACCCTAACTTTAGCCGCAACCCTAACCCTAACCCTAATGGGAAAATGGAAATAAATACTTTTTTTTAATTTTATTATTTTTCCCTAACTAAGGGGGTGATAAAGGGGGGTTTGATTTACTATTTATAGCGGGTTTTTATGATTGGCAGCTGTCACGCTAAAAGACGCTTTTTATTGCAAAAATAGTTTTTTGCATTGCCACATTTTGAGAGATATAATTTTTGCATATTTTGGCCCACAGAGTCATGTGAGGTCTTATTTTTTGCGGGACGAGGTGACGTTTTTATTGGTACCATTTTTGAGCACGTGCCATTTTTTGATCGCTTTTTATTTCGATTTTTGGGAGGTTAGAATGAACAAAAATCAGCAATTCATGAATTTCTTTTGGGGGAGGCGTTTATACCGTTCCGCGTGTGGTAAAATTGATAAAGCAGTTTTATTCTTCGGGTCAGTACGATTATGGCGATACCTCATTTATATCATTTTTTTATGTTTTGGCGCTTTTATAGAATAAAAACAATTTTATATAGAAAATAATTATTTTTGCATCGCTTTATTCTGCGAGCTATAACTTTTTTATTTTTTCGCTGATGATGCTGTATGATGGCTCGTTTTTTGCGGGACAAGATGACGTTTTCAGCGGTACCATGTTTTTTATATCGGTCTTTTTGATCGCGTGTTATTCCACTTTTTGTTCGGCGGTATGATGATAAAGCATTGATTTTTTGCTTCGTTTTTTTTTTTTTAAGGGGTTCACTAAAGAGGTTAACTAGTGGGACAGTTTTATAGGGGGGTCGTTACGGACGCGGCGATACCAAATATGTGTACTTTTATTGTTTTGTTTTTTTTATTTACAGGAAGAAATTAATTTATTGGGGAATATTTTTTTTTTTTTTAATTTATTTTGGATTTTTTTTTTAAACATGTTTATTTTTATTTTTTTTAACTTTTTTACTTTGTCCCAGGGTGGGACATCACTGTATTTTATCAGATCGCTGGTGTGACAGTGTGCACAGCACTCTGTCACACCAGCGATCGCTCAGGCAGTGCAGCAGGCTTCTCAGTGCCTGCTCTCAGCAGGCACTGAGGAAGCCGCCTCCCTCCAGGACCCCGGCGCCATCTTGGATCCGGGTCCTGGGAGGGAGGAAGCCCTCAGAACAGCGCGATCACATCGTGCTGCTCTGAGGGTCTCAAGGGGGGTGCGCAGGGATCCCCCACCCTGCGCGATCCTCCCTGTGCCCCCAGTACACCGCGATCATGTTTGATCGCGGTGTGCAAGGGGTTAATGTGCCGGGAGCGGTCCGTGACCGCTCCTGACACACAGTCACGGGTGTCAGCTGTGATAATCAGCTGACACCCGGCGGCGATTAGCTGCGCTCCCTCCGGGAGCGTAGCTGATCGCCTATGACGTACTATCCCGTCCATGGTCAGATTGTCACGGGTTTTATGGACGGGATAGTACGTCTAATGTCAGAGAGGGGTTAAGGTTCATGAGTTGAAACACCTTGGCCAGAGCCGCCTGTCAACATGTTTTTAAATATTTGCACTTCAATAAATTCTGGACTTTTTCCCTCACCTGTGAATATGCTGGATTCCTTTCCTTTTGCATTTCTGCAGCCAGGTGCTAGGCTTCTCCGTGCGTGTACATCAGGCTTATGCTGCAACTGGTGGTGAGCTGACTCTCCTTTCCCTGTTTCCCATAGTTGTCCTAAGTGATCTTTGTCTCCTTCACACAAGTAATCCGTGGCGTATCTATCTTCCCTAGCTTTCAAGTGTGCGAGTTGGCAAGCATCTCATTTACGAGGAATTTGTTGGGACAGGGAGCACAAAAGGATGGACGCCCGCTCTCTAATGTGTTTGTGTAGTGAGAGTTGACGTTGTTTGGATTGTGAGTGTTTCCTAGGTAAACGTCTCCTATGATAACCCATCTCAGTTCTAGCTTCTGAGAGTATGGCGAGTTATGAGGACTGTTTATCTGCTTCCTCACTTTGTGGACTCTGATGATGTCTTTCTCCATCAATAGGACAACTTGGCTTGAGGATTGAGCTCGGGAATGAGATGCTCTATGTTTCTCAAGTGAGGATGATTGCACTAATAACCTCAATCCTACATGTTTAGGCCAAAAAAATGTCAAGAACTAACACTTACAAAATGAGGCTTATTTTAGAAGGCTAAAAACATCTTCTTTATCACAGTACATTAAAAAATAGGATACAAAGTCATGCATATATATTTATATGAGCAAGAGGGTACAAATACAGGAAAGAAAGGTGGGTATACCTGGGTAAAATCTCATACAATGCACTGCTATGTCTTTTAGAGGGAATCTGTCAGCAGGATTGTGCAAATTAACCTGCACACAGTGTCAGGCTGGCACCATTATACTGATTAAAATGATACCTTGGTTGATGAAATCCATCTTATGATTGTTCTTTAATCTTTATTTTCAGTTTTGTGTTAATGAGATTCTCGTGCCCTAAGGCGGTGCTCATGTATGTGGTGCTCTGATTAGATATTCATGATGCAGACTGCTGACAGGTCACTGATCCCTCACTGACGTCCCCTATTTTGCATAATGAATATCTGTATATACTAAAAAAAAAAAAAACTCTTCTGCAGGTAGGTGCCAGCTGTGGCACCTGCTCTGCAGCAAAATCGCATGTAATACCATATAATAAAGACAAGATGTCACATAGATACAAACTGTCATGCCATATGGGAAATTAGTCAATAAAAAGCTGAGATAATAGTGAGCTTGGTCATTGTAAGAAGGATCCTAATAAATTCTAATAATTGTATCTTATATACATATAGATGGCGTTAAATCCATGCTAATATATTTAATTGATATGACAGAAGAGTCCTAATAAACTCTTA
This sequence comes from Oophaga sylvatica, assembly GCA_033576555.1. NCBI lineage: Eukaryota > Metazoa > Chordata > Amphibia > Anura > Dendrobatidae > Oophaga > Oophaga sylvatica. The sequence goes on along the minus strand of JARQOD010000001.1, from coordinate 334,321,532 downwards.
CAGTTGTATCTTACATCCATATGAAAATATTGACCAAAAAAAGTCACATGAAACATTCTAACAAAAGTAGATACAATAGATCTAATTATAGAGGTAACATTACCAATAGTTCAAGAAGCCAGGGACCCACCACACCAGACATGAAATGCACTATGGAAAGCTTCGACCTGAAGCATATGTTGTTCTCTTTGAGAAAGGTTTTACAGCCTTTAAGAGATTTTTCCCTAAAACTCCTGCACTATTACAGTGGGTGTGGCCTTTTAAGTAGGGAGCACTCCATGTTTTTGTCTTTCGTTAGTGATCCTTCGGTTTCTGCAGTACTGCAGGTCTTGTATCATGAATCTGTAGAGTATAAGAAAGATGTGTATTTTCGTACAGTGTGAATCTGTAGAAGACACTTTGATTTTGTGCACGAAGATTGATGTGCCTCTAGGGTTATGGACTGAAGCAGGCTTACCTAATCTTGGGTTGGCAGGATCTACAGTAGAAAGGTTGAAGCTGGGATCATTCCTGCTCTTAGCCTGCTGGCGCACAAAGTCTTTGAAGAAGCAGAATGGAGAGAACAGCATGTTGTGTGGCTGTTTGAAATCTTAGCCCTGGTTAACCCATTTCTCTTGCAAACTGTAAGGTAGCTTTTACACTATGGATTTGATACTCCTTGCTGTGTCTAGTGACGTGAGGCCTAGCAGGTCTCCTTCAGTCTTGGCAACTTCGAGTTTTACCTAGAGGTTACGCAATTCTCTTAACTTGTGAAAGCTGTTGTTAGAGATTTTAGTCCTCCAACCTTTTATTGAAGGATTCTTCTATTATCTCTGAGGATCCATAGCACTTCTCGAGCCTCTCCGATAATATGTACAAACCTCTACTTGGGTGGTTAATACTGATATCTAACATAGTAACATACTTAGCAAGTCCGAAAAAAGACATTTGTCCATCCAGTTCAGCTTATTGTTGTGAATGTGTTAGAAATGAATTCTGAGCAGAAGCTCCCTCTGGTGGTTACAAACAGTACTGAACCATTCAATGAGGATTGGCAATCAGGAGTTACAGACTGGTCTTATATAAGGGAGGTTTCCTCCATCATGGTTGCCTGTGCTCAATTGTTCTTGTCTCAACTGTGGTTCCTGGTTCACTTGGAAGCTTGATGAGTCTTGCCTGCATCTTCTGCTATCAGATAAGATATTTTCTGCTTTTATTTTTGTGCTTACTTTTTGCATTGTTCCCTGCACTTCTGTGGAGGTCTGCCACGTCCCCTCCGGGGGCTTGTGCTCCTCTCAGTTTATCTGAGCCACTGTTATTTGTTCATTTGCCTTTTCCAGTTTTTTCAGTGGCTACGGCTTAGTTTTGTGACACCAGAGAACTAATTTAGGTGGTAGAGGTCGTGTGATCTCAGGTGTTTTTGCAATTAGTAGAGTTGGTATTTTTTAGGGTTTTTTGGATTGCAGTAAGTTTCCTTCCTATCCTTTTCTGTCCAGGTAGATTGGGCCCCAACGTTTGCTCATACTATTTTCTGTCTGTGTCTGTATTTCCTCTTGTCTAACCGCCATTACATGTTTGGGGGCTTCCTATGTTCTTTGGGGATCTGCTCCGGGGCAGATAGCTTTCCTCTTTCTATCTTTAGGTGTAGTTAACCTCTCAGGCTGTAACGAGGCGTCTAGGACCAACGTAGGAACGCTCCACGGCTGCCTTTAGTTGTGGTGGTTAGTCAGGATACTGCAATCCAGTAGATTCCAACCTCTCTGGTGTATTGCCGTTTTTGCCTGCTCTCCTCAGCTACCAAATCATAGCAGTATCACCGGCCAAACTGAAAAATATATGGTACTCAACAGAAGGGAAAAATAGTAAAAGGAAAAGGAAGTTGTCAGAAATTTTTTTTTTTCTCTGTTGCATTTTTTCCCTCTTTTTCTCTGGGTGCTGAGGAGGATTTTTTTTTTCTCTCAATGGAGTTTGCACAGTTGTCTGGCCGTGTGGATCAGCTTGCCACTGAAGTTCAGAGTATTGCTACCTATCTTGCTAGGTTGCCGGTTGTGGAACCTAGGATCCCCATGCCAGATTTATTTTTGGGGGATCGAGCTAAATTTCTGAATTTCAAAAATAACTGTAAGTTGTTTTCTGCCTTAAAACCTAAGTCCTCAGGGAACGCAGCACAGCAGGTTCAAATTGTCATCTCTCTACTGCGTGGCGATCCTCAGGATTGGGCTTTTTCCCTGACACCTGGGGACCCTGTTTTGAGTAATGTTGATGCATTTTTTCTGGCTCTGGGGTTATTGTACGATGAACCTAATGTCACTGATCAAGCTGAAAAAACCTTGTTGGCATTAAATCAGGGGCTTGAGGACGCTGAGTTGTACTGGCAGAAATTCCGAAAGTGGGCAGTCCTGACCAAATGGAATGATGATGCTTTGGCAGCCCTTTTTTGGAAGGGTCTGTCAGAGAATGTAAAGATTTATGGTGGGTTTCCCTGTCCCTCTGGTCTCAATGATTCTATGTCATTGGCTATTCAATTTGACAGACGTTTGCGTGAGCGCAGAGGTATGCGTGGAATAGTGTTGCCTTGTGAACCAGCTTCTGAGTCCATGCAGTGTGATAGAGTGGCTTCTGGGGCACAGCGTCATGAGTTTCGAAAACGCAATGGGTTATGTTTCTACTGTGGTGACGCCTCTCATGCTATTTCAGTCTGCCCTAAGCGGGGAAGACGTTTTGCACGCTCAGTTGTCTTGGGTAGTGTTCAGACTAAATTTCTGTTGACTGTTACCCTGATTTGCTCCCTGTCCACATTTTCTGCTCAGGCTTTGTTGATTCGGGAGCAGCTATTAACCTGATGGATTTTGATTTTGCTAAACGTTGTGGGTTTCCCTTGATACCCCTACGGAAGTCTATTCCCTACTGGGGATTGATTCTACCCCTTTAGCTGAGAATAAACCCCAGTTCTCTACTCAGGTGATACTGAGGGTTGAACCTGATCATCAGGAGAGTTGCAAATTTTTGGTGCTGTATAATCTGCATGACATTATTGTACTGGGTTTCCCTTGGTTACAGTCTCATAATCCTGTTTTGGATTGGAAATCTGTGTCTGTGACCAGTTGGGGCTGCCAATGTGTTAATGCCAACACTCCTGTTTTTTCTGCCTCTCCCCAGGCTCACGATGTTCCTGACTTTTGACTGATTTTTCTGATGTGTTTAGCGAAAGTAAATCTGCATCCTTGCCCCCCCATAGGAGCTATGACTGCGCTATTGAATTAGTGCCTGGTAGTAAATTCCCTAAAGGTCACCTTTTTAACTTGTCTGTACCTGAACATGACGCTATGCGGTCTTATATCAAGGAGTCATTGGAGAAGGGTCATATCAGACCATCCTCTTCACCCTTGGGTGCCGGTTTTTTCTTTGTGGCCAAAAAGGATGGTTCATTAAGGCCGTGTATTGATTATCATCTCTTGAACAATATCACTGTGAAATATCAATATCCGTTACCCTTGATTTCTGACCTGTTTTCCAGGGTGAAAAGTGCTACTTGGTTTACCAAGCTTGACCTCAGGGGGGCGTATAACCTTATTCGCATTAAGCACGGGGATGAATGGAAGACGGCGTTTAATACCCCAGAGGGGCATTTTGAGTACCTAGTGATGCCCTTTGGGCTCACTAATGCTCCTTCCGTCTTCCAATCCTTCATGAATGACATTTTCAGGGATTTTGTGGATAAATTTCTGATTGTTTATTTGGATGATATCTTGATTTTTCCCAATGACTGAGACTCTCATGTGAAACATGTTCGGACTGTGTTCCAGATTTTGAGAGAGAATGCTCTGTATGTGAAGGGATCAAAGTGTCTTTTTGGCGTACAGAGGATCTCATTTCTGGGATTCATTTTGTCCCCATCTGTTATTGAAATGGACCCGGTCAAGGTTCAGGCCATCTGTGATTGGGTCCAACCTACTTCATTAAAGGCTCTTCAAAGATTCTTGGGTTTTGCCAATTTTTATCGTAAATTTATTGGTAATTTCTCTGTTATTGTTAAACCATTCACTGATTTGACCAAAAAGGGTTCTGATGTGGTGAATTGGCCTCCTGAGGCAGTCTCTGCGTTTCAGGAACTTAAGCAGAGATTCACTTCTGCTCCTGTTCTACGGCAGCCTGATGTTTCTCTGCCATTTCAGGTGGAGGTTGATGCCTCTGAAATTGGGGCAGGTGCCGTTTTGTCCCAAAGAGATCCAGAGACCTCTAAAAGTAACCCTTGTGCCTTTTTCTCTCGAAAATTTTCTCCAACTGAACGTAATTATGACGTGGGTAATCGGGAGTTATTGGCCATGAAGTGGGTTTTTGAAGAGTGGAGACATTGGCTGGAGGGAGCCAAACATCAGGTGTGGTCCTCACGGACCATAAGAATCTGGTTTATCTGGAATCAGCCAAGCGACTTAATCCTAGACAGGCCAGGTGGGCCTTGTTTTTCACACGTTTTAATTTCATGGTTTTCTTTCTTCCTGGCACTAAGAATGTTAAGGCGGATGCCCTATCGAGGAGTTTCCTTGCGGACTCTCCTGAGTTATCTGATCCTGCTGTTATTTTGAAAGAGGGTGTAGTTCTTTCCCCATCTCGCCCAATTTGAGACTGGCTCTGGAAGGGTGTCAGGAGGATAAACCCGAGCGCTGCCCTATTGGGAAATTGTTTGTCCCAGACCGGTGGAAAAAGAGTGTGATGTCTGAGATTCATTGTTCCGCGTTGGCCGGTCATCCCGGAATTTTTGGTACCAGAGACTTGGTTAGTCGGTCCTTTTGGTGGCCTACTTTGTCTCGTGACGTCAGGAAATTTGTGCAGTCCTGCGGGACTTGCTCTCGCTCCAAGCCTTGCTCTCGCTCTAGTGGTTTGTTGATGCCATTGCCTGTGCCCAAGAGACCATGGACCCATATCTCTATGGATTTCATTTCCGACCTCCCTGTTTCTCAGAGAATGACCGTTATCTGGGTGATTTGTGATAGGTTTTCCAAATTGATACATCTTGTGCCATTACCTAAGTTGCCTTCCTCCTCTGAATTGGTGCCTTTGTTCCTTCAGCACGTGGTTCGGTTACACGGCATTCCTGAGAACATTGTGTCTGACAGAGGAGTCCAGTTTGTTTCCAGATTTTGGAGGACTTTTTGTTCTAAACTTGGTGTTCAATTGTCTTTCTCCTCGGCTTTTCATCCTCAGACCAATGGACAAACTGAGAGAACAAACCAGACATTGGAGACTTATCTGAGATGCTTTGTGTCTGCTGATCAGGATGACTGGGTGTCTTTTTTGCCTTTGGCTGAGTTTGCTCTTAATAATAGGGCTAGCTCTGCCACTTTGATGTCTCCATTTTTCTGCAATTTTGGGTTTCACCCTCGATTTTCTTCAGGACAGACGGAGGCTTCTGTCTGTCCAGGTGTTGACTCTGTTGTGGAGCGTATGCAGCAGATTTGGGACCAGGTAGTGGAGAGGTTGTCCCTCTCTCAGGAGAGGGCCCAGCGGTTTGCCAACCGGCATAGGATTGATGGTCCTCGGTTTGAAGTGGGGGACTTGGTCTGGTTGTCCTCAAGAAATATCCCTATGAGAGTTGCATCTCCTAAGTTTAAGCCTTGGTTCATTGGACCTTATAAGATCATGGAGATTCTCAATCCTGTTTCCTTCCGTTTACTTCTTCCAGGGACTTTAAAGATCCATAACGTGTTCCACAAGTCCTTATTGAAGAGGTTTGTCGAGCCAGTGGTTCCTATGGCTGTGCCTCCTGACCCTGTTTTGGTTGAGTGCAATCTGGAGTATGTGGTTGAGAAAATATTGAATTCTCGTTTTTCTAGACGGAAACTCCAGTATTTGGTTAAGTGGAGAGGTTATGGTCAGGAGGACAATTCTTGGGTGTTTGCTTCGGACATCCATGCTAGGAGACTCATCCGTGCGTATCACAGAGCTCATCCTGACCGACCTGGTTGCTCAAATGAGGGTTCGGTGACCCCTCCTCAAGGGGGGGTACTGTTGTGAATGTGCTAGAAATGAATTCTGAGCAGAAGCTCCCTCTGGTGGTTACAAACAGTACTGAACTATCCAATGAAGATTGTGAAGATTGGCGATCAGGTGTTACTGACTGGTCTTATAAAAGGGAGGTTCCCTCCCATCAGGGTTGCCGGTGATCAATTGTTCTGGTCTCATCTTTGATTCCTGTTCACTTTGTAGCTTGCTGTTTCGTGCCTGCATCTTCTACTAACAGATAAGACATTTTCTTCTTTTAGTTTTTTGTGCTTGCTTTTTGCATTTTGTCCTGCAATTCTGTGGGGGTCTGCCGGGTCCCCTCTGGGGGCTTGTGCTCCTCTCAGTTTAGTTCAGCCACTGTTGTTTGTTCATTTGCCTTTTCCAGTTTTTTCAGTGGCTGCTGTTTAGTTTTGTTACACCAGAGAACTAATTTAGGTGGTAGAGGTCGTGTGATCTCAGGTGTTTTTGTAATTAGTAGTGTTGGTACTTTTCAGGGTTTTTTGGGATTGCAGTAAGTGTCCTTCCTATCCTTTTCTATTTAGGAAGTTTGGGCCCCAACGTTTGCTCATACTATTTTCTGTCTGTGTCTGTATTTCCCTTGTCTAACCGCCATTACATGTTTGGGGGCTTTCTATGTTCTTTGGGGATCTGATCCGGGGCAGAGTTTTCCTCTTTCTGTCTTTAGGTGTAGTTAGCTTCTCAGGCTGTGACGAGGCATCTAGGACCAACGTAGGTAAGCTCCACGGCTGCCTTTAGTTGTGGTGGTTAGTCAGGGTACTGCAATCCCATAGATTCCAACCTCTCTGGTGTATTTCCTTTTTTTGCCTGCTCTCCTCAGCTACCAAATCATAACACCTGTCCTCCTCTCCTGTCACCCATGTCCAGCAACACGTGCACCCCCGCAGACATCTTGCACACCTAGACATCCACACACTCTCTGACTCTATTCTTTCACTGGCATCACTATCCTTACTCCACGATACAGACAGTGCCACTGCTTTCTACAATGCCACTCTCACATCGGCTATTGACACGGTCGCCCCTTTTGTTCATGGCAGAGTGCGACGTACCAACAGACAACCCTGGCACAATAACACCACTAAAAAGCTCCGGCAAGTGTCCAGGATTACAGAGCGGCGTTGGAAAAAAACAAATTCGCAAGACGACTTCACTGCTTTCAAACAAGCAACACTCTCTTTCAAATCTGCCCTCACCTCTGCTAAACAGGCCTACTTCACAACCCTCGTATCTTCCCTATCCTACAACCCCAAACAGTTATTCAAAACTTTTAACTCCCTCCTCCGCCCACCACTGCCCCCTCCTACCTCCCTCATCTCTGCTGAGGACTTTGCCACACACTTCAAAAATAAGATCGACCAAACACGGCAAGTCTTCATTGTTCAACCACCACAACCCCTTTGTATACCAGACCAATGCCCTAACCCCATAACCTCCCTCTCCAACATAACTGAAGGGGAGCTTAATTGTCTTCTCTCCAAATCGCACCTCACAACCTGTGCACTTGACCCCATCCCAACCCACTTCCTCCCCAACCTCACCACCACTATTATTCCATCCATAACCCACCTCTTCAACCTATCACTAACTTCCGGTACCTTCCGTTCTGCTTTCAAACATGCCACAATCACGCCTATCCTTAAAAAGCCAACCCTCGACCCAACCGCTATGCCCAGCTATCGCCCAATATCGCTGCTCCCATTCGCTTCCAAACTCCTGGAGCTGCATGTCCACGCTGAGCTTTCCTACCACTTCTCTTCTAACTTGCTCTTTGACACTCTACAATCTGGTTTCCGCCCCATCACTCCACTGAGACAGCCCTGACCAAAATTACTAATGACCTACTGTAAGGAAAGCAAAGCCCCCATTTTGTATAGGGCCTATACCAGCCTCCATTTTGTCGGTTCACAGAGCCACAGACTGCTAACTACACAGGGCCTGTTAGCATATCCAGTACGACCGGTTTTGATGTCCACTATGAATCAAAAGGGTTTTAACATGCTAATTAGTTTAGGCCAGTGTCTGAATAAGATGGTCAGTCGTATGCTAAATAGCTCAAACTCAAGCCAGTATTTCCTGCTCCATATGAATTGCAGGCCAGCTAATATGTGTGCTTCAAAGCAAAGGGGAAGGGCCTAGCAGGTTTAAGAACTGTAGCCATGAACAGGCTGTTCTCAATCCATTTTCTCACAGCAGCAATAAGCACAAGGGACAGATTTGATTTGCCTTGCCAAGGGTGCAGCAACACATGCTTTGGGGACTATCCAGCAACTGAAGACTGTTACCTGGGGACGGCAGAGCCCCCTGCCTTCCCATGACCATACTACCCGGTAATATTGATCTATAGCTTATACCTTTAAGCCTTGTACATTATCGTTGTATTTTTTCTCTGACTGCAAATCCATTGTAATTACGTTGTATAGCTTTACTGTATATTTCTGTAATTATCTAGTGGCCCTTAAGGCAATTAAACCATAAAATTAATCTTGGGCTGATGCTTTTATTCTGATTACGAATCTTAGAATACCCAGTGGGTAACAGGACACCCTCCCCGGCGGCCATTTGCTCTAGGTGCAGTTCCCTTACTGACCTGAGAGACAAAGGGGGCGCCGGAGAGCTGTACCTGTGGAGTTACGTCCCATTGGTGACTTGGGAGGAAAGGGGATCGTCCTTCACATTTGGTAGCGGCGGTGGGATCAGAAGCTGTGATACCCAGGCTACCATGTGGCGGTCGGCTTAGTTCCTCACACCTACTTACAGCCAAAGCGAACGGACAATACTCTATACTCCTGCTTCTTGACCTGTCCTCTGCTTTTGACACAGTTGACCACTGCCTTCTACTACAGATTCTTTCCTCCTTTGGCGTCAAGGACCTCGCCCTATCCTGAATCTCCTCATACCTTTCCAACCGCACATTCAGCATCTCCCACTCCCACACTACCTCCTCGTCCAACCCTCTCTCTGTTGGAGTCCCCCAAGGCTCTGTTCTACGACGCCTACTCTTCTCAATCTATACACTTGGCCTGGGGCAACTCATAAAGTCCCACGGATTCCACTACCACCTTTACGCTGATGACACTCAGATCTACTTCTCTGGCCCAGACATCACCTCTCTGCTATCCAGAATCCCGGAGTGTCTATCAGCCATATCCTCCTTCTCCTCCCGCTTCCTCAAACTCAATTGGACAAATCTGAACTCATAATCTTTCCCCCTTCCCACAGATCTTCCTTACCTGACCTATCTATCACAATTAACAACATCACGCTTTCCCCCGTACCAAAAGTCCGCTGCCTCGGAGTAAACCTTGACTCTGCCCTGTCCTTCAAACCGCACATCCAAGCTCTCTCCACCTCCTGTCGCCTCCAGCTCAAAAATATTTCAAGAATCCGTCCTTTCCTCAACCCTCAATCTACTAAAATAATTGTGCACGCCCTCATCATCTCCCGCCTCGACTACTGCAACACCCTTTTCTCTGGCCTCCCTGCTAACACCCTCGCACCTCTCCAGTCCATCCTTAACTCTGCTGCACGACTAATTCACCTCTCTCCTCGCTACTCCTCCGCTTCTCCCCTCTGCAAATCTCTTCACTGGCTCCCATTCCCTCAGCGTATCCAGTTCAAATTAATAATACTGACCTACAAGGCCATCTATAATCTGTCTCCTCCTTATATCTCTGAACTAATCTCCCGATATCTTCCCTCACGTAATCTCCGATCCTCCCAAGACATCCTTCTCTCCTCCACACTTATTCGCTCCTTACCCAACCACCTCCAAGACTTCTCCGAATATCCCCCATCCTCTGGAATTCTTTGCCCCAACACGTCCGACTATCAAACACATTCGGATCCTTCAGACGGAACCTGAAAACCCATCTCTTCAGGAAAGACTACAGCCTGCAATGACCCTGCTACCTCCTCACCACTACCGGAGATATCGCCTAAACCAACACCAGAACTGCTGCAACCCCCCGACCTACTGTCTCCCAGGGTGGATAAAAATCAATGATTTTTTTAAAAAAATCAAAAAAAATCGGATTTTTGATTAATCGATTTTTTGATTTAAATCGGATTTTTTTCAATAAACTGCTTTTTGAGGAAAATATTTTACCATCCAAAGGTTCTTCCATCATGAGATAAAGCTGAGTTGTTTAACTCAGTAGAATAAAGGCTGTATATGTGTAACATTCACAATGCCATGCTCTTCCAGAGGTTTCTGTAGGATTAGTGGGCAGTTTCTCTCCTATATTATCACAGACGCTCGCTTTACTTACGCAGTTCTCAAAACTGAATTTGACTCAGCAGAGGTCCCAGCCTCTTCTTCACGGCAAAAATGTTACAACATGAACAGAGTTGAGAAAAAGACCTTAATCCTATTGTTCTACAAACCTATATGAATACAGAATCAACCCCTTTAGTGCCAAGTCCAAGAAGTTAGACAATATGTTTGATTGTTTGGAGTGGAATAGATCTGCACAACAAAAGAAGAATGTGAATCTAAGTGTGAGGAGGAGGAAGGGCAAGCAGACAAGAAAATGAAAGTGAAACTTTGAGCACAATACTGCAGCATAGCCACAGACAGACAAGTCTGGATCTGTTTGTGTGTACGATCTGAGGTTTATTACATTCTTTCCTTATAATGGCAGCAGGCCGTAAAAGAGACCCAGTTTGGGAATATTTTAATGAAGCTCCTTCGCCTATCGGTAAGGCAGGCATGCGTGCAAAATGCAAACGATGCAACAAAGAGATGCAAGGCCTGGTGGTGCGAATGAGGCAACATCATGAGAAGTGCGGTGATGAAGATGACCAAAGAAACACTTCTGAACAGGCAGGATCTTCAGGTTGGTAAACATTTTTATTGAATCCTATTTCTAAAGACTGAACTGTCATGTGTGAGAAAAATTATATTTCTTATTATTACTGCATGTTACTGTCTTTTGGTACAGTTATGAAGAAAAACAAATATTCCTTTTGGGGCAGTGCTGTGTTGTGTACAATAAGCAGAAATTGTATAAACAATAAAATAACAGCATTGACTTTTTTTGTTTAGGGGAATTCATGGATTCTGGAAACTATCCACCTCCAAGATCACCATCATCCTGTTCTACAGTTTCAGAGTTATCCATCCAGGATAGTGCTTCATTAGCAGCAGCATCATCATCATCAGACACCCACAGCCACATATCACCATCACCCAAAAGGAAGAAAAAACCTTTACCTCCTGGAACCACCATAGATAGGTTTGTGATAAGAACTAGCAGATAAGAAAAAGAGTTGATTGATGAAAAAATTGCCCAGTTTATTTATGCAACAAACTCTTCTTTTCGTCTGACTGAGAACCCACATTTCATTAATATGGTTCAGTCACTGAGACCAGGATACAGTCCACCCAGCAGAGCTGATGTTGCAGGGAAACTGCTGGATCAAGTGTATGACAGAGAAATGGAGCAATGTGCAACAGCTCTGGAGGGTAAAATTGTTAACCTAAGTATTGATGGGTGGAGTAATGTCCACAATGATCCTATTGTATGTGCTTGTATAACAACAGAAGAAGGTAAAGTCTTCCTTGCACAAACAACTGATACGTCAGGAAATGCACACACAGCAGAATACTTACAAGAAGTGGCAGTAAAAGCTATAACAACATGTGAACAAAAATTCAAATGTCTAGTACGCAGTTTGGTCACTGACAATGCTGCAAACGTATCCAAGATGAGAAGAAATTTAGAAGAGCAGGGAGGGAATACAAAGCTAATAACATATGGTTGCAGTGCTCATTTGCTGCACCTCTTTGCCAAAGACTTAAGTGTTCCAGAAATAAAGGCTAATGTTGTTGAAATTGCTAAATACTCCCGTAATAATCATTTTGCTGCAGCAGCTCTGAAAAGGATGGGTGGAACCAAGCTAACGCTCCCACAAGATGTTAGATGGAACTCTGTGGTGGACTGTTTTGAGCAGTATATCAAAAACTGGCCTATTCTGATGACACTTTGTGAAGAAAATCGAGATAAAATAGATGGCACTGTCACGGCCAAAATCCTCAACATTGGGCTTAAGAGAAATGTTGAACATATGCTGAGCTTCCTGAAACCCATCTCTCAAGCTTTAAACAAAATACAGAAAAATAGCTGTTTTATTGCGGATGCTGTTGAAATTTGGAAGGAACTGAGTAAACACTTAAAAACAGAACTACACATGGACAGAATTAAATTACAAGCAGTAAACAAACGAATGGGACAAGCACTGACTCCAGCTCATTTTTGGTAAATATTGTCAATATCCAATATCAGGGTCAAAACCTAAGTGCTGAGGAAGAGGAGTTAGCTATGACATGGGTATCCAGCAATCATCCATCTTTAATGCCAACTATAATAAACTTCAGAGCTAAGGGGGAACCATTCAAGAAATATATGTTTGCTGAAGATATTTTAAGGAAGGTCACACCAGTAAACTGGTGGAAGTCACTTAAGCGCTTGGATTTAGAGACTGTTCAAGTAATGATTTCACTTTTAACAGCAGTAGCTTCTTCTGCAGGCGTTGAAAGAATATTCTCTTCCTTTGGACTCATTCATTCTAAATTGAGAAATCGGTTGGGACCCAATAAAGCAGGAAAGCTTGTTTTTCTTTTCCAGATTATGAATAGGAACAAAGAAGAAGATGATGATGAAGATGACGACGAGTGAGCTACAGAGGACAGCAGGGACAGTAGTATTTAAGTTTTTCATGTGTCGGCTGGGCTGACAGTAAGTTTCTTAAAATATATATATATTTTGTTTAGCCAAATTAGTTAACAAACATGGATGTTTGTTTAAGCAAATAACTTATGCTGTAATGTTGTTATTGTTTCAGTTGAATAAATCTATTTAAATTGTTATTAAGGTCAGGATTATTTTCCTCCTTCCTAAGTACAACAGAACAGTGGTGTCCAAATATGAATGATTAACCCATTAAACTGGGGAGAAAAAAGTAATATAAAAAGTGATTCTAAAAATCTTCATCTACTTGCATGTTAAAGTAGCAAGAACTAGTTTAGGTAGAAACTTTGATTTAAATCACTGATTTAAATCAAGCCTTACTGACTAGTGATTTAAATCATGATTTAAATCGTGATTTAAATCAGTTTGATTTAAATCAAATCCACCCTGCTGTCTCCTGCCTCACAATCCTGTAGAATGTAAGCCCGAAAGGGCAGGGTCCTCTCCCCTCTGTATCAGTCTGTCATTGTTAGTTTGTTTACTGTAAGTGATACCTGTAATTTGTATGTAACCCCTTCTGTTGTGAATGGACTTGAAATGAGTTCTAAGCAGAGGCTCCCTCTGGTGGTTACAAGCAGTACTGGACTGTCCAGTGAAGATTGTGAGGAGTGGGAATCAGGTGTTACTGACTGGTCTTATATAAGGGAGTCGCCTTCCCATCAGGGTTGCTGGTGATCAATTGTTCTGGTCTCAATCCTTGAGTCCTGTTTCCTTTGTAGCCTGCTGTGTCGTGTCTGCATCTCCTGCTAACAGATAAGATATTTTCTTCTTTTTGTTTTTGTGCTTGATTTTTGCATTTTGTCCTGCACTTCTGTGGGGGCCTTCAGGGTCCCCTCCGGGGGCTTTTGCCCTCTCAGTTTAGTTCAGCCACTGATGTTTGTACTTTTGCTTTTTCCAGTTTTTTCAGTGGCTGCTGTTTTGATTTTGTTACACCAGAGAACTAATTTAGGTGGTAGAGGTCGTGTGATCTCAGGTGATTTTGAAATTAGTAGAGTTGGTGCTTTTCAGGGTTTTTTGGGATTGCAGTAAGTGCCCTTCCTATCCTTTTCTATTTAGGTAGTTTGGGCCCCAACGTTTGCTCATACCATTTTCTGTCTGTGTCAGTATTTCATTTTGTCTAACCGCCATTACATGTTTGGGGCTTTCTATGTTCTTTGGGGATCTGCTCCGGGGCAGATAGCTTTCCTCTTTCTATCTTTAGGTGTAGTTAGTTTCTCAGGCTGTGACGAGGCGTCTAGGACCAACGTAGGAACGCTCCACAGCTGCCTCTAGTTGTGGTGGTTAGTCAGGGTACTGCAATCTCATAGATTCCAACTTCTCTGGTGTATTGCCTTTTTTACCTGCACTCGTCAGCTACCGAAACATAACACCCTTCTCATGTACAGCACCATGGAATCAATGGTGCTATAGAAATAAATAATAATAATAATAATAATGGTGGAACATCACGTGTGAGTTTTAAAGTGCTCCTCGGGCTCCGGCATGTACTCCTGTGTCCACGGGAAAAGCTCCCGGCCGGGACAGCGGGGCAGACCCTCAAAATCGGTAGTGTCCTGCTGAATTCAGGATGCTTGGGAGGTATGAATGCTCCCCACCATACACCTTGTACACGCACGGCTCTGCACACCTCATACACACACGGTTCCGCTTTGTATGCTTCGTACACACATGGCTCCGCTACGTCCACCTCACACACACAAGGCTCCACTCCGTACACCTTATACACACGCAGCCACGCTTTGTACATCTTGTACACACACGACTCCACTCCGTAAACCATGTACACATGCGGCTTTGCAGCATACACCTCGTACACACGTGGTTCTGCTCCGTACACCTTGTACACACGCGGCTCCGCTACATACACACAAGGCTCCACTCCATACACACACGGCTCTGCTCCGCTCTGTACACACACGGCTCAAGCACGGAGCCCTGTGTGTTCGGAGCTGAGCGGCTCAACTCCGTACACTTCGCACACACAGGGCTCCGTTTTGTACACACACAGCACTGTTATATCCACCTCATACACACGGCTCCGCTCCGTAAACCTCGTACACGCGTGGCTCAGCTCCGTAAACCTCGTACATGAGCGGCTCGGCTCCGTAATCCTCGTACAGACAGACGACTCCGCTCCATCCAACTCGTACATACAAGGCTCCACTCCATACACCTCGTACACACACAGCTCCACTACGTACACCTCGTACACACACGGCTCTGCTCCGTACACCTCGTACTCACACGGCTCCGATCCGTACACAGTACAGCACTGCTACATCCACCTCTTACACACACGGCTCCGCTCCGTACACCTCGTACTCACATGGCTCCGATCCGTACACAGTACAGCACTGCTACATCCACCTCTTACACACACGGCTCCGCTCCGTACACCTCATACTCACACGGCTCCGATCCGTACACCTCGTACACACACGGCTCCGCTCCGTACACCTCGTACACAGTACAGCACTGCTACATCCACCTTGTACACACATGGCTCCACTACATACAACTCGTACACACATGGCTCTGCTCCGTACACCTCGTACACAGTACAACACTGCTACATCCACCTCGTACACACACGGCTCCGCTCCGTACACCTCGTACACAGTACAGCACTGCTACATCCACCTCGTACACACACGGCTCCGCTCCGTACACCTCGTACTCACATGGCTCCGCTCCGTACACCTCGTACACACACGGCTCTGCTCCGTACACCTTTGCACACAGTACAGCACTGCTACATCCACCTCTTACACACACGGCTCTGCTCCGTACACCTCGTACTCACACGGCTCCGCTCCGTACACCTCGTACACACATGGCTCCGGTCCGTACACCTCGTACAGAGTACAGCACTGCTACATCCACCTTGTACACACACGGCTCCGCTACGTACAACTCGTACACACACGGTTCTGCTCCGTACACCTCGTACACAGTACAACATGCTACATCCACCTCGTACACACACGGCTCCGCTCCGTACACAGTACAGCACTGCTACATCCACCTCGTACACAAACGGCTCCGCTCCGTACACCTCGTACTCACACGGCTCCGCTCCGTACACCTCGTACCCACACGGCTCCGTACACCTCGTACATACACGGCTCCGCTCCGTACACCTCGTACACAGTACAGCACTGCTACATCCACCTCGTACACACACGGCTCTGCTCCGTACACCTCGTACACGGCTATGCGCCGTACACCTCGTACACAGTACAGCACTGCTACATCCACCTCGTAAACACATGGCTCAGCTCCGTACACCTCGTACACACACGGCTCCGCTCCGTACACCTCGTACATACACGGCTCTGCTCCGTACACCTCGTACACACACGGCTCCGCTCTGCACACCTCGTACACACACAGCTATGCTCCATACACTTTTCACACACGGCTCTGCTACTTCCAACTTGTACACACTACAGCTCTGCTACATCCACACTGTAAACCCGTCCCGACCCCACATATAAACTTACCCAGTCATCCAGCACCATGACAACCATCACAGCAGTCCTGCACACACGGAGGACACTGATCATGTGACCCCTGACTCCTCACCTCCTGTGACCTCATCACAGGTCCTGTGGGCACAGAAGAGTTCAGCATAGCAGCGTCATTGACAGCTGTGACAGGCTGAGCTGTAAAGGCAAGGAATGGGTGCATGGGGGGCGTGGCGGCTCGTCTCCCTGCGGGACATATAGTGTCCAGAGCGGGACAGCTGGAGGGGGGGTCAGATGTGACTGCGTGAGGGATCAAGGAGAGCCAACTGGCACCACACCATGTGTTATGAGTTCCGCTCTGCCGCCCCCTGGCTGCCGCCGCCTGAGACAACAGGCTCAACTCGCCTCATTATAGCTGCGGCCCTGGGTATAAACCGCTTACAGTGCCTATTTAGGATGTTCTTAAACATTTCCCATTTATTATCTGTATTCTTATATCTGAGGACATTGTCCCAGTCAACCAGATTAAGGGCATCTTTAAGCTGGTCAAACTTTGCTTCCTAAAGTTCAGTGTTTTTGTGACTTCCTGACAAGTTCCCTAGCGAAAGACAAGTGAATAGAAATACATGCAGCCGCACACTCCGGTCCCGAGTGCCGGCGGCAGTCCGGGTATTGATGCGAGAAATTTGTGCGAGGTTCTCGCATCACACTCGCAAGTGTGACCCTGACCTAACTGTTAGGCTAAGTGCACACGTTCAGGAATATTTGCGTTTTTTTGCGTTTTTCCCGCGATTTTCCGGTTAAAAACGCGAAAAAAACGCAAGCATTAAGCATCCTATACATGTTAATTGATTCCGCATGTTTTGGCCACATGTTGCATTTTTTCCGCAAAAAAACGCCTCGCGGAAAAAATAGCAACATGTTCATTAATTTTGCGGAATGTAAGCGGTTCATGTGCGGTGGTACCCAGGGTCTGGAGGAGAGGATACTCTCCTCCAGTCCCTGGGTACCATATCCCTGGTAAAACAATAATTAAAATAATAAATAATGATATTCTCACCTTCCCGCGGCCTCCGCAGCCTTCCCGCCTTCAGCGACGCTCCCGGCAACTCCCGGTCCCAAGAGTCCTTTGCGAGAATCACCCAGATGGCGTAGCGGTCTCGCGTGATGCTACGTCATCGGGGTGATTTGTCGCAAAGCACTCCTGGGACCGGGAGTTGCCGGGAGCGTCGCTGAAGGCGGGAAGCTGCGGGGGCCGCCGGAAGGTGAGAATATCATTATTTATTATTTTTTTTATTATTTTTACATTAGATCTTTTTACTATTGATGCGACATAGGCGGCATCAATAGTAAAAAGTTGGTCACACGTGTCAAACACTATGTGTGACTCGTGTGACCAACCTGTCAATCAGTTTTCCAAGCGATGCTACAGATCGCTAGGAAAACGCTAGCATTCTGCAAGCTAATTACGCTTGCAAAACGCTATTATTCTGGCGGGAATACGCATACAAAAAACGTGCGTATTTCCCGCGGGAGAAGTGCGGGATTGCCGCGGAAATTTCCGCGGCAATTCCGCAACGTGTGAACTTAGCCTTAAACCAGAGATGCACTGCCCAAGCACAGGTTAAAATAACTAATTTTCCTTTTTTTTTATTCAGGGTAATTGCTGCAGGGATGAAGATTGAACGACGTGATCAAATTATTTCAAAAGCAAAAGCAATTCTACACAAAAGAGACACTGGTAACGCGAAAAATCTAAAAAGGTTTGTTCAAATAAAAAAACATAACTAACAAATTCGGTACAATTTAAATTAGTGTATTACATTATTGGTTTTAATAAAATACTATCAGCATTTCTTGAGTTAACAAGAGGGAAAAAAAAACATTTTGGAACTTTGTTTCACCCTTTCCAATAATGCATATTCTTCAGGTAAACTTTTTTCATTAGGAAAGCAATCTAATTTTTGCTGGTAATATTTTTTTGGAAAAACAAATTATACTTCTGTAATTGTTCTTTTTGGGTAAGAACCAACATGGTAGGAGGACTTCCTTTGGTTTTTATGACATTATTTTACAGTTATTTTCTTCCTATTTCTTTCACTCCATTGAATAATGAAGAAACCTGTTGCAACTTTTAAAGCAAATCAGATGGCAAAATGCTCCAAAAGACGAAGAGTCATCTTCCAGGCATCTTTTGAGCTTTCCCATTGACTTGTATTGCAAAGTACAGAGCGTCTTCAGAGCAAAAAACACCAAAGAATGGCTGTGTCACTTCTTTGAACTGCTTGGCATTTTTAGAAACATGAAACTTTTAAAAGAAATTCAAACGCCTCAACATATGAACAGCAAGTTGTTTTTATGTAGAAATGTATATATTCTGTGCAAAAAAAATCTGCAACTTAAATTGACTAGTCCTTTCTGTAGCGCCGGCGTCCCTGCACTTACTCCTTCCTCTCTGGCTGCTGGCCCGGATCCTCACACTGTGCACAGATCCCTAGGCACTGTACTTGGGGCACGCGCACTCCCTCCTTCTTAAAGCAGCCACGCGCGCTGTCCTAAAGTGTCCACAGCCAATGGCATGGAGGTGACTGCGCAAGGTTGTTAGTCTGTTCACAACATGCTTTCTAGCTCTCAGGTCCCTGTCCACTAGTACCTGCTAGTTTCTGTCCATCTGTCTCTAACCACCTTGCTAGTACCTGCCTTGTCAGTCTGCATTTCATCCGAACCCGCCTGTACCTGCTGTGCCATCTGTATATCAGTCAGACCCCCTGCAACTGCCTTACCAGTCAGTATACCAACTGGATCTGCCTGCACCTGCTGTGCCAGTCTGTATACCAGACGAACCCGCCTGCACCTGCTGTGCCAATCTGTATATCTGCCGAACCCACCAGCACTTGCTGTGCCAGTCTGTTTAGCAGCCGGATCTCCCTGCACCTGCCATGCTAGCCTGTATATCAGCCAGACATGCCTGTACCTTCCATGCCTATCTAAATATCTGCCGGACCAGCCATGCCAATCTGTATATCAATGGGACCCACCTTCACCTGCCATGCCAGTCTGTATATCAGCTGTACTCTCCTACTGGGCTCTTCCAGCTACCTGTCCCTAGGGGGTCAGCTGCTGTGCGTCTAAGGTCTGCCCTGGAGTAGTACCTGGTGTCCATCGGGAGCCAAGACTAATTCCACCATCAGGTGCTCTAGTGTAAAGTCGAGTGTTCACCTACTCATGCCACTCCACGCTCTCCTTGGACCATGGCACAGTGGTTCCACCACACCCATTACACTTTCCAATTGAAATTCACAGCATGTCAGTCTGTTCTGGGGATGTCCTTGTGTTGTGAATGTGTTAGAAATGAATTCTGAGCAGAAGCTCCCTCTGGTGGTTACAAACAGTACTGAACCATTCAATGAGGATTGGCAATCAGGAGTTACAGACTGGTCTTATATAAGGGAGGTTCCCTCCCATCATGGTTGCCGGTGATCAATTGTTCTTGTCTCAACTGTGGTTCCTGGTTCACTTGGAAGCTTGCTGAGTCTTGCCTGCATCTTCTGCTATCAGATAAGATATTTTCTGCTTTTATTTTTGTGCTTGCTTTTTGCATTGTTCCCTGCACTTCTGTGGGGGTCAGCCAGGTCCCCTCTGGGGGCTTGTGCTCCTCTCAGTTTATCTGAGCCACTGTTATTTGTTCATTTGCCTTTTCCAGTTTTTTCAGTGACTGCGGCTTAGTTTTGTGACACCAGAGAACTAATTTAGGTGGTAGAGGTCGTGTGATCTCAGGTGTTTTTGCAATTAGTAGAGTTGGTATTTTTTAGGGTTTTTTGGATTGCAGTAAGTGTCCTTCCTATCCTTTTCTGTCCATGTAGATTGGGCCCCAACGTTTGCTCATACTATTTTCTGTCTGTGTCTGTATTTCCTCTTGTCTAACCGCCATTACATGTTTGGGGGCTTCCTATGTTCTTTGAGGATCTGCTCCGGGGCAGATAGCTTTCCTCTTTCTAACTTTAGGTGTAGTTAACCTCTCAGGCTGTGACGAGGCGTCTAGGACCAACGTAGGAACGCACAACGGCTGCCTTTAGTTGTGGTGGTTAGTCAGGGTATTGCAATCCAGTAGATTCCAACCTCTCTGGTGTATTGCCGTTTTTGCCTGCTCTCCTCAGCTACCAAATCATAACAGTATCACCTGCCAAACTGAAAATTATATGGTACTCAACAGAAGGGAAAAATAGTAAAAGGAAAAAAAAAAAGGAAGTTGTCAGAATTTTTTTTTCTCTGTTTGTTGCATTTTTCCCTCTTTTTTTCTGGTGCTGAGGAGGATTTTTTTTTTTTCTCTCAATGGAGTTTGCACAGTTGTCTGGCCGTGTGGATCAGCTTGCCACTGAAGTTCGGAGTATTGCTACCTATCTTGCTAGGTTGCCGGTTGTGGAACCTAGGATCCCCATGCCAGATTTATTTTTGGGGGATCGAGCTAAATTTCTGAATTTCAAAAATAACTGTAAGTTGTTTTTTGCCTTAAAACCTAAGTCCTCAGGGAACGCAGCACAGCAGGTTCAAATTGTCATCTCTCTCCTGCGCGGCGATCCTCAGGATTGGACTTTTTCCCTGACACCTGGGGACCCTGTTTTGAGTAATGTTGATGCATTTTTTCTGGCTCTGGGGTTATTGTACAATGAACTTAATGTCACTGATCAAGCTGAAAAAACCTTGTTGGCATTAAATCAGGGGCTTGAGGACGCTGAGTTGTACTGTCAGAAATTCCAAAGTGGGCAGTCCTGACCAAATGGAATGATGATGCTTTGGCAGCCCTTTTTCGGAAGGGTCTGTCAGAGAATGTAGAAGATGTTATGGTGGGTTTCCCTGCTCCCTCTGGTCTCAATGATTCTATGTCATTAGCGATTCAAATTGACAGACGTTTGCGTGAGCGTAGAGGTATGTGTGGAATAGTGTTGCCTTGTGAACCAACTTCTGAGTCCATGCAGTGTGATAGAGTGGCTTCTGGGGCACAGCGTCATGAGTTTCGAAAACGCAATGGGTTATGTTTCTACTGTGGTGACGCCTCTCATGCTATTTCAGTCTGCCCTAAGCGGGGAAGACGTTTTGCATGCTCAGTTGTCTTGGGTAGTGTTCAGACTAAATTTCTGTTGACTGTTACCCTGATTTTCTTCTTGTCCACATTTTCTGCTCAGGCTTTTGTTGATTCGGGAGCAGCTATTAACCTGATGGATTTTGATTTTGCTAAACGTTGTGGGTTTCCCTTGATACCCCTACGGAAGTCTATTCCCCTACTGGGGATTGATTCTACCCCTTTGGCTGAGAATAAACCCCAGTTCTCTACTCAGGTGATAATGAGGGTTGAACCTGATCATCAGGAGAGTTGCAAATTCTTGGTGCTGTATAATCTGCATGACATTATTGTACTGGGTTTCCCTTGTTTACAGTCTCATAATCCTGTTTTGGATTGGAAATCTGTGTCTGTGACCAGTTGGGGCTGCCAATGTGTTAATGCCAACACTCTTGTTTTTTCTGCCTCTCCCCAGGCTCACGATGTTCCTGACTTTTTGACTGATTTTTCTGATGTGTTTAGCGAAAGTAAATCTGCATCCTTGCCCCCCCATAGGAGCTATGACTGCGCTATTGAATTAGTGCCTGGTAGTAAATTCCCTAAAGGTTGCCTTTTTAACTTGTCTGTACCTGAACATGACGCTATGCGGTCTTATATCAAGGAGTCATTGGAGAAGGGTCATATCAGACCATCCTCTTCACCCTTGGGTGCTGGTTTTTTCTTTGTGGCCAAAAAGGATGGTTCATTAAGGCCGTGTATTGATTATCGTCTCTTGAACAATATCACTGTGAAATATCAATATCCGTTACCCTTGATTTCTGACCTGTTTTCCAGGGTGAAAAGTGCTACTTGGTTTACCAAGCTTGACCTCAGGGGGGCGTATAACCTTATTCGCATTAAGCACGGGGATGAATGGAAGACGGCGTTTAATACCCCAGAGGGGCATTTTGAGTACCTAGTGATGCCCTTTGGGCTCACTAATGCTCCTTCCGTCTTCCAGTCCTTCATGAATAACATTTTCAGGGATTTTGTGGATAAATTTCTGATTGTTTATTTGGATGATATCTTGATTTTTTCCAATGACTGGGACTCTCATGTGAAACATGTTCGGACTGTGTTCCAGATTTTGAGAGAGAATGCTCTGTATGTGAAGGGATCAAAGTGTCTTTTTGGCGTACAGAGGATCTCATTTCTGGGATTCATTTTGTCTCCGTCTGTTATTGAAATGGACCCGGTCAAGGTTCAGGCCATGTGTGATTGGGTCCAACCTACTTCATTAAAGGCTCTTCAGAGATTCTTGGGTTTTGCCAATTTTTATCGTAAATTTATTGGTAATTTCTCTGTTATTGTTAAACCATTGACTGATTTGACCAAAAAGGGTTCTGATGTGGTGAATTGGCCTCCTGAGGCAGTCTCTGCGTTTCAGGAACTTAAGCAGAGATTCACTTCTGCTCCTGTTCTACGGCAGCCTATGTTTCTCTGCCATTTCAGGTGGAGGTTGATGCCTCTGAAATTGGGGCAGGTGCCGTTTTGTCCCAAAGAGATCCAGAGACCTCTAAAAGTAACCCTTGTGCCTTTTTCTCTCGAAAATTTTCTCCAACTGAACGTAATTATGACGTGGGTAATCTGGAGTTATTGGCCATGAAGTGGGCTTTTGAAGAGTGGAGACATTGGCTGGAGGGAGCCAAACATCAGGTGGTGGTCCTCATGGACCATAAGAATCTGGTTTATCTGGAATCAGCCAAGCGACTTAATCCTAGACAGGCCAGGTGGGCCTTGTTTTTCACACATTTTAATTTTGTGGTTTCCTTTATTCCTGGCACTAAGAATGTTAAGGCGGATGCCCTCTCGAGGAGTTTCCCTGCGGACTCTCCTGAGTTATCTGATCCTGCTGTTATTTTGAAAGAGGGTGTAGTTCTTTCCGCCATCTCGCCCAATTTGAGACTGGCTCTGGAGGGTGTCAGGAGGATAAACCCGAGCACTGCCTTATTGGGAAATTGTTTGTCCCAGACCAGTGGAAAAAGAGTGTGATGTCTGAGATTCATTGTTCCGCGTTGGCCGGTCATCCCGGAATTTTTGGTACCAGAGACTTGGTTAGTCGGTCCTTTTGGTGGCCTACTTTGTCTCGTGACGTCAGGGAATTTGTGCAGTCCTGCGGGACTTGCTCTCGCTCCAAGCCTTGCTCTCGCTCTAGTGGTTTGTTGATGCCATTGCCTGTGCCCAAGAGACCATGGACCCATATCTCTATGGATTTCATTTCCGACCTCCCTGTTTCTCAGAGAATGACAGTTATCTGGGTGATTTGTGATAGGTTTTCCAAAATGATACATCTTGTGCCATTACCTAAGTTGCCTTCCTCCTCCGAATTGGTGCCTTTGTTCCTTCAGCACGTGGTTCGGTTACACGGCATTCCTGAGAACATTGTGTCTGACAGAGGAGTCCAGTTTGTTTCCAGATTTTGGAGGACTTTTTGTTCTAAACTTGGTGTTCAATTGTCTTTCTCCTCGGCTTTTCATCCTCAGACCAATGGACAAACTGAGAGAACAAACCAGACATTGGAGACTTATCTGAGATGCTTTGTGTCTGCTGATCAAGATGACTGGGTCTCTTTTTTGCCTTTGGCTGAGTTTGCTCTTAATAATAGGGCTAGCTCTGCCACTTTGATGTCTCCAATTTTTCTGCAATTTTGGGTTTCACCCTCGATTTTCTTCGGGACAGACGGAGGCTTCTATCTGTCCAGGTGTTGACTCTGTTGTGGAGCGTATGCAGCAGATTTGGGACCAGGTAGTGGAGAGGTTGTCCCTCTCTCAGGAGAGGGCCCAGCGGTTTGCCAACCGGCATAGGACTGATGGTCCTCTGTTTGAAGTGGGGGACTTGGTCTGATTGTCCTCAAGAAATATCTCTATGAGAGTTGCATCTCCTAAGTTTAAGCCTAGGTCCATTGGACCTTATAAGATCTTGGAGATTCTTAATCCTGTTTCCTTTTGTTTACTTCTTCCAGGGACATTTAAGATCCATACCGTGTTCCACAAGTCCTTATTGAAGAGGTTTGTCGAGCCAGTGGTTCCTATGGCTGCGCCTCCTGACCCTGTTTTGGTTGAGGGCAATCTGGAGTATGTGGTTGAGAAAATATTGGATTCTCATTTTTCTAGACAGAAACTCCAGTATTTGGTTAAGTGGAGAGGTTATGGTCAGGAGGACAATTCTTGGGTGTTTGCTTCGGACATCCATGCTAGGAGACTGATCCGTGCGTATCACAGAGCTCATCCTGACGGACCTGGTTGCCCAAATGAGGGTTCGTTGACCCCTCCTCAAGGGGGGGGTACTGTTGTGAATGTGTTAGAAATGAATTCTGAGCAGAAGCTCCCTCTGGTGGTTACAAACAGTACTGAACCATTCAATGAGGATTGGCAATCAGGAGTTACAGACTGGTCTTATATAAGGGAGGTTTCCTCCCATCATGGTTGCAGGTGATCAATTGTTCTTGTCTCAACTGTGGTTCCTGGTTCACTTGGAAGCTTGCTGAGTCTTGCCTGCATCTTCTGCTATCAGATAAGATATTTTCTGCTTTTATTTTTGTGCTTGCTTTTTGCATTGTTCCCTGCACTTCTGTGGAGTTCAGCCAGGTCCCCTCCGGGGGCTTGTGCTCCTCTCAGTTTATCTGAGCCACTGTTATTTGTTCATTTGCCTTTTCCAGTTTTTTCAGTGGCTGCGGCTTAGTTTTGTGACACCAGAGAACTAATTTAGGTGGTAGAGGTCGTGTGATCTCAGGTGTTTTTGCAATTAGTAGAGTTGGTATTTTTTAGGGTTTTTTGGATTGCAGTAAGTGTCCTTCCTATCCTTTTCTGTCCGGGTAGATTGGGCCCCAACGTTTGCTCATACTATTTTCTGTCTGTGTCTGTATTTCCTCTTGTCTAACCGCCATTACATGTTTGGGGGCTTCCTATGTTGTTTGGGGATCTGCTCTGGGGCAGATAGCTTTCCTCTTTCTAACTTTAGGTGTAGTTAACTTCTCAGGCTGTGACGAGGCGTTTAGGACCAATGTAGGAACGCACAACGGCTGCCTTTAGTTGTTGTGGTTGTCATGGTCCAGTCCGGAATTTGTGCGCTGCTGTCCTCTCTCAGGACTGGTCATGTGGGGGTTAATTTCCTCGGCCTCGTTCTGGAGCGGGCTGGGCTATTTCAGTCCGTCACAGCCGGCTTACCAGTGTTAGTGATAGCTCAAGCTTCCAGTTTAGAGCCTCTGACCCCTGATACCTGGTGATCCTCCTGCCTTTGACTTGTTTACTCTTGTATGATCCGGACTGACTCTGACCCCGTCTCTTGGTATCCGTCTCTGCTGCTACGTTCTCTGTCTGGCTATTTGACCCTCGGCTTGGTATACTGACTACGTGTATTGCTGCTCCTTCTGGTACTTCTGCCTCTGTACGGTTTTGACTCGGCTTGCCTGACCACGCTCCCACCATTTGGTGGTGCCTGTGCTTCTGATTTGTATAGCTTCTTTGTGTACTCAGTCTCACGTCCCTCCCTAGCTCCCTCTGGGGAAGACTGCGCTACACAGCAGTAGTCTGACAGCTGCCATCTGGTTTTGACCTATTGGCTTGTTTCTGACCACAGGCTTGCTGAGACCTGTGGTTCTTGTATGACTTATTATTCCTAACTCAGCTTTGGATGTTTTTGCTGCCACCTGGTGGTGGTTTTGGCTGCTGCAGTGCAGGCTTGTCCTGAGCACACTGGCCTGCATTTCAGCTGCTTTACATCATCACTAACCCAAACATTTAAACGGGAGTTTGCAATTTTTTTTCCCTGGTCATGGATCCGCTGCATAACTTGGCAGATCAAGTGTCCAGTTTGACGCAGATGGTGCAAGATTTTTTCTGGGAGACATCAGTCCCTTGTTACGTCTCATACCCACTTACAGAAAAAACTTACTGAGAATATTAAGACTGTGCAGGGAAACACTTCTCATATTGTTAGTCTACCTGATGACTCTGTAGATGTTGTTTTGCATTCCCCCGAACCTACAGTTAAACTTCCTGACACGTTTTCTGGCAAGAAAGATCAGTATCGCATATTCAGGGAGAGTTGTAAATTATGTTTTCTCTTAGACCCCGATCGTCTGGGGATGAGACTCAGCGGGTAGGGATTATTATCTCCTTTCTTAGGGAAGGTCCCCAATCCTGGGCTTTCTCGCTGCCCCCTACCGCTCCTGAACAGAGCTCGGTAGATAGGTTCTTTGAGGCCCTAGGACTTATCTATGACGAACCGGACCGTGTTAGGGTGGCAGAGGACACCATTATGGGTCTGGTTCAGGGGAAGCACTCAGCTGAATGGTACAGCTCCGAGTTCCGTCGATGGTCCACTGAGGTATCTTGGAATGACTCCGCACTGAGATGTCTATTCGGGAAGGGTCTGTCGGATTGCTTGAAGGACGCTCTGGCTATCCATCCACCTCCCAGCTCTTTGGAGGAGGCTATGACTCAGGCTATCCGTATGGATCGGAGGCTACGGGAGAGAGGTCTTACACAATGGGGGATTCCGTTGTTCCCTGCTAACCCGGATGTTTTGCTTCCGTCTGAATCTATGGAGGTGGGAGCCACCGACTTCCAGGAAAAAGAGAGGAAACGGCGGCGTGATGAAAAGCTGTGTTTTTACTGCGGAGATCCCGGACATTGGAAAAGGGACTGCCCCTCTTGTCCATCCACTAACAAGCGGCTGAGTCTGGGTAATCATTGTGGAGGTCACTCAGACTCTCAGGTACCTTTTACTTCATTTACAAAGATACTGTTAAAGGTGGAACTTGGTGTTGAGAACTGCTTTGTCCATACTTCGGCTTTTGTAGACTGTGGGTCATCCCTGAACCTGATTGACTCTAAACTGGTGGCCCTCTGTAGATTAGGGACAGTTAGGTTGGAGACTCCCTTAAAACTTGTGGCTATTGACGCTACACTCTCACAAAGGATGGTCTCCATTTCATTTCTCAAGAATTCACCCTCAGGGTGGGGGCCCTGCACCAGGAGCACATGTCATGCTTTGTTTTGGATAACCTCCCTGCTGGCCTGGTGTTAGGGTTTCCTTGGTTGCAACGGCATAACCCGGTTATTGACTGGGGGTCCCGGGATATTGTCAAATGGGGACCTAATTGTTCTAAAAATTGTCTTGCTACTGTGTCTATGTCATCCGTCAGTCTGGAGGATATTCCGGAGTACCTGAAGGACTTTGAGGATGTGTTCTCCGAAAAGGAGGCTGAGGTTCTGCCACCACACCGCCCATTCGATTGTGCCATTGATCTTGTTCCCGGTGCCAAATTGCCCAAAGCACGTCTGTACAATCTCTCCATCCCTTAGCGAGCTGCTATGAAGGAGTATATCTCTGAAAGCCTCCGTAAAGAACATATTCAGCCATCTGTCTCTCCCGTGGCGGCGGGGTTCTTTTTTGTAAAAAAAAAAATGGTAGTTTACGCCCGTGCCTCGATTTTCAAGAACTGAATAAGATCACCATAAGAAACACTTATCCTCTCCACTGATACCTGATTTATACAACCAATTGTCCGGGGCCAGATGGTTTTCTAAGTTGGATCTCAGTGGAGCATACAATCTCATCCGTATGCGGGAGGGGGATGAGTGGAAAACTGCGTTTCTCACCTCTGAAGGTCTATTTGAAAATTTGGTCATGCCGTTCGTCTTGACTAACGCACCAGCGGTATTCCAGAATTTCATTAACCATGTTTTTTCAGACTTTATTGGACGCTTTGTGGTAGTTTATCTTGATGATATACTCATATATTCTTCTGATAGACAAAGTCACATGGGTCATCTTCGTGCGGTTCTCCAGAAGCTCAGGGAGAACTCTCTCTTTGCCAAACTGGAGAAGTGTTCATTTTTTACTCAAGAATTGTCCTTTTTAGGGGTCATTTTGTCCTCTGAGGGGTTTCGTATGGACCTAGGAAGGTACAGGCCATTGTGGATTGGGTGCAACCCAGAGATCTCAAGGGTCTTCAGCGATTTCTGGGTTTCGCCAATTACTATAGAAAATTTATCAAGGGATTTTCTCAAGTGGTCAAACTCCTCACTGATCTCACTCGAAAGGGGGCTGATCTAAAAAACTGGTCAGCTCCAGCTGTGGCGGCATTTTCTTCATTAAAAAACAGTTTCATGACTGCCTCTGTACTGGTTCAACCTGATTTTTCTAAACCATTTATCATAGGGTGGACGCCTCTGAGGTGGGAGTGGGGGCTGTGTTGTCCCAGGGGCCCACCACATTAACTAACTTAAGACCCTGGAGGGCTTTTTGTAAAAGGCTGGGCATCAGTCTGACCTTTTCATCGGCCTACCATCCCGAGACCAATGGTCAGACTGAAAGGACCAATCAGTCTTTGGAGCAGATTTTACGGTGTCTTGTCACGTCTAGACAGGATGATTGGTGCTCTGCGATACCTATAGCAGAATTCGCTTTCAATAATCGTGTCAATCAGTCCACTGGTACTTCTCCATTTTTCTGCAACTATGGGTTTCACCCTCATTTTGTCCCAGAGGAGCATTGCACGGTGAATAAGCCTCCTTACCTCGACACGCCAGAGCTGGTATGTCACTCTCCACAAGGAGAAACCTTACCCCCTAGACCTTAGTCCAGAGCCTCTCATCTAGCCAAATCAGATCTCTCCTACTTTGCACTGACGAGGACCAATAGTCCGAAACACCGTGTCTGCAAATGGAGATTCTGATTTGGCTTTTATCCGAAGTCATATTACAAGACTCATTAAAGGGTTGATTGTGACTTGTAGGATCGCTACTTCCAATAGGTGGCGCTATAGAGTACAAGTCCTCTTTGTTTGAAGAGGCAATTTGCATATTAAAATTTCCCAGAGGAGCATTGCACGGCGAATAAGCCTCCTTACCTCGACACGCCAGAGCTGGTATGTCACTCTCCACAAGGAGAAACCTTACCCCCTAGACCCTCATTTTGGTGAGTTTTCCCGGCTGGATTCGGGATGTCCAGGGGCTGATTTGGCCTTTCTGCGGTTGGGGGAGGTCTGGAGGGAGGTTCAGAGAAACATTGGGGAGGCTCAGGGCAGATATAAATTTTTTGCAGATAAACGACGTTCTGTGGGGCCAGCTTATCAGATGGGGGATAAGGTATGGTTATCCACCAAAAATATAAGGCTGAGAATTCCCTCGGCTAAGTTGGGTACCA
Organism: Oophaga sylvatica; assembly: GCA_033576555.1. Taxonomy (NCBI): domain Eukaryota; kingdom Metazoa; phylum Chordata; class Amphibia; order Anura; family Dendrobatidae; genus Oophaga; species Oophaga sylvatica. Next base: position 334,292,061 of record JARQOD010000001.1, on the reverse strand, counting down.
AGTATATTGGTCCGTATGAAATTTTAGAGGTAATTAATCCTGTGGTCTTTCGCCTGCGCTTGCCTCCGTCGTTGCGGATCCCCAATGTGTTCAATAAGGCGCTTCTGAAGCCGTCGGTGCCTTCCTCTGGTTAGTCTCCCTCACACCCACCGCCTGTTGTGGTAGATGGACAGACCAAGTACGAGGTGGAACAGGTGGTGGATTCTCGTATGCTCCGCCGTTCACTTCAGTACTTGGTCCATTGGAAAGGGTACGGTCCTGAGGACCGGTCATGGATGCCGGCGCGTTTGGTCCATGCTGATCGGTTGGTCCGGGCCTTTCACGCTCGTCATCCAGGGAAGCCATTGAGAGGGGGGTACTGTCATGGTCCAGTCCGGAGTTTGTGCGCTGCTGTCCTCTCTCAGGACTGGTCATGCGGGGGTTAATTTCCTCGGCCTCGTTCTAGAGCGGGCTGGGCTATTTCAGTCCGTCACAGCCGGCTTACCAGTGTTAGTGATAGCTCAAGCTTCCAGTTTAGAGCCTCTGACCCCTGATACCTGGTGATCCTCCTGCCTTTGACTTGTTTACTCGTGTATGATCCGGACTGACTCTGACCCGTCTCTTGGTATCCGTCTCTGCTGCTACGTTCTCTGTCTGGCTATTTGACCCTCGGCTTGGTATACTGACTACGTGTATTGCTGCTCCTTCTGGTACTTCTGCCTCTGTACGGTTTTGACTCGGCTTGCCTGACCACGCTCCCACCACTTGGTGGTGCTGTGCTTCTGATTTGTATAGCTTCTCTGTGTACTCAGTCTCACGTCCCTCCCTAGCTCCCTCTTGGGAAGGTTGCGCTACACAGCAGTAGTCTGACAGCTCCCATCTGGTTTTGACCTATTGGCTTGTTTCTGACCACGGGCTTGCTGAGACCTGTGGTTCTTGTATGACTGATTATTCCTAACTCAGCTTTGGATGTTTTTGCTGCCACCTGGTGGTGGTTTTGGCTGCTGCAGTGCAGGCTTGTCCTGAGCACACTGGCGTGCATTTCAGCTGCTTTACAGTGGTTAGTCAGGGTACTGCAATCCAGTAGATTCCAACCTCTCTGGTGTATTGCCGTTTTTGCCTGCTCTCCTCAGCTACCAAATCATAACATCCTTGTGCATTTTTACTATTAGCAAAGCTCTTTACGCAATGAAATATTGCAATGATATCCTGTAAATTCAAAATTTGCAGCATTTATAAAACAATTCCTGAGTTGCTGTTTTTGTTCATTCTACAAAAATTGGAATAGAAAGTGATCAAAAAATGTCATGTGCCCGAAAATGGTACCAATAAAAATGTGAACTAGTCCCGCAAGAAACAAGTCATCACATGACTCTGTCGGCTGAAATATGGAAAAATTATAGCACTCAAAATATGGGGATGTTTTTCAATGAAAAGCATCTTTTAGTGTGTGACAGCACCCAAACATAAAAACCCAATTTGAATCTGGTATCGCTGTGTTCGCATTGACCCGAAGAATAAAGTCGTCTAATTGCTTATACTGCATGAGGAATAGCGTAAAAAATAAACCAATTCTTCACCTGTTGTTGATTTTTTCATTCTGCCTCCCAAAGATCACAGTCAGGCTTGGCGCACAGTTATCCTGCGCTCTGCACTGAGCACTTAGAATCATAGAATCATAGAATGGTAGAGTTGGAAGGGACCTTCTGGGCCTTCTGATCCAACCCCCTGCTCAAAGCAGGATTCTCTAAATCATCCCAGACAGATGTCTATCCAGCCTCTGTTTGAAGACTTCCATTGAAGGAGAACTCACCACCTCTTGTGGCAGCCTGTTCCAGTCATTGATCACCCTAACTGTCAAAAAGTTTTTTCTAATATCTAATCTGTGTCTCCTCCCATTCAGTTTCATCCCATTGCTTCTAGTCTTTCCTTGTGCAAATGAGAATAAAGATGATCCTTCTACAATGTGACAGCCCTTGAGATATTTGTAGACAGCTATTAAGTCTCCTCTCAGTCTTCTTTTTTGCAAGCTAAACATTCCCAAATCCTGCAACCGTTCCTCATAGGACATGGTTTGCAGACCGGTCACCATTCTGGTGGCTCTTCTCTGAACTTGCTCCAGTTTGTTGATGTCTTTTTTAAAATATGGTGCCCAAAACTGGACACAGTATTCCAGATGAGGTCTGACCAAAGAGGAGTAGAGGGCAATAATGACCTCACGTGATCTAGACTGTATGCTTCTGTTGATACATCCTAGAATTGCATTTGCCTTTTTTGCTGCTGCATCACACTGTTGACTCATGTTAAGTCTGTGATCAATTAGTATACCCAAGTCTTTTTCACATGTGCTGTTACTTAGCACTATTCCTCCCATTTTGTATATGCTTTTTTCATTTTTATTGCCCAGATGTAGTTTCCCTGTTAAAATCCATTCTGTTAGTTGCTATCCACTGCTCCAGTTTATGTATATCTTTTTGAATCCTCTCTCTCTCTTCTCTAGTATTAGCTACCCCTCCTAGCTTTGTGTCATCAGCAAATTTGATCAGTTTACCCTCAATTCCTTCATCTAAATCATTGATAAAGATGTTGAACAATACAGGGCCCAAAACAGAGCCTTGTGGTACCCCACTTGAGACATTCTTCCAACTGGATGTGCAGCCATTTACAACCACTCTTTGGGTCAGAACACTAAGCCAGTTATGAATCCACCTAACAGTTGCCTTGTCCATTCCATACTTAGTCATTTTTTCAATAAGGATTTTGTGAGATACTTTGTCAAATGCTTTGCTGAAGTCAAGATATACTATATCTACAGCATTTCCCTGATCCACCCAGTCAGTGATTCTGTCATAGAAGGAAATTAAGTTAGTCTGACATGACTTATTAGTTACAAACCCATGCTGACTCTGTTTAATCACTTCATTCTTATCCAGGTACTTGCATACATGTTCTTTAATAATTTGTTCAAAGATCTTTCCTGGTATAGAAGTCAGACTCACCGGCCTGTAGTTCCCTGGGTCCACCTTCTTCCCCTTTTTGAAGATAGGAACAACATTTGCTCTTCTCCAGTCTTCTGGGACTTCTCCTGTTCTCCAAGAATTTTCAAAGATTATGGACAGTGGTTCAAGAATTTCTTCTGCTATCTCCTTCAGTACCCTGGGGTGTAATTCATCTGGACCTGGAGACTTGAATTCATTTATGTTAGCTAAGTGTTTCCTCACTGTCTTTCTGTTTATAGATATCCTGGATTCTTCTATTCCTTTAATAGGGCAGTGAAGATCAGTTGATGTTACATTTCCTTTCTAAGAGAAAACAGATGCAAAATAGGAATTTAAAAGTTCAGCCTTCTCAACATCCTGACTTACCATTTCATCATTTTCATCCTGTAAAAATCCTATAGCATCTTTGACTTTTCTTTTACTTTTGACGTATCCCCAAAATCCTTTTTTGTTGCTTTTGACATCACTTGCAAGCCTTAATTCATTGTCAGCTTTAGATAATCTGATTTGTGCCCTGCAGGTTCTGCAGACGGCATTATATTCTTCTTTAGATATGCCTCCCTCTTTCCATTTGATAAACATTTCTTTCTTCCTTTTTAGCATGTGTTTAAGTTCTATGTTCATCCATCCTGGTTTCCTTAAATGCTTCCCATTCTTCCCTCTTTTCGGAATTGTTAACGATTGTGCTTTGAGAATCTCATTTTTCAAGATTTTCCATCCTTCCTGGACATTTTTGTCCTTAAGGATATCCAGCCATTGGATCCCTCCAATTCTCTTTCTGAGTTCCTTAAAATCTGCCTTTCTGAAATCTAACCTTGACGTCTGAGTCTTCACAGGTCTTCCTCCTCTTGTTATCCAAAATTCTAAAATAGCATGGTCACTACCTCCTAGAGTCCCAGCCACTCTTACCTCCTCCACCATTTCCTCCCTGTTTATGAGGATTAGATCCAAGGTAGCAGATCCCCTTGTTTTCTCCATTACCTTTTGGAAGATAAAGTTGTCAGCAAGAGAGGATAAGAATTTCCTGGACCTGTTAGTTTTGCCTGAGAGAGATTCCCAACAAATGTCTGGATAGTTGAAATCTCCCATGACCACTATGTCATATTTTTTGGAGAACTTGGCCATTTGATGCATAAAGAGTTCATCCATATCTTCAGCTTGCACAGGTGGCCTGTAGTAAATGCCTACAATGGTGTCCTTTCCATTGTTCTGTCCTTGTATTCTTACCCAAACAGTTTCCACAGAACTCCCAGTCTCTGAAGCGTCAATCTCTGTGCAGATATACGCTTTTCTAACATACAATGCAACCCCTCCTCCTCGTTTATCAAGTCTGTTTCTTGCAAATAAGTTGTATCCTTCTAGCCTTGTATTCCAATCATGTGTATCGTCCCACCAAGTCTCAGTGATTCCAATGACATCATATTTCTTCTCCTGCGTTAGTAGCTCCAGTTCTCCTTGTTTGTTGCCCATGCTTTGTGCATTCGTATAGAAACACTTTAGTTTGTGATTGGTTTCTCTTCCTTCAATATTTTTATTATGTAAATTTTTTTGTCTTTGTTCTTCCCCTTCACTTCTAATAGCCGAGTTCTCAATAGTATTTGTCAATGTATGGCTTTTGCTGGCGTTTTGCTTCCCTTCCCACATTGTTCTAGTTTAAAGCTCTCCTGATGAGTGTAGCAAGGCGACTTCCAAATACATGTTTTCCAGTCTTCGTAAGGTGCACCCCATCTCTAGCAAGTAGTCCATCGTATAGGTAATTCACTCCGTGATCCAGAAATCCAAATCCTTGCTGACGGCACCATCGACGTAGCCAGTTGTTCACCTGCAGAATCTTATTCCACCTCCTTGTTCCATGGCCATCCACTGGGAGGATGGAAGAGAAGACCACCTGCGCTCCCAGTTCTTTCACTTTCTTACCTAAGTTTTCAAAGTCACTGCAGATGGTTTCCAGGTCGTTTCTAGCGGTGTCATTTGTCCCCACATGTATTAGCAGGAATGGGTAGTCATCTTTAGGTCTGAAGAGTCCTGATATCCTGTCAGACACATCTTTAATTTTTGCACCTGGAAGACAGCACATTTCTCTTGAGGTTATATCCGGTCTGCAGATAGCGGCCTCTGTTCCTCTCAACAGGGAATCGCCCATGACAACAACTCTCCGTTTCTTCTTCACAACAGTTTTCTTTCTCCATTCAGGAGGACTCTGAGGGCGTACAAGGTTGTTTGTGGGCAAAGTCTTATCCTGATGTATTTCTTCATCGTTCTCCTGTGTAAGAGCCTGGTATTGGTTCCTGAGCAGAATTGGTGCTGACTGCCTCCTGGTCCTCCTGCTTCTCTGGGTCACATGCTTCCATTCCTCTGTTTCTTCAGTTGCACTTCGAATTTCTTCTCTTTCTGTACCATGAAGAGATAATTCTGCTCTGTCTAAGAACTCTTCACCTTCCTTAATGGTCTTCAATGTAGATAACCTCTCTTCTAGATTTTGCAACTTTTCCTCCAACAGGGACACAAGCTTGCATTTCTGGCATGTGAAGTTTGGCTTTTCCACTGGTAAGTCTATGAACATGTAGCAAGAAATGCAGCTCACCACATGGCTCCTAGCCTCTTCCATGTTCTTATTGTTCAAGAGATAATCAAGCGGTGAAATATAAGCCAAAACTCCTTTCAGCTGCAACAGCCAAAATCCAGTGTTCCTTGAGCTCGCGGAGACTCTTCACTTATCCCAGAAGGCACTGGGAATATGCAAATTATCTCCTCGGGACTCCTCCCCTGGTGGAGGTTACATCGAGGTTTCCATGTAAATCTCTGAAATACCTGATTCAGGCAGAACCCCTGTCAGGAGATTCCCTATGAGGCAGATGGGGGCACTGTGGACGCCATAGGACCTGTGATCTGGCGGTGTCCGTCTTTTTAGGATTGCTTAACAGGTGCCATCGGCCACAGTTTTGTGAAAAGAAGGACAATGCTGAACAGAGGCCAGATGTAGTCCAGAGTAAATCTGCTGCCTCATTTAGATGGAAACCCCAAACTAAGTGTCCCGGATAAATATGTTCTTAAATGTTATGTAAAGTGTTCCCAATAAAAGCTTCAACTCAATCCACAAAGAAGCAAGTCCCCACTCAGGTCCATCATCTGTTAATGGAAATATAGAGGGCTTCCACATTAGTGATAGCACAAAGGCTCTGGAAAAGTGAAATGGCTACTGCCCCTCAAAATAAATCAAGTGAATTCTGTGCTCCCAAATTCAAATGCCCTCCTCCCTACTGAGCCCCACAGTGTACCTAAACCACATATAGCGCCCACATGTTTGTCATTTTTGTAATGATGAGAGATGGCCTAATTTATGGGTCCAAGTCTCTAGAAGCATGAGCAGGGCATAATGTACTGGTCACCACAACGTACTGGTCACTACAATGGCAGTTTGCAATTTTCAGCAGCATATACTATTGCTTGTTTCTGTAAAACACTCATGGAGTCAAAATCGTCACTACACCTGTAGATAAATTCCCAAATGGATAACATTTCCCAAATGGGGTCACTTTAGGGGGTATTCTGCTTTTTTAGCACTTAGGGGCTCTGTACATGGAGTCCGCAAACTATTCTTGGAAAATCTGTGCTCCAGGAGGCAAATAGTGCTCTGTCCCTCCCGATTCTCACTGTATGGCTAAGCAGTACTGTACAGCCACAAACGGAGTATTTCTACATTCAGCAGAAATTGTGGGACAAGTTTTGGTGCCATTTTTACCCATATTAGCTATAGGTTCTCCTGTGGCATGATGTTCTGTAATTTGCCTTTATAGCATGGTTCGAGGCAGCTGGCCAACCAGTAGTCGTCATCCTTCATAATTTTGGCAATGCGGGGGTCCTTTTTTAGCATCCGCAACACATAATCACACATGTGGACCAATGTTCCAGGTGTCAATGATGCACTGCCAGTGGTGGGTGGAGGAGCACTTTCTGCCAAATCCACATCCCTCCAGTCACTCACAAACCCTGTACCTGACCTTGGCAAGCCAACATTTTCTCTTGCCCCCTGAGAAGCATCCTCCTCCCCAATAATAATAATAATATTCTTTATTTATATAGCGCCAACATACTCCGCAGCGCTTTACAGTTTAACAGTTTCAAAACACAAGTCATAAGTAACAACGTAAACAATACAATTATTAAAGCAAAATAAGACGACCCTGCTCGTGAGAGCTTACAATCTACAATGAGGTGGGGGAGATACAAAGTACAGGTGTGTATATACAATGGTGTATTTACAATGATGGTCCAGCCATCTTGAGGGAGTGAGGGATGGATGGAGATAGTGAATGGGCTACACACACACACTTACACATAGAATGACTTTGATTAGTGAAAGTGATAGTCCGCTCTGAACAAATGTGTTTTGAGGGAGCGCCTGAAACCATGCAAATTGTGGATAGTCCTAATTTCTTGGGGTAGAGTATTCCAGAGGATTGGCGCAGCGCAGGAGAAGTCTTGGAGTCGGGAGTGGGAGGTACGGATTAGTGCAGAGTTTAGTCGAAAGTCGTTTGCAGAGCGCAGCAGTCGGTTAGGCCCATAGATAGAAATGAGGGAGGAGATGTAGGGGGGTGCTGCACTGTGGAGAGGTTTGTGGGTGAGAACAAGTACTTTGAATTGGATCCTATTATGAATGGGCAGCCAGTGTAAGGACTGGCAAAGAGCGGACGCGTCCGAGTACCGATTAGCCAGCTGGATGACCCTGGCTGCTGCATTAAGGATGGACTGGAGAGGGGATAGTCGAGTAATGGGGAGGCCAAGTAATAGAGCGTTGCAGTAGTCCAAAATAATCATCCCCTCCTCCTCCTCTTCCTCTTCTTCCTCCACCTCGTCCAGGACAGTTACCTGAGTAGACAATGCCTGACTGTCATCAAAGCTTCCCTCCTCCTCCACCTCCTCCTCCTTCGCTGCAGACGCCTGATCCTTAACCCCTTTCTGTCATCGGACGCACTATCCCGTCCATTTGACCTGGGACTTCATTCCCAGGGACGGTATAGTACATCCAAGGCGATCAGCTGCACTCTCGGGGGGAGCTGACACCCGGCACTACGTGCCAGGAGCATTCTCGGACCGCTCCCAGCACATTAACCCCTGGCACACCTCGATCAAACATGATCGGGGTGTACCAGGGACACAGGGGAGCATCGCGCAGGGAGGGGGCTCCCTGCGTCCTCCCTGAGACCCTCAGAACAGTGCAATGTTACCACGCTGTTCTGAAGGCCTCTTCCCTGCAGGACCCCGGATCCATGATGGCCACCGGGTCCTGCAGGGAGATGGATACCTCAGAACCTGCTGATAGCAGGCGCTGAGGAAGCCTGCAGCACTGCCTGTGAGATCGCTGTGAGATCGCTGTGAGACCAGCGATCTGACCCTATACTGTAATGTCCCACCCTGGGACAAAGTAAAAAAGTTAAAAAAATAAAAATAACAAGTGTAAAAAAAAAAAAAAATCCAAAATAAAGGAAAAAAAAAATATTCCCCAATAAATTCATTTCTTCCTATAAATAAAAAAAACAAAACAATAAAAGTACACATATTTGGTATCGCCGCGTCCATAACGACCTGCCCTATAGAACTGTCCCACTAGTTAACCCCTTTAGTGAACCCCTTAAAAGGAAAAAAAAAAAGCAAAAAATCAATGCTTTATCATCATACCGCCGAACAAAAAGTGGAATAACACGCGATCAAAAAGACCGATATAAATAAACATGGTACCGCTGAAAACGTCATCTTGTCCCACAAAAAAACGAGCCACCATACAGCATCATCAGCGAAAAAATTAAAAAGTTTTAGCTCGCAGAATAAAGCGATGCAAAAATAATTATTTTTTATATAAAATTGTTTTTATTGTATAAAAGCGCCAAAACATAAAAAAATGATATAAATGAGGTACCACCGTAATTGTACTAACCCGAAGAATAAAACTGCTTTATCAATTTTACCACACGCGGAACGGTATAAACGCCCCCCCAAAAGAAATTAATGAATTGCTGATTTTTGTTCATTCTAACCTCCCAAAAATCAAAATAAAAAGCGATCAAAAAATGTCACGTGCTAAAAAATGGTACCAATAAAAACGTCAACTCGTACCGCAAAAAATAAGACCTCACATAACTCTGTGGGCCAAAATATGCAAAAATTATAGCTCTCAAAATGTGAGGCAAAACCTTTTTTTTGGAATAAAAAGCATCTTTTAGCGTGTGACAGCTGCCAATCATAAAAACCAGCTATAAATAGTAAATCAAACCCCCCTTTACCACCCCCTTAGTTAGGGAAAAATAATAAAATTAAAAAAATGTATTTATTTCCATTGTCCCATTAGGGTTAGGGTTGCGGTAAAGTTAGGATTAGAGTTGGGGCGAAAGTTAGGATTAGGATTAGGGTTGGGATTAGGGTTAGGGGTGTGTTACGGTTAGGTTTGTGGTTAGGGTTATGGTTAGAGTTGGGACTAGGGTTAGGGGTGTGTTGGGGTTAGGGTTGGAGTTAGAATTGGGGGGTTTCCACTGTTTAGGCACATCAGGGGCTCTCTAAATGTGACATAGCGTCTGATCTCAATTCCAGCCAATTCTGCGTTGAAAAAGTCAAACGGTGCTCCTTCCCTTCTGAGTTCTGCCATGCGCCCAAACTGTAGTTTACCCCACATATGCGTTATCAGCGTACTCAGGACAAATTGCACAATAACTCTTGGGGTCCAATTTCTTCTGTTACCCTTGGGAAAATAAAAAATTGGGGGCGAAAAAAATAATTTTTGTAAAAAAAAAAAAATGATTTTTTTATTTTTACGGCTGTACGTTATAAACTTCTGTGAAGCACTTGGGGCTTCATAGACTCACCACACATCTAGATAAGTTCCTTGTGAGGTCTATTTTCCAAAATGTGGGCACTTGTGGGTGGTTTCCACTATTTAGGCACATCAGGGGCTCTCCAAATGCGACATGACGCCCGCAGACCATTCCATCAAAGTCTGCAATCCAAAACGTCACTACTTCCCTTCCGAGCCCCGACGTGTGCCCATACAGTAGTTTTCTCCCACATATTGGGTATCAGCATACTCAGGACAAATTGAACAACAACTTTTGGGGTCCAATTTCTCCTGTTACCCTTGTCAAAATAAAATATTGGTGGCGAAAAAAATCATTTTTGTAAAAAAAAAAAAGATTATTTATTTTTACGGCTGTACGTTATAAACTTCTGTGAAGCACTTCGGGGTTCAAAGTGCTCACCACACATCTAGATAAGTTCCTTTGGGGGTCTATTTTCCAAAATGGGGTCACTTGTGGGGAGTTTCCACTGTTTAGGCACATCAGGGGCTCTCCAAATGCGACATGACGCCCGCAGACCATGCCATCAAAGTCTGCAATGCAAAACGTCACTACTTCCCTTCCGAGCCCCGAAGTGTGCCCATACAGTAGTTTTCTCCCACATATTGGGTATCCGCGTACTCAGGACAAATTGGACAACAACATTTGTGGTCCAATTTCTCCTGTTACCCTTGGGAAAATAAAAAATTGGTGACTAAAAGATAATTTTTGTGCGAAAAAAATATGATTTTTTATTTTCATGCCCGGGCATTATAAACTTGTGTGAAGCACTTGGGGGTTCAAAGTGCTCACCACAGATCTAGATAAGTTCCTTAGAGGGTCTAGTTTCCAAAATGGGTTCACTTGTGGGGGTTTTTCACTGTTTAGGCACATCTGGGGCACTGCAAACGGAACATGACCCCCATCAACGTCTGCATTCCAAAACGTTATTACTGCCTTTCCCAGCCGTGCAACATGGCGTCCAATCTCAATTCCAACCAATTTTGGTTTGAAAAAGTCAAACGGCGCTCCTTCCCTTATGAGCTCTGCTGTGTGCCCAAGTAGTGGTTTTCCCCCACATATGGGGTATTGGCGTACTCAGGAGAAATTGCACAACCACTTCATCTGTCCATTTTCTCCTTTTACCCTTGTGAAAATAAAAAAAAGTTTGTAAAAGATCATTTTTGTGACTAAAAAGTTAAATATTATTTTTTTCCTTCCACGTTGCTTCAGCTCCTGTGAAGCACCTGAAGGGTTAATAAACTTATTAAATGTGGTTTTGAGTACCTTGACCGGTGTAGTTTTTAGAATGGTGTCACTTTTGGGTATTTTCTGCCATATAGACCCCTCAAAGTGACTTCAAATGTGGGGTGGTCCCTAAAAAAAATGGCTTTGTAAATTTTGTTGTAAAATGAGAAATCGCTGGTCAACTTTTAACCCTTATAATTTCCTAACAAAAAAAAATTTGGGTTCCAAAATTGTGCGGATGTGAAGTAGACATGTGGGAAATGTTATTTCTTAACTATTTTGTGTGATATATTTCTCTGTTTTAAGGGAATAAAAATTCAAAGTTTGAAAATTGCACAATTTTCTAAATTTTCGCCATATTTGCATTTTTTTCAAGAATAAACGCAAGTTATATTGAATAAATTTAACCACTATCGTGAAGAACAATATGTCACAAGAAAACATTCTCAGAATCGTGAAGATCCGTTGAAGCGTTCCATAGTTATAACCTCATAAAGAGACAGTGGTCAGAATTGTAAAAATTGGCGCGGTCATTAACATGCAAACCACCCTTGGGGTTAAGGGGTTAATGTGCGTCAAAGTTTGCATGAGCAGATGCATAAGTGGGATGCTCATGCTTATGATGTCGTTTGCGCTTACCAGCCGTGTGCATTCCTCAAAACACTGAAGGACTTTACAGAGGTCTTTCAGCTTTGACCACTGCACACCTGACAACTCGATGTCTGCCCTCAAACTGCCTGCCCGTGTATCCTCCCACAAATGCATTACAGCCTTACCACTAGCTGTTCGATAGTGGGACACCTCGTGTGCAACACTGGCAGCTGTGGATGGAGTGCTCGTGCGACTGCGCTCTGTCGACGAGCTTTTGCTTCTTGAAAAGGAGGAGGAGGAGGGTCGAACGCCTACAGCCAACTGTTGCCTATACCGTGGGCTAGGCAGCACTGTCCCACCGCTGCTGTCCCCTGTGGACCCTACATCCACCACATTAACCCAGTGCGCAGTGATGGACATGTAACGGCCCTGGCCATGCCTACTGGCCCATGCATCTGTTGTGAGGTGCACCTTTCCACTCACTGATTGTTTGAGTGCATGGACAGTGCAGTCTTTCACATGCAGGTGGAGGGCAGGGATGGCTTTTCTAGAAAAGAAGTGCCGACTGGGAAGGTCATAGTGTGGGACAGTGTAGGCAATGAGCTCTCTGAACGCTTCGCTTTCAACCAAACGGAAGGGCATCATCTCTAATGAGATCAGTTTGGCAATGTAGGCATTCAAAGCCAGTGAGGTTTTGTAGTCCGTCCACGCTTGCAAGTGCATGGTGTTTACATGTCTAAGCATGCAACTGGTATTCAAATTTCGGAGATTTTTCCCTCGGCTAAAGGTCCTTTCGCACTTCTTACAGATCACCTTTGCCTCATCAATAGGATTTTGGTCAAAAAAGTGCCACACTGCACTCTTCATACTATGGGAAAACTTTTCAGGGCTTGCACGCTGTGCCAATTTGACCATCTGGCCAAGCTATCCTGCAAATCTTTTTGTTTTTTTTAACACGTTTTTGGACTGCTATGGGCCTGAAAGATAGCCGCAGCTGCGATGTCGATACCTGCTGCAGATCCTCCTCCTCTTCTGAGCTATTGCCAGCATCACCCTCTTCCCCCAATGGATGCCAATCCGGGTCAACAACTGTGTCATCCATCACCTCCTCTTCAATTTCATCTGCACCTTCCTCTTTGTCACCGTGTAAGGTGGTATAGTATGCGGGAAGGGGCACCTGAGTTTCATCAGGTTCAGAATCTGGCTCAGTAGACTGTGAGGGCAATGCAGTGCTCTGAGTGAATGTACCAGCAGAATCATATAGCAGTGGCTGTGCATCAGTGCACTCCATGTCAGATTCATCTTGGACTGGGGAATTCAGGATTTGACTTGATAATCCAGGCATGGTATGTGAAAAGAGCTCCATGGAGTAATCTGAAGTGTGGCCTGCCGCATCCTTCACTTTTGGTGGGAGTGAAGAACACAAGGAAAGGTGTTGTTCCTGACCAGGAGCCTGCACTGACGACTCAGTGCTTGTAGTTTTTGAAACTTCAGAAGAAGAGGCGATAGAGCTGGAGGCTGTTTCGGCAATGTAAGCCAAAACCTGTTTCCAGAAAAGGGAGCCTTCCAGCCCTTCTGGAGCCAGACAATGACGCAGGCTCAACACCTCCTGCCTTAGGTGCTATTGTGCTTTTGGCACTACCAGCAGATGCACCATCAGTACCAGCTTGCCCCCCTGCCCACGTCCGCGGCCTCTTCCACTATACTTCCTCATGTTTGGGAAAATGTACCAAAAATACCAGCAGATATATGGTGCTGTATCAGGAGCGTACAGCTGTATATGGTGTAGGGAAAAATATAAATCTCCGTATATATTTCCGGAGTCACACACAGACGCTCACTCAGAATGGATTTGACCAGAATGCAAAAACAGAAAAACGGTACTGTATCAGAAGCGTACAGCTGTATATTGTGTAGGGGAAAATTTAAATCTCTGTATATATTTCCGGAGTCACACACAGACGCTCACTCAGTATGAATTTTGACTAGAATACAAAAAGCAGAAAAACCGTACTGTATCAGAAGCGTAAAGCTGTATACGGTGTATGGGAAAATTTAAATCTCCCTATTTATTTCCGGAGTCACACACAGACGCTCACTCAGTATGGATTTGACCAGAATACAAAAAGCTGAAAAACAGTACTGTATCAGAAGCGTACAGCTGTAAAACGGTGTTGTGGAAAATTTAAATCTCCATATATATTTCCGGAGTTACACACAGACGCTCACTCAGTATGGCTTTGACCGTAATACAAAAAGCAGAAAAATGGTACTGTATCAGAAGCGTATAGCTGTATACGGTGTAGGGGAAAATGTAAATCTCCGTATATATTTCCGGAGTCACACACAGACGCTCACTCAGTATGGATTTGACCAGAATACAAAAAGCTGAAAAACAGTACTGTATCAGAAGCGTACAGCTGTAAAACGGTGTTGTGGAAAATTTAAATCTCCATATATATTTCCGGAGTTACACACAGACGCTCACTCAGTATGGCTTTGACCGTAATACAAAAAGCAGAAAAATGGTACTGTATCAGAAGCGTATAGCTGTATACGGTGTAGGGGAAAATGTAAATCTCCGTATATATTTCCGGAGTTACACACAGACGCTCACTCAGTATGGATTTGACAGTAAGGCCGGCGTCACACTGCCGAGTTTGATGCAAGTTAGTTGCACGACTTTCTCGCATCAACACCCGGCACGGCCGCCCGCTCTCGGACCCGAGTGCGCGGCGGCATAGAAATACATGCAGCCGCACACTCTGGTCCGAGAGCGGCGCGCCGTGCCGGGTGTTGATGCGAGAAAGTCGTGCGACTAACTCGCATCAAACCGGCAGTGTGAGTCGGCCTAATACAAAAAGCAGAAAAACGTTACTGTGTCAGAAGCGTAAAGCTGTATATGGTGTAGGGGAAAATTTAAATCTCCGTATATATTTCCGGAGTCAGACACAGACGCTCACTCAGTATGGATTTGACCGTAATACAAAAAGCAGAGAAACAATACTGTATCAGAAGCGTACAGCTGTATACGGTGTAGGGGAAAATTTAAAACTCCGTATATATTTCCGGAGTCAGACACAGACGCTCACTTAGTATGGATTTGACCATAATAAAAACAGCTGAAATACGGTACTGTATCAGAAGCATACAGCTGTGTAGGGTGTAGGGAAACATTTAAATCTCCGCATTTGTTTCCAGAATCAAACACAGATAGTCAGCATGTATTTGTCCGTGATACAAGCCGGTACACGGTAGTATGTGAGGAGCATACAGCTCTATACGGTGTGGGAAAAAATGACCCATCGGTAACAGTGCAGGAAAAAAGAATAAAAGTATTAGTGCTGGGTAGAAAGCAGTCTGCACAGCAGTGTACACACAGCAATACAGCTATCAGGCAGCCTAATAACCAGCGCTGCTGCACACAAGAAAATCCTCCCCTGTCACTGCACACTAACTGTACAGCACAATTGCTATCAGCACAAGCACATAAGAACTTCTCTTTCCAGCCCTAACTGTCTCCCTACTGATAAACAGCGTCAGCAACCTCTCCCTACTGTTAAGACCGGCAGAAGTAAAACGGAGGTCGGCGGTCAGGGCTTTTAGACACTATGACGCCCCCCAAAGCAAGCCAATCACTGCAATGCCCTTCTCTAAGATGGTGGTGGACGCTGCACATGTCATCTCGTTGCCCACAGTGTACGTCCTTGCTCATTGGCTGAAAAAAAGCACCTGAAAGCATTCTGGGAAATCCGACTTTGGTGCTCGTTTTGCCGACTGCATGGCCGACTTCACGCTATGGTCGGGTTTCGCTGACCGAAACCCGACTTTGGCGAAAGTCGGCGACTTATGAATCTGACCGACCTGTTTCGCTCAACTTTAGTTATCAGCTACCCAACCTATGGATCGATGATAACTTGTTTTCATCAAAGAAAACCTTTACTGCAAAATACCATAATTGTACATCTCAGTTATGGTGGTGCACAGTAGATGTGCATGAGCCACCTGTGGTTTACATTCAACGCTCCACTATATGGGGTATAATGGCTAGCAGATATTTGCATATAGCTGTAGGGTAGGCCCCTAGGGTCAATTACCCCAGACACCCCAGTGCGACCCTGTTTGTTTAGATGTTCTTTTGTGTACTTTGATACTGAATTTTATATTGAGGACACAGGAGAGGTTTTCTTCTGATGACTCTAACATGAAGGTCATATTTTTGCAAGTGTCTCTGAACACTAGAACAATGTACAACAACTCCCGAGTCTGCTAAATCCTTCTGAAGGTCTTTTGCAGTCAAATGGGGGTTCTGATTTGTCTCTCTAGCAATCCTACGATCATTTCTCACTTAAATTTTGCTTGGTCTTCCAGACCTTAATTGCATTTTGAACTCAGGAAAGGGCAACTTGAAAACGCTTTACTATTTTTTTATAGCCTTCTCCTACTTTGTGGGCCTCCACCAAAGCAAGCTGCGTTTTTATAAAGTTGGGAAATTTGCATCACCTGGCCTTTCCTAACAGTGAAAGTGAATAAGCCATAGCCCTAACAAGCTAATTAAGGTCTGAAGCCTTGGTCAAAGTTACAAAGCACACAAATCTCCAAGGGTGCTTCCCACATTTTTGCTTCATCCCATTTTTCTTTTAGTAATTTTTAAAATTTTAAAAATTGTGATATATATATATATATACATATATATATATACTGTATATATAGTCCAAAATACAAAGTAAAAGGTGTCAATTTTAACTTTAACCCTTTTAGAGATCATGTAATCTTCAACTTGCTCAAATGTTCACAATAACAGTAATACCAGGGGCCCAAACTTTTACATGCCACTGTATATCTGCAGATAAATATAATTTTTTGTTGACAGGTTCCCATAATTTCCCATATAGGAAATTTAAAATCAGAAAATGACAATAT
Source organism: Oophaga sylvatica (assembly GCA_033576555.1). Lineage (NCBI taxonomy): Eukaryota > Metazoa > Chordata > Amphibia > Anura > Dendrobatidae > Oophaga > Oophaga sylvatica. The sequence goes on along the minus strand of JARQOD010000001.1, from coordinate 334,275,497 downwards.
TTAACCTCTAAATGACCATCATTTTTAAAACCTTAAGGAATAAGTGATTAATGCGCCTCATTGACTTTTGATCGAGTGGATGTCAACTGTATATTACAGCTGACACCCTGCTGAAATAGCTTTGATCATTAGCGCAGATTGTGGCTTTTTGACCCTGTAGATGCCACTATCAAAAGAGAGAGCAGAATCTAGATTGTTAATACAGTGTTGGGCTCACTCTGTCAACCCGGTAGTACCCCTGTAACGTGAACACTGGGTGCCAATGGTTGCCATGGCAACCCATGACGAAATAATGGCTTCAAGGTTTGCAGTTACAGTGGCCTGTTATATCATGCAGGGTATAATTGGCTATGTGTCAGTGTGAGGCTAAGTTCACACGTTCAGGAATATTTGCGTTTTTTTTCGCGTTTTTTCGGCGATTTTCCGCGGTAAAAACGCGAAAAAAAACGCAAGCATTAAGTACCTATACATGTTAATGGATTCCGCATGTTTTGGCCACATGTTGCGTTTTTTTCTGCGAAAAAAACGCTTCGCGGAAAAAAATAGCAACATGTTCATTAATTTTGCGGAATCTCGGCGGAATCGCCGCCATAGGAATGAATTGAACCTCTTACTTTCCGCATGTGGCTATGTGGAATGTAAGCGGTTCATGTGCGATGGTACCCAGGGTCTGGAGGAGAGGAGACTCCTCCAGGCCCTGGGTACCATATCCCTGGTAAAACAATAATTAAAATAAAAAATGATATTCTCACCTTCCGGCGGCCCCCGCAGCCTTCCCGCCTCTCAGCGACGCTCCCGGTCCCAGGAGTCCTTTGCGAGAATCACCCAGATAACGTAGCGGTCTCGCGTGATGCTACGTCATCTGGGGTCTGTCGCAAAGGACGCCTGGGAACGGGATTGGCCAGGAGCGTCACTGAGAGGCAGGAAAGCTGCGGGGGCCGCCGGAAGGTGAGAATATCATTATTTATTTTTTTTTTATTATTTTTACATTAGATCTTTTCACTATTGATGCGGCATAGGCGGCATCAATAGTAAAAAGTTGGTCACACGAGTCAAACACTATGTGTGACTCGTGTGACCAACCTGTCAATCAGTTTTCCAAGCGATGCTGCAGATCACTAGGAAAACGCTAGCATTCTGCAAGCTAATTACGCTTGCAAAACGCTAGTTTCTGGCGGGAATACGCATACAAAAAAAATGCGTATTTCCCACGGCAGAGAAGTGCGGGATTGCCGCGGAAATTTCCGCGGCAATTCCGTAACGTGTGAACTTAGCCTAAAAGTGATAGGTCTAAGGGTATGTGCACACGTTGCAGATTGGTCTGCAGAATTTTCTGCACAGAATCTGCATCTCTTGCCAGAAACCGCAGGTCAAAATCTGCTCAGTTTTTATCTTTTTTTGTCCTTTTTACCTGCAGATTTACTGCAGTTTTTGTGCGGATTTCCCCTGCGTTTTGAGACCTGCAGATTCCTATAATGGAGCAGGTGTAAAACCGCTGCAGATCTGCACATAAGAAGTGACATGCTGCAGTTCAAAACCACACCAAATCTGCGCGGAAAAATCTGCAGCATGTGCACTGCGTTGTTTGATTTCCATTGACTAGAATGGTACTGTACATCACTTGCAGTTCTGCATCCCGGGCAAAATCCGCTGCGGATCTGCAACAGAATCCGCAATGTGTGCACATACTCTGATGCTCTTCAACACATACAAGAGTAGTGCAGTGCATTAGACCAGCAACCAGAAGTGTAGATCCCGGTGTCCCATAATGACAAAAAGGAAATAAATGAAAACAAATTCAAGAACCTTTTTTAAAAAAAATAAAGCATGAAAAAATTACTGAAAAACATTTTGCATTAAAAATAAATGAAATAAAAATAAGCAAAAATGTACATTTAGATGGGTTGCCACATCCAGAATGACCAAAGCAATGAAACTCATTACAATAACACACATTATCTATATATATATAATAATGAGTGTATGTGTGTGTGTATCAGCACCCAATCACTAAGCATCTTTCATTTCATCAGAGCTGTTTAAAAGAAGCTGTAGTTGTGATTGGTTGCTATGAGCAACAGTTTTCTCACTCCACAACATCTCAGCAGACACTGACCAGGTGGGAGAAATCTAGCATCCCTGGGAACATAAGCTCCCAGCCATTGTCTACCCCCAAGAAAGGAGCAGAGAGCACATGACAGAAATGAATCACCCCCTCCTCCATTACTGCCGCGCTCTATTGTTACCGGCGTAGAAAAAAAATACTAATTAAATACTGAGGTAAAATACTGACAAAATACTGAAGTAAAATAATGATCAAACACTTAGGTAAAATACTAAAACACTTAGGTAAAATCCTGACCAAACACTGAGGTAAACCACTGACCAAAATACTGAGTTAAAATACTGATCAAACACTGAGGTAAAAGTCTGACCAAATACTGAGGTAAACTACTGACCAAATACTGAGGTAAACTACTGACCAAATACTGAGGTAAACTACTGACCAAATACTGAGGTAAAATACTGATCAAATACTGAGAAAAAATACTGATCAAATACTGAGATAAAATACTAAAACACTGAGGTAAAATACAGACCAAACACTGAGGTAAAATACTGATTAAATACTGAGTTAAAATGCTGACCAAATACTGAAGTAAAATACTGATCAAATACTGAGATAAAATACTAAAACACTGAGGTAAAATACAGGCCAAACACTGAGGTAAAATACTGATTAAATACTGAGGTAAAATACTGACCAAACACTGAAGTAAAATACTAAAATACTGAGTTAAAATACTGACCAAATAGTGAGGTAAAAAGCTAACCAAATACTGAAGTAAAATACTGATCAAACACTGAGGTAAAATACTGATCAAACACTGAGGTAAAATACTAACCAAACACTGAGGTAAAATGCTGACCATAGACTGAGGTAAACCACTGACCAAATACTGAATTAAAATACTAAAACACTGAGGTAAATCCATAGTCCCGTGCCCATATACCCATCGTACATATCCTCCATCCCATAGTCCCATGCCCGTATACCTATAATACATATACAGCACAGACCAAAAGTTTGGACACACCTTCTCATTCAGATTTTTCTGTATTTTCATGACTATGAAAATTGTACATTCGCACTAAAGACATCAAAACTATGAATTAACACATGTGGAATTATATACTTAACAAAAAAGTGTGTAACAACTGAAATATGTCTTATATTCTAGGTTCTTCAAAGTAGCCACCTTTTGCTTTGATGACTGCTTTGCACACTCTTGGCATTCTCTTGATGAGCTTCAAGAGGTAGTCACCGGAAATGGTTTTCACTTCACAGGTGTGCCCTGTCAGGTTTAATATGTGGGATTTCTGGCCTTATAAATGGGGTTGGGACCATCAGTTGTGTTGTGCAGAAGTCTGGTAGATACACAGCTGATAGTCCTACTGAATAGACTGTTAGAATGTGTATTATGGCAAGAAAAAAGCAGCTACTGTAAGTAAAGAAAAACGAGTGGCCATCATTACTTTAGGAAATGAAGGTCAGTCAGCCCGAAAAATTGGGAAAACTTTGAAAGTGTCCCCAAGTGCAGTTGCAAAAACCATCAAGCGCAACAAAGAAACTGGCTCACATGAGGACCGCCCCAGGAAAGGAAGACCAAGAGTCACCTCTGCTTCTGAGGATAAGTTTATCCGAGTCACCAGCCTCAGACATCGCAGGTGTACAGCAGCTCAGATTAGAGACCAGGTCAATGCCACACAGAGTTCTAGCAGCAGACACATCTCTTCAACAACTGTTAAGAGGAGACTTTGTGCAGCAGGCCTTCATGGTAAAATCGCTGCTAGGAAACCACTGCTAAGGACAGGCAACAAGCAGAAGAGACTTGTTTGGGCTAAAGAACACAAGGAATGGACATTAGACCAGTGGAAATCTGTGCTTTGGTCTGATGAGTCCAAATTTGAGATCTTTGGTTCCAACCACTGTGTCTTTGTGTGACGCAGAAAAGGTGAACGGATGGACTCTACATACCTGGTTCCCACCGTGAAGCATGGAGGAGGAGGTGTGATGGTGTGGGGGCGCTTTGCTTGTGACACTGTTGGGGATTTATTCAAAATTGAAGGCATACTGAACCAGCATGGCTACCACAGCATCTTGCAGCGGCATGCTATTCCATACGGTTTGCGTTTAGTTGGACCATCATTTATTTTTCAACAGGACAATGACCCCAAACACAGTGATGGGGTGCTACGCCAGATGACCTGGCCTCCACAGTCACCAGAACCTAGAATATAAGACATATTTTCAGTTGTTTCACACTTTTTTGTTAAGTATATAATTCCACATGTGTTAATTCATAGTTTTGATGCCTTCAGTGTGAATGTATAATTTTCATAGTCATGAAAATACAGAAAAATCTTTGAATGAGAAGGTGTGTCCAAACTTTTGGTCTGTACTGTTTATGGGCACTGGACTATTGAATGGAGGTTGTGTGATGGGTATATGGGCACGGTACTATTGGATAAAGGATATGTATGATGGGTATATGGGTACGGGAATATGGGATGGAGGATATGTATGATTGGAATATGGGCATGGGACTATGGGATGGAGGATATGTATGATGGGTATATTGGCACTGGACTATGGGATGGAGGATATGTATGATTGGTATATGGACACGGGATTATGGAATGGAGGATATGTATGATGGGTATATGGGAACGGGACTATGGGATGGAGGATATGTATGATGGGTATATGGACATGGGACTATGGGATGGAGCATGTGTATGATGGGTATATGAGCATATGACAATGGGATGAAGGATAGGTATGATGGGTATATGGGCACGGGACTATGGGATGGAGGATATGTATGATGGGTATATGGGCATGGGACTATGGGATGGAGGATATGTATGATGGGTATATGGGCACAGGACTATCGGATGGAGGATGTGTATGATGGGTATATGTTCACGGGACTATGGGATGGAGGATATGTGATGGGTATATGGGAAAGGGACTATGGATGGAGGATATGTGTGATGGGTATATGGGCACAGGACTATTGGATGGAGGATATGCATGATGGGTATATGGACAGGGACTGTGGGATGGAGAATATGTATGATGGGTATATGAGCACTGGACTATGGTATGGAGGATAGGTATGATAGGTATATGGGCACGGGACTATGGGATGGAGGATATGTATGATAGGTGTATGGGCACAGTACTATGGGATGGAGAATGTATATGATGGGTATATGGGCACGGGACTATGGGATGGAGGATATGTATGATAGGTGTATGGGCACAGGACTATGAGATGGAGGATGTGTATGATGGGTATATGGGCACTGGACTATAGGATGGAGGATGTGTGATGGGTATATGGGCACTGGACTATGGGATGGAGGATGTGTGATGGGTATATGGTCACTGGACTATGGGATGGAGGATAATCTGTTATGATTTGGCAGCTGAGGAGAGCAGGCAAAAAAGGAAATACACCAGAGCAGTTGGAAACTATGAGATTGCAGTACCCTGACTAACCACCACAACTAGAGGCAACCGTGGAGCGTTCCTACGTTGGTCCTAGACGCCTCGTCACAGCCAGAGAAACTAACTACACCTAAAGATAGAAAGAGGAAAGCTATCTGCCCGGAGCAGATCCCCAAAGAACATAGAAAGCCCCCAAACATGTAATGGTGGTTAGACAAGAAGAAATATTGACACAGACAGAAAATAGTATGAGCAAACGTTGGGGCCCAAACTTACTAAATAGAAAAGGATAGGAAGGGCACTTACTGCAATCCCAAAAAACCCTGAAAAGCACCAACTCTACTAATTTCAAAAACACCTGAGATCACACGACCTCTACCACCTAAATTAGTTCTCTGGTGTAACCAAAAACAAAACAGCAGCCACTGAAAAAACTGGAAAAAGCAAATGTACAAAACAGTGGCTGAACTGAACTGAGAGGCAAAAGCCCCCAGAGGGGACCCTGAAGGCCCCCACAGAAGTGCAGGACAAAATGCAAAAATCAAGCACAAAAACAAAAAGAAGAAAATGTCTTATCTGTTAGCAGGAGATTCAGACAAGACACAGCAGGCTTCCAAGGAAACAGGAATCAAGGATTGAGACCAGAACAATTGATCACCGGCAACCCTGATGGGAAGGTGACTCCCTTATATAAGACCAGTCAGTAACACCTGATTCCCAATCCTCACAATCTTCACTGGACAGTCCAGTACCGTTTGTAACCACCAGAGGGAGCTTCTGCTCAGAACTCATTTCCAGCCTATTCACAACAGTACCCCCCCTTGAGGAGGGGTCACCGAACCCTCATTTGAGCAACCAGGTCGGTCAGGATGAGTTCTATGATACGCACGGATGAGTCTCCTAGCATGGATGTCCGAAGCAAACACCCAAGAATTGTCTTCCTGACCATAACCTCTCCATTTAACCAAATACTGGAGTTTCCGTCTAGAAAAACGAGAATTCAATATTTTCTCAACACATACTCCAGATTGCCCTCAACCAAAACAGGGTCAGGAGGCACAGTAGTAGGAACCACTGGCTCAACAAACCTCTTCAACAAGGACTTGTGGAACACGTTATGGATCTTAAATGTCCCTGGAAGAAGCAAACGAAAAGAAACAGGGTTAAGAATCTCCATGATCTTATAAGGTCCAATGAACCTAGGCTTAAATTTAGGAGATGCCACTCTCATAGGAATATTTCTTGAGGACAACCAGACCAAGTCCCCCACTTTAAACCGAGGACCATCAGTCCTATGCCGGTTAGCAAACCGCTGGGCCCTCTCCTGAGAGAGGGACAACCTCTCCACTACCTGGTCCCAAATCTGTTGCATACGCTCCACAACAGAGTCAACACCCGGGCAGACAGAAGCCTCCGTCTGTCCAGAAGAAAATCGAGGGTGAAACCCAGAATTACAGAAAAATGGAGACATCAAAGTGGCAGAGTTAGCCCTATTATTAAGAGCAAACTCAGCCAAAGGCAAAAAAGAGACCCAGTCATCCTGATCAGCAGACACAAAGCATCTTAGATAAGTCTCCAATGTCTGGTTTGTTCTCTCAGTTTGACCATTGGTCTGAGGATGAAACGCCGAGGAGAAAGACAATTGAACACCAATTTTAGAACAAAAGGTCCTCCAAAATCTGGAAACAAACTGGACTCCTCTGTCAGACACAATGTTCTCAGGAATGCCGTGTAAACGAACAACGTGCTGAAGGAACAAAGGCACCAATTCAGAGGAGGAAGGCAACTTAGGTAATGGCTAGTGTTGAGCGATACTGCTCGATATCTAAAAATATCGGATCGGAATGGTATCGCCGATATCACTAAATATCGGCGATATCCGATTCCGATACCGGAAGTCCCATGTAAGTCTATGGAACAAAATATCGCAACTAAAAAAAACCTTTATTTCCTTGTAAACACTAAATATACACACATAGAATACATATATATATATATATATATATATACATGTCATTGTGACATATATATACATATATGTATAGTTTATACACTTCTACATAGTAAAATATCCTCTGATTCAATTGCCGGGTAAAGCCGGCTTTTGTGAAAAGACAGAAGCACCCGACATGAAATGACACTTGGTGTACATAGGGTTAACCATGTCTTTTCATGTCGTTTGCAATCTGATTTGCACAAACAATTACATCAGTCTATGTGTGCAAAATTTCACACCTGTAGGGGTTAATTAAAGGTGTAAATTCGTTGTAAAAAAACGGACTTTTTTGCTACGAATTTACACCTTTAATTAACCCCTACAGGTGTGAAATTTTGCACACATAGACTGATGTAATTGTTTGTGCAAATCAGATAGCAAAGGACATGAAAAGACATGGTTAACCCTATGTACACCAAGTGTCATTTCATGTCGGGTTCTGCATTTTCACAAAAGCCGTCAATTGAATTAGCGGCTATTATACTATGTAGAAGTGTATGAACTATAAATATAAATATATATATATATGTGTCACAAATTCAATGACATGTATATATATATATATATATTGAGGTGTAAAATTGTTTAAAAAAAATGCGTGGGCTCCCGCCCTATTTTCGCAACCAGACAAAGCCAGCGAATGGGGGCAGATAATAATAGCCCAGAGAGGGACCATTATTTTTGCCCCCCCCGGCTACTAACATCTGCCCCCAGACACCCCAGAAAAGACAAATCTATAATTAGATTCGCCCTTTCTGGCACTTTGCCCGTCTATTCCCATTGCCCTGTAGCGGTGGCGAATGGGTTAATATGGGGTTAAAGCCACATTGCAATTGAAAGGTGACCTTAAGCCAGGTTAATAATTGAGAGCTGTCAATTAGACAACTATCAATTATTAATCCTATTGCATGAAATAAAAATAAAACACACACACTTTAATTAAAAATCATTTTAATGAAATAAAGACACATGTTTTTGACCATCTTTTATTTGACTGCAAAAACCATTTCCTGTAATAAAAATAAAATAAAAAAGCAAAATTATTCTTACCTATCCCATGCACAGTCAGGTCCCACGGTGTAATCCTTCAGAAAGGGTTAATGTTTACTGCAGGGACCGCAGCTAATGCTGCAGCCTCACAGTAAACCCCCAAATGAATGAGTTCCTCTCCTGGCTGACAGGAGAGGAAGTGGAAAGCTTAATTGATTGCTTTCCACTTTCACTTCAGGTCAGCCAGGGACACAATCAGTGACGTCAGAGGGAACTGATTAACAAAAATAGGGGTTCCCTTCGAATAAAAAATGGCGTGGGGTCCCCCCTATTTTTGTTAACCAGCCTGATGAAGCAGACCGCTGAGGCCTAGATTTTCAGGCTGTTAAGGAGCCAAGATCCATGGACCTTGCCAGCCTGATAATACCAGGCCACAGCAGTCTGCATATCTTGGCTGATTAACAAAAATAGGGGATCCCCTCGAAAAAAATTGGCGTGGGGTCCCCCCTATTTTTGTTAACCAGCCAGATGAAGCAGACCGCTGAGGCCTGGATTTTCAGGCTGTTAAGGAGCCAAGATCCATGGACCTTGCCAGCCTGATAATACCAGGCCACAGCAGTCTGCATATCTTGGCTGATTAAAAAAAATAGGGGATCCCCTCGAAAAAAATTGGCGTGGGGTCCCCCCTATTTTTGTTAACCAGCCAGATGAAGCAGACCGCTGAGGCCTGGTTTTTCAGGCTGGTAAGGATCCAATATCCATGGACCTTGCAAGCCTGATAATACCAGGCCACAGCAGTCTGCTTAGCTTGGCTGGTTAACAAAAATAGGGGATCCCCTCGAAAAAAAAACGGCGTAGGGGTCCCCCTATTTTTGTTAACCAGTCAAGTAAAATGCAGACTGCTGCGGCCTGGTATTAAAAGACTGTCAAGGCCCATGGATTTTGGCCCTCAACAGCCTGATAATACCAGGCTACAGCAGCCCCACATTTGGCGCATCAAAAGATGTGCCAATTGTGGCACTTTACCCGGCTCTTCCCACTGCCCTGTAGCGGTGGCAAGTGGGGTAATAAGGGGTTAATGTCACCGTTGATTGCACGGTGACAATAAGCCCAGGTTAATAATGGAGAGGTGTCAATAAGACACCGATCCATTATTAATCCCAAAGTTATTAAATGTATAAAAAAAAGACAAAGCAAGAAAAAAGTCTTTTAATGAAATAAAAGAGACAACACAGTTTTCATTAATTTTATTATACACTCATTCCTGCGACGCCATCGATCTCCTGTAAAAAAAGAAAAAAAACAAACCAACAGTATACCACCTGTCCGACGCAGTCCATAGTAACGACAGTCCCACGACGATCCAGCTCTGCTACATCGCAATGACAGGCAGAGCCTGTCATCGCAACGCAGCACAGCTGATTACCTGCTTCCCCGGCGGTGACGTCATCGGACTGACTGCTTTACGGCCGGGATTACCCAGCAGTCACTGCAGTTATCGCGAGAAACTGCATGTGACCGCCGGGGAAAGATGATGGCGGCCATGAAGCAGTCCAGCCCGTGACCGCCGGAGATCTTCTGCCAGGTAAGTGCCGCTGACTCCTGACAGACCCGACCGACGGACACTCACAGTGACAGTGACAAATCCGATTCCGGTATCCGATATGACGAAAATATCGGTACTCGGAATCGAAAGCCCGATACAGCTAATATCGGCCGATACCCGATATTTGCAGTATCGTATCGCTCAACACTAGTAATGGCACAAGATGTATCATCTTGGAAAACCTATCGCAAATCACCCAGATGACGGTCATTCTCTGAGAAACAGGGAGGTCGGAAATGAAATCCATAGAGATATGGGTCCATGGTCTCTTGGGCACCGGTAATGGCATCAACAAACCACTAGAACGAGAGCAAGGCTTGGAGCGAGAGCAAGTCCCGCAGGACTGCACAAACTCCCTGACATCACGAGACAAGGTAGGCCACCAAAAGGACCGACCAACCAAGTCCCTGGTACCAAAAATTCCGGGATGACCGGCCAACGCGGAACAATGAATCTCAGACATTACACTCTTTTTCCACTGGACAAACAATTTCCCAACAGGGCAGCGCTCGGGCTTATCTTCCTGGCACCCCTCCAGAGCCAGTCTCAAATTGGGCGAGATGGCGGAAAGAACTACACCCTCCTTCAAAATAACAGAAGGATCAGATAACTCAGGAGAGTCCGCCAGGAAACTCCTCGAGAGGGCATCCGCCTTAACATTTTTAGTGCCAGGAAGAAATGAAACCACAAAATTAAAACGTGTGAAAAACAAGGCCCACCTGGCCTGTCTAGGATTAAGTCGCTTGGCAGATTCCAGATAAACTAGATTCTTATGGTCAGTAAGGACCACAACCTGATGTTTGGCTCCCTCCAGCCAATGTCTCCACTCTTCAAAAGCCCACTTCATGGCTAATAACTCCCGATTACCCACGTCATAATTACGTTCAGTGGAGAAAATTTTCAAGAGAAAAAGGCACAAGGGTTACTTTTAGAGGTCTCTGGATCTCTTTGGGACAAAACGGCACCTGCCCCAATTTCAGAGGCATCAACCTCCACCTGAAATGGTAGAGAAACATCAGGCTGCCGTAGAACAGGAGCAGAAGTGAATCTCTGCTTAAGTTCCTGAAATGCAGAGACTGCCTCAGGAGGCCAATTCACCACATCAGAACCCTTCTTGGTCAAATCAGTTAATGGTTTAACAATAACAGAGAAATTACCAATAAATTTACGATAAAAATTGGCAAAACCCAAGAATCTTTGAAGAGCCTTTAAAGAAGTAGGTTGGACCCAATCACAGATAGCCTGAACTTTGACCGGGTCCATTTCAATAACAGATGGGGACAAAATGAAACCCAGAAATGAGATCCTCTGAACGCCAAAAAGACACTTTGATCCCTTCACATACAGAGCATTCTCTCTCAAAATCTGGAACACAGTCCGAACATGTTTTACATGAGAGTCCCAGTCATTGGAAAAAATCAAGATATCATCCAAATAAACAATCAGAAATTTATCCACAAAATCCCTGAAAATGTCATTCATGAAGCACTGGAAGACAGAAGGAGCATTAGTGAGCCCAAAGGGCATCACAAGGTACTCAAAATGCCCTTCAGGGTATTAAATGCCGTCTTCCATTCATCCCCGTGCTTAATGCGAATAAGGTTATATGCCCCCCTGAGGTCAAGCTTGGTAAACCAAGTAGCGTTTTTCACCCTGGAAAACAGATCAGAGATCAAGGGTAACGGATATTGATATTTCACAGTAATATTGTTCAAGAGACGATAATCAATACACGGCCTTAATGAACCATCCTTTTTGGCCACAAAGAAAAAACCGGCACCTAAGGGTGAAGAGGATGGTCTGATATGACCCTTCTCCAATGACTCCTTGATATAAGACCGCATAGCGTCATGTTCAGGTACAGACAAGTTAAAAAGGCGACCTTTAGGGAATTTACTACCAGGCACTAATTCAATAGCGCAGTCATAGCTCCTATGGGCAGGTAAGGATGCAGATTTACTTTCGCTAAACACATCAGAAAAATCAATCAAAAAGTCAGGAACATCCTGAGCCTGGGGGGAGGCAGAAAAAACAGGAGTGTTGGTATTAACACATTGACAGCCCCAACTGGTAACAGACACAGATTTCCAATCCAAAACAGGATTATGAGACTGTAACCAAGGGAAACCCAGTACGATAATGTCATGCAGATTATACAGAACCAAAAATTTGCAACTCTCCTGATGATCAGGTTCTACCCTCATTATCACCTGAGTAGAGAACTGAGGTTTATTCTCAGCCAAAGGGGTAGAATCGATCCCCAGTAGGGGAATAGACTTCCGTAGGGGTATCAAGGGAAACCCACAACGTTTAGCAAAATCAAAATCCATCAGGTTAATAGCTGCTCCAGAATCAACAAAAGCCTGAGCAGAAAATGAGGACAGAGAGCATATCAGAGTAACAGTTAACAAAAACTTAGTCTGAACACTACCCAAGACAACTGAGCGAGCAAAACGTCTTCCCCGCTTAGGGCAGACAGAAATAGCATGAGAGGCATCACCACAGTAGAAACATAACCCATTGCGCTTTCGAAATTCATGACGCTGTGCCCCAGAAACCACTCTATCACACTGCATGGATTCAGAAGCAGGTTCACAAGGCAACATTATTCCACGCATACCTTTCCGCTCACGCAAACGTCTGTCAATTTGAATCGCTAATGACATAGAATCATTGAGACCAGAGGGAACAGGGAATCCCACCATAACATCCTTTACACTATCTGACAGTCCCTTCCGAAAAAGAGCTGCCAAAGCGTCGTCATTCCATTTGGTCAGGACTGCCCACCTACGGAATCTCTGACAGTATAACTCAGCGTCCTCAAGCCCCTGACTTAATGCCAACAAAGTTTTTTCAGCTTGATCAGTGACATTAGGCTCATCGTACAATAACCCCAAAGCCTGAAAAAACGCATCAACATCACTCAAAACAGGATCCCCAGGTGTCAGGGAAAAAGCCCAATCCTGAGGGTCGCCGCGCAGGAGAGAGATGACAATTTGAACCTGCTGCGCTGCGTTCCCTGAGGACTTAGATTTTAAGGCAAAAAACAATTTACAGTTATTTTTGAAATTCAGAAACTTAGCTCGATCCCCCAAAAACAAATCTGGCATGGGAATCCTAGGTTCCACAACAGGCAACCCAGCAAGATAGGTAGCAATACTCCGAACTTCAGTGGCAAGCTGATCCACACGGCCAGACAACTGTGCAAACTCCATTGAGAGAAAAAAAAAATCCTCCTCAGCACCCAGAGATACAGAGGGAAAAAAAAAAATGCAACAAACAGAAAAAAAAAATCTCTGACAACTCTGACAACTTTTTTCTTTCACAATATTTTTCCCTTCTGTGAGTACCATATAATTTTCATTTTGGCCGGTGATACTGTTATGATTTGGTAGCTGAGGAGAGCAGGCAAAAAAGGAAATACACCAGAGCAGTTGGAAACTATGAGATTGCAGTACCCTGACTAACCACCACAACTAGAGGCAGCCGTGGAGCGTTCCTACGTTGGTCCTAGACGCCTCGTCACAGCCAGAGAAACTAACTACACCTAAAGATAGAAAGAGGAAAGCTATCTGCCCCGGAGCAGATCCCCAAAGAACATAGAAAGCCCCCAAACATGTAATGGCGGTTAGACAAGAAGAAATACTGACACAGACAGAAAATAGTATGAGCAAACGTTGGGGCCCAAACTTACTAAATAGAAAAGGATAGGAAGGGCACTTACTGCAATCCCAAAAAACCCTGAAAAGCACCAACTCTACTAATTTCAAAAACACCTGAGATCACACGACCTCTACCACCTAAATTAGTTCTCTGGTGTAACCAAAAACAAAACAGCAGCCACTGAAAAAACTGGAAAAAGCAAATGTACAAAACAGTGGCTGAACTGAACTGAGAGGCAAAAGCCCCCAGACGGGACCCTGAAGGCCCCCACAGAAGTGCAGGACAAAATGCAAAAATCAAGCACAAAAACAAAAAGAAGAAAATGTCTTATCTGTTAGCAGGAGATTCAGACAAGACACAGCAGGCTTCCAAGGAAACAGGAATCAAGGATTGAGACCAGAACAATTGATCACCAGCAACCCTGATGGGAAGGTGACTCCCTTATATAAGACCAGTCAGTAACACCTGATTCCCAATCCTCACAATCTTCACTGGACAGTCCAGTACCGTTTGTAACCACCAGAGGGAGCTTCTGCTCAGAACTCATTTCCAGCCTATTCACAACAATAATCATTCTAATTTGTTATAACCAACCACAGTTACTTACTATGCCCCGGCAACGCCGGGCTCTTCAGCTAGTCTATATATATAAAAATGAGTGTATGTGTATGTGTGTGTGTGTATATCAAGTCACGCCCACTCCACATAACAACCAATCACTAAGCATATTTCATTTCACTAGAGCTGTTTAAAGATGAAAGCTGAGCTGTGATTGGTTGCTATGAGCAACAGTTTTCCTTGTAGACAGTTGTGGTACCTGAGGCCTATTATTCTTATCATTTCTATGGTGTTATCGTCCTTCTGTAAAGCTGGAAAAAAAATTTATTACTATGCCGACAAAGACCATCCTCTGACACAGACTGCAGGGGGAGCCCAGTATCACACAGGATAGGATTAGATACACGGGTCAACAGACTGTATCACATAGGATAGGATTAGATACACAGGTCAGCATTCAATATCACACAGGATAGGATTAGATAAATGGCTCAGCAGACAATAACACACAGGATAGGATTAGATACATGGCTCAGCAGACAATACCACACAACATAGGATTAGATACACAGATAAGCAGACAGTAACACACAGGATAGGATTAGATACATGGCTCAGCAGTCAGTATCACAGAGGATGGGATTAGATACACGGCTCAGCAGAAAGTATCACACAGGATAGGATTAGATACATGGCTCAGCAGTCAGTATCACAGAGGATGGGATTAGATACACGGCTCAGCATACAGTAACACACAGGATAGAATTAGATACATGGATCAGCAGACGGTATCACACAGGATAGGATTAGATACACAGGTCAGGAGACAGTAACACACAGGGTAGGATTAGATACACGGCTCAGCAGACTGTATCATACAGGCTAGGATTAGATACATGGCTCAACAGATAGTAATACACAGGATAGGATTAGATACATGGCTCAGCACACAGTATAGGATTAGATATACGGCTCAGCACACAGTATCATATAGGATAGTGTGGCACCCCATGAGTTCGGTTGCCACAGTGACCTTGCCTCCCTCCAGGTGGGAGTGATGTCTTGCCTGAAAGCAAGGAAGGATCCCCTTAACAGGTAACACACAGCATACAACACTTTTCCTCCTCCAGACCAGAAGGGGGAGCTCTAACACCTGATTTCAGGGGAGCTTCCCAGGAATATTCTGACTGGACTAGGAGTTAGTTAGTGTCTGAGGAGAGTGAGGAAGGACGTGTAGCTCGGAGCTGGGGGACTGGAGCTATAGCTGAGCTCACCTCTAGTCCTGAGCGCCAGAGACCGGACCTTGGAGTCCGAGGCTGAGTGGCTGCTAAAGCCCCAGCAGCAGAATCCGGAGGGCAGAAGACAGCTGGTCCTCTGTCCCAACTAATACTCGACTACACAGCAGCACGTGTGAGCCAGAGACGCCATATAGGAGCGATCCCTGAAGTAGGCTACAGCTGCCTGTCATAAGAGTGGAGTGCTACTTAAGTCACAGAGAGAGAGGAACTTGAACAGAGCTTACAGCAGCAAGTACCTCAGAGAATAGCACTAGAATGAGGCCTCACATCCCACCTGAATGAGGAGATTCCAAATTACTTAAAGGCTGACCGACTCTAGCACCATCTGTACCAGTGCCCTGGATACTTTGCCTGCAGAACTGTGAGTAAAGCTTTGGAAACTGCATCTGACTGTGTTCTCTCAAGTTCTTCCTGCAACATCCACTCAACACTGCTACATCCCTTGCTAAATACTACATCTTTACCATCTACCTTATATTATATCTGCCTTGGACTTAGCTCCACTTGTGGGGAGCTTTACCAACTCTGCTACATCACCATCAGTCCCAGAGAATCTGCACTGCAGCGCTGGTCACCTCTGACCAGAAACCACAGGTGGCGTCACAAACACTTTATTACAAACTCTATTATCCCTTGTAAATATACCCCTTTTATTGGACGCCCAGGGCCATGGACTGGGTCACTGCCGCTGTGACACTTACACTTTAAGAAGCGGCCCGATACCGAGTACCCCACTGCCCTGGAAGGCGATCCAATGGGGTTAGACACATGGCTCAGCAGACAGTATCACACAGGATAGGATTAGATACACCGCTCAGCAGACAGTATCACACATGAGAAGATTCGATACACGGTTCATCAGTCAGTATCACACAGGATAGCATTAGATACACTGCTCAGCAGACAGTAACACTTAGGATAGGATTAGATACACGGCTCAGCAGACAGTATCACACAGGATAGGATTAGATACACAGCTCAGCAGACAGTATCACACAGGATAGAATTAGATACACTGTTCAGCAGTCAGTATCACATAGGATAGGATTAGATACACAGGTCAGCAGACAGTATCACACAGGACAGAATTAGATACACAGCTCTGCACATAATATCACACAGGATAAGATTAGATACACAGCTTGGCAACAGGATGTGCCAAAGGAGAGGACATTTTCATTCCAAGAATTCCACTCATTGCATCTGATTTGCCTTTTGATTTTAAACGCCTCCAGTTTCCACTTCGACCGTCATTTGCAATGTCCATTAACAAGGATTAAGGACAGTCCTTGAAAGTAGTAGAGATCGATTTTCAATCTTCTTGCTTTTCTCTTGGTCAACTTTACGTGGCCTGTTCAAGAGTTGGAACTGCCAAAAATTTGTTCATCTTTGCACCAAAAGCAAAAAACAAAAATGTTGTTTATCAAAAGGCTCTTGAATGAGTTGAAAATAAAATACTATCAATACTTGGGTAATTGTTTAGCTAATTTGTGTTGCAAATCTGTAGTGTTGAATATATGATGTGAAATGTTTTTATGTCCAATATAATCATTATAATTTGTTATAACTAACCACAGTTAGTTACTATGCCTGGGCAACGCCGGGCTCTTCAGCTACTTTTATTCTAAAACTAAATCATATTACTTAACCCTTTCCCGACATGCGCCATACTGCTGTGCGGGAGATGTGTTCCCGCAAACAGCAGTACAAGTACGGCGAAACTATAACGCAGCCTCACGCTGAGCACTGCGGCGATCGCGTGTGGGTGTCAGCTGTATGTGACAGCTGACAACCCTCAGCAACGCCCACGATCAGTGCTAGCACCGATTGAGGGCATTTAACCCCTATGAGTTCGCTATCAGTAGTGACAGTGACAGAGGGACATTGTGTAGGTATGGGGCAATCGCGTTGTCTGTTATGATTTGGTAACTGAGGAGAGCAGGCAAAAAAGGAAATACACCAGAGCAGTTGGAAACTATGAGATTGCAGTACCCTGACTAACCACCACAACTAGAGGCAGCCGTGGAGCGTTCCTATGTTGGTCCTAGACGCCTCGTCACAGCCTGAGAAACTAACTACAACTAAAGATAGAAAGAGGAAAGCTATGTGCCCCGGAGCAGATCCCCAAAGAACATAGAAAGCCCCCAAACATGTAATGGCGGTTAGACAAGAAGAAATACTGACACAGACAGAAAATAGTATGAGCAAACGTTGGGGCCCAAACTTACTAAATAGAAAAGGATAGGAAGGGCACTTACTGCAATCCCAAAAAACCCTGAAAAGCACCAACTCTACTAATTTCAAAAACACCTGAGATCACACGACCTCTACCACCTAAATTAGTTCTCTGGTGTAACCAAAAACAAAACAGCAGCCACTGAAAAAACTGGAAAAAGCAAATGTACAAACATCAGTGGCTGAACAGAACTGAGAGGGCAAAAGCCCCCAGAAGGGACCCTGAAGGCCCCCACAGAAGTGCAGGACAAAATGCAAAAATCAAGCACAAAAACAAAAAAGAAGAAAATGTCTTATCTGTTAGCAGGAGATTCAGACACGACACAGCAGGCTACCAAGGAAACAGGAATCAAGGATTGAGACCAGAACAATTGATCACCGGCAACCCTGATGGGAAGGCGACTCCCTTATATAAGACCAGTCAGTAACACCTGATTCCCAATCCTCACAATCTTCACTGGACAGTCCAGTACCGTTTGTAACCACCAGAGGGAGCTTCTGCTCAGAACTCATTTCCAGCCTATTCACAACAGTACCCCCCCCTTGAGGAGGGGTCACCGAACCCTCATTTGGGCAACCAGGTCGGTCAGGATGAGTTCTATGATAAGCACGGATGAGTCTCCTAGCATGGATGTCCGAAGCAAACACCCAAGAATTGTCTTCCTGACCATAACCTCTCCATTTAACCAAATACTGGAGTTTCCGTCTAGAAAAACGAGAATTCAATATTTTCTCAACCACATACTCCAGATTGCCTTCAACCAAAACAGGGTCAGGAGACACAGTAGTAGGAACCACTGGCTCAACAAACCTCTTCAACAAGGACTTGTGGAACACGTTATGGATCTTAAATGTCCCTGGAAGAAGCAAACGAAAAGAAACAGGATTAAGAATCTCCATGATCTTATAAGGTCCAATGAACCTAGGCTTAAATTTAGGAGATGCCACTCTCATAGGAATATTTCTTGAGGACAACCAGACCAAGTCCCCCACTTTAAACCGAGGACCATCAGTCCTATGCCGGTTAGCAAACCGCTGGGCCCTCTCCTGAGAGAGGGACAACCTCTCCACTACCTGGTCCCAAATCTGTTGCATACGCTCCACAACAGAGTCAACACCTGGACAGACAGAAGCCTCCGTCTGTCCTGAAGAAAATCGAGGGGTGAAACTGTCATGTGTGCATTGCCACGAAGATCGTCGCGGTTGCACATTTTGACTTCTCACAGCTGAGTTGCTGTTTCTTTGTGTTTGGCAGCTAGGGAGTTAATTCTGTCTGTGCTCGGTGCTGGGACTGGGTGCAGTTTCTCCCAGCTGCAATTGATTATTTGTTGATTGGTTTCCTTTAAGTTTCTGGTTGTCTGCTTTGGGAGTTGCCAGTGAAACACTTCATGCAGACCACAGATAGGAATGAATCTGTATAGACTCTAGTTGAGAGAGCTCCTTAGTTGTTTTAAGCTTAACTTGCTTAGAGTTTATTTCCCAGACCATTTATGTTCCTTCGGTGTTTGAGTGTGTATGCAAGAGAGTGCTATCCTGTCTGTCTTATATGTCTAATCTATGTATTTAGCTGAGATCAGCCCATATCCCTTTGGTGGTAATCAGGATCCTTCTTAGGACTGATTACAGGGTTCAGGGTCTGATAGGA
Organism: Oophaga sylvatica; assembly: GCA_033576555.1. NCBI lineage: Eukaryota > Metazoa > Chordata > Amphibia > Anura > Dendrobatidae > Oophaga > Oophaga sylvatica. The sequence goes on along the minus strand of JARQOD010000001.1, from coordinate 334,255,988 downwards.
GACAGGGTTAGGCTGGAGACTTGGACCTCTGAACCATTATCAGTACCTCCAAGGTAAGGGATTAGTTAGGACCCCAGTGTAGGGTCAGGTTAGACCCCGGTCCTCCTCTTTCCTGTTACAGCTCATCAAGTCCTCAAGATTAACCCTGAGTTCAACTGATATCGTCTCTGCACATCTAGTCCTCAAGATTAACCCTAAGTTCTGCTGATATTGTGTCAGGTAAATCTATTTTATACTTACATTCTTAGGTTGCTAAACTATATGTTGTATAGAGTGTGGTTCCTGTATAAATAGTTTACTGACATTGTAGTCATATCATTAGACAGCGTGACATTTTCACTGGCCATAAAAAATTATCTCTAGTTACCATGGATCCAGTAGCCCAGCTGGCTCTGCAGTTGCAGGGATTATCCATGGAGCTGACGGACATTAAGTCCAAAGTTTTGTCTCCCCTGGAGCAAACCAGAGTTGAACCTAAGGTGGCTCTTCCAGATAGGTTCACTGGTGGGCGAGACAAATTTTTTACCTTCCGGGAGGCATGTAAATTATATTTTCGGCTTCGGCCGCGATCATCAGGGAGTGATGAGCAGAGAGTGGGAATTGTTATCTCACTTCTTCAAGGGGACCCTCAATCCTGGGCATTTTCCCTTCCTCCGGGATCCTCGGCTCTACAGTCTGTAGATCAATTTTTTACTGCTCTGGGATTGGTATATGATGACCCAGATCGGGTCTCTCTTGCTGAGACTAAATTACGTAAGATACAGCAGGGAGATCGTCCTGCGGAGGAATTTGCTTCTGAGTTTCGTAGATGGGCCACGGATACTCAGTGGAATGACCCAGCTCTTAGGAGCCAGTTTTGTCATGGGCTTTCTAACAAATTAAAAGACGTTTTGGCTCAGTGTGAGTCTCCTCCTTCTCTGGAGGCTGCTATGGCCTTAGCTATCCGTACTGATAGACGGCTTCGGGAGAGGGGTGAGGTAACTCCACTCCCTGTTGTTACTCCACCCACTACTAAAGTCCCTTATGTTGAGGTTCCCCTTGTCTGTTCGGATGAGCCTATGCAGTTGGGAGGGACATCTTTTCGTAGTAGGGGATTGGCGGCACGCCGCAGGACTAGAAGGTGTTTTTTCTGCGGGAAAGAGGGACATTTTGTTGGAGAATGTCCATCCCGTGTCTTGTTAAGTAAAAAGTCGCCGGAAAACTGCTAATCCCAGGTTGTGTGGTGGATGACAACCTGGGAGTATGTATTTCATCCGCCGGTTCTTCTCAGTTCCTTGTACCAGTGGAGGTGGTGTTTGGTACTAGAGTGAAGAGATTGTCTGTTCTTCTGGATAGTGGTTCCGGCGCCAATCTGGTTGACGCTCAGTTTGCTCAGGCTCAAGGTATGCATCTGAGTGTATTGGTCAAACCGATCCCTATTTTTTCCATTGACGCCAGGCCTCTCGGCCAAGGTAGCTTTGTTCATGAGGTTCATAACATTGACCTTCGGGTAGGGGCAATACATAGGGAACAATTATCTTGTTATGTGTTGGAGGGTCTACCTACTCCCATTGTGTTGGGACTTCCTTGGCTGGTTAAACATAACCCTGTAATTAATTGGCAGTCCAGAGAGATAAGCCAATGGGGTGAGTTTTGCAAAAGCAACTGCATGAACACAGTCATCAGTGCGGTCGTACCTAGTACATTGCCTCCTTTTTTGGAGGATTTTGGGGATGTTTTTTCTGAGGAGGGGTGTCGGGAGTTGCCTCCTCATCGTGTGTATGACTGCTCTATTAATCTTCTTCCTGATGCTAAGTTACCTAAAGCTAGGTTGTATAATCTTTCTGGTCCTGAAAGACAGGCTATGAAAGATTATATTTCCGAAAGTCTGGCCAAAGGGCATATTAGACCTTCATCTTCCCCTGTAGCCGCGGGGTTCTTCTTTGTGAAGAAAAAAGATGGAGGCCTACGCCCTTGCTTGGATTTCCGCGAACTTAATCGGATTACTGTTCGAGATCCGTATCCACTCCCTCTTATTCCTGATCTCTTCAATCAAATTGTTGGCGCCAAATGGTTCTCTAAATTGGATCTCAGGGGGCGTATAATCTGATTA